>JAKOOJ010000008.1:74715000-75375000 GCA_022577455.1 Arizona elegans
CAGAAATGACTTTTTTCAGCCCTCTGAGTAGTCCCTATACACATAGCCATGGCCACCCAGTCACATGACCAGCTAGCCATGCCCACCCAGTCACATGACCTCCAAGCCACGCCCACAAAATAAGCCACGCCCACAGAACCGGTAGTAAAAAAAATTAGAACCCACCCCTGGTTGGGGTTCACCACAACATGAGGAACTGTATTAAAGGGTCGCGGCATTAGGAAGGTTGAGAACCACTGCTCTAGGGGCAGCTCATTCCAGAGGGCTGGTGCTCCCACAGAGAAGGCTCTCCCCCTGGGTGTCAACAGTCAACATTGTTTGGCCGATGCACCCTGAGGAGCCCCTCTCTGTGGGAGCATATTGGCCAGTGGGAGGCTATCGGTGGCAGAAAGCGATCTTGTATATAGGTAGGATCCACTGTATTCAGGGCTGTGCATGCATCAAAAGTAATTAAGTACCTTGCAATTCACACAACTGGAAAGAAGCAAAAACCACCAGCGAGGGTTAAAAGCATGCATAAGTAAATTTCCAGGCAGACTTAGTAGCACAATGGTTAGAATGCAGTATTGCAGGCTAACTCTGCTCACAGCCTGGAGTTCAATCTTGATGGGGCTCAAGGTTGATTCAGCCTTCCATTCTTCCGAGGTCGGTAAAATGAGGACCCAGAGAGTTGGGGGCAATAGGCTGACATTTGTAAACCACTCAAAGAGTGCTGTAAAGCATTGTGGAGTAGTATACTGTTAAGTCTAAGTGCTAGTGTTATGCCCATGAAGGCTTTGGAAATGTTTTCTTCCCAGCATCTCCAAATCTGAGCTGGGCTGACTAATAATCATGTGGTTGATTTAAAAACTGCATATGCTGACTCATTAAAACAGCTGCATTTTTTCAGGTTCCTGTATACTTAGAAAGACTTGGTTTTAATTAGTAGCACAGAGATTTGCACTTATGCAATCTCCAAAGCTCTTCTGCTGAGTGTTTTCTGAACATATCCCTACAATCAGTGGTGGGTTGCTAGTGCCCGGACACTTCTATGCATACGCAGAAGCATCACGTACGCACACGAGCGCGCGTGAGCAAACCGGTAGCAGACTACATTGAAACCCACCCTACAATGTGTGCAGTTGGGGATTGGTGCCTTCCGCCGTGCCCTTAAAACTTTCTTTTTTCAGCAAGCCGGGCTGGCTTAACATATTTTTAAATATTTTTAATTTTTAATTGGTCTGTCATTTTAAACTGGGACCAAATTAATATATATTCTTTTAATTGTTTCTTAATGTTTGTACTGTATGTTTTTATCTGGCTGTACACCGCCCTGTACACCGCCCTGAGTCCCTTGGGAGAAGGTGCGGTATATAAATTTGAAATAAAATAAAATAAAATAAAATAAAAAATAAATAAATCTGAATGCTTGTTACTTTGCAGCCAATTTATTTCCTTATCCAGCCACCATTTTTTAAAAAGGAATTTCAATGGATCTTACAATGGAATCATAATACATCCATGAGCTTAAAAAGACAACCTGCAGTTGGTTAACTTTACTGTAGATTACTGAGATATAAGATGGAAAATGAGGTGGTCAAAGAGACAATGATAAGCTGGGCAAAAAATTTTGGATACAGTATAGAACTGGAGAACTGGGAAAAATTGTGGGAAACAAATGTGAAATTGACAATGTCAGAGGCATACAAGGAAAACCAGTACAAGATGTTTTATAGATGGCATCTCCCACCGGCGAGACACGCCAAGATGTTTCCAAATACATCCCCAATTTGTTGGAAATGTAAGAAATCTTATGGAACATACTATCATTTATGGTGGATGTGCACATCTACAAAAAAATATTGGACTAAAATAAAAAAATGGCTTGAAGAGATAACTGAACAACATATAGACTGGAAACTGGGATTATTTTTATTAGGAATACTCTCCAGAAAATATACCAAAAAAATACAATATCTAATTTTACATATTATAATGGCAGCCAGAATAACATTTTGGTCGCCACGATGTAAAAAAGATGTTGAGACTCTAGAAAGAGTGCAGAGAAGAGCAACAAAGATGATTAGGGGAGTGGAGGCTAAAACATATCAAGAACAGTTGCAGGAACTGGGTATGTCTAGTTTAATGAAGAGAAGGACTAAGGGAGACATGATAGCAGTCTTCCAATATCTCAGGGGCTGCCACAAAGAAGAGGGAATCAAGCTATTCTCCAAAGCACCTGCGGGTAGAACAAGAAGTAATGGGTGGAAACTAATCAAGGAGAGAAGCAATTTAGAACTAAGGAGAAATTTCCTGACAGTTAGAACAATTAGTAAGTGGAACAACTTGCCTGCAGAAGTTGTGAATGCTCCAACACTGGAAATTTTTAAGAAGATGTTGGATAACCATTTGTCTGAAGTGGTGTAGGGTTTCCTGCCTGGGCAAGGGGTTGGACTAAAAGACCTCCAAGGTCTCTTCCAACTTTGTTATTCTATTCTATTCTAACATATGCACAGAATTGGAAAAGTAACATTATACCAAAAGAAGAAGAGGTGATAAGAAAAGTTTTGGATTGTGTGGAGATGGACAAATTAATAAAAGAGATAAAAGAAAAAGATGAAACAGAATATTATTTAATATGGAATAAATGGTATAAATGGTTAGAGGTCAGGAATAGTAAGTAAGAAGAATTACCAAAATGCCACTAAACAGATAATGTGTGTAAAGTAACATATATACAATAATATGTATAACAGATAAAGAACTATATATATAAATAAGAAACAAGGGGACCACAAATACAAATATATGTAAAGAAGGGGAGGGGAAAAAACGTGAACTTTAGAAAAGCACAGATATGAAACTGTTGTAAAATGGAAATATATGTTTCATGTTTGTTTCTGTTTTTGTTTTTAAAGGAAAAATAATAAAAACATTTTTTTAAAAAAAAACTTTACAGCTTTTAAACAGTTTTCCATAATTATTCCTTATTTCCTTAAGAGTGCTCATTATGCAGGAATCAGATAATATTTATCTCACTGCCATAGAAAGTCTTTCAAGTTGCTATCAGAAGCACAAAAGCAGAATGGTTAGATCAGTTGGAAATTTTCTTTTGGCTGGATTATGCCCTCATTGGGAAGGTGTGTAACTCACAAAGAGGTGCTTAAAATCTCACATTTGAGAAGTATAATCAGATTTAGTATGGTATGAGGTGGGGTTTTTTTGTCCTTCCTACAATGGTACAAGCAAAATAATCAAACAGCTACCCACTTACATAACTTAAGATGGAGGACAAAATTCCAAAGATTTCCTTTGTATGTGAATCTTTTTTTGCACCCAATTAGTAAAATGTCAGCCAATTAATTTTTATATCAAATGCTAATTAATCCATTAATGTATTTACTCTGAAAGGAAATAGTATGATGGGCATGTATGCACATACATATCTAACCCAGCAACAAACTTTTTATGCAGTTGTATATGAAAAAAAACTACCTTCTGAACAGGAGACATAATTTATTTTAAATCAGTCAAAATCAGTTTTCGTATCCGAAATACTATCCATCCCAGGCTATGAAATAATCTTGATCCCATAATGTCACTTTATCCATAAAGAAGAAACATATCATAAACAACGGCTATATAGTAATAATATATATGTTAGAGTATATTTAAAGGATTTTAAATATACTCTGTTACTTTATTACTTATGGCCATTATTTAGGACTTAGAGTGGTAATATTGTTGGCAATACAACTATAAATGTAAAATAATGAGTGAGCTAACCGGGACTTACTACACACACAACTGGCCCTTCTTCCTCTTTTTGTACTCATGTGAATTACTTCACTATATGTCCAATGCATGCATGTTGCTGGTTGACAATGTTTTCAGTGATGTTATTCAACAGACAACTTCTTAGAATCTCAGCAAAGACCTCACCTGGAAGAAAACCACGATCCAGGTGGCCAGGAAGGCCCAATGGAGACTCCATTTCCTTAGGGTCTTGCATAAAAACAGGGTGGAACAACAACTGATGACCTCCTTTTACAGGTCCACAATAGAGCGCATCCTCACTTATTGCATCACGGTATGGCATGCTGGTTTGACAGCCAAGGATAAAAGAACATTACAGAGGGTGGTGAGCACAGCACAAAACATCGTGGGCTGTCCCCTGATATCACTAGATGAGATTACTATGGCTTGCTGCCTTAGAAGAGTGAGGAAATTCTCAGGGACGACTCTCACCCTGGTCACCACTTCTTTACCTTCCTACCATCGGGAAGGAGATATAAAAGCATAGCCAGCCGCACAAACAGGCTGAAGAACAGTTTTTATCCGTGGACCGTCAGACTCCTGAATGTGAAATAACATCATAACTATGTAGTATGATGGATTGCAGGGCCGGCGCAATGTGTAACATGTTCACACTGCTGCAATAGGACTGGGTGTTTTGTTAATATGATTTATTGGGTCAGGGATTTTCTGTCTTCACTGTGAGTTGTATTGTGTTGGGGGGGGTGCACTGAGGGAACTCAACCAATCTCATTGTACATATGTTGTGCATTGACAATAAAGATTTGAATTTGAGAAGAAGCATTCCCTTTCACAGTTGACATAGGAGGAGATCTCTTGATAATTACTGAAGAATGCACACAAAACTGATCTTTTAATTATTGAAAGTTTTCTCCTCACTGAAAGCTGTGATCCTACATACCAGCTTTCTTCAACATGTTGCTGTAAGGGTGGGAATTCTGAACTTGTAGGTCCACGGCATCTTGTTTGTGCATACAAACAAGAAACAGTGCAGTGCGCACTGGGAGTGTATCCAATTGAACTTTATGAAGTTTATCTCCAAGCAGACCCGTGTAATGTTACACTGGAAAACTGCCATATGAGAAAATACAGCTTATGGGTACGGTGAATTAGTTGCACAATTCTTTGAATTGTAGGTTTTTCTTTTTATTTCTTTTCTTTTCTTGTAGTATTCTCACTTTGGAATGACCTCCCTTGGCCTATTCTTCCTTATAGTATGAAAGGCCAGACACCAATTATCTCTGTTCTCCGTTTATTTTAAACAACAGTTTTCCGTTTGTTTATTTTAAACTAACTTTTTCTAATGTTTCTTCTGCACTTTCCATTTTATAATCGAGTTCGTAGCTTCACCCATTGTTGTCATTTAATGTGACAACTGATCCATTCCCCCCGTCCACTAATTCTTGAGGGAAAAAATGGTTGTTTAATTGTTTGCTATTATTTTGTTTTACTGAAACATAGTAAAGACTATAAAGCCAAAAATCTGACAGAACCTTACAAAAGCTAATCTAAGTCACCAGGAGGATTTAAAGAATGATAATTGTCACCATCATAATAAAACAAAAGAAGTCCAGCAAAATTTATTTTCTGGAAATAACTTAAAATGGCATTCAGGCAGGCAGAGACATTGGGTGTTTTCAGTTACATGGCTTAACACTTACTATACATGACTGCAATAAATCCAAAAATTCCATTTTTATTTTATGTTCCTGTTCATTCCATCTATTTATTTGAATCATGATCAGATTTGCAAATTCCTATGTCTGATACCTATAAGTAGAAGTGAGATATGCTCAACCATTTATCAAGGCAAACTCTTGTAATGTGGAGGACTTATTTTCAAAATTTTATTATTTCAGGGTCACTTGTCATTTAAGGATGCATCAGGATTATGGGAATTGTCGGAAACAATAGTAAGAATAATAATTTACAATATACAGTATGCTGTCTGACTCCCAATGACTTCTGGAGACATGCTTGGTGAACTTCTTGTAAAGTCTCACAATCTTGATCTAGATATTTGAAAGATACGGCACCATTAGTGTAAAGATCTGTCTCATATCTACACTTGGGCTCAACTAAGAATATGTTTATGTCTGGGATTAGTAGTGTCTCACTAAACTCTATTTTATCTCCAAAATAAGATTGCAGGTCCAAATTATTAGCATCCCTCTCTCACTGTTGACAATCCACCAAAAAACACTCAAACCATTTTATTTATTTAATCAAATTTTTAAAACTGCCCTCACAGAGGCACTCTGGACAGTATGCAGATAAAATATCAAACCATAAAAACAATATATAAAATTTAAAAGGGAAGAATGAACTAAAAATCAGTGTAAAAGTTAATGAAACGGCAGGGAAGAGGGCTCTCAACTATGTTCTCCTATGTGAGCCCCAAGCAGGGCCACCGAGCCATGTTTCTACATTTTTCCAGTAGGCAAGGAGAGTGGAAGCCCACTTCACCTTCAAGGTAAGGAGGAGAACGTTCCACAGAGCAGCAATTGTATTTACCATTATTCATTCTCTTTTTTCACAATATGTGTATGTGCAGTTTGTACAATATAGTACAGATTGGTTTGAGTAAATAAATGCAGAGCGTTTTATACAGTTGGTCCTCATTCATTATTTAGATAGGGTTTTTTGGGTTTGGACTTCAGGATCACTGTTACAGGGACAGCATCACTGTTACAGGGACAGCATTTGCCATTATGCTGCCATAATGGCAAATGCTGGTTTAGACCTCTTAGACCTAAAGAGACAGAATGCATGCTGGGAAAGTAGAGCGGGGGATCCATTCATGAATTTCACACACTAGATATAATGGGCACGCTGAGGAGAACAGTTCCCTCAGTAGCACAGTCTCTTGGTATTTCAAGATAAGACTGTCCACATTGATATAGAGAAGGATGCTATGACTTCAACAAACCGAATCCATAAGATTACATCCAACATCCTTCCAAATCTTTTTCTGAACGTAAATAGATTTTAGAAGGATGAGAATTGCCTAAGCTTTAGCTGGCCACCTTAAATTCATTTAATGCTCATAAAGAAGAATGATCTAACCAAATGCCCATATTCATTATGTAATGACAAATAACAGAAAGCTGCAGACTTTGGACCTTTTCACATTTAAGATGTGTTGGCACCCAAATACTTGGCTTCCTTGTTTGTCTGGTTTAAAAATTGCTCATTTCTAATCACAGCCGTGTCCAAAACATCCCTTGGGTGCCATAAGGAGTGAGAGCAGAAAATAAGGCAGAATGCCTTTTGCTCTGTTAACTAAGCCAAAATAAAGAGTTAAAAAAATATATGGAGAAAAATTCATCATAGAGGGTCAATTTTTGCCCAAACAGTGCTTTAGGACTTAATTTTTTTTTAATTTAAAAAGTTGCCCTTCTATCATGGAATTTTACCAGGATCTAGACAAGAATACCATCAATTTTCTGACTCCAGATTTATTTTTATTTCCTGTAGAACAATTGTCGTGAAGGGCTTTTGCTTCATTTCTTGAGCTTAGCTTCCTATTGTAATTATATTTTATTGTCTCTCTTCTATTCCAGTTTTCTGTTACAAAAACATAAATGAAGGAAATTTTGGTTACCAAACTTAGCCTTGGTTTCCGCCTGTTCTCATTCTCTGAATGAGAACTAAAGAAGCTTCTTGGATGAGAAGCAAAACATCTTCAAATAAAAGCAAAGAAAGTCCAGTTGCCTTTTGAAAAAGCATCTTTGGGACCAGAAGGATATAGAAAGCCACATGGAAAAGGATATATATCAGGGATGCGTGGGGGTCTGGGAAGAGGAGGTGACAAAATCTGGACCATGGTGGGCAGTAAAAATTGCATTGCCAAAATTCAATAGCAAATCAGCAAAAAAGGACAGTTCATCTTTTTTTACTATTTTGAGTATAAAATCGAAAAAAATGAAGCATGTTTAGACTTCACCCCATCTAAATTGGGGGAAGGGATAAACCATTGGAATTGTTTCAAGAACCTGAACAATTGACTTTCATGTCTGCATGAAATTATGGTGCCATCCCCTGGGGCTCTTGGATCATAGAAATAAGAAAATCCATCACATCTTGACTGCAAAAATCTCAATGATCATCAAATAGCAGCAAACTGTACCCAAAAACTGTGACTCATTGCTGCCATTTGTAATCATCTGGATTTTGCAAACCAGAACTGGATTCCTTCTAATAATAGCAAAAGTAACTCCCAAACACCAAAAATTTAGTCTATACTTGCTCTCTTATATGTGTGTTTGTCAGTGGTGAAATCCAAATTTTTTTACTACCGGTTCTGTTGGCGTGGCTTGGTGGGCATGGCAGGGGAAGGATACTGCAAAATCTCCATTCACACCCCCTCTGGGGCCAGCCAGAGGTGGTATTTGCAGGTTCTCTGAACTACTCAAAATTTCCGCTACCGGTTCTCCAGAACCTGCTGGATTTCACTCCAGGTGTTTGTGCATATACATTTCTCCATGCAAACAATTCCTGCACATGACTGTTCTTTTGTCTCTTTTGCCCTGCAGATTTGCTCTATTTCCAAGTGTATCTCTAGGGAAGCATTGTAACCACATAAAACAATAATATAATGCATAAGACTTGCTCACATGGCTTACTGTGCTGATTTTAAGGTTTTTAATGTGTATCTCTCTGTGTTTTCTTTCAACCAACAATATATTTATCTGAGTATAAGGCATTACAATAGCCATTACTCAGATGCCAGAGTGAGACGTGTCTAATAGATTGTCCAGTAAGAAAAGGGTATCAGTTTGACAGTATGTTTGAGATCAAACAGTGACAATTAAACATACACACACATCTCATAGAATTCCCAAAATCTTTGCACTATCACAATATAAGCCTAAGATTGAAAATGAGGCTTGTCAGATGCTACATCTTTTCTAACCTGCTCTACGGAGTGGAGAGTTGGTCTCTGACAGAAAGTCACTTGAAGAGACTAGAAGCATCTGAAATGTGGATTTACAGGCGGCTGTTACATATAAATTGTAAGAGCCTAAGTGACGCAGCAGACTAATGCTACTGTTAAAGGTAGTATTTAGCTTCCAACTGCCTGCAATTACTGCGAGTTCAATTCTCACCAGGCTCAAGGTTGACTCAGCCTTCCATCCTTTCTAAGGTAGGTAAAATGAGGACCCGGTTTGTGGGGGCAATAAGCTGACTTTGTATAAAAATATACAAAAGTATGAAGGCTATTGCTTAAAGCCTTGTAAGCTGCCCTGAGTCTCCGGAGAAGGGCAGCATATAAATTAAAATAAAATAAAAATTTTTTTAAAAAATTGGGTTGACAAAACCACAAATGAAGAGGTGATAAACCGCCTGGGAATTCCAAGGGAAATCATCAAAACCATAAAAAAGCGAAGGTCAGAATATTTTGGACATGTGATGCGACTCCTGGAAAAATACGGCATACTTCACTTAATTCTCCAGGGAAAGATTGAAGGCAAACGAGGTCCAGGCAGAAGAAGAACATCATGGCTTCAAATCTAAGGGACTGGTTTGGACAAAACTCAGCAGCACTTTTTTGGGCGGCTGTTGATAAAAATAGGACCGCCAACATCTGATGACGGATATGGCACAAGAAGAAGAAGAAACAAATACAAAATACACATGTTTAATATATGCGTATATTTCAAGTAATCTTTCACAGATAGTTATCTCCAAAATATGTGTGTGCTGTTACGTACACTGAAAAAGAAGGAGCAAAGAGAGTTGGAAAGTGAACCAGAGTTTAATAAATGAACAAAAGATGTCAGCTTAAATCCTGGGATAATTAAAAGTGGAGAGGCTATGTTATCGAGAGTTGGGGAGCAGGAGAATTTATGATTTTACACTTTGCTATAAAATGCTTGATGACAGTACTAATCTTTCTGATGTAACTTTTGCTTGAAGAGAATAATTGTATTTATCTAAGTGAAAACAGTTTATATAGAGTCAGAGCTCTAGCATTTTCCGTTTTACGATCTCAGTGAAATAGAAAGATATCATAGCCTCCACCAAGCCATAACATAATAAACAGGCAGCCCCCCAAAGCCCATTTTGCCCCCTCCCTGAGTCCTGCCCCACAACCATCAAAATTCCAACTCCCCATAATATTGTGATAGAAACAATGAGAATTCTAGTTTTAGCTTCAAATAGACCTAACTGGATTTTAACAAATGAAAAGAATTTCCTACAGACATACATAAAAGAAAGCCTAGGATAATCTTCACTAGCTCCCCAAAAATCTTTTAAGTAACCCTCAACTATCAGAAGATTATTGGCATCCTGTCCTTCTCAGAATGATTACTTCCACAAGAGGACTGTGAGTTTTGCAGCTGTTCTTGTAACTGATAACCACTAGAGTTTTACTGCCCTTTGAAGATACCAGGGCAGAGATGCTGCAGAACATAAGGGACAGGCATACAAACTGCTGGAGATACCTGAAACCAAATGGTAACCGGAAGGTTGCTGCTTGAGAGGGCTGCCTTGCAACCTTGGGAAAAGACAACATCTCATAAGAAGTTGCAGACAGTACTGTGTGAATGTCCATACGTGCTCTGAAATACCGGTACCTCTTTCCATTTGAATCCACTCCAGTGCTGTATAGATTCCCAGACACACACATTCCCAAAGTGAGCGTGTGCGCGCACGCACACACACACACACTGGATGTCAGGCTCAAGAGGCAAAGGCCTGCAAAAGTTATGCATGCTAGGCAGCTGGAGGACAGAAACCCTTCCTTTCTCCGCTAAAACTCTTTGTCCCATGTAATGCGAAAGCTGAATATCTGCTAAGTTTTATTTGCCAGCAGAAGGAGTGAAAGCTAGCCAAGGAAACGAGAAGGAAACAAGGAAGATTTTAAGACCGATCTCTTAAAAGCAGTCTTAAATCAGGGGTGCAAACTACAAAAGACTTGAAGGAAAAAGTAGCCAAATAGGAGCAATGGGTGGATGGGGGACCAAATGAGAGGCAATGCAAAATATTGCCAAGGCAGGAATTAAGGACAGGAGTAAAAAAAACTGAGTCCAAAATTCAAACTGGAAATGCTTCAAACAAAATTTGTAAGTGACTACTAAGGAGACACCGGGTGACCTGTTGCATAACATGGATTCTGAAACCTCTATAGTGGTTTCAACCAATCAAATTAGAGCTCGCTCTGGCTCAGTTATGCATTTTGCTAACACAATCTTTGAGCTTCACCATTACAACCTTAGCCAACTGCCCTTTGGGGTTTTTATTTGTCTTACAGCATATATTGGTACCGAATGTTCCACTAGGCAGTTGCAACTCGTTATTGTGAATTGCTTGATGCCAAAAGAATGAAGAATCTCCTCCATGAATGGGGGATCCAGACCAGCAACATCAAAATTCATCTGCTGTGGATGAAAGAGGGTCATTGGTGGGGTGGGGCAGAGGGGATTTAATGGGAAGACCATGTATCCACCCTCATATGGAGACCTTAATCTGAATGTAGAATTTTGAAGATTTCCACAGCTGATTCCCAAGTATTGAATTGGCTGTAATACTCTCGGCCTTTTTTTCATTTAACTTGTTTACTTCACTGTCAGCAACCCAAAAGCAAAATATCCAGGAATTGCACCATCGTAAGTAAAACAATAAAAAAGAGAAGTGTGTCTTCAGCATGTGACTCATTGTTAACTGATTACAAAACTCCGAGTTTGTAAATGGTTGGTGGCCGTAAGCTGTGAGAATGGGAATGGTGACATTTTCTTACAGACCTAAAAATCGGGGCAATGAATTCCCTCCCTGAATGTATTTCTTTGGTTTTTTGAGAAAGGGCATTCATTTTGTGTATGACAGGAATTACGTAATTTAGATCTATTTTCTTTTTGAATTCCTTCTGTATTGTGAGTGTGCAGCCTGTGGTTTGCAGATGGGTAAATTAAAGAAAAGGAAGATGAGTAATTGAATTTAGGAAGTGCATACCACTGGAGCAACAGAAGACGTATTTACAAAGTTAAGTCATACAAATTATACCCAAACCTCACAATGTCTCACTTCAATGCAAACAACCCACAGAAATGTTACCAACCATTGTGTCAATCAGATGAAAGTAGAACACATGCACGCATGTGAAATGAGGAAATAAAAGCTTAAAATGAAATAAATCAAACCAGCGTTATGCAAGCAAAGGTAAGTCCTAGCAGGATTTGGTTTTAGACCAATATGCTATAAAAACCTAACACTAGGGTTAGTAAACAGGCTATTTTTCTTGGAGGAGGATTACATACCACTGAGGACTTTTATCAGGCAATGGTGCTTAAGTATGCTAACAGTTGAATCAGGACTACACTAAGACTGAAGGGTTGAATTTTAGGGGTGAGCAATTGTGGCTCTTTTACAACCTGTGGACTTCAACTCCCAGAATTCAGCTTGGCTGTCTCAGGAATTCTGGGAGTTGAAGTCCACAGGTTGTAAAAGAGCCACAATTGCCCACCCTTGGCCTAGGCATATTGGAGAAAACTGAGAACTGTTAGTATTCTTAGATACACATGTCTCAGAGAAAAACAGTTCTATTGTCCCTCACAAGCCTTCCCCCATCTCCTACTCCACCAGTACTGTTAGTTTAAACTAAACTGAGGACTTTGCAGCATAAGGAAACAACAGCCAATTGCCAGCCATCAACACACCAATCAACCAATAGGGAACCAACTGCATCCAGATTGTCACCACGATGTTAAAAAAAAAGATGTGGAGACTCTAGAAAGAGTGCAGAGAACAGCAGCAAAGATGATTAGGGGACTGGAGGCTAAAACATATAAAGAACGGTTGTTGGAACTGGGTATGTCTAGTTTAATGAAAAGAAGCAATAGGGATTGCAGCAGTGGTCTGATATCACAGGGGTTGCCACAAAGAAGAGGGGAGTCATGTTTTCCCCAAAATAAGACATCCCCTGATAATAAGCCCAACCGGACTTTTGAGTGCATGGCAATAAGGCCAAGCAGGGCCTTATTTCAGGGTTCAAAAAATATATATAAGACAGGGTCTTATATTCTCCAAAGCACCTGAGGGCAGGACAAGAAGCAATGGATGGAAACTAATCAAGGAGAGAAGCAAGCTAGAACTAAGAAGAAATTTCCTGTCAGAACAATTAACCAGTGGAACAACTTGCCTCCAGAAGTTGTGAATGCTCCAACACTGGAAGTTTTTAAGAAGAGACTGGACAACCATTTGTCCGAAATGGTATAGGGTTCCTGCCTGAGCAAGGGGTTGGACTAGAAGACTACAAGGTCCCTTCCAACTTTGTTATTCTATTCTAATGGAAAGCACCACATAAATATGACTCATAGAATAGCCCAAAGCACATATTTCACTAGAGAGAAATTCCCTAAGGATGGGCTCCAGTATAGGTCCGAAAGCTCAGAAAAGTAACTCTCTGGTCCCAGTGACTGATCCAGATTGGATCTTGCAACAAAATGCAATATTTTCTTGGGGCACCTATATTTGCCTTCATTTTTAGGTTATCTCTGTTATAACACTGAAATAGACAAATATACTTCCCTTTTTAAAACATATCTGAATGCAGCTATTATTGATCAATGCTATTAAACAAGATCTCTTCGAGTCCAAATATAAACAAGTTTAGCTGTTTTACACTGAGACCCAGTAAGTCTTATTTGGAGTCTGGAATCTAGAAATAATCTGACTCGGATAGAATGGGTGGCAAAACATTCTTCTCAGAGATAGCTGTAAAATTGTCAGCTATTCAAATAAAAATACAAAAGTGAGAGGTTGGAGTGACATTATGTAAAACAGATATTTGGGACTTGGGAAAGAAACGGGAGTATCTCAGACATTAATAATGATGAGCAGATGGATATTCCTGGTCAGCTTTACTTAGAAAACTATGGTTAACCATTTCCAATTTTTCTGGGGGAAAAGGTTCAGATGAATTTCAGACACATGCCCCTTTAATTAATTCATTAACAAATGAATATTAAGGACCTTATAAGGACTACAATGAGTATTTTTCCAGTGTTCAAGCCAGAAGTGGTATTCAGCCGGTTCCTACCAGTTCAGGCAAAATGGTAGTGGCAGCCCCGGCATAATGCTGTCCTATTTAGCCACGTTTTCGGGACCTGGCGCCAGAGGTGGTTTTCAGCAGGTTTTGACCAGTTCTGGAGAACCAGTAGCAGAAATTTTGAGTAGTTTGGAAAACCAGTAAATACCACCTCTAACTGGCCCTGCCCGCATCTATTCTCTGCCTCCCGAGTCCCAGCTGATGGGAGGAAATGGGGATTTTATAGAATCCTTCCCCTGAAGTCGGGTGGGAATGGAGATTTTACAGTATCCTTCCCCTGCCATGCCCAGAAAGCCATGCCCACAAAGCCATGCCACGCCCACAAAGCCACACCCACAGAACCAGTAGTAAAAAATTTTGAAACCCACCAGTGCCTGGCACATGCGCGGAAGGCACATGCGTGTGTGAAGCGAGCATGCGCGTGGCAAACTGGTAGTAAGAATATTGGAAACCCACTGCTGTTTCAAGCACACATGAAGAGGGTGATACTTTTCACTGCTGCAAATAAAGGAATGTAAGTAAAATATCTAAATGTAAAGATAGTCTTCCTGTAGAGCAGGGGTGGACAAATGTGGCCCTTTTACAACCTGTGGACTTTAACAGCCAAGCTGTCTCAGGAATTCTGGGAGTTGAAGTCCACAGGTTGTAAAAGGGCCACATTTGCCCACCCCTGCTAAAGAGCAGTGTTTCTCAACCTTGGTAGCTTGAAGATGGGTCTACTTCAACTCCCAGAATCCCCCAGCCAGCAGCACTGGCTAGGGGATTCTGGGAGTTGACGTCCACCCATCTTCAAGCTACCAAGGTTGAGAAACACTGCTGTAGAGTGACATCAACAGTCATTCATAGATGCTAGGCCATAGCAACAGCACTAGAAAGTCAAGACACATTTGGCCCCTATCTGTTGCTGATTAACATTGGGGTAGACACAAGCAAGTTCACTCTGGTCTTGGAGAATAACTAGGGGTCTATAGAGATAGTCCTCAGATTATAACAGTTTGTTTAGTGATCATTCAAAGTTACAAGGGTATTGAAAAATGTGACTTATGACCATTTTTCACAGTTATGGTCTTTGCAGCATCCTTAAGATCATATGATCAAAATTCAGAGGCTTGGCAACCGGTTTATATTTATGACTGTTGCTGTGTCCCAAGGTTATATGATCCCCTTTTGTGACCTTCTGTCAAGCAAAGTCAATGGGGAAGCCAGATTCACTTAACAGCCATGTTACTAACTTAACTGCAGAGATTCACTTAACAACTGGGGCAAGAAAGGTCATAAAATGGGGCAAAACTCACTTGACAAACTTCTCACTTAACAACAGGAATTTGGGGCTCAATTGTGGTCATAAATTAGATTTAATCAATAGTATATGAAGTAATAATAAAATATAGGGAAGTTTTAGAAATTGAAATAAGATTCAGAAATATAAATATGTTTGAACTGTATTATTAATAGTGAGAATTTAGGATAAGAATTGTGAAATGTATTATGAGGTATTATTTGAATTAAGATTTAAGGTGGATTAATAGAAGGGTAACTGTTTTGATTAAGTTAATATGAGTAATCTTACTATAAGATGGTAATAATTGAGATATGTGAGCCAAGATTAAGAAATAAATGTTATGGCAAAAATAGAATATATAAAATTGTGTTAAAGAGAGAACAAAAAGCTGAACAAATTTATGACCGGATCAATGCTCTGTTCTGAAAAGATGTATTGTATGTTTGTCTGTGTGTTTAAAAAAAAATTGCAAAAAAAAATTATGGTCATAAATCGAGGACTAACTGTAAATTTGACCAAGACTAAGAAAGTGAACTGTCACTGATGCAAGACAGCTACTATGCAATCTGTTAGACAAGGCCATTATTAAGCACCATTATTTTCAAACAGAGGACAAAGAAATGGGTACCCTAATCAAATCTTGATCTGAGTTTGGCACTGCAGTCTTGCCAACTTTGGACAATGAGCCTTATGCCACCAAAAAACCAAGTGCTGGATTGGAGATAGCAGTTCAATAATAGTCGCATTGAGTCTAAATTGTCTTATATCTCTTCCTTACAAAATAGTTGCCTGGAAGTTCCCTATGACATAACATAAACCAGCATTTTACAACCTTAGCCATTTTAAGAGGGATGGACTTCAATTCCCAGAATACCCCAGTGTTCTGGGAGTTGAAGTCCACACTTCTTAAAATTGCAGGTGTGGCTTAAAATCACAGGTGTGGTTTGTTCATTTATATAAGTGTTTATGACACTAACATAAATGAACAAACTGCACCTGCAATATGCAAGTAGCAAGGCTTATACATTTAAGTTTTTCTTCTTAACCAAAAGACATTTTTAAATCTGGAAAAATTAAGCAAAAACAGACTGTGAGAAGATATCAAGCAGGAAAACGTGGAGGGGAAAAAATCCCTCCACTGCACTAGGAAATCTGTATTGGCTCAAGAATTGGGAAACTGGGCTGGGAAGGAAGGGTTGTCATCAGAAGAAAAGTAATGATATGTGGCTATACCGCTCCTATAGCCACAGCCCATTTATCTGTGATCTCCATTTGGACTCGGTCTGCACAAGTAATCCAAAGCAAGACAGTAAACATTATCCAAGAAAATAATAAAACTGCTTTAATTTGTGGGCTCAGAGAGGGCTGTCAATGATTGATGTTTGTTGTCCAAGAGTCTCCAGTGTTGCTCATAATTGCTGCCTGATTTAAAGGAAGCCCAGGAGAATCTTATAATTGAAAATCGGGGAGAACACTGGGCAACATAAATTTTTTTTTAATTAATTTTATTAAATATACAATTTAAAAACATTAGACTTGGTGCGACTTGTCTGGTACATACTTTTCTAGCACTTTTTCTTTCGTGTATATTACAATATAATATCATGCATATTTCATATATACTTTTTGTACATTCAATCACACTTCAGTTACATACATATTCCCTTCGTACCTATTCAAATCCAATTTATTCCTATCTAATATTTCTTAATTTTATTTTATTTATTTCTCTCCCCTTTTCTTCACTCGGTTTCTAATTCTCTATCACTACATTCCTCCTTTTCTCTAGCCATTTATAAAATGTATTCCAGGTTACATAGAATTCTGATTCATCTTAACTTTGAGCTCCATTGTTAACCTGTCCATTTATGCACAGGTCAATATTTTGTTAATTATTTCTACCTCCTGTGGGTTTTCTCTGCATTTCCAATTTTGTACGAATATTAACATCACTGCTGTTAGTATGTGTACCATAAGATATATTCCTTCTTTTTTGTAATTATCCCTTACTATACCCAGAAGGAAGAGTTCTGGAGTCATATCTATCGTCTTGTTTAACATCTCTTCTAGCCACTGTTTTATTTGGCACCAAAAGTCCTTGGCTTTCGGGCACCCCCACCACATATGATAATAGTTGCCTAATGTTGGGCAACATACATAACATTTGATTGATCCTAGTAATGGTAAAATTCAGAGTGGGGTGTTCTTGTTTTTGTTTTGCAGTTGATGTTCTTTGCTTTTCCATGGACCAAGAAGGTTTTTGCATGACTTTTTGGAAAATATTAGATTCGACTCAATTAGCAGAGTTGGAAGGGACCTTGTAGGTTATCTAGTCCAATCCCACACCCAAGCAGGAGACCCTACACCATTTCTGACAAATGGCAGTCCAATCTCTTCTGGAAAGCCTTCAGTGATGAAGCTCCCACAACTTCTGAAGGCAAGCTGTTCTGTTAGTTGATTGTTCTCACTGTCAGAAAATTTCTCCTTATTTCTAGATTGAATCTCTCCTTGATCAGTTTCCATCCATTATTCCTTGTCTGCCTTCAGGTGCCCTGAAAAACAGCTTGACCCCCTCCTCTCTGTGGCAGCCTCTCAAATATGGGAACACTGCTATCATGCCTCCCCTGGTCCTTCTCTTCACTAGATTAGCCATGCCCAGTTCCTGTAACCGTTCTTCATATGTTTTAGCCTCCAGTCTCTTAATCATCTTGGTTAATCATCTTCTCTGCACTTTTTCTAGAGTCTCAACATCTTTTTATATATATATATAGTGTAATGACCAAAACTGGATGCAGTATTCTAGGTGTGGTCTTAATAAGGCTTTATAAAGTGGTATTAGTACCTCACTTGATCTTGATTGTGTCCCTCTGTTAATGCAACTCAGGATTACATTGGCTTTTTTGGCTGCCACTGCACTGCTGGCTCATATTTAACTGGTTATCCACTATCAGCCATTCAGGATGCATTACTAACTCCATAGAAAGAGGTAGACATTTTATCGGTTTTATCAAGAGACAGGATTTGAGGTCAAATATTCTTCAATAAAAACAGTTTAAATAATACAATACAATAAAACCAAGCTTGACTCACTTTAATCTAGACAGCAAGCAAAATTATTATCTGACCTTGTTTATATCAATGCTATGTATGTTTCTGTGTGGTTACACAGCCGGGCCAATGAACGTATGGGCACAGTTCTTGGCACAGTTGGCATTGAAAATGAAAGAATTAGTCCCAATGTTTCTGCATGGCTCAGTACAGGGAGAGGCTCAGTTTCTTCTTGTTTCTGACAATTGGGTATAATCTGAGGTGAGAGCATCACAACACTCATCTTTATTCTGTTGCTCCTTCCCACACGGATTTAATATTACAAACCTCCTGGTTTTAATTTTTTGGATATTCACCCTTTCCTTGCTTCTCCTCATTTTTTGGATCACCTACTTAGAGAAAGGTTCTGGATAATTCAGTATGCACATCTTTTGGAGTTAATTTGATTGGCCCTCAAGAGAACATCCAGCTAATATTTTAGAAGGATGTTGTTGTTTTCAGTTGCAAAAAGAGTCCGAAGGATAGTTCTATTCTTTTAGCTGCTCCTGTTCTTAATTAGCATGTGGAATTGTTTTTAGTCCTGTTTTTAATTTATTTGGTTATTTGTTGTAAACTGCTGAGGCAAAAAATAAAATAAAATAAAGTATTCATTCTCTATGAGTACAGATCTAAAGTACCATTAAGAAATATGAGGACTGGAACTGAGTTATAAATATTCAATGGACCCAGAAGAATAAAACAGAGAGTGAATAATAAGGAGTGGAGGAAACAATTTGTTAGAGTGATTCAAGAGGCTCAACAGACTGTATACGCTTCTGAAGAACAAATCTGAAAACATACTCAGCCCATTAATGCAATATTAACTAGGGAAGCAGCTAGGCTGTTGAGTTTAGACTTATGACCAAAATTTCTTTTCTGACCAGTTCTCATTCAGTTGAGTGAAGGAGCAGTTGTGTTCTTTTTTCCAAGGGAAAAAAAGAAACACAGTCAAATGTTCGTTGATGCAATGTGATGTGTTTACAGCTCTTTAAATAGTGAGAGGTGAAAGAATGTAAATAAATAGCAAGTCTTCTATAATTATAACAATAGTTTTTTGCAGTATTGTGAGTTTCCCACATGTCAACTGAACTCCAAGTGACAGCATCGGAGCGGGGCAAGGAGTGTCTTCCAACAGGTCCTTCAAACTGGGAAATGTGGAAAGTATCAGAGGAATAGAAAGTTGCACAGTATCATAGAAAACAGCACTAGTGGTAACACTCTTTGTAAGCTCCAACAAAAAGAAAAGCTAGAAACATCATCAGGAAAAATACAAAAGAAATTATTTACAGAATAACAGAGTTGGAAAAGAACTTGGAAGTCCAATCCTCTACTCAAGCAGGAGATCCTATACCAGTGATGGCTAACCTTTTCTGGACCGAGTGCCCAAAGTGTGCTTGCATGCGCGCCTGAACCCCCAAAGTGCAATGCATGTGTGCCTCCCACATGTGCCCTGCCCCCCCATGCACGCACCCCCCATGCCCCTCATGCATGCACAACACCCACATCCCCCCACCCCCTGTGCATGCGTGGCAGAGACCCGAAGACCAGCTGGCTGGTGGGAGGCGTGCGTGCATGCGCAGCGGAACTGAACTAGGGCAACGGCTCGCGTGCCATCAGAGAAGGCGCCACGTGCCACCTCTGGCACATGTGCCATAAGTTTGCCATCACGGCCCTATACCTTTCCAGACAAGTGGCTGTCTAGTCTCTTCTTAAAAGCTTCCAGTGATGGGGCATTCACAGCTTCTGAAGACAAGCTTTTCCACTGGTTAATCATTCTTATTTTTTCTCTCAATTTCTAGGTTCCTTGTTTCTTTGATTAATTTCTATCCATTGTTTCTTCTCTTGCTTTCTGGTGCTTTGGAAAATAGGTTGACCCCCTCATCTTTGCGGTATTCAAATATTGAAACATTGCTATTATGTCACTCCTAGTCCTCCTTTTCTCTAGACTAGACATACCCATTTCCTGCAACTATTCTTTGTGTTTTAGCCTCCAAGCCCCTAATCATTTATGTTGCTCTTTTCTTCATTCTTTCCTACAAAATCAAAAACCAAAGTCTCCTTTGAGGGAGAAAAAAACTTGAAGAAATTTCAGAGAGGGTCTCAGATCAGAATTAGCCAAACATTTGAGAATTAGTAGCAAAGGTATTCTGTATAGAATATGGACAATAATAATACCAGTACAGGAGAATATTTGTAACTCAGGGTTGAACTATAAGATCCTGCAAGAAAACCACCAAGCTCAGAGATCACCAAGGACCTCACAAAAACAAAGTTCTCATAAGGGAGAGGAAGCTGTCCCAATCTTTTTGCATTTGTCATAACTTGAGAAAGCACCAAAAGTAAAATCCTAAATCATATGCCAACATTTATTTTCCGGTTATCTCATTCTCAGGATGCTTTAGAATGTCTAATGAATAAGTTTTGTAAAAAATTATGGAGGAGAATGAAGATTGCTGCCATGCGGTTTTTCTCTCCGACTGCCTCTCCCGACCTGCATGTACTTCTTGATATGCAAAGACCAATTGGAAGAGTTTCCTTAAAATGCTTTCCTTCAAGATTTAACAGTGGGAAGCCAGAGAAGGTGAAGAGATGATTGAGCAATGAAGACATTCATATAGGTAAGTCCTTGTTTAGCAACCACAAATGGGACTAGCAACTCAGTCATGAAGTGGAGCAGTTATAAGTCACCATTTTACAATTTCACTTCAGTTTTTCTTTGCTTTTTTGCTGTTCAGTTGCTAAGTTGTGTCCACCTATTCACAACCCCGTGGACCACAGCATACCTGGCACCCTGTCCTCCACTGTTTCCCAGAGTTTTCCCAAATTCATGTTCATTTCATCAATAACAGTATCTAACCATCTCATCTTCTGCAATTCCCTTTTGCCTTCAATCCTTCCCAACATCAGGGTCTTTTCCAAGGAGTCTTCTCTTCTCCTTAGATGGCCAAAATATTTGAGCATCAGCTCAATCTGTCCTTCCAAAGAACAATCAGGGTTGATCCTTTGCTTTACACAACTGCAAAAGTCACAAATGTGAGAATTGGTTGTAAATTAACCTTTTCATCATTTCAAACAGTTATTAAATGAGGCAGATACTAAACAAGCACTATCTGTATACATGCTGGTTAAGTACATTCTAGTACAGTGATGGTGAACCTATGGCACACGTGCCACAGATGGCACACAGAGCCATATTGATGGGCACGTGAGCGTTGCCATAGCTCAGCTCCAGCATGCATATGCACGCTGGCCAGCTGATTTTCGGGCCTTCTGGGCCCACCGGAAGTCAGCAAATGGGCTGTTTCCGGCCTCTGGAGGGCCTTCTGGGGGGTGGGAAGGCTGTTTTTGCCCTCTCCAGGCTCCTAGAAAGCCTCTAGAGCCTGGGGAGGGTGAAAAACAAACCGACCGGGTCCACCGTGCCATCACATGCCAAAAGCCGGGGGTTTGGGGGGGTCGCATGCATGCATTGGGGGGCAGGGTGCATAGAATTATCAGTGTGGGCCCACACGCACACAATCACCCCACACTCCCCCCACTTTTGGCATGCGATGACAAAAAGGTTAGCCATCACCGTTCTAGTACATTCTGCACAGGAATATATTTCCTAGTCTCTCCTCCTCACTGCCCTTTTTTTTTTTTTTTTAATATATTTTTGGTTTGGGATGATTCAAAAACAATTTCTGTAAAATTTAATCAGAATGGGTTTAACAAGGAAAGTATTAACAAATTTTAGCAAATATTAACAAATTTCTCCCTCTGCTCCTGGTTCTCAATTTATCTTTAGCCCGGTAAATTATGCTTTAATCCAATGTGTTTGTGCATCATCAAAGGAGAAATCTGTTCTGAAAATTACTACATATAATATAATATAATATAATATAATATAATATAATATAATATAATATAATATAATATAATATAAAAAAGGGCATTCACATCTGAGGAGTAAGAAGAGAAATAGTTGAGAAATTTGAGCATCTAAATTACATACCCAACAAACATAGAGGTTGGCCCCATACTTCTCCAACATTGGGACATAAAGTGCATTGTACAATTCCCTTTTAGATTGTGATAATTATTTCTAAATTTGTAACAATAATGTAGATTGTCATAATGAAATCTGAGGCAAATCAATACCCTTTCTCTTTTGAAAAAGTGATCACCTAATCACTACAACGTTCACTGAGTCACGGATACTGGCTTGTCCTACAACCTTCTAGAATTTATGCCTCCCAAGGTTTATCAGCAGTACAGTAATAATATTGAAAACCAAACCAAAACCACATGCGATGTTACATTTGCAGTTAATTAAGTCTGTGGTTTATTTCTGCATAAACCACATTTGTAACTTATTGGAAAACAACATAGTTTATTTGAAAATATGCATTAGATCACAAACAAGTGACTGTAGTACTACCAAAGTACAGGAATTTAGGGCTGTATTGGAACAGGCTTTACTCATAAACATTCAAAAAGTGAAACTCCTATAGATCTGCATTAGGAAGGAGTTGAAACACAATTAGAAATAAAGCATAAAACTATCACTCTGTATGTTCTGTAACAGAATCGTTCTCAACAAGCAAGGCAGAAAAAAGAACAATTTTTTTTTTTTGCAAAAAGAAGATACTAAGTGTATCCTCAATTTATGACTGTAAAGGAGTCCAGAATTTCCATTGTAAATTAGGACAGTAGTAAGTCAAGGCATCCATGTGCCCCCCTTCTATGCCATCCAATCCACATTTGGCGGAGTGACTCTCAACATAAGATTCCCTTGTGAAGAGAAGGGAGTGAGACAACAGTGACAGTCCTGGTCCCCTTCTATTCAATTTTCAATTTTTTTCAATATTCTATTTATTTATTGGTTCGATTTATATGCCGCCCTTTTCCAGAGACTCAGGGCGGCTTACAATGCGTTAAGCAATAGCTTTCATACTTTTGTATATACCTGCTTAGTAGGGCTTTTGGCCCCCCCAAGCGGTGTTCTTTTTTATACAAAGTCAGCTTATTGCCCCCACACACTTGGTCCTCATTTTATCTACCTCGAAAGGATGGAAGGCTGAGTCAACCTTGAGCCTGGTGAGATTTGAACTTGCAGTAATTGCAGGCAGCTGGTGTTACTTAACAGTGCTTTAGTCTGCTGCGCTACCAAGGCTCTCTGTGATGATATAACCACTAAAGCAGGGGTGTCAAACTCAAGCTCCGGGGGGGTGGTGGATCCGGGCTATGGGGTGTTTAGATCTGGCCCACGGGGCTGCCCTGGAAACAGTGAAGGACTGGCCTGCAGTGCCTCTGCCAGCGAAAACAGAGCTCGTGGTCTTCCAGGTGCAATTCAAGGTGTTGATTAACATCTTTAAAGTGCTCCATGGCTTAGGACCTGGGTACTTACAGGATCGCCTTCTGCTACCAACAGCCTCCCACTGGCCAGTACGCTCCCACAGGGCAGGGTTCCTCGGGGTGCCATCGGTCAGACAATGTTGAATGGCGACCCCCCCCCCGGGGGAGAGCCTTCTCAGTGGAGGCACCTGCCCTCTGGAACGAGCAGCCCCTGGAGGTACGGAGAATCCCGGACTTGCGCACCTTCCGCCGTGCCCTGAAGACTTTGTTATTCCAGCAAGCCGGGCTAGCCAAATTTTAACGGTTTTAAATTTTAAATTGGATTTTAATGGGATGTTTTAATTGTAGACAAAGTATTTAATTTGGTTTTAAATTGTTTTTAACTTTTATATTTATGTATTTGATCCTGGCTGTTCACCGCCCTGAGTCCTTCAGGAGAAGGGCAGTATATAAATATAATTAATAAATAAATAAAATAAATGGGGACTGTGGGTGGCCCTCCTGAGCTCCGTTTTCTCTGGCAGAGGATTGCAGGAGGCTGTTGAAGGCAAAAACGTTACACTGCCATTTTCGCTGGCAGAGTACTCAGGCTACCACAGGTGCCCCCAACAAGAATGATGTTGAGCTGGCCATGCCCACCCTGGCCACACCTACCCCGAGGTCCCCCAAGGTCAAACATAACCCTGATGCAGCCCTCAATGAAATTGAGTTTGACAGCCCTGCACTAAAGATTCTCAGCAAGCTGGTTTTGTGTCTTTTATCTCTGTATGATAGTGGTTTATGCAGCTATGAATTGCCCTCAGCCTTTTCTCAACAGGTGCCTTCAGGTAAGGAATAATAAATGGGCTACAAATGCCCACAACAGGGGTGGGTTCTACTTACCTTTACTACCGATTTGCATCGCGCCTGCGCCCGCTCTTCTGTGCATGCACAGATCACCTATGATGATGTCCGGGTCAGTGAGTGGAGCCTCCCGCCGGTTTTACTACCGGTTCTTGTGAACCGATCCGAACCGGGGGCAATCCGGCGCGATTTGCATTGGTTGCCAGTTGCCCTCCGGGTGAAATTCAAGGTGCTGGTGATTACCTATAAAGCCCTTCAGGCCCAGGATATCTGTCGGACCATCTGCAACCAGCAACAGTTCCCCATCGCCCAGTGCGTTCTCACAGGGAGGGCCTACTCAGGGTGCTGTCAACTAGACAATGTCGGCTGGCGACCCCCAGAAGTTAGAGCTTTCTCTGTGGGGACTCCCACCCTTTGGAATCAACTCCCCCTGGGGCTCCGGTTCGCACCTTCCGCCGCGAATTAAAAACATGGCTGTTCAAATTGCCCAGCCTGGACTGATGGGGTTTGGATTATTTTAATGTGTTTAATATGTGTTTAATATGTATTTTAACATGTTTTATCTGGTTTGATTTTAATTGTGTGAGCCGCCCTGAGTCCTATGGAGATAGGGCGGCATACAAATCAAATAAATAATAATAATTAATTAATTAATAAATAAATAAATAAATAAATAAATAATAACCCACCACTGGCCCACGATTTCAACCTGATTTTGGTGAGGATGGAGACAGTTTTGTAAGCCATTCATAGTTTCTGTTCATCTATTCCTTTTTCCACTTCCTATATCCCCTCCCAATATTTAGGATGATTCCTCCCAACCCTATAATAGCTGGGAAGAAAAAAAATCTTTACCCAGATTTATTAGAACAGGCCAGGATAAACAGCTTGAAATTGTTAACTTCACTGTTAGAATACTGCAATTGACATTTAAATAGGAGTCATTCTATGGCCTCAGTAATGGCCTCAGTACCTTTCCAAATTTTGCAGACACCCTTTTCATTTTCTCAATTTGGACCTGGAAGTGTTGCATGAAATATGTACATTAACCTTGGCTTCCCCAGCCTGGGAATCCAAGGGGATCTTCTGTCTCTGATTAGGCAGAAGTACATCTGGAAGTTCAGTTTACACTATGCAACCTACCCTCAGCTGTAATATCTTACTCTCTCATCTGGACCGTATAGTGTTAGTGTCAACAACAGCAATAAACAATACAAATGCAGTGAACATAAACATTTCAGAAACCCTAAGTACAACCATCATTCAGAGCTTTGCCCAAAAAATGACTAACATTTTCAGCATTCTAGCCCCCCAGATTACTACATAAAGGCCTCCAGAAAAATATAATAATAAAGACAATGTCCAAAAAAGTGAATAATGAAAAGAACACTGTGAAGAATAATTATATGGAATGCAAAGCAGCAAGCCTCTTCAAAAATTGATTAAACATGGAGAGGAGCATTTGGACAATGACTTTCCTGGATAGCACCAAAGCTCCTCCAGTTTTCTTAATGGGGAGCGGGAATTGCTGTGGCCATCCAAAGCACGTCTTATTTATCAGCACTGATATTGTTCTATTTACCTTATACTTAAAATTCTTGCTAGTTGGCAGCAGAAGGTAAAGCAGCTAAAAGAAATGCACTCCAGATCTTCTATTTCTGTGTCAGCATTTCTCAAACTTAGCCACTTTAACATGTGTGGATTTCAACTTCCAGGATTCCCCATACAGCATGCTGGGTGGAGAAAACTGACAGATGCTGGCTGGTGAATTCTGAATGTTGAAGTCCACATATCAACCTGCAAAACGACTTCAGCTGAAGCCATACTTCTTCGTTTCTCAGTTGCCATTCAAGAGGAAGTGGGAGAGCATGGGGGGGGGGGACTCAGGAATGTGGTGCCTCAGCCAGCTAGCTATAACATCTACCAGCCTGTGTGAGAATCAAGGTCATGTCAACGGACACCTGCTGAAGTTGAGAGGGAAGCTACATCTGGGCTGATTGGTCCATGCGACCTGAGAGACAAAGCGGGGTGGGGTGCAGTAGTGAAATCCAAAAATTTTCCCTACTGTTCTGTGGGCGTGGCTTGGTGGGGGTCATGTGACTGGGTGGGTATGGTCCAGGAGTGGGTTCTACTTACCTTTACTACCAGTTAGCAACGGGGCCGCGCGCACGAGCAAACCAAGCAAGTGCGTACTCTCTTCTGTGCATGCGTAGAAGCATTTTGATGACATCAGGGTCAGTGGGTGGAGCCTCCCACCGGTTTTACTACTGGTTCTATACAACCGGTGCAAACCGGAGGCAACCCACCACTGGTATGGCCAACATTTTTTTTACTTTTTAAAGCATTTTTTTACTACTGGTTCGGGGAACCTGTAGCATTTTTTACTACCAGTTCGGGTGAACCAGCCCGAACTGATAGCATTTCACCCCTGTGGGGAGGTCTCATTCTTTCAACTATCCCTAAGCATGGGAACAATTTAGAGCTAGTTTCACCTTTCTAAGTGCCGATATGATGTACTCAATAAAGGATCTCTTGAACCCGAACAAAGCGTGAGAGACCTGACTTCCCTGAGTTCATTACTCGGAACGATGACCAAAGTGACTAAGTATGAAAAACACTTGTCTTTGCAGAGAAGGGATAGATATGGCATTTTCCAACAATCTCCACTGAGAAAACAATGCTATTAATATTAATTTCCACCAAGGAGAGACAAGAATTGTTCTATATTATGTTCCTCTGGATAATACACCAATAAGCCAACCCTTCTGGAAGTGAAGTTAATGTCCCTCCCTACTTGCCATACTGCTAGAATCAGAACCTGAATTTTTTTTAAAAAGGAATTTATTTTAATTTTTATCAGGTTTTTGAGAAAGTTTGAAATTAAAAATTAAAGTCAAAATTGCAGATTTTGACTTTATCCTTCTTCCTGCTTCTTCCTCCTTGTATAAAAAGGTGATTTTTTTAAAAAAAAATTGATTTATATGCCGCCCTTCTCCGGAGACTCAGGGCGGAATCATTTGATGATTTCCTTGCTGTGCCAATGACAAAAAAAAAAAAAAAAATCAGTTATTAAGAAGGTTTTCCTTTGCTAATTCAGGGCAGTGTGTATTGCCTTAAATTTGTTTATCTTGAGTTGCGTTCAGAATTAAATGGAAAACCAGTCAGCAGATCAAAGTTTAGTGTTATAAGGTCTGTAAAATGCATGCCAGAGAATAATCTCGCAATCATCTTTTGTATGAGTTGTAGTTATTAAACAATTTTCAAGGGAAACCCCCAAGAAGAACATGTTGAAATCATCAAAGTGAGATATGATTCAGGAATGGATCAGTATGGACAGATCATCCTTCTACAGGAAGAGATACATCCAGGCAATGCTTCAGGATTTTTGTTGCCATTTTGGCATCACTTGAAAAGAGCAATGTATCATCAGGATAAAAATAATGCTCAACCTGAGAATTCCAAACAATCTCCTGTAACAGCTTCCTGTAGATTTTTAAAAGCATGGAAGAAACAAAATAGGCTGAAGGGCTAAGCGTTAAAGTCTGTAGCAACTTTTTCTGGAAACATTCCATCTTAACAGATTTAACAGATTAACAGAGTTGGAAGGGACCTTGTAAGACATCTAATCCAACCCACCCCGCTGCTCAAGCAGAAGACCCTATATCAGTGGGGAGCTCCTCCTGGTTCGGTCGAGCCGAGCCGGTAGCGGTGATGATATGACGTCACCGAACCGGTTCTCCCCCCGCCCTCTTACCCACCCCCCACCCACGTTATTCTTACTTTTTATTTGGTCCCACCAATCTATTGCTGCCTCCTGAGTCTCAGCTGATGACTAGAGGGAAAAAAACTGTTTAAACTCTTGCCACAGGGCTTCAAAGGGCCGTCCTACAGCTGATCAGTGTTAAAAGCAAACAAATGAGTTGGGTCATAAGTGTGAGGACTGGTCGTAAGTGCGAGAACCTTCCAGAAATGACTCTGACCAGCTAGCCACGCCCACCTAGTCACATGACCTCCAAGCCACACCCACAAAATAAGCCACGCCCACAGAACCGATAGTAAAAAAAATTAGAACCCACCCCTGCCCTATAACAATTCTGACAAATGGCAGTCCAATCTTTTCTTGAAAGTCTCTAGTGATGAAGCTCCCACAACTTCCGAAGGCAACTTCTGTTCCATTGATTGATTGTTCTCACTCTCAGAAAATTCCTCCTCATTTCTAGGTTGAATCTCTCCTTGGTCAGTTTCCATCCATTATTCCTTGTCTGGCCTTCAGGTGCTTTGGAAAACAGCTTGACCCCCTCCTCTCTGTGGCAGCCTCTCAAATATTGGAAGACTGCTATCATGTCTCCCCTGGTCCTTCTCTTCACTAGACTAGCCATGCCCAGTTCATGTAACCATTCTTCATATGTTTTAGTCTCCAGTCCCCTAATCATCCTGGTTGCTCTCCTCTGTACTTTTTCTAGAGTCTCAACATCTTTTTTTATAGTGTGGTGACCAAATCTGGATGATTGGTAGTGTCTCCAAATATCATTTCAGCCAAACATGTCAGGGTGGGTATCAGAACTCAAGTAATTCATAAGTATGTGCAAAGTAAAAGTACACTGATGAACAGAATATTTTTCCGCAGTGTACTAAAGCAGTTGGGAATCTAAAAGTGTACAGAATACAGGGAAAGTCTTTGAAACTGCAGCTCCTGGCCTTTTCTAGTAGATGTCTGCTTTAGCATTTTGAGGAAGGGTACTTTGCTTCACCTATGACACTCTGCCTACCCGACTGAGAAGATTGCCCTGTTTCTTAAGAATGTGGCCTTCCTCAACAGTCATGTTTAACCAAAATAAGTGGATTTGTTTCTTTTATGTTTGAAAAAAAATAACAGGAAATCAAAGTCTTGGAAGCAACCAATCTAAAAGTTTGAGTTGTCTACTGCAGGGGTCCCCAACCCCCGGGCCATGGCCCACTATTGGGCCATGAGCTGTTTAAAACAAAGGCTGCCTGAAGTGGCGGGAGCACAGACACATGTGCATCAGTGGTGGGATTCTACCTGGTTCGCTGTGTTTGTGAATCATGTGGCTGTTAAACGAATCATGAATCATGTAGTCATTAAGCAAATCTGGCTTCCTCTATTGACTTTGCTTGTTGAAAGACATATGGGAATGTCACAAATTACAATCCCAATTCTTAGGTGACACCATAACATTCAAACTGGCAAACTTTATTCTAGAACAGCGTTTCTCCAGTTTAGAAATTTTCAGGTGGCTGGGAAATTGACTTGGAATTATTATTATTATTGATCATCGCACAGTCAGCCAGATGTTCAGAGTGGGCTTGGCATTTTTGTCTACCAATTGAGTCCTTACCAAGGACCTGGGATAGGCAGATCTCAAAGTTTGATGGCGTTACAGATATCATCACAGGATGGAAGCTGCACCACCTTCTGCAATTGACTGATGGCAAATTTGTCAATGCCAATGGTGTTCAAATTGTATTATTATTATTATACTTTATTCATTAAACATGAAACTCAGTCAACTGAACATTCAAAAATGCATCACAAATACCATTGATTGGTGCTAATGGTTGATACGGGTTGCTGCCGGCATCCTAGGTATCCCGTATCAACCATTAGCACCAATCAATGGTATTTGTGTTGCATTTTTAAATGTTCAATTGACTGAGTTTCATGTTTAATGAATAAAATATAATAATAATAATAATAATAATAATAATAATAATAATATAACATCAACAAATTGCAACTTCCTGCAATAACACCAGCGGAACTGCAAAGAATTGTGCTACTTGGAATATGGTACATCTTAAGAAGGTACTTGGTTGATACCTAGGACGCTGGCAGCAACCCGTATCAACCATTAGCACCAGTCAATTTTTGTATGTTCAGTTGACTGAATTTCATGTTTAATGAATAAAGTAAATAATAATAATAATAACAACAACAACAACAATAACAACAACAACAATAACAACAACAACAACAACAATTGGTACATCCTTTTTTGGTAGTCTCGTTTTTCTGGTTCTGCTTTGTAATAATAATAATAATAATAATAATAATAATAATAATAATAATAATAATAATAATAATAATAATAATTTTATTTCTATACCGCCCTTCTCCCGAAGGACTCAGGGCGGTGTACAGCCAATTTAAAAACACAAGACACAACAATAATTAAAAATTAAAATAATTAAATAGATTTGGCCGATTTAAAACCCCAAAAATTTAAAATACCCCAATTTAAAATTATTAAGTTGATAGCCCGGCCTGGCGGAACAACAGGGTCTTCAATGCGCAACGAAACACCCGGAGGTCGGAGATCTTACGTATTTCCGGGGGCAGTTCATTCCACAGGGCTGGGGCTCCCACAGAGAAGGCCCTCCCCCTGGGTGTCGCCAGCCGACATAACTTGGCTGATGGCACCCTGAGGAGACCCTGGTCCCACTACTAGCATTTCATTACATTGCGGTTCTCTGATATGATGTATTTCTGCCACTTCTGAGGTTGTTCATCTTCCAGTCACTCTGCAGGCCCATGCCCTGGTTGCTCAGCTATGGGACCGTGGCCTGTAACTCACTTGTCGACGGATGTCCAGGTTCCCCAACACCAGAATAGAAAAATCAACTGATGACCCCAAATGCAGACTCTGCAAAGAAGTGGATGAAACCATCGACCACATACTGAGCGGTTGCAAGACGATAGCTCAGACTGACTACAAACAACGCCATAACACAGTCGCTCAGATGGTCCACTGGAACTTGGGTCACAACTACCATCTGCCTATAGCAAAGAACTGGTGGGATCATAAGCCTGAAAAAGTGGTTGAAAATGAGCATGCAAAACTACTGTGGGACTTCCGAATACAGACTGACAAAGTTCTGGAACACAATACCCTGGATATCACGATTGTGGAGAAGAAAAAAGTGTGGATTGTCAACATTGCCATACCTGGTGACAGCAGAATTGATGAGAAACAACTTGAAAAAGTCACCAGATACCAGGACTTGAGAATCAAACTGCAGAGACTCTGGCATAAACCAGTGCAGTGGTTCCAGTGGTACTCGGCACATTGGGTGCTGGGCCTAAAGACCTAGGCAAGCAGTTAAAAACAATTGGTGCGGACAAGATCACCATTGGTCAGCTGCAGAAGGCCACCTTACTGGGATCTGCTTGCATAATCTGCCGATACATCACACAGTCCTAAACGCTTGAGAAGTGTTTGACTAGTGATTTGGGATACGAAATCCAGCATGGTCATCTTGTTTGCTGTGTATACTGTCATTATTATTATTATTATTATTATTATTATTATTATTATTATTATTATTATTATTATTATTATTATTACTGAACACCATTGGCATTGACAAATTTGCCATCAGTCAATTGTAGAAGGTGGTATATTATTATTTATTGGTTAATCTTTAGTGAGATTCACAGCCTTTGAGGCTGGTTAATAGCTCAGCAGCTCGAGTCCTAACCAAGGACCTAGGAACTGTTAAGGTATCGTCGGAGGATGTAAGCTGTTCCGAGTAAGGTGGTTTTTTTGTAGAGTCAAAATGTTCAAGTCCGGCAAATTTAGAATTTCTAAATAGCAGGGTAGCCCTTTGGGCATTGCTCCAAGGGCTCCAATTACAATCGGGACAACACACGATTTCTTTTTCCACAGTCGCTCAACTTCAATTTGCAAATCCCGGTACTTTGTGATTTTTTCTTGCTGCTTATCTTCAATCCGTGCATCACCAGGTATTGCAATGTCAATAAACCATACTTTTTTCTTTTCAACTATTGTTATGTCAGGTGTGTTGTGGACCAAGTGCCTGTCAGTCTGAATCCTAAAGTCCCACAAGATCTTGAGTTTCTCATTCTCTAAAACTTTCTCAACCTGATGTTCCCAGTGGTTTTTGCTGTATTCAAATCCAAACTTCTCGCACAATTTCCAGTGAATGATCTTAGCAACACGGTCATGGCGTTGTAGGTAGTCAGTTTGTGAAATTTTGCTGCACCCACTGATCAGGTGGTCAACTGTCTCTTCTTTCTCATTGCAGAGGCAGCATTTGCTGTTGGTGGTAACATTTTGAATTTTTGCCTTCATGCAGTTTGTGGCTAGGGCTTGTTCTTGAGCTGCCAAAATAAAGCTTTCTGTTTCTTTTTCTAGTACTCCTGATCTTAACCAGTTCCAAGTTAGTTTCTGGTCAGATTTGTCTTCAATACTTTTCAAGTATTGGCCATGCAGAGCTTTGTGTTTCAAATTTTCAGCTCGCCGCTCAGTTACTTCTTTCTTATATTCTGCTTTTGTTTTAGTTGTCTTTAAAAGGCCTCCTTTATTTACTTTCTTAATCATTGGTTCTTCACTTTTCTGAATGTAATCATTCAAGCTGCATTTTTCTTCTTCCACAGTCTGCTTTACTTGTAGGAGTCCTCGACCACCCTCTGCTCTTGGTAAATATAATCAGTCAACATAACTTTTAGGGTGCAAGGCATGATTCATTGTCATAAGTTTCCTTGTTTTTCTGTCCAAATTGTCTAACTCCATCTGGGTCCAGTCAATTATTCCTGCAGAGTATCTAATCACAGGTATAGCCCAGGTATTTATGGCTTTTATGATGTTTCATCCACTCAGTTTGGACATTAATATCTTACGAATTCACCGAATGTATTTGGCTGAAGTTAATTCCTTGACTTTATTATGCATTAAGTCAGAGGCTTCTAAAATTCCCAAGTACTTGTAGCCTTCTTTTGATTTTACTGCCTTTATCATTTCTTCATTCTCTAGTTCTATTCCATCCTCTTCTATGATGTTGCCTGCTTTGGTTGCTATTGTTGCACATTTGTCAATTCCAAACTGCATACTACATCATCATCATTATTATTATTATTATTATTATTATTATTATTATTATTATTATTATTATTATTATTTAATCTTTAGTGAGATTCACAGCCTTTGAGGCTGGTTAATAGCTCAGCAGCTCGAGTCCTAACCAAGGACCTAGGAAGTGTTAAGGTATCGTTGGAGGTTGTAAACTGTTCCGAGTAAGGTGGTTTTTTGTAGAGTCAAAATGTTCAAGTCCGGTAAATTTAGAAATTATTATTATTATTATTATCATTATTATTATTATTATTATTAAATTTATTTGCCACCCATCTTTCAGTTCAAGGCAATTCTGAGAAGTCTACACATCTGAAAGTTGCCAAGGTTGGGAAACATTATCTAGAGCATATCGAGATGGTAAAATTTATCACAATCCAAATATAGCAATGCTCAACAATCTCTATATAAATGTATCTTCATCATTTCCTTATATTTTGAGATCAAATCATTTTTTTAAATTGTGAAATATATGGATGGAGTGGATTCTTTGATTATTTTAGACAAAACTGGGCAAAAAAGGGTGGTGAATCAAGCCTTTGTTTCTTAAATCTAAGCCTGTTGTCCAATCTATTTATGGAAATAAAATTAAATTTATTCCATGCCACTGAAGTTTACTATACAAATACTGTGTTTGCAGTCCTCATAACCACAATAAGTTTGCCTTTTGTTGAAGGCAGGCAAAACTTTAAAAATGCTTTCTTTGCATATTTTTGTGTGTTAGTGCATAAAAGTGTGTGCATGTATCAGCGTTTGAGTGGATATTTTTGCTCCTAGGAATTTTAACATTTTGAGTGAATTGGAAAAGAGATAACAAGCAACAACCACATTTGGGGGGAAAGAAGTTACAGGGGGTGACTTTATTCTGTTTGAAGGACTTGGGTCATAAATCTGAAGAACCATTGGACTGTAAATATTTCATTTCCCAGAATTTTTTTACACTCCCTTCTAAAGTTTACTACAATAAACTTTGACATTAGTCCAAACAGTGTTGCAAAGAATAGCATGTCTTGTTTATTTGGGACAAAATAATTAAGAAACCATTTCAGTCGCATTGCTTGGAAATGACTGTCCATTAAAGATGACCCAGATGACACTTGGAATCAGATTTCGCCAGTTCCTCAGTATTATCCTATTATGGCAAAATATGTTAATAAGAATAGAAAGAACTGACCTTTACTAGAGCATTTAAAAAAAAAACCTTAACAACTTTAAGAGGTATGGACTTTAATTCCCAGAATACAGTAGCCAGCTTGCTGGCTGGAAAATTCTGGGAATTGAAGTCCACAACTTCTAAAATTGAAATTCACACTTTTGAACATTAAGAAACACCATTCGCCTGCCAATCTTGACTCTACTGATTCCAGTATCAGATCTCATTCCAAAATATGCTTTACCAGAGAGTTATTTACTTTGACACCAAAAGTTTCAGTCATAGCCATTCTAATTGGGAAATTCTGGAAGATGAAGTCCCCACCTGTAAGGTGGCCCTGCTAAAATTCTAAATTGACAGACCTTAAATTAGTTCATCAGCTTAAGAAAATGTATTTACACATTGTACCTTAACTTTTTGCCTTTTGTTACTGTCTACGGGGTTTACCGGTGCCCTGCCTATTTAACTTATATGCAGAGCACATCATGAGAAAGGCGGGGCTAGATGAATCAAAAGCTGGAATTAAGATTGCCGGGAGAAATATCAACAACCTCAGATATGCACATGATACCACTCTAATGGCAGAACTAAAGAGCCTTTTGATGTGGGTGAAGGAGAGTGCAAAAGTTGGCTTGAAACTCAACAATAAGAAAATTAAGATCATGGCTCCCGACCCTCTCAATTCCTGGCAAATAAATGGGGAAGAAATGGAGGTAGTGACAGATTTTATTTTCCTGGGCTCCAAGATCATCACACATGGGGACTACAGCCACAAAATTAAAAGACGCTTGCTCCTGGGAGGAAAGCTATGGCAAAGCTAGACAGCATACTAAAAAGCAGAGACATCACCCTGCCAAAAAAAGTGTGTATATTCAAGGCTACGGTTTCCCAGGTGCAAGGTATGGCTGTGAAAGTTGGACCATAAGAAAGGCTGAGCGTCAAAGAATTGAGGCCTTTGAACTATGGTGCTGGAGAAGACTCCCGCGAGTCCCTTGGACTGCAAGGCGATCAAACCGGTCAGTCCTAGAGGAGATCAACCCTGACTGCTCTTTAGAAGGCCAGATTCTGAAGATAAAACTCAAATACTTTGGCCACTTAATGAGAAGGAAGGGACACACTGAAGAAGAGCTTAATGCTGGAAACGATTGAAGGCAAAAGAAGAATGGGATGGCAGAGAATGAGGTGATTGGATAGAATCATTGAAGCAGTTGGCATGAGCTTAAATGGTCTCCAGGAGATGGTAGAGGACAGGAAGGCCTGGATGAAAATTGTCCATGGGGTTGCGAAGGGTCGGACACGACTTCACAACTAACAACAACAACCTTAACTTATTGTGGTATGAGTGTACCATGAGCACAGACTGAATTTTTTTCATTTATTTCCAGGACAAATTAGCATATCAGAATCATCATTTTTCCAATTGTTCTTTATAGACCAAAATGTTCTCATAAAATCCTATTAAAACATCTGCTAGTTAATTACTGTTAAGAAATTGTTTTTCCAAGCTGCATTTCTTACATGAACAGATGCTAAAATGTTCTTAGTCGTTTCTGAAGCACCTGGCAAAAGATGTGAAACTTCAAGAAAAAACTAATAGTCAGATTAATAAACCTTTAACAGTTTCGTCCAGGCTATTTTGTGAGAAATATTTTAATACAACAGCATTACAAGTGTAGCAGAGAAAAGAAAGATACCAGGGTAAAAAAACTTATTGTTTTTAATGATGTCAAAGTATGATAAAATGTGGAAATGTACTGAACTCATTAAAGGAAGAATTATTAACACCCAAGGAATAAAAATAAGAATAAAAGAATTAGAATAGACCAAGGAACAATATTGCATGTATCAAGCAGTTATGATTGTTTAGAATTATTTTAGTTACTTCCCCCAAAACTGGATAATATAGAATAGAATTCTTTATTGGCCAAATGTGATTGAACACACAAGGAATCTGTCTTTGGTGCATATGCTCTCACTGTACATACATAAAAATAAAATACATTCATCAAGAATCATAAGATACAACACTTAGTGATAGTGATAGGTTACTAATAAGCAATTAAATCATACTAGGAAACAAATAAAACAATATAAATCATAAAGATACAAGCGACATGGTTATAGTCATAAGTGGGAAGAGATAGGTACTAGGAAGGATGGGAAGAATAATAGTAATACAGTCTTAGTATACAATTTGACAGTATTGTGGGAATTAGTTGTTTAGCAGAGTGATGGCATTCGGGAAAAAACTGTCCTTGTGTCCAGTTGTTCTGGTGTGCAGTGCCCTATAGTGTCGTTTTGAGGTTATACGTTGAAACAATTTATGTCCAGGATGTGAGGGGTCTGTAGATATTTTCACAGCCCTCTTTTTGACTTGTGCAATATACAGGTCCACAATGGAACACAGGTTGGTAGCAATTGTTTTTTCTGCAGTTCTAATTATATAGCGGCGTGGGACGATTCTGCTTTTGCAGAACAAGCCGGCTACAGGAAACATTTAAAGAGAAAGGAACTAACCTAAATAAGCAGCGGAAATCCACTTGAACCCTGAAACTCGGAATTGCAAGTATTAGCGCTTTGTTGAATCTTTAACTTGAGAAAAAATGTGAATGAGTGAAAGTGACTTGAAAAAATATGGATTGGTGAAGTCATCTTGCTTTGTTACAAAGTTACTAAGTTGCTATAAAGTTGCCTCACTTGTAACAAGTGAAACAAGAGAAAAATTTCTCCCTTTTTAATACTTGACTTTGTTTTACCTCAGTTTCTATTTGATTAAATCTGGGGGACTTTTTTAGAAGTCTCTGTGGAGGTGGGAGAGGAAAAGGAAAAGGAACTTCCCTCTTCAGAAAAACTAGCTTACGTGGCAGGATGGCCTCAAAGAAGCAGGAAGGGAAGGCAGCAGGGGGGGGATCCCCCACACATAAACATGAAACGCAGTTTCCCCCTGCTCAACAGTTACAGACTCAGAAAAAAGATTTTGATATGGGAGATTTAAAAGAATTTATTTCTAAAATTTTGGATGATAAATTGGGATGATAAAATCCCAACAGGAAATAGATGACAAACTTCAAAAGTCTCAACAGGAAATTATGCAGGAAATTAATGAAGTTAAAGATATGGTGAAACAGAATCAAAACAAGGTGACCAAAAAAATATCAAATGTGGCGTCTGGCCTGGCAGAATTTATTATTAAAGTTGATTCTAAAGTGGATGAATTTAAATCAGAAGTCAATGTTAAGATGAAAGACAATGATCACAAAATTTTTGATGTTGATGATAAAATGCAGAGAGTTGAAAACGAAATTGTTATGATGCAATTCAGGGCAATGGAATTCGCTATACGGCTTCGAGGAATTAGAGAAGATGAAAGACAAGGTTTGAGACAGGTCTGTGCTGAGGCTTTGGCTGTGATTTTAAAAATTAATCCTGATGTGGTTTTTTACAAAATAGATAAAATATTTTCATACCTCTGTGCAAGTAGGGGGTTCACAAATTGGAGTTTACAAAGAATTACCACCTAAAATGCTGAAAACCAGAAAAGACTATGGCTTTCTTGTTAAAGAATTGCAAAATCAACAGATACCATTTCGGTGGGATGCCCCAACTGGTATAATTCTGAGATACAAGGGAGAAAGACATCATTTGAATACTGTGGAGAAGGCGGAGTATTTTTACACTACTATTTTTAAAGAAAGAACACCATCTCCACGTACATCCACAGTTCTGAAGATTAAGGAGAGTGATAAGAAGCAACTTCAACAAGAATCGCAACAACAGTCTAAGCAGGAATCAGAGGAAATGAAGGGCGCTGAAGGAGGTTTTTTGGATGAGCCTTTGTTGGAATCTTCTCCAATCCTGGACCCGGTTTGGATGGTTGAAGTTAAGGATCAGCGTATAACTCGAGCAAAATCTAAGCAACTTAAAGAAAAGCAACAACAGGAAAGACAAGATAAAAAGGGAGCTAAGAGTATTACACAAGAGACTGGAGCAGGACCGAAGATTTCGGAAGACATTAGGTTATTCTGCTCTTTGCTCCAGAAAGATAATGATGATGATTAAGTGCTTATCTTGGAATGTGAATGGGTTGAATTCAGCACAGAAAAGGAAGAAATTATTTGCATATTTGAAACAATTTAATAACGATATAATTTGTCTACAAGAAACGCATATTACAGTTCAAGATCAAAACTATTTGAAAAACTCCAAATTAGGAACACACTTTATATCTTCAACTATGCAAAAAAAGAATGGTGTGGTTATTTATGTAAATAAAAAATTAACAGCCAAAGTTATAGAAGCAGATCAAGATGGTAGGTTCGTAGCAATTGAATTACTTACAGCAAATGGCCAAATTCTTTTGATTGGAATTTATGCTCCCAATCAACAACAGGACCACTTCTACAAAATGTTACATACTAAAATACTACAATGGGATTACAGATCTATTTTAATTATGGGAGACTGGAATGGAGTAATTGATTCTAAATTAGATAAAAAGAGTTTGGCGAAGTCTAGGATTAGATTACCACAGACTTTTTTTGATATGAAAGATATTTGGAGAATACATAATCCAAAAGAATTGGACTACACTTTCTTTTCTGACAGACATAGATCCTTCTCTAGGATTGACTTCATTTTGTTGTCAGATGATTTACTTGTCAAGACAAAAAGAACAAAGATTTTTCCAAGAACTTTGACTGACCATAGCCCAGTATGGATAGAAATTGAGATAGGTAAGACTGAGAGACGCTCTTGGAGATTAAATGAAAACTTGTTCAGATATGAAAAAAATATAATAGAACTTAAAAAGTACTTGAAAGAGTTTTTTGAAATAAATTTGAATAAAGGCACCCCAACAGAAATTGTGTGGGATGCAAGCAAGGCTTATATGAGAGGGGTGCTTATTTATATGAACTCTAAACACAGACTGATTCAACAAAAGAAAAGACTTGAATTGGAAGCAGAAATAAAGAATAAAGAACAGTTACTTATTAAAAATCCAACAGATGAAAGAATATGTGGTGTTATAAAACTTTTGAAAGACCAATTCCAACTGCTTATGGCGGAACAAGTTGCAACAAATTTACAATATGCGAAGCATAATACATTTTGTAATGCCAATAAACCGGGCAGATGGTTGGCCTATACACTGAGGAAAAAACAGAGTATACGGACTATTGATAGTATTGATATTGGAGGGAAAGAAATTTATCAACAAAAATTAATTAAAGAAGCCTTTGTGGACTATTACACTAAATTATATGCTAAAGATGATGTGCAGAATGGACTTATAGAAAAATACTTAGATAATAAAAGAGTTATAAAAATTACTGACTAACAAAAGGAAAGAATGAATCATCCTATAACAGAGGAGGAGATAATAGTAGCAATTAAACAATTAAAAACAGCCAAAGCTCCTGGAACGGATGGTCTGACTGCAGTGTATTATAAAACTTTGCAAGCAGAAATGGTGGAACAACTTAGAGATTTATTTTGTAATATACAACAAGGGGGTAAAATACCCCCATCATGGACAACAGCTTATATTTCTTTGATACCAAAAGAGCAAACAGGTTCTAAAAAACCGGAGAATTATAGACCAATATCTCTTCTGAATACTGATTATAAAATTTATGCAAAAGTATTAGCCAACAGGTTGATGCCAGTAATTCAAAAGGTGATTCATGATGACCAAGCGGGATTTATCAAGGGTAGATACATGAAGGACAATATAAGGCAAGTAATAGATTTATTGGAATATCTTGAGAAGAATAAACAGATCCCTGCAGTGCTGGTTTTCTTGGATGAAGAGAAGGCCTTTGATAGAGTGGATTGGAATTTTCTATTAAAGACTTTAAAAAAGATGGACTTTGGGGATCAATTTATACAGGCGGTTTCAGCAATTTATCAAGAGCAAAAGGCACAGATTATCATCAATGGAAGTTTGACAACAGAGTTTAAAATTGAAAAAGGAACAAGACAGGGATGTCCGCTGTCCCCACTTCTATTTATTTTAACATTAGAAGTCTTGTTAAACACAATACGGGACTCTAATATCTTGAAAGGTATAATGATAAGGCAAGAGGACTACAGAATAAAGGCATTTCCAGATGATCTGGTTGTTACCCTAACACACCCAATGGAATCAATAATCCAGATGAAGGACATTATACAAGACTATGGTAAAGTTTCAGGTTTTAGACTGAACCAGAAAAAAACTAAGATGATAGTTAAAAATATGACACAAGATCGTAAACACGAGCTTGAAAGAAGGGCAGGTTTTGAGATTGTACCAAAGGTAAAATATCTAGGAGTTCAGGTTGCAGAATCAAACACAAAATTGTTTCAAAATAACTATGAGGTGTTGTGGCGAGAGGTGCAGAAAGATATGGAGACTTGGAAAAAACTGCAGCTGTCTCTACTTGGAAGAATAGCAGCAATTAAGATGAATATTTTGCCAAGATTTCTTTTTTTGTTTCAAATGATTCCGGTGCTTAATAGTGATAAACAATTGAAAGTGTGGCAAACTGGAGTGAATAAGTTTGTCTGGAACGAGAAAAAGCCGAGAGTGAAATTGAAAATTATGCAAGATGTTCCAGAAAGGGGAGGTCTTAAACTTCCAAACCTACAGTTATATTGTGATGCAGCAGCTTTGACTTTAACAAGTGATTGGTTTGGAGGGAAAAAGACTGGAATATTGAACGCAGAAAGTTTTTTTATTATTATTATTATTATAAAAGTTTTACAGTTACATTTTCACCCCATTTTCACCCCCCTAACCCACCCCAAACTCCCCAACCCACCCTCCCAAACCCCCCCTAACCCTCCCCTCCCCCCCGGACTTCCATAGAATATCATTATCCCCTATATAAAAACCTTGAACCCCCCCAACCCCCATATCATTTTTCATCTTCACATAGTTCAACTATTTCTATCTTAATATAATATAATACTATCAATGAAAAGCTATTTGATACTTCCTAGTTTGATATTTGTTCTGCACATAATCTATCCACTTTTTCCATCCACATTCATAAGTCTCTTGTGAGCGATCTTTTAAGTATGCTGAAATCTTCGCCATCTCCGCGAAACTGGCCATCTTCAAAATCCATTCTTCTACAGTGGGCAGAGCTTCATTTTTCCAATATTTACCTATCAACAATCTCGCTGCTGTAATCATATACAAAATCAACTTTGTTTCATCCACTGTAAAACCCTTAACTATACCCAATAAAAGCAATTGTGGAGAAAATTGGATTTTTTTCTTTAAAACATTCTGCATGACCCACCAGATTTTTATCCAAAAAGCCTTAACTTTCTTACAAGTCCACCAAATATGATAATATGTAGCATCTATACAATCACACCTCCAACATTTTGGCTGAACATTAGGGTACATACACGACAATTTCTTAGGATCTAAATGCCATCTATAAAACATTTTGTAAAAATTTTCCCTCAAATTCTGCGACTGTGTAAATTTAACATTCTGAACCCAGATTTTTTCCCATGTTTCCAACATCACTGGTTCCCCAAAGTTTTGTGCCCACTTAATCATACAATCTTTAACCAGTTCAGTTTCTGAATCCCTTTCTAACAAAACATTATAAAGCCTTTTAATATGCATTGGACCTTTCTCCTTAATGTGTCTAACCAATTCCTCCTCATGCAACATAATACCAGTTTTTTGGTCCTCTTTCCATCTCAGTTGTAGTTGATTATATTGTAACCAAGTTAAATTAATCCCTTCAGCCAACAGTGTCTGTAGTGTCTTCAGCTGCCATCTGCCCACATCTGTAAAAAGAACCTCTTTGTATAAAAACCCCCCGAGTGACATTATATTTGTATTCCACATGATATGACCAAGATCCAGCCATAACGGTATTTTGTAATCCCATTTGAGTCGGTGCTTCTTCCATACTCTCATCAAAGAATCTCTGAATATATGGCTTTTAAATACTTTATCCACTTTATTATCATAAAATAAGTAAGCATGCCATCCAAATTCCAAATCAAAACTTTCTGCGTTCAATATTCCAGTCTTTTTCCCTCCAAACCAATCACTTGTTAAAGTCAAAGCTGCTGCATCATAATATAGTTGTAGGTTTGGAAGTTTAAGGCCTCCCCTTTCTGGAGCATCTTGCATGATTTTCAATTTCACTCTCAGTTTTTTCTCATTCCAGACAAACTTATTCACTCCAGTTTGCCAGACTTTTAATTGTTTATCACTTTTAAGCACCGGAATCATTTGAAACAAAAAAAGAAATCTTGGCAAAATGTTCATCTTAACTGCTGCTATTCTTCCAAGTAAAGACAGCTGCAGTTTTTTCCAAGTTTCCTTATCTTTCTGCGCCTCTCGCCACAACACCTCATAATTATTTTGAAACAGTTTCATGTTTGATTCTGCAACTTGAACTCCTAGATATTTAACCTTTGATACAATCTCAAAACCTGCCTTATTTTCAAGTTTGTGTCATTGATCTTGTGTCATATTTTTAACTATCATCTTAGTTTTTTTCCGATTCAATCTAAAACCTGATACTGTACCATAATCTTGGATAATGTCTCTCATCTGGATTATTGATTCCATCGGCTGTGCTAGGGTAACAACCAGATCATCTGCAAATGCCCTTATTCTGTAATCCTCCTGCCTTATCACTATACCTTTCAAGTTATTCGAGTCCCATATTATATTCAGCAAGACTTCTAGTGTTAAAATAAATAACAGTGGGGATAACGGACAGAAAGTTTTGATTTGGAATTTGGATGGCATGCCTACTTATTTTATGACAACAAAGTGGACAAAGTATTTAAAAGCCATATACTTAGAGACTTTTTGATGAGAGTTTGGAAGAAGCACTGACTCAAATGGGATTATAAAATACCGCTATGGCTGGATCTTGGTCATACTTTGTGGAATACAAATATAATGTCACTCGGGGGGGTTTTATACAAAGAGGTTCTTTTTACAGATGCGGGCAGATGGCAGCTGAAGATATTACAGACACTGTTGGCTGAAGGGATTAATTTAACTTGGCTACAATATAATCAATTGCAATTGAGATGGAAAGAGGACCAAAAAACTGGTATTATGATGCATGAGGAAGAATTGGTTAGACATATAAAAGAGAAAGGTCCAATGCATATTAAAAGACTTTATAATGTTTTGTTAGAAAGGGATTCAGAAACTGAATTAGTTAAAGATTGTATGATTAAGTGGGCACAAAATTTTGAAGAACCAGTGATGTTGGAAACATGGGAAAAAATTTGGGTTCAGAACGTTAAATTTACACAGTTGCAGAATTTGAGGGAAAATTTTTATAAAATGTTTTATAGATGGCATTTAGACCCCAAAAAGTTGTCGTGTATGTACCCTAATGTTCAGCCTAAATGTTGGAGATGTGATTGTTTAGATGCTACATATTATCATGTTTGGTGGACCTGTAGGAAAGTCAAGGCTTTTTGGATAAAAATTTTGTGGGTCATGCAGAATGTTTTGAAGAAAAACATTCAATTTTCTCCACAACTGTTTTTATTGGGTATAGTTAAGGGTTTTACATTGGGTGAAACAAAATTGATATTGTACATGATAACAGCAGCAAGATTGTTGATAGGTAAATACTGGAAAAATGAAGCTTTGCCCACGATCGAGGAATGGACTTTGAAGATGGCCAGTTTTGCAGAGATGGCGAAGATTTCAGCATATTTAAAAGATTGTTCACAAGAGACTTATGAATGGGAATGGAAAAAGTGGATAGATTATGTTCAGAACAAGTATCAAACAAGGAAGTATCAAATAGCCTTTATTTGAAAATGTTATATTAAGATAGAAATATTTTAATGTAATGAAGATGAAAATTTATAAGGGGGAGGGAGGGGTTCAAGTTTTATATAAGTTTTATACAAAGGAGGGTTTTTCCTTTTACCTGATATGAGTATATTGTGCGGAAGTCCGGGGGGAGGGTAGGGTTAGGGTGGGTTAGGGAGGTTGGGAAGTTTGGGGTGGGTTGAGGGGGGGAAAAAGGGGGTGAAAATGTAATTGTAAAACTTTTGCAATAAAAAAAAAGAAAGAAAGGGAATCTAACTTGATTAATTATTAGTGAAGCAGGCTTTATACCTATAACAGAAAGAAGATTCTATTCACAGGAAATAAATAGGGTGTCAGGTTTTGATGTTGTCTCAAATAAAATAAATTGCATTTCCAAACAGATAGTCTTTGAAGAAATCTTTCATTTTATTAAGCACGACAACCTGTCCCCGATCGTGGCGTAGCCAACTCTGACTTCCTGACCCCAAACTTCCCTTTCCACTCCCCAATTCTCTGCGTCTCATTGGCTTTCTTCCAAATCACTCTCCTCATATCTACTACTTAAGCTCCCAGGAATGTCCCCCCTCCCCTCTCATCTCCTAGGGGATATTATCTTTAGGGAAAATAAGTAGGTGAGAAGTCAAGCGTCCTCTTGCCAGCTGCCCCCTCTTCTCCTTCTTATGTCAGCACTAGAATAAATGCAGGTTGAAGTGCTGACATAGGGGCAGCCAAGGCCTGGCATCTATGTAGCTAATAACATCCTAGTAGGAGAAGAATTGAAGATGAAATGTGCCTACAAAGAAAGACAAAAAGATTTGATCTGAGGTTATCAGTCTCATAAAACAAAAAACAAGCAGGATGATAAACAAAGGGGAATAAGGAATAAATTGATACAGAATAAATCCAGAACAAGAATAAATCCATGCAGAACAAACCCAAAATCCAGTTAAATCTATCCATCCCCTTTTATCCATTATGGTCATGAGGTGCCAAAGAGTCAGCGCCATTTGGTTGTAGGATTTCCAACCATAAAAATTCAGCCACAAAGGTCTAACACTTGTCACTTCTCTGCTACTATCTATGAACGTTGTAGCTTTTGGAAGATAACACGATTCTTGCACAATTTGGTCTGCAATTACTGAAAGTGGGATGATCAGAGTGAGAACAACATATGGGAGATGTCATTCCTTGACTTTCTGCCTGGGAGAAATAACAAATTCATACAGTTGCTCAGTTGCTCCTTCAGAGGCCTGGATGTATCATTCTTATTGTATTTAAATGTTGAACATGCTAATATGATCATTATCAGTCCAATTAAATATTTGCAAAAGTGTTCTTTCTTCTCAGAGTAATTCTTTTTCCATTTATTCTGATTTAGAGAGCAATCTTCCAGTCGGGGGAGGAAAAATTCATAGCAGAGACATTACTTTATCCAAAGCCATACTGGGCTCCTGCCAGCAGGATAGAGAAGAGACAGCTGGAGAGCATATAAATCTGCAAGGTCAGGACTGGCGTATGGTTCCCCTAATCTGGGGAAAATCTTAATGTACTCTCAGCAAGCCTCCTGCATTTTTATCATCGTGAGATCACTGCCCATAGAACGCGAAGATTCCCACTAAGGCAATGCAGAATATCCCTCCTGCGTGTTTTGTTGTTGGCGATGTTGTAGTACCATTTCTCATTGGGTGTGTGTGACGAAAGCCAATTTGTTTTTGGAGTTAGTTTCAAAGGTGAAGAACATTTTGGTGGAATTGTCCTGGGTGAAATATGGTGTTTGAAGCATTCATGAATTCTAGTGTTTCATTGAGTAATCCTCTCATATTTCCACTGATCTATCTCATTTGCCTTTTTTTCATATTTGGAAGGAAAGGGGTTGATGGAGATAGAGAGATGATGTCATATAACGATAGAGATAAAGAGATATAGAGTAGGAAAAAAATGTAGTGGTATCTTCTACATTCTACATGTGATACATTCATGAATAAAATGAATTCAAAAATACCACCAAGAGAAGTGATGTAAAAAAGGAAGTGTGGGATTAATAACCTAAAAGCTTTTAAAACAAATGGCATTCTAAATCAAATACAACCCCTTTGTTCTATCCCATGTATAAAATTCATCAGAAGCTATGGAAAAATCTTTTCAGCTGAGATATTCACAATATGCTTTCTGTATGTGACCAAAGATCAAAATTGCCTGCTTTCCATCCCATTAACTCCAGGGAAAAGTTACAGGTAACTAACCCTACATGAACTCTTCAGATCATTCATCATCTGCATTTCACAGAGCATACTTGTAAATAAAACCAGCATTTCCAAAGTAGGGAGAAACATGGTGACTATTCAAAAGAATGAAGTTTATTAAGGAAGTTAATCAAGCTTCAAGAGACATCACCCTGCCAACAAAAGTGTGTATACTCAAGGCTATGGTTTTCCCGGTTGCAATATATGGCTGTGAAAGTTGGACCATAAGAAAGGCTGAGCGCCAAAGAATTGAGGCCTTTGAACTATGGTGCTGGAGAAGACTCCTGCGAGTCCCTTGGACTGCAAGGTGATCAAACCGGTCAGTCCTAGAGGAGATCAACCCTGACTGCTCTTTAGAAGGCCATATCCTGAAGATGAAACTCAAATACTTTGGCCACCTAATGAGAAGGAAGGACTCGCTGGAGAAGAGCCTAATGCTGGTAAAGACTGAGGGCAAAAGAAGAAAGGGACGACAGAGAACAAGGTGGCTGAATGGAGTCACTGAAGCACTCGGTATGAGCTTAAATGGACTCCAGAGGGTGGTAGAGGACAGAAAGGCCTGGAGGAATGTTTTATTTATTTATTTATTTATTATTCGAATTTCTATACCGCCCTTCTCCTTTCGGACTCAGGGCAGTGAACAGCCAAAATAAATGCATTTATACATAAAGTACGATTAAAAATAGATTTAAAATAATTAAATTTGTCCCATAGTTTAAAATTTATCAATTTGAAATCCATATCAAAATTTAAAACCAACCATAAATCATAAAATCAAGAGAGACCGGCTAACTGAAAGAGATGAGTTTTTAGGGCCCAACGAAAATTCCGGAAGTCGGAGATCACTTGTATCTCTGGGGGTAGATTGTTCCAAAGGGTAGGTGCCACCACAGAGAAGGCTCTCCTCCTGGGGGTCGCCAGCCGGCATTGTCTAGCCGACGGCACCCTGAGGAGGCCCTCTCTGTGGGAGCGAACTGGCCGGTGGGAGGCTATTGGTGGCAGAAAGTGGTCCCGTAAGCCATGGAGCGCTTTAAAGGTGATCACCAACCCCTTGAAGCGCACCCGGAAGTCCACCGGAAGCCAATGCAGCTCGCGCAGGAGAGGAGTCACATGGGAGCGCCCCGTCGCTCCCATAATCCCCCGCGTGGCCGCATTCTGCACCAGTTGGAGCCTCCGGGTGTACCCCAAGGGGAGCCCCATGTAGAGAGCATTACAATAGTCCAGACGAGAGGTGACGAGTGCTTGAGTGACTGTGCGTAGCGAGTCCCGATCCAGAAAGGGGCACAACTGGTGTATCAGGCGAACCTGATAAAAAGCCCCCCTGGCCACGGCCGTCATATGCCCTTCTAAAGACAGCCGTTGTCCATGGAGTTGCGATAGGTCGGGCACAACTTCACAACTAACAACAACAATCAAGCTTCAGGAAGTTTATTTAGGAAGTGAATGAAAGAAGTGGCCTAACATCAACCCTTCCAGTTCAGAAAACAAGGAAAGACAGAAGATTCACCTGTAGAAAGTAGACTGAAGGGAAGAGCATAAGAATTTTCCAGTCAGCACAACTGACACAGAGATGAACAAGAGGAAGTGCTTTCCATTGAGAATTGGAGAAAAGGGTAAAAAGATTCAAAACCTCCAGGCCTCAGCTCCAGCATTCTCAACATTTATTTATCCTTTCCCGTCCATAATTTTTGTTTTGGTCAACTGTAAAACTAACAGAAATCAATTATCAGGAGCCAGATCTTTATTGGGCTGTTTCCATATAGCTAGGATTGGGAAAGAGGGATTGCTTCAGATTTAATTCATGTCCACTGTTGCTGCAACATTCAAGAGATTCTTCATGAGAGACTCATCAAAAGTTCTCTAGACATTTCTCAAGTTGGACAAGTCTGAAAGCTTCCTCTGAGGTCCCATGTTAGGTAATATCTGGGGGGGAAATGCATTAAAAAGAAACCAGTGAGATCAATGTTGAAAATATTTATGCAAAATAAAAATGACAAAAAATAAAGGGAACACAAGCAGAAGACATCTGAGATCTGAATGAATGAAATAGCCTTATTAAATACTTTGTTCATTGCGTACAGTAGTTTTGTGTTCCCTTTAGCTGTTTGAGCAGTGTATAAACTACTGTATGTAAAGAACAAAGTATTTAATAAGGCTATTTCATTCATTCAGATCTCAGATGTCTTCTGCTTGTGTTCCCTTTATTTTTTTGAGCAGTATACTTATTTACATCAGTGGGTGGTAATGTACTATATTTTTAATCGTCTCACAATGTTTGTCATTATTTACATATATACTGTACTTTTGAATAGATACGAGTATAGGACTGTACTGTCAATCAAAATCTCAGATTTCAAGGGGCCAGCACAGGTAGACCTCTCTTACCAACCTCAATTGGAACTGGGAACTCTGTCATTAAGCAACACAGTTACAAAGTGAAATGTCACATGACATGACTAACTTGCAACATCTGTACCAATTCAGGTTGTTAACTGAATCACCCAGGGGCATTAAGCACAACATCACATTGGTTTGTGACTTCCAGCCAGCTTCTCTACTGACCTTGCTTGTTGGAAGCCAACTTTGAAGGTCGCAAATGGCAATTATTAATTTTATAATAATATTATAATAATTTTATAATAATAATTTTATAATAGTATTATGATTATGATAGTGAGTTGCCAAGCATCCCAATTCTGGTTACATGACCACAGGAATGGCTACGTGTTTGAGAATCAGTTGTAAGTCTTTTTAAGCCCTTTTGTACCTTTGAACGATCACTGAATGAGTGGTCCCTAAGCAAGATCTACCCACACACTACCCACACACTGGCTATTTACATAGATCAGGGGTGGGCAACTGTGGCCCTTTTACAACCTGACAGCTTGGCTGTCTCAGGAATTCTGGGAGTTGAAGTCCACAGGTTATAAAAAGGCCACAGTTGCCCACCCCTGATATAGATCATATTAAACAGTAAGTATCAAGCATGCTTAATATTCTTTGTCAAATAAACAGTAGCACATGGAAAATAAACAATTAGAACACTATAAAAACACCAAAGCAAAACAGATAATCCTCAACTTAAACCACAACTGGAGCAGAGTTTCCATTGCTGAGGAAGGCAGTTGTTAAGTGAGCTGCACCCAATTTTTCAACCTTTGTGTTGTGGCCTATCGGCCAAATCAGATGAGGAGTCAGGATGGGAGTCAGGATCAACATCAAGGCAACTTGAGAGCTCAGAGGGGGAAGAGGGAAGGGAGCTGCCAGAGATAGAGGCAGAGGTGGAGCCTGGGCAGTCCATCAGCCCTCAGATGGAGAGTCAACAGCTCCCAGGTCTGGAGGTGGCTGATGAGGAAGAGGAGGAATAGCTGGGTCCAGGGCCTGATGCGTGGATGCGCAGAAGGCAGAGGAGAGCAGTGGAAATCTATGGGCCAATCCTCGGGATGGAAGAGCCACCGCTGCTAGTGAAGCCCCACCCTAGCTTTGGGGATAAAAGGCAGGGGGTGGAGATGAATAGATGTGGCAGACAATTATTCATCTCCCTGCCAGACAGACTTGTTAGCCTGCTGTGTGAGAAAGATAGACTTTTTGCCGGGGCTGCTGGCACTCCTAATAAAGGAATCATTGATTTAACTACAGAGGGTTTGTTGCGTTTGGGAGCCGGGTCAGAACGGTTGTTAAGTGAATAACTTTAGTTGTAAGTGAATCATGCAATTGTTGCATGATTCATGCAAATCCTGCTTCCCCCATTGACTTTGCTGGTTGAAAACCAACTGGGAAGGTCACACCTGGTGATTGTATAATCTCAGGACACTGCAACCATCATAAATACATGCTTGCCAAGCAATTGAATTTTGATCATGTGACTATCAGGATGCTACAACGGTTGTAAGTATAAGTACCAGTCACAAGCCACTTTTTTCAGTGTCATTGCATCTTCAAACAGTCACTGGAAAAAACTGGTTGTAAGTTACCTGTAAAATATTTAAAAACCATATTTTTAAAAAATAACAAAATTTATAGCCGAAGTAGTTAATATCCATCACTAATCATCATAACAGCCACCGCACATGATCAGTTGCCTTCTTGGATCTATGTGGCTATTGGCAAAATCTTTCAGGGTCTTTGAAAAGCCAGCATTGTTGTGACCAAACTGATTTCTGGAAGGCTGATGCCCCGTAGGATGGAAGCCTTGATAGTTCTTGTTATTACAAACCACCCAGAATTGTATGAGCTAGAGTTGTACAATTCATAGAAAAGAATTGTAAAATCAATCAATTCATCCCTCTATCTATCTATCCATCCATCAAGTAAGGATCTATCCAGTCTTTCAAAATGTGATCCAGATATAGCATATATACAATAACCAGTGGTGGGCTGCAACCAGTTTAACAACTGGTTCTGTGAGTGTGCACGCCTAACGCACATGTGCGCACTCTTCAAAATATAGCAATTTGAAGCTCAGCTGCTTACCTTCTATGGCAGCCCCGGTAAGTAGAAAAGCGGAGGCACAGATATCAGCTATGCCGCACGAATCAGCTGAACCAGAAAGAAGGAAACATAGGACATGATCGGGTGGGTTCTACTTACCTTTACTACTGGTTCGCATCGTGCATACGTATACGCGCATACGCTTGCTTCCCTTACGTGCACGGGCACTCTTCTGCGCATGCGCAGATCATTTCTGATGACGTCCGGATAAGTGGGCAGTAAAACCCACTGGTTTTATTACCGGGGGCAACCCACCACTGGACAGGATAGGGCAGGTGCAGGTGAGTGGAGTCAGCTGATCGTTGGAATGACCAGTTCTCTAGAACCGGTCCAAACCAACAGCAGCCCACCACTGACAATAAATGCATGTATCCCTCTTTAGGAAAAGACCAGCCATGCAAAACAATTTCTATACTAGAAGGTAATGTGGCTTTGGAGTCTTTGGTGCTCTCTGAGCTTTGTTATTTTCCTGCAGTCATTTCATTACCTAACTTGTTAATATTATCAATGGTAGAAGGGAGTGGGGTGTGTTTATACAAAAATGGCTTGGCTTGTCAGTGTTGATGGGAGTGTTGTTTTCTTCTTGGTAGTTCACTGATTAAGATGTTGTTTACTGCTTGATTGTTTGTCTAAGTTGATAGTTCCTTGATTGGGGTATTGTTTGCTGCTTGAATGTTGTTCTAGTATTAATCTTGGTGTTGAACTCTGCTCATCTGGGTTGATGTTGGAAAGGTCCTTTTGTTTCCTTTTTGGCTTTTTGATTGTCTCTTTTGAATAGCAATAGCAATAGCACTTAGACTTATATACTGCTTCACAATGCTTTAAAATTATACCAGTGTACCCCCAAACAGCTCAGTTTAATTGGCGGAAGAGCCACGTCTTCAGCTCGCGACGGAAGGAAAGAAGGAAAGAATTTATCTACCTATTGATGGCTGATTTGTCCAACAGCCAGAATTTTCAGGAATTCTCTACCATTTTTGGACATCTAAAATGTTCACCATTTCCCATTTGAGACTATGGTGAAATCTGCCCATGTATTATGCAATGAAGGAATTTTCATCATATCTTCTGACTGCTATTTGGTGTTCATGGATTTATGTTATTTCTATATTAATAAGCACCACAGTGATACTTTTAATCTGTATTTTCATACAACTGTGTACTAATTGTAACCTACCAAGCCAAACACAGTTCACAACCAACCAGGTAGCCTGTCTTGCCAAGTGCTTACCAACTCTCCTTTGTTTTCAGTTTCAGGCAAATAATATAAGCAGGAAGTTTACAGAGCTGCTGGTGGTCCACAAACATGGACAGTAGCTTGATGAGTCACAAATCAAGGAGGCCTGAGGGAACACGTTCTCTTGCTTCTGAGGGCACTGACATCTTTCACCCATTACTATCCTTTTGATGCAGACCTAATCTAGTTAAAATGGAAATGTATTAAGAAAGTCAAACAATTAATTGATCCCAGAAAGATTGTTTCACGTTTTGTGTAAATTACAGCTCAAAATTCATTTGAAAAGCACGGCCATATTGTAGACTAAACAGAGCTCGGCGTGGGCCTGGGGGGGGGCTTGGTGTGGGTGTTAAAAGTTGCTCAGCACTGCACATGGTCAGTAATCCTCAGCAGAAATGTTAACTCAATTTGTCAGTATTATCTTTATGTCAACAGTAATGCTTAAATATTTACAATAGGAATAGTACTCCGAGGGGTTAGTAATGCAAGATAAATTGGAGAAATGCTAACAAAATGGATGGTACTAATAGAAGTCCTTGGCACTCTCTACTCCACCTTTTTTAAGGCAGGAGAGGTTGTCGGAAAGTTGGGTTTTATTATACATTATTTTGATGTTTTGCTTACTGTTGAGATAATGCAGAGATTGGAGCAATTGTTCAGGTTTACTTTCAACGTAACAAGAGAAATCTGTGGCACATGTGCTGTTTTCATTTGTTTGCCCAAGACTGTTTTTATTTATTCAACTGTTACAGAAAACACAAGGAGCAGCCACCCCAGGTAGATTCGACTGCATCTGCAGAATGTCCACAGTTTTTAATTAGCAGGGTGCAATCTGAAGTCAAAGGAAAACTGATATACACCGCTGGAGAATAAATAAATTAATTATAATGTTAATTGTATGTAGATATCAATGAAGTGAAATTGCATTTAGTTTTGGTCCTGTCCCCAATCACTGTGGCCCTCAATGCAGAAAATAGTTGTGCACCCTAATTTGGAGATTCCCTAGAGCAGTGATGGCGAACCTTTTCAGCACTGTGTGCCCAAACTGGAACACGTGTGCATGCACACACTGGCCAGCTGGTCTTTGGGTTTCTGGCACGCGCATGCGAGCTGACCAGGTGTTCTTCGTGGGCACCAAAGCACTGGAAAATGCCCGAAAAGTGGCATGAAAAATGGTAAGAAAACAGGCTGTTTTCCAAAAATGGCCCAAAAAATGGCCTGAAAATGTTCGGGGAGGGGGTTGCCTTTTTTCGGGCCATTTTCAGACCATTTTCTGGTGCTCCGGCACCCACAAAGGCCAGCGCCGGAAACCATCATAGCCCGAGAGGCAATCCAGTATTTTCAGTGCTATGTCTTGCTCTTAATCCCAGGGCATTATAGCAAGTATAGGGTTGGCTTTGAAAATCAAAAATGCAGTAAACCAAGGGTAGGTTTGCATGCCAACTTGAGCACTAATGACATAAAATACAGAATGTGCCCAATGCTGTTTAAGGTCCAACCCACTTATCTATGAAGATTCTCAGTCATCCAGGTCATGGTTGTCCCAAAGGTGTTGTTTCAAGAGGCAAGTGGACTTTCTGGTTTTTCTTTGATGTTTCTTCAGAAGCTTCTTGGATGAGAAGCAAAATGTTCAAGAGTTGCCTCTTGAAAAAGCACCTATGGTCCAAATTATTTCACCACGCAAATAATGCCTCAGAGAGTGAGACACTGATTCCGGATCCCGGAAACAAACATCCCAATACATGTTTGTTTAATAAATGTTCAGCCCACTTCTTAGTTTTACATTTTTCATGTGTCTTTTCCCAGTACATACATTTTATTTATTTATTTATTTATTTGATTTGATTTCTATACCGCCCTACTCCCGAAGGACTCAGGGCGGTGCACAGCCAAACAATAAAACACATACATACAAAATTTAAAAGTAGAATAAAATCAAATTAAATAATTTTGGCCCCGACAAATTTAAAACCCCAAACTTTTAAAACCAATTTAAAATTGAATGTATAAATACTAAAAGATATTTAAAAATTAAACAATCTTTTATAAAAGAGGGGGGAAATTAGGCCAGGCCTGCCTGGTGAAATAGTAAGGTCTTTAGAGCGTGGCGGAAGGTGCGCAGATCCGGGATCCTCCGTATCTCTGGGGGGAGCTCGTTCCAGATAGTAGGTGCCCCCACAGAGAAGGCTCTCCCCCTGGGGGCTGCCAGTCGGCATTGTTTGGCTGACGGCACCCGGAGGAGCCCCTCTCTATGGGAGCGTACCGGCCGGTGGGAGGCTATTGGTGGTAGTAGGCGGTCCCACAAGTACCCAGGTCCTAAGCCATGGAGCACTTTAAAGGTGGTAACCAAAACCTTGAAGCGCACCCAGAAGACCACCAGGAGCCAGTGCAGCTCGCGCAGGAGGGGTGTTACATGGGAACGCCATGTCGCTCCCATTTTGTATCTTCTTTTATAGTTTGTTAATTTATACTGGGGGCAGGACAAGAAGCAATGGGTGGAAACTAATCAAGGAGAGAAGCAACCTAGAACTAAGGAGAAATTTCCTGACAGTTAGAACAATTAACCAGTGGAACAACTTGCCTCCAGAAGTTGTGAATGCTCCAACATTGGAAGTTTTTAAGAAGTTGTTGGGTAACCATTTGTCTGAAGTGATGACGGGTTTCCTGCCTAATCAGGGTGTTGGACTAGAAAACCTCCAAGGTCCCTTCCAACTCTGTTATTCTGTATACATTTTAATAAAAAAAAAAAGTTTCCTTTCAGTCAAGTTCTCAATTCCTGGTGACTTCATGGACATGCTTGTCATTTATTTGGCAAATGGTTAGAACTGGTTCCCACTGCCTTCCTTGTGGCTCTATCTTCAACTTTTCAATCTAGCCTAGGAGTCCCTGGGAGAGTGGGGTGTCTAGGACAGGGCAGTGGTAGGTTTCAAAAAATTTTACTACCAGTTCTATGGGTGTGGCTTGGTGGCCATGGCATGGTTTGGTGGGCGTGGCAGGGGAAGGATTCTGTAAAATCTCCATTCGCTCCCCACTCCAAGGGAAGGTTACTGCAAAATCCCCATTTCCTCCCAATCAGCTGGGACTTGGGAGGCAGAGAATAGGTGGGGGCAGGGCCAGTCAGAATTTTTACTACCGGTTCTCCGAACTATTCAAAATTTCCGCTACCGGTTCTCCAGAACTGGTCAGAACCTGCTGAAACCCACTTCTGGGACAGGGGTGTCAAACTCAAGGCCTGGGGGGCGGATCTGGCCCATGGAGTGCTTAGATCTGGCCCACGGGGCTGCCCTGGAAGCAGCAAAGTTTTTTCCCCTGGGAATTTTATAAAATATGTAAGGTTGATTTACATTTCATAGAAGGCACAAATAATTGTTAACGGACATGTAACAAATCCCTGTGAGATATAAAAAAGAAACAAGACAGAGATGTCCACTCTGTTATTTATTTTGGTTCTTGAAATTCTGAAGAGAGCCATAGGACAAGAAGAGAAGATTGTGAGCGCAAAGATTAAAAAGAAACGTGTTAGTTAAGGACTTTTGCAGAGGACTTGGTGCTGCTTTTGGGAAATCCTTTAAAGACAATTGAAACATTCTTGGCAAATTAAACAGTTGTGGTGCATTAGCAAGTTTCAAGATTGATAAACAGAAGACTTAAAATATTAACAAAAATATCTATATAAAAGACCAAACAGTATTGGTGAATAAAATGAGTTTTTAGATTGAGAACTTATAATATATGGGTATCACTATGACAAATATGAACTATAATTTATTTCAAAATATGTTAAACCATGGAATTGAACTTTTAAAAAGACATGTTAAAATGGTAAAATCTACAGCTATCATTTCTAGAAAGAACGTCTGGGAGAAAAATGAATATCTTGCCTAGAATGATGATTTTGTTTCAGACAATACCCATGTTGACAACTAGTGCACCATTTAAACAGCAGCAGAAAGATATATCTAAATTTGTGTGGTGTCTGAAAACCATGAGTAAAATATAAGGTGTTACAAGATGCAAAGGAAAGAGAAAGTATTGGGTTTATCTGATTTGAAAATTGTATTTTGTAGTTTACTATTTGATTTGGAATAGGGACGAAGTGGCTCAGTGGCTAAGACACTGAGTTTGTTGATCAAAAGGTTGGCAGTTCAGTAGTTCGAATCCCTAGTGCCACATAACAGGGTGAGGTCCTGTTACTTGTCCCAGCTTCTGCTAATCTAGCAGTTTGAAAGCACGTAAAAAATGAAAGTAGAAAAATAGGGCACCTTTGGTGGGAAGATAACAGTGTTCCATGCACCTTTGGCATTTAGTCATGCCAGCCACATGACCACGGAGATGTCTTTGGACAGTGCTGGCTCTTTGGCTTTGAAAGGGAGATGAGCACTGCCCCCTAGAGTCGGGAATGACTAGCACATATGTGCGAGGGGAACCTTTACCTTTATTTGATTTGTATGAAAGAATGAGTGCTACTTAAAAGCTAGAAGGCTTTTAAAGAATGTGTCCTGAAATTTGGATGGCTTGAATATTTGTGATACAACAAAGTCTAAATTAATGTAGAATTTAAAAATCATTATGTTAGACACGCCATGTTGAAAATATGAAAAATATAAACCCAGGTTGTACCCCAAAACATCTTTATGGCTGTCAGCACAAGAAGCATTTTATAGACAAGAAATAATAAGCAAACACAAATGGCTAATCTATTGTTGTGAGATATTACAATTTTGTCAAGGGAAATGTAAAATAAAAGCAAGAGAAGAACTGGTGGCAGAAGGATACAGTTGTCAATGGTTCTCCTGTTTACAAAATGATTTAAAGTTGACAGAAGTGTTTGTGGTTTTGAACATTGTAGGACTGAGTTTGAAACAGAATTGATATTCTTATCTGACAATCTGATATATATGTATGTATGTATGTATGTATGTATGTATGTATGTATGTATGTATATGTATATATATTTTCTTACTTCTTCGTAGGGTTTATGTATGTTTTTCCTCTAGCTAGGGAACGTAGGGAAAACCTGGCTAGAGGAAACACACACAGACACACACACACACACACACACACACAAATATATATATATATATATATATATATATATATATATATATATATATATATATATATATATATATATATATATATATAAATTTACATTTAGATCACCATATACTATAGCCAGGCAATATATATGAGTCACATGAAACCTCTAAAACCTCTAGAATCTTCTAACATTGCTGAAATTCAGTTGCAAACCTTCAAACAACCAGCTGCACAATGGCCTAAGCTACTTTGACTAAGTATGTCCACTAGTTCATCAATGCAAGAATGTCACAACTGGAAATATTCAGTACTTCTCACCTCTCTTTTATTGTTTCCTTTCCATCTCATGTGCCTCCCTCCCTTCCTCCTTGTAACAACTGTTGCCCCAGGAATGGATTCCATGCCTATGATGAAGAAAATGGGTGGTCCACCAAAGCTTAAGAGATCACGGATGTGTGTTTCTGAAGATGCCACAAGAGCTTTGCGATTTTGTTGCAAAAAAAAATTAACACGTTTCACTCTGGCATCGTCTCGGTTCAATCCAGTTAGAAAGCTTTTAAAAACATGGTTTATATTTCAAGGGTCATCTAGTATGACCCTTCCCTGAAATATAACCATATAAAACTCCCTTGTTGCTTAGAATAATCACAGTCTTATGAAATTGTTCACTTAAGGTATGGTTATATGCATATGTTTTGGGGTGAGCAGAAATAAGTGCTAAACCTCTGGGTGGGGTGACTCTTTCTTCTCTTTTGGGGGTCAGGAAGGTCTTAGAAAAAACAGCCGATAAGACTTACTAACTTTAGCCTTCAGTTTCCTCTTCCAGGGAGAATGCTCTTTGTTAGTTTATTAAGGAATCCACCTGGGATTTAAAACTTTCTTTGAAGGAAGCAATGTTTGGGAAAGGTATGAAATCCCATCTTGTCTTTGAGCTGTCACTCATGCTTTGAGCCTTTTGCCCGATGTTCTATTAGCCATTCTTACAATGGACTTCTGATATCTGATTCCTTTTCTGTAGTTTCCCATCTTTTGTCCGCCACTCTATTCCCTTCACAATAACACTATTCAGATAAGGTATGTCTTTGAATTGTCAGCTACTACTCTTTCTCTTCCCCGCCCCTTGTAAAGATACCCTTGGCACTTTGGAGCATACAAAGCAGAGGCTCTTTATTGATGAAATATTACAGATCACTTTTCAAAAACAGCCCAGTGAGCCTTAGTTAGAAAATCTGTGTGTTACTGGGGTGTCGGTGTATGAATGTTCTTTCTTTCTTTCTTTCTTTCTTTCTTTCTTTCTTTCTTTCCTTCTTTCCTTCCTTCTTTCTTTCTCTCTCTCTCTCTCTCTCTCTCTCTCTCTCTCTCTCTCTCTCTCTCTCTCTCTCTCTCTCTTTTTTTTTTTTTCCAGAGTTCATCTTGTTAATGATGAAAATCCTTCTTTGGTAAACAAAAGAATGGAGCACAGTGACAAGATAGAGCTGCTGTATTTTCTTCTGGATTACAGCACTAAAAAGAAAAATGTGAAAGGCTTATATAGAGATAAGGCACCTTTTAAACATGCTTTTTGTGACTAATAACTCTTACAAATCCTCATTTGGTCCCATGCTGGAAAACTTTAAAGAGCTCATAGAGAAAAATAAAAAAGAAGACTTGAATGGGGAGGAACAAGAAATTGAGAAAATACTTCATAACAATAATAAATAATTTTGAACAACCAAATCAAAACAATAAAGCCGAGCTACAGTTATTTGAGTTACAACAACAATAAAAACCTCTTTCGGTGATTTTTATTTTATTTTTTTTATTTTATTCATCAAACAAAAATTACAAATTCAAACAAAGAAAATAAGAAAATCGAAATGTGTCAGGGATGATAGGCACATTAATTCACTCACATATGCCACCTTAGTGAGCCCTTAAATATGGAGTGAGGTCCACAGAAGTTAAGTTAGAATTAAAATTGTGAAAGTTAATGGCTGAAACAACTGAATCAGGTAAGATATGCCAGACTTTGACAATTCTGTTACAAAAATTGAATTTTTTTACAATCAAATTTGGAGTGGTTTAAAGCAGTGGTGGGTTGCCCCCCGGTTCGGACCGGTTCGCAAGAACCGGTAGTAAAACTGGTGGGAGGCCCTGCCCACCACCCCGGATGTCATCATCAGCATTCTGCGTATGCACAGAAGCAAGGTGCATGCACAAGTGAAGATACCATGCACGTGCAATCCCGTTGCGAACCAGTAATAAAGGTAAGTAGAACCCACCCCTGGTTTAAAGCCTTTGTTCGCACGTGTTACGTTATGATTAAAGCCAAAAAAAGTCATTTACAGGCAAAGCGTTACTATGTACAATTTTGTATGCCATACCTAAGTCTTACCGCAAGCACAGCAGTCTAGAAACTTAAAATATTGATATAGAAACAGGGAGAAAAAAGTATGGAAAAAATGAGAGCAATTGTAAGACAAAGATCACTTCCTTTGAAATCTACCCGAAAAACATTTCAATGACATTTTGTATAGTTGCCCAGTCAATTGGCAAAAAGCAGTCAAAGAAACCGATTAGCTATTGTACAGCCATGCAGAAATAATAGCAATAGAATTGGTTTACAAAAGAAAAGCAAGCCAAATTAAAAACCAAACACCTAAGTGAAAATAAAATAAAATAAATAAAATAAAATAAAATAAATCATTTTCAAGAAATATACATAATTCAAAGCAATAAAAAATTGAAAAATGAGCAAACTGAAGCAAATTTGAAAAAGTGATACAACCTGGACAGCAAAGCAGTCACATAAGTTATGAAAGAATTAAAACAGAGAGTGGTTGAATCAAGCACTTTTAGCAGAAAGTCATTTGAAACATTGATTCCTTCCCCCCCCCCCCAAAGCTTAACTAAAAATGTGAATTGAATATCTTAAAAACAAGGAAGAAATGTTGGAAATTTGGAAAATGGCTCAAAGCAACCAAATAAAGTACAATGAAATAGTCAGATGAATGTTTGAAATTGAAAAACAAACCAAATCTGAACAAAAGGAAGTTATTGTAAAAGAGCAGGCTAAGAAAGTGAAGAATTAGACCATATCAGGAAAAAGTTTTGAATCAAACATCCCCTCATTTTAAATTCTCATCTTGCAAATAGTTGCAGACAATTGTTACAGCAAAGATAAATAGATGACTGGATTATTATAGGTCCACATTGTTGAAGGGCAAAACAAAAGAAAAAGCGCCCAACAAATTTTGCCCAATCAACTTGTTAGTCTAAAACATTCAAGCTGTTACCAGAATCTTTGTTAAGTATATCTACAAACACAGAGCAAAACTGGAATTCCAAAAATTTAAGAAATATAAAAGATCAACTTTTGATTGACAGAACAGTATTTAGGAAAAGTTTGAGAGATATAAAACAAACCTCTATATCACTTGGACTGATTACAGAGAAGCATTTGACTCACCTCAGTGGTGGGTTGCTCCCGGTTCTCCCCAGTTTGGGTGAACCGGTAGCGGCGGTGGCGGGAGGCTCCGCCCATCCACCCAGATGTCATAAAAAATGCTCTGTGCATGTGCAGAAGCACCGTGTGCTGGCGAAGCAAGCGCACACACCCGTGTGCTACCGGTAGCGCCAGGATTTGAAACCCACTACTGACTCACCTGCAGCATGATTAAGAATTTTTTGGAATTAATAAAATCGCAACATTTTTAAACAATCCACTGAAAGCATGGGTAATAATACCAATTATTTATTTTTAAATAAACACTCCCTTTTTAGGAAATGTGAAGATGGAATTTTTAAGGATTTGCATTTCTCACAACCATAAAACAATCAAGTAAGAGAGCCTTTTTTTCAATTATCATTAACCTGTTATCTCAATTAACCTAGTATCACATTCTGTCTAGCACAGTATCTGAGGCTGGATTTTAGATAATACAGATTAATCACTCCTGGAAAACTATTGGTTACATTAGATTTCTTAGGTTCAACATCACCCCTCAAATAGCTTTTTATATGGAACATTATGTGATGTCTCAGATTTACAGCCAATCTAGATCAGCCAATAGATTAGAAAACCAATCTTTCTGCTGAGTTGGGGTTCAGCCCTGACTCAGTGACTTGTTCAAAACCTTCCATGGGTGTTATAATCATTCTCCATTAAATAGTGATCCTATTCTAGTAGAGAGAAGTGCCTTTCCAGAATTTCAGAATAGCTTCTTCAACTTGAATTTGGACAGGTCAGGGGAGCAGTGAAGAGATAACGGATTCAACTTTAATATGTGGAGTGGAGAAGAGGAGAGGGGAGGAGAGGAGAGGAGAGGAGAGGAGAGGAGAACCAGGGGTGAAATGCTCCCAGTTCGGACCAGCTCGGGCAAGTAGGTAGCGATGGCGGAGGGCAGTTCGGAGAACCAGTAGCAAAAATCCCTGCCCCCGCCCCCCATGCCCAGCTGAGTCCCGCAATCATCAGAGCCTTTTTTTTCCTTTTAAATGGCTCTGACCAGCCAAGCTCTGACATCCCAGCTGAGTTGCCTGCTAATCAAAACTCAGCTTGGATCGCCAGAGCCATGTAAAAGAAAAAAAATTTCTTTTTTTCTCCCCCCCCCCCCCCGCCCAGCCTCCAGCTTGCTTACCTTAGCTGCTGATCGCATGACGATCGCAATCCATGCATCAGCAAGCAACTGAATCTCCCTGCCTGCAATCAAGCTCATCGGTGAATAGCTCTTTCTGCCTGCCTGCCTTCCTGCCTAGACTTGTGGACTTCAACTCCTAGCAAAGCTGGCTGAGGAATTCTGGGAGTTGAAGTCCACAAATCTTAAAGTTGCCAAGGTTGGAGACCCCTGTTCTATTGGGTAAGTTTTTTTCCCCTTTGGGAGCTTTTAAAAAAAAATTTAATTGGGTTTTTTTTTAGTTGTTCTTTTTTTAGACCTAGCCATTTAAAGTTTAGGAAGTTTTAAATTTAGCTGCTTTTATATAAAAATAAAATAAAATAATATTTGTGAGCTTTCTGAGATTTAGTGGGTTTCTGTAGTGTTTCACTCTAACTACACAAACACACAAAATCTCACAAAGCTGTATGTGGAATTTTGTGTGTGTAAAGTGTGAAAGTTGGTTTTTTGGGCTTTTTGTGGCTGTGTGAGGTTCCTGCTTGTTGTAGGGGCCATTTTGGGTCTAGCACAGCTGCTTTTATATTGTGGTTGAGCCAGTTGTATTGTGTTGTGTTGTGTGTGTGTAAAGTGTGAAAGTTGTTTTTTGGGGCTTTTTGTGGCTGAGTGAGGTTCCTGCTTGTTGCGGGGCAATGTAAAAGCACAGCTACTTTTACATTGTGGGTGAGCCAGTTGTGTTGTGTTGTGTAGGTTAAAAAAGGGCAAAGAAGTGATATTGACTTGGCCACGCCCACCCAGTCACCTTACTACCAAGCCACGCCCACTAATTAAGCCACGCCCACAGAACCGCTAGCAAAAAAATTTAGATTTCACCCCTGAGGAGAACATAGTGTAAGACCAAATCATGCAGACAGCAGGTGTAAACTTCTCAGACAGACACTCCTCTTATTCACATAAAGCATAATTAGACTTGCAAGATCCTGTACTATAGTCCATCTTAATAAACAGTAGTTTTAAACTTGTCTCAAGTTTATTTCTTGGTCTGGTTTACATTGTGGGGCTGACACCAGTGGTGGGATTCAGCCAGTTATGTCTGGATCGTGCAAACCGGTAGCAACGACTGTGAGAGGCTCCGCCCACCGGCCCAGGCGTAATGTGTGACTACTGCACATGCGCGTAAGGCCATGCGCATGCACAGAGGTGGTGCGTGTGAGCGAAGTGGCCACGCGCGTGCTCACATTTGCGAACCTGTAGGAAAGGTAAGTGAATCCCACCTCTGGCTGACACCATTCCCATGACCTTGTGAAAGATCGTCTCATTGCTTCTAATATTACTCAAACATTTGGTGTGAGAAAAGGTGAATCAAATATCTTCATCTGAGTAGGTAATATCAACATTGTAGATAAAAAAGTGTATTGCAAAGTAAAGAGGAATGAAAGTTCATAGCTTTGCCATTGAACTGCTTTTAAAATTATTGGAAAGCTACTTAGATCCTTCCATAGTTTCTGCTTACAGAATGAACCTTCCCATTTATAGTTATGGCAGGGTTCCCACTGACTTCTGTAGGGTAAGAATTTCACCCACAGCAATGTTTACTTCTAGATAAGGAGGCCCAGCTGAAAACCTGGCATAAAGGACACATTTTTATTCATTTGTGATAATCGGGAGAATGTGACGGGGAAGTAAAAGATTTGTTCCCTTGGCTTTTGCTGTTCTGTTTCTCTTGACTTTTTGCAAGAAAGCTGATCTCCAATCTCAGTAAATTCAAGAAACAAAAATGGGGTAAATAACTTTTTTCGTTCGTGTCCATTCCAAGAATTACTGTTGGCTGTGCTTCAATTTTTATATTCATATTTGTCATTATTTGGGCTGTTACATGATCCACCTTTGCTTCTTTGCACTCCGTGTTTTTTCTAACCTCTGAGCATTGTATATTTTTAATATTTGTAAACAAGATATATAAATTTGCAATGCAACTCATTTTTCCCTTTAAAAAGCTACCATATGCAGAATTGTTGGTGTCCAAACTAAAAAGTCCATTAATAAAAAACCCCACTATAACTTATCAACAAGCCCTTAGCCATTAATAAGTGGGGATTCTAGAAGTTCATACTTTGAAAATAACTTTATGGATATCTTCTCATTAGCAAGGGAATAATACAGTTTCATGTAAACATTGGAAAATGTTCCACCAGTTGTGGAAAATGTAGTGTGCAAACGGAACTGTATGCAATTATATATGTAGACTTTGAGATTTCAGTTATCAAGTTGAGAAGCACATGGGAACAAGGAGGGAATATATGAATCAGAGGATTATTTGCATTATAGGCAATATTGGTAGCAAAGCAAAATAAGCAACAGAATGAGGAGATCTTAGTTCAGAAAGAGTACCTAATCTAAGCCATTGTTTTCTATCTGAATGTTTAATGGAATCCCAGAATGCTCAGTGGAACTCTGTTGCTGTGATAGCTATTATTATTATTATTATTATTATTATTATTATTATTATTATTATTATTATTATTATTATTAATTATTAAATTTATATACCGCCCTACTCCCGCAGGACTCAGGGCGGTGAACAGCCAAGAGATAAAATACTTAAGCTTATATATTGCTTCATAGTGCTTTACAGCCCTCTCTAAGCAGTTTACAGAGTCAACTTATTGGCCCCAACAATCTGGGTCCTCATTTCCCGACCTCGGAAGAATGGAAGGCTGAGTCAACCTTGAGCCATTCAGAATCAAACTCCTGGAGTGAGCAGAGAGTTAGTTGCAGTAAGTACTGCATTCTTAGAGCCATGGTGGCGCAGTGGTGAGAGTGCAGTACTGCAGGCTACTTCTGCTGATCACCAGCTACCAGCAGTTTGACAGATCGAATCTCACCAGGTTCAAGGTTGACTCAGCCTTCCATCCTCTCGAGGTCGGTAAAATGAGGACCCAGATTGTTGGGGGCAATAGGCTGACTCTGTAAACCACTTAGAGAGGGCTGTAAAGCACTATGAAGCGGTATATAAATCTAAGTGCTATTGCTATTGCTATTCTAACCATTGCGCCACCACAGTTCTACCTGTAAGGGATAAGTGCAGGGACATAAGTTCAGGGACGTAAGAATCACTTACAGGCAGTCTTCAATTTATGACCATTCATTTAGCAACCATTCAAACTGGTTGCTGAAAAAAATAGCTTATGACCAGCCCCTGCATTTATGACTCTGCAGTTATGTGATTGCCATTTGCAACTTTCCCAGATGGCTTCTGATAGGAAAAGTCAATGGGGAAGCTGAATTTGCTTAATAACTATGTGATTTGCTTAACAAACTGCATGATTCACTTAAAAATGGTCATGAAATTGGTGTGACTCACTTAATGACTGTATTGTTTAGTGATAGAGTTTAGTGATTCCCAGTTGTGTCTGTAAATTGAGGAATATCTGAATACCAGAAGAACAGCATAATTCTTAAATTAGCCAAACAATAGTAGGAGTTATGGAGGAGGATACTGATGTTGAGATAAATTTGTCTAATATGAAATGTGTAAAATTAAAGGTAAACTGTTAAAGCTTAAGATTCAGAGATCTGTTGAAAGGGTCTAGATATTAAGAAATATAGATAGAACTTTCACGTATAAATTAAAACAAAAATAGAGCTGTATTTAATTTGACATTAAGATGTGTGGTGATAAAATTGTAAGGTAATCAATCAAATTAAGAGGTTAGAATATTTTTTTTAAAAAAATTACGTTTTGATATTGTTGTTAAAAGGTTTAATGAAGGGAAGTTGGGAAAGAACCAGATATAATTGAATTTATAAATGGATATAAAAATGAATTAAGGCTTTCTTCTTTAGGAAATTAAATTGGTGGTAATATAATAGAATAGTTCTGATCAAGATATTAAAATCCATGTTGAAAAAGTTTTTTTTTTATGTTCTGATTTTTAATTTTAAAAGATGTAATGGGAAATTGTGAATGGAGTTTTTTCTTTTCTTTTTTTTAAAAAGATGTAAGCTATTGTACCTATCTGTGACCGGATCGAGACTTCACTCTTGAAAGATATATTTTATGTTTATGTTGGGAAAAAAATAAAAAAATACTTTGCAAAAAAAAAAAGAAGAAGAATAGCATAATTCCTATGCTAGAATACTATCAATTCTGCAAGTGAAGATCTGCCAACCCAATCCAACAGCTGAAACATGAAGCCATTGTTAGTGGGATATAGGCAATATACAGAGAGAAAATATTGCTGCTGTATCCTATAGATCCATTATGGCGAACCTATGGCACGCAGGCACATGGAGCCAGCTGATTTTCAGGCCCACCGGAAGTCGGGAATCAGGTAGTTTCCGGCCTCCGTGGGGCCTCCAGGAGGGTGGGGAAGGCCGTTTTCGCCCTCCCCAGGCTCCTAGAAAGCCTCTGGAACCTGGGGAGGGTGAAAAATGGGCCTACCATGCCACTGTGTGCCAAAAGTGAGGGGAGCGCAGGGGGGGTTGCATGTGCATGCACGATGGGGGCAGGGCGCATTGAATTATGGGTGTGAGCACACACCTGCGTGACACCCCCCCCCCGCACTCCCCCGACTTTTGGTACATGACGCAAAAAGGTTAGCCATCACTGCTATAGACACTTATTATTATAAATTTGTCAGAATAAAGTTTAAACCAATTTTGTATCTGGTGCAGAAATCTTCCATCCTAGTTATTTCAGTGGAAGTGTGAAAGAGATTCCGTCCCTTGTTCATAACAAGTTTCCCCAGTTCTTACCAAAGAAGATAAAATTATGGTGTCAAATCATGAATATTAAATAGAAAAGCACCTACAAAAGTGGAAGAGACTATGATGCTTAATCATACTTCTGCATCTGCTTAACATGGATCCATCCATTAATGTTGTACTGTATAACATTAATATAAAAAAGGTGCAAATGTACAAGCTCAAGATTCTCTTTCATTCTCCTGTCACTAAAGTCACTTTCTGGTGATTCTACTGCACCTGTGCAAATTGTCTGAACCAGTGGTGGGTTGCCCCAGTGATGGGCTTCAATTTTTTTTACTACCAGTTCTGTGGGTGTGGCTTGGTGGGCGTGACATGGTATGGTGAGCGTGGCTTGGTGGGCATGGCAGGAGAAGGATACTGTAAAATCTCCATTCCCACCCCATTCCAGCGGAAGGATACTGCAAAATCCCCATTTCCTCCCAATCAGCTGGGACTCAGGAAGCAGAGAATAGATGGGGGCGGGACCAGTCAGAGGTGGTATTTACCGGTTCTCCGAATTACTCAAAATTTCCGCTACTGGTTCTCCAGAACTGGTCAGAACCTGCTGAAACCCACCTCTGGGTTGCCCCCAGTTCAGACTGGTTTTATAGAATCGGTAATAAAACTGCGGGAGGCTCCGCCCACCAATCCCAACGTCATCAATAAGCTTCTGCGCATGCGCGGCCCCATTGTGAACTGGTAGTAAAGGTAAGTAGAACCCACCCCTGGTCTGAACCTGTCTGGAACTGTTCCCCATAATCAAATAGGATGGAATATCTAACTGCACGTTCTTACTATCAGTGCTGGTCAATGGACTGTAAGAGAAAACCAAACCTAGTAAATGTAATATTCCAGTCAATCCTTGCTTAAAGACAACTGTTAATCTTGGTTTTTGGATTTGCACTTACACATACACACATACAGAGAAAGAAAGAGGGAGGGAGGGAGGGAGACTCCTGCATTCTGGGTTATTGTCTTATGATCTAGATGGTTCTTCTCTTTGGACTCCTGGTTTCCATCTGCTCATAGCTCATCTCTAATTGAGTGCAAGAGTGCATCAAGTGTATTATTAGAAAACCCCGGGCACAATAACAAAGATATTCTTCACCTGTTAAAAAAAAAATGCCACTTGAGCAGTTTTAAGTATAATGTTATCTAATCAGTTTTAATCACAATGTACTTCAGCCAAAGGGAAATGAAATTGGCTGCTAATAATGAAGCTCGTGGGTGATAATGCTGATTTGCCACATAGCCGGCAGTAGATAGAGAGGGAGCTGTGGATCTCCTGCCAGCAAATGAACAGGAGTATATTAATCTGGACAGCAGAGTTAGGAAATGATATTAAGGTCAACTCAACAGGTAAACTATTTCTGTATTTCTCAAATGTCTCGAGATTCTCACCGCAGTTAATTAATTTGCTCTACAGTAATGATAAGAGAAGAGGAAACTTGGATTTCCTTCCTAGAGTCTGACGGATCAGCTGCAAGGAATTAACACTATATTTCATCTGTCAACTAGTGAATTGAGAAAAAAAATGATCTCCAATAATGTTGTGTTTTCTTTTGCATTTGTTTACCAGCCTCTTTCAATAAACTGCTTGTGAGAAATTTTTTTAAAACAGAAAGGTGGGGGAATATTTTATTGGATGTATGTCTAGTGTTCTTGCACTTATCTGATGAATGTATCTTGCACTTACCTTTGGAGATATCTCTGCAGCCTCCACAGCTTCTCATGTTCAAAATTAAATCTCCAGAGATATCTTCAGAGTTCTTTTAGAAACAGGAAGCAAATTACTCAGAGGTGTCGCAGAATGATGATGCAGATCAGAGGTGGGTTTCAGCAGGTTCTGACCAGTTCTGGAGAACCGGTAGTGGAAATTTTGAGTAATTCGGAGAACTGGTAGTAAAAACTCTGACTGGCCCCACCCCCATCCATTCTCTGCCTCCCAGGTCCCAGCTGATCAGGAGGAAATGTGGATTTTGCAGTAACCTTCTCCTGGAATGGGGAGGGAATGGAGATTTTACAATATCCTTCTCCTGCCATGCCCACCGAGCCATGCCATGCCCACCAAGCCACAGAACCAGCAATACAATTAAAAAACCCTTAAAACCTATTCAGGCCAGGCCGGCTTGCTGAAATAAAAACGTCTTCAGGGCCTTACGGAAAGTGCGGAGATCCGGAATCAGCCGTATTCCGGAAGGTAGCTCGTTCCAGAGGGTAGGTGCTCCCACAGAGAAGGCCCTCCCCCTGGGGGCCGCCAGCCAACATTGCTTGACCGATGGCACCCTGAGGAGGCCCTCTCTGTGAGAGCGTATTGGCCGGTGGGAGGTTACCGGTAGCAGCAGGCGGTCTCGTAAATACCCTGGCCCTAAGCCATGGAGCGCTTTAAAGGTGAGAACCAACACCTTGAAGCGCACCCGGAAGACCACCGGGAGCCAGTGCAGCTCGCGCAGGAGAGGTGTTATATGGGAGCGCCATGTCGCTCCCATAATCCCCCGCACGGCCGCATTCTGGACCAGTTGGAGCCTCCGGGTGCTCCTCAAGGGGAGCCCCATGTAGAGAGCATTAGCGTAGTCCAGGCGAGAAGTGATGAGAGCATGAGTGACTGTGCATAAGGAATCCCAACTCAGAAAGGGGCGCAACTGGCGTATCAGGCGAAAATTTGATTTTTTTCTGACCATACCTCAAAGACATCCCTCCTGTAGCACCCCTCCTGCAGCATTGAAAATATAACAAAACAATGTCTGCTACAACGTCTTACCTGTCAACGACATCTTCAGCTTCAACCACAATAATACAGGCAAACAATCGATACAAACTCAATGTAAACCACTCCAAACTCAATTGCAGAAAATACAACTTCAGCAACAGGGTGGTCAACGCCTGGAATGCTCTACCTGACTCCGTTGTTACAGCCTCCAACCCTCACAGCTTCAATCTCAAACTGTCTACCATGGACCTCACCCCATTTCTAAGAGGTCCGTAAAGGGGGCGTGCATAAGCGCATCAGCGTGCCTACTGTCCCTGTCTTACTGTCCCTTATCTGTACTTACCTATACCTGCTATCTTGTACATGTTTGACAAAGAAATAAATAAATAAATAAATTATGGGGAAAAAACTCAGGAAAAAACATGTTGGCATATTGACCCAAACTATATAGCTGCTGATAATTGGTCAACACTCATCCCCAAGCAGAGTCTTCTCCGTGAAAAATCTTCCAGACCCAGATTGTTTCTTCTCACTGGAACTCTCTAAATATAAAGAAATTTAATTGGCTTCCTAAACTCCAGTGGGTTCCTCCCATCATTGGCTATCTCTTTCCTGACTTTTGTCTTAAGATTGTACTTGGAGTCTAAATTCTTTTATTCTTAACTCTCTTTATATTTTTTTTGTCCTTAATTTCTTCCACTCGGCTCAGATGTGGCTTCTGTTCACAGCCCAGCCATGACACCCTTGGCCAAAATATTCAATTCTGCAGCTTGGAACTCTTATCTACTTTCTCTCTCCTATTTACACAACCAAGTTCAGCAGAGTTTCTGTACTATCCTCATTCTTCTTCCTGTCCCAAAGAGCTCTCAAGACAAATGTAGATGGATGCAGGGCCATCACTCAATTTCTTAAAGTTACAGAATAGAGGAAAAAGAGCATACATTAATGTTATACCTTCATAAAAGCGGTTGGACAGGTAGAATAAATACACAGAATAAGCATCAGAAAATGGGGAGGAGATGGAGCAGCAAAAAGTTTGTTTAAAAGGGAAGCTAAAGAGATGGTAAGTCTAGAGTGTTTAGAATTATTTTCCTGCATTGGATCTACAAATTAGATTAGCACTGATTTGTAAACCATGATGTATGATTTAGGACAGGATTTCATAACACTGCATCCATGGTGTGAAGGCTAGATTGGCCAGAAATAAAGGGACTGAGACAAGACAAGTATCTTATGCTAACAAGGCACAGATATCAATCTCTTCTCTGATCCAAAAACAAATGTCCATAAATAGCCAGAAAATAATGGAAATTTTTAGTTCTTGCATCAGCTATATTTTAGCTTCAATCTTTCTGCTTGCAGTTGCTGTTTCCTTAAAAGAAACCTAACTGAACACATTAAGAGAAAATAAAGAAACAAAGAAAAAGCACAGAAAAGAAATAGAAGGGTAAGACATAAGTGAAAAATTGCAATCCTAAAAGACCATTCTAAATGGTCAAAAGCTTTTTCTGCATCAAGAAACATCACAGTCATGTTTGGATTTTCTGATTTATTTTTTATTTATTAAACATTGACACTGCCTGATTTCTTGTGACTCTGGACAATTCATAGATAAAAACACAGGGGACAATAAAATAATACAAGAATAAAAGCAAAGAACAAAAATTGGCACAAACTGGGCTACTACCAAGCAGCCCATATTATCCAGAAGAGGACTTCACTCGGACCCACCTCTATCTTCAAGGTTCTCCAAAATACCTTGAGTGGGGGACTTCATTCCAGAGTGCAGGCAGTTGCTAGTAATACAAAATGTATGATAGATGTGGTCTACCATATTTCCCTTTGAAATAAATACAATCTCATCAAATGATTAAAAAATCATTTCTTCTCTTTTTGAGTATTGATACCAGAGAATTTTTTTATTAAAAAATCAATTCTTAAATGTTTGTTAGCATTCCATAGTGTAGATAAAGGAACATCAGAAGTTAAACTGATTTGAAGAAAGCTCTTTAGTTCTTGATGGTACTTTAGCTTGGTGTTTCCTTGTAATAAAAGTTTATTAAGTCTCCACCTTTTTCATTTGAAATGTCCTCTGTTTAATTTTAAAATTACTATACTATGATCTGCAGATGTAGGAGCTGCCACTTTTACTTTGATAAGGTTGGTCAATAAATTAGAAATTTAACATATGCTCATTCTTTAATAAGTTTTTATGAACTGAAGAATAATAAGCATGCTTTCTCTCTTTGAGGGATATTTGTATCCCCATATATCAAAGAGAGACGGAAGTAACAAACCATCTGAAACAGCATTCCTCTTGAATGAAATAGTTTTATCTGTATATGAGGGGGAAATTATTCATTTATTCAAGAATTAGAATAATTCTTCAGTTTCAAGTAGAAATTGAAAAAAGAATTGACAAAACTTTATTATGTTGTTATTTGGAGTAGATTAAAATAATGGTTATTTTTCCAGATTCAGCATGGAAGTATAATAATCTTCATTTGTCATCTTGGATTTGTTTCCATTTCTTCTTACAAAAAGCTATGTATGTTTTTTGACTCATACTGTCCAACATGGAAGTTCTGGATCCAAAACAGTAATGGTGGAATCACTGCTAGTGGTGGTCAGATGATACATGAATGATCATTTTTCCAAGGCTGGTTTTCCACTGAGTTTTCCTAGCAATGGAGTCAAAAGATGCTAGAACAGAGTTGGATTATCAACAATAGCAAGATCCTAGCAAATGCCTAATTACTTACATCACAAGTCTTAATGCTTCTGCCTTAATTTTATCATCATTTTAGCTATTATCTATCTATTGTAGGGTGAAGGCTTCTTCGGCATGTTTCCAACCAATATGATCCTGAGCTTTCTTTTGCCAACTGGGCCTGCAATACTTGCTGATGTTCTCGATCCATTTTGTTTTAGGTCTCTTTCATGGACGTTTTTTATCAAGTGGGTTTGTCAACTTTGATCAACTACCTTGATTTATGAAGCAATAAAAATAGTTTAGTATAATTTTCAGAAGTGTTTGAATGGCCCATAAGGTACACTCTTTGACAACTGTTGCACTAAGAACAAAGGCTTGCTGCTATCAGGTGATAATGCCAAGGCTTAAAGCAGAGAAGATATTCAGAGAAAGGACTTGCTATGTTCTTGAACTTTCTTTAATGATAATTCATTCCATGCATCCTCTACATTAACTTTGAAGATCAATATGAATCAAGATCCTCACAACAGCCAGCAAAAGCCTTTCCTTTTTTCTTCTCTATCCTAGCCTTTAAGGTACCATGAGTAGCTAAAAGAAATATGTGTTCTAACTACTGTATAAGAGAAGGACTCCTTGGCACTTGCACATGGGTGTGTATATTGAAAGAGGACATTGCATTTGTGTAAAAGAACAGGGCAAGAGAAAGTTGTAAATGACAGAGTCTACTGAAGTCTACTGAACAGAAGCTGAACAAAGTGCAAGAGCCTGAAATTTACACCAACTTCTCCAGAAATGCCAACAACCAATAGCCAGCCAGCAGCTGGTAATGAACTTTTCTGCTCCCAGCCAAAGCATGAAAGATATGAGACACTAATGTCAATGTGGACTTCTTGGTGCAAATATCCACTACATTAGCCCACATCCAGATAAGCAGGGATCAGCACCAGACGAATAATGAGGCAAAAACCAATATTCTACTCAAAGAACCATCAAGGAGAAATTACATCCCCACCACACCTGGGAAGGGACGTTGGTCTTACCGTGATACGTTCCTTCTCGTAGTGTAAAATGGGAGGTGCCAGTCTGGGTATTCCTTGCTCTAGCTCTATGTCCTGAGCTGAAAAATTCTGAAGATCCACCTCCCTGGTGACGTCTCTTCAGTTTTTGCCAGCGAAGCCAAAGCGAATGTTACGCAGTCCATGCAAAAGGTACGCAGTCTGAAAGATAGAAACAACACGCTCCACCAGGGAAGCCGGTCCAGGCAGCCACAGACAGGGTGGGGCTGGCACCTCCCATTTTACACTACGAGAAGGAACGTATCACGGTAAGACCAACGTCCCTTCTCCATAGTGTAGAAATGGGAGGTGCCAGTCTGGGATATACCAAAGACCGGCCAGCCCTAAGGGTGGGAGCTGTCCTGGGCCGACGACCCCGGATCTTCAAGAACCCGCTGCAGAACTCTTCTCCCAAAGGCTGCCTCCGCCGAAGCGAAGGAGTCAAGTCTATAGTGACGGATGAAGGGAGTGGGAGAAGTCCACGTGGCCGCCCTACAAATGTCTTCCACTGATGCCTGCGTAGACCAAGCCGCCGTCGTGGCAGCGCTGCGGGTAGAGTGGGCAGTAATCCCCTGAGGCACAGGAAGAGCCTGGAGCTCATAAGCCGATGAAATGCACGTCCTAAGCCAGCATCCCACCGTGGAAGAGGTCACCCTGTGGCCAAGAGTCGACGGCTGAAACGAGACAAAGAGTGCCTCCGGCTTTCAGAAAGAAGAGGTTCTAAAAATGTAAATGCGGAGGGCCCTCCTCACATCCAGTGTGTGCCAGGTCTGCTCCAAGGCGTGCCTAGGCTGAGGGCAGAAGTCAGGCAGGACCAACTCCTGTGCTCGGTGGAACAAGGAGTTGACCTTAGGAAGAAAAGCAGGGTCCAACCGCAGAACCACCCTGTTGTGGTGAAAAATGCACAGGTCTTTCCGCACCGATAAAGCTGCCAACTCTGAGATCCGTCAGGCCGACGTGACGGCCACAAGGAAGGCTACCTTACACGATAGGAGACCGAGACTAGTCTCCCTTAAAGGTTCGAAAGGTGTCTTTGTCAAGGCCTGGAGAACCTTAGCGAGGTCCTAAGTGGGGTAACGGTGAAGAGGAGGCGGTTTTAAATTAGCCGCCCCCTGCAGAAATATCTTCACCCTCGGATGGTTAGCGAGGGAGCCCCACTTCCTAAAAGTCAAGACAGTGCCTAGCGCAGCCACCTGTCATTGTAGAGTGTTAGTGGAAAGTCCCAGGTCTAACCCGTCCTGTAGGAACTCCAGCACCTCCACCACCGATGCCGAAGTCGGGCTCAACTGTCTGGAGGCACACCACCCAGCAAACCTGTTCCACGTTGCCTCATAAATTCTCATGGTGGAAGGCCGCCTGGCCGCCTGCATAGTCCTAATGACCCTAGTCGGAAAGTTCTCCCACCTTAAGAGGCCCCGCTCAACCTCCAAGCGGCTAGCTGCAGTCTCTGCGGGTCCAGATGCAGAACCAGGTCCTGGCTGAGCGTGACTCTGTCCGGGGGAATCCGCCAGGGATGGGCGACCGACAGGTCGATCAGGTCGGCGAACCAAGGACGTCTGGGCCAATGAGGGGCCACTAACACCAGTTCCGCCCCCTCCAGCAGCAACTTCCGAATGACGGCCGGGATAAGGGGTAGGGGAGGGAAAGCGTAAAGGAGGCCCCTGGGCCACGGGTTCCGCAGAGCGTCCACCCCCGCCGCTCCCGGGGCAGGAAATCGGGAAAAGAAAAGGGGAAGTTGAGTGTTCGCTGGGGAGGCGAAGAGGTCCACTACCGGGCGACTGAACCGGTCGACTACCTCCGCAAACAAGTTGGGATGGAGTCTCCACTCCGAGGGGTCCACCATGGCTCGGCTCAGCCAGTCAGCTTCTATGTTGTCCGTCCCTGTGATGTAGTCCGCTGTCAGGGATAAAAGGTGAGTCTCTGCCCAAAGGCAAAGGGTTTCCGCCTCTCACATCAGAGGCCCGGAACGAGTCCCCCCTTGCCTGTTGATATGGGCTTTCGTCGTCGTATTGTCTGTGAGAAGGAGCACATGCTGCCCCCTCACCTGCGGAAGAAAGGTCTGAAGAGACAGACGGGCCGCCCGGAGCTCCAACCAATTGATCTGATGGGATAGTTCTTGGTGGGACCAGCGGCCCTGGGCCACCTGAGACCCGCAATGGCCCCCCCAGCCCATCAGGCTGGCATCCGACATTACTATCACCCTGTGGGGTTCCCTGAAGAAGCACCCCTTCTGGATGGCCCCTGACATCCACCAGGTTAGGGATCGTAGGACCTGTGGGGGAACCTGAACTCTGACCTTGGACGAGCTCGTTCCTGCCTTCTGAAAGGGGAGCAAGAACCACTGTAGTGGTCTCGCATGGAACCTGGCCCAGGGAACTATGTTCATACAGGATATCATTTTTCCCAACAATTGGGATAGTAGGGCTACCTGAACTATCCTGGTCCCCTGAAGAGACTGAATCAGCGCCCTGATACTGTCCTGTCTGTCCGGGGACAAGAAGACCTGCCCCGCTAGCGTGTCTATCAGGGCCCCTAGATGAACTAACCTTGTAGAAGGTATGAGATGACACTTCGCCAGATTCACCGAAAAACCGTGGTCCCTCAATACCTGAATTGTTGTGGTCAGGTCCTGTTCCACTCGCCGCTGGGAGGACCCTTGAATGAGCAGATCGTCGAGGTAACATTGAATTCTGATAGGAAGAGACCTGAGATATGCCGCCAATACAGAGAGAATCTTGGTAAATGTCCGGGGGGCGGAAGCCAGCCCGAACGGCAGGGCAAGATATTGGTAGTGACGGCCTGAATAGCAAAACCTCAGGTATTGACAATGCTCCGGCCGAATTGGTATGTGGAGGTAGGCTTCGGTCAAATCTATGGAGGCCAGGAAGTCTCCCTCCCTGATCCCGGCTAAAATGGAATGAAGGGAGTGCATTTTGAACCTCTTGTAGACGATGAACTTGTTGAGGCCTTTCAAATTTAGAATTGCCCTCCACCCTCCCGAGGCCTTTGGGATGACAAAGAGGATGGAGTAGAACCCGCGCCCCCACTGTCCCAGTGGAACCGGCTGAATGGCCCTGATATCCAGCAAATGCTGGATAGCCGATTCCATGAGTTCCCGCCTGAATGGGTCTCCAGAAATGGGGCAGTGGAGGAAACGCCTCGGAGGGGGTGAAAGGAATTCGAGGGAGAGCCCTGCTCTTACTGTCTCCCTCACCCAATTGTCTGTAGTTAGGTCGTCCCAGCGGTCCGCAAACAGGCCAAGCCTGCCCCCAAGAGGGTCCAGCGACGGATAGTCACTTGGATCTCCTGGCCCCTCTGCCACCGGAGCCCCTGAAGGGCTTGTTGGATGACTGTTGTCGACCCCAGGAAAAGGCTGGCCTATCAGCCTGATAACTAGATCTGGAGAAGTGAAATGACCGTTGCGGACGGGGAAAGCTTGGCCCGGCTCCCCCCTGGCGGAAGGAGGGCCGCCTATAGTAAGGGGATGAACGGAAGTCCGTTCGCCTACTCTGGGACGGGAGGACCTTCCTCTTATCCCTGGTCTCGATAAGTAGGGGATCTAAGGCTTGCCCAAAAAGAAACCCCCCTTCAAAGGGAGCAGAAGCCAACTTCCACTTGTTCTTCCCGTCCAGTCGCCAATGACGCAGCCAGAGCATACATCTAGCAGTGACTGACGAAGCCATGGCCCTGGCCGAGAACCTGGCAGCTGCGAAGGTAGCGTCCGCCGTGTATTCAGCTGCAGCCAAAATCTTAGAAAGGTCTTGGTGGGCCCGAACATCATCTGGTGCCAGATGGCCTTGAAGCTGGCGGAGCCATCTGACCGATGCTCTGGTGAGAAAGAATGCTGCTGAAGAAGCTCTTACAGCCCAGGCATCCGCCTGGTGCGCACGACGAAGTGCCGTCTCCTCTTGCCTATCTTCAGCCTTTAGAGCGTCCTCTGCATCAGGTGGTAAAACAGAAGAAGATGTGAGAGCCGCCACCGGAGCGTCCACCTTTGGAACCTCCAACAACGCAAGCATGTCCGCATCCACCGTAAACAACTGATTGTCCAGCCCTGACGCCCTGGAGGGGAGAGCTGGGGCCGCCCACTGTCTACGGATCATGTCCAGAAACATTCCCGGAATAGGAATAGTATCTGCCTCCACTGCCTGCTCTGTAAAAAGATAATCATCTTGTTCTCCAGTACCCGAGGTACCAGAGAGGGCTGGGTCAGGGCCCAATCGAGCAGTGGCCCTGGCCTTTGTCAGAAGTGGTTTCAAAAGAGCGGGGTTAAATAAATCCTTGAAGGTGGGCCTAGGTGGCTGCATCTGATCCCCATCCGAAATCTCTCCTTCCTCCAGACAGTCTTCTGCATAGTCAATTAGATCAGAAGGAGAAGGGGAAACCTGCCCATGATAATCCTCAGAAGGGGCAATAAAGCCCTGGGACTCCACCTCAGGTCTAAGGGCATACATTTGGGCAAACATCTGTGACTGAAGTTGCATCCCCTCTGCAATGCCCTGCCTAATTGCCTGCTCCACCCAGGACTTCATGGAATTCTGCACATTCAGCTCCCCCCCTTCATCCTGACGAAGGCCAGCCGCAGTGGGGGTATAGGTGGCCTCAGGATGCTTGTTGGCCCCAGAAGGCCCTGGGCGCTGATGGGGCTCGACCTGCAACTCTGGAGACCATGCCCTGGATGGCCCAGCCAAGGTGGGAGAATGGACAGTCTGAGGCTCTGAATATCAGGAGCAGTATCAGGTCAGGCCGGCCATCAAACCCGCAGATAGAAATTACTCTGGTCAAAAATCCACTCTCTCTCCTCTGCTTCACAATTAGAAAAACAGCAGACGTAGTGCCCAAAGGCTGCCAGGGGAGCAGAGCCGCCTGAGCCAATTCGCGCCCAAAATGCGCGGGGACGAAGGCCGCCGCGACTTACAGGCCGCCATCACAATCAGGGGTGTAGTGTGGCCCTGGCTCCCTCCACCATGCCTTTAGTTAACCCATCAGCCAAGTCCAAGCTGGTGGGGCTGCAGCCAGTCTCCAAAAACACGAAAAAGGCAAAAAAACGCCGCTCCGCCTCACAGCTGACGAGCGGTGATCAAAGGGACGCCGCGGCAATGCAAAATGGCGCACGCGGCTCCCGCGGCCGTTTTGGAAGCCCTAGAGGCTTCAGGAGTGGATTTGAAGGGACCGGGGCGAAAGCCAGCCAGCTAGCCCTCCACCGCCGCCCAGCGGAAGGGGAGGGTGGGGGGGGAACAGCAGTCGCCCTCCCCACGCTTAATCCAGGCATCGGAGAACTCCCCTTAGACCAGTACCTGAAATTCCAGCCACAGCTGAGCAGAAAAACAGCAGCAACTTCCAAAGACAATCAAAGGAAAATAAAGAAATAAAGAAATAAAGAAACTTGAAAATTCCAAGTAAATCCAGGGAAAAACAAACTATTTTTTTTCTGGCTCAAAGCTCAGGAGCTAAAACCTGCAACCATGAGCTGTGCTGAGCTGAAAAAAACTGAAGAGACATCACCAGGGAGGCGGATCTTCAGAATTTTTCAGCTCAGGACATAGAGCTAGAGCAAGGAATACCCAGACTGGCACCTCCCATTTCTACACTATGGAGAAAAGCAAGCTGCAGCATATAAAGAGGAAGCAAACCACTCACACTCACGCTGATGATGTTACCAAGTAAGCACAATGGTGCTATCATGCTGTTCTTCTACAGACCATATCAATATTCAAAAATGTATTTATTTCAGCCTGCAGGGTTCATATAACTTTACAAAGAAGGCAGAGAAATGCAAGCAACAACCACACCTACCTGTCATATCTAATATCTGACAGAAAAATGGGATCTACCCTGGTCCCACATCTTGAAGAATACAAGTCTTAAGACTAGTTTTTCAGGCCTTCAAAAATGTGATAAGTGCATTTATTTATTAGTTCAATTTATATGCCGCCTGACTCCGAAGACTCAGGGCGGCATGTTTGTTGCATTCAGATGCTTCTGTAAGTATGCACTCTAGCACACAAATCTGTAAGTATTAGTGAAATTCATATCTACAGCAAAGTAGTTCACTGAATCTTTAAAATCATGTTGCAGTTTTATCAATTTCAAATGCAATAGAGAAACTGTATGAAAAAGATAGAACCTTGAAATTCAATTTATTTTTCAACCCCCTAGATCCGTGATGGCGAATCTATGGCATGCGTGCCAGAGGTGGCACTCAGTGCCCTCTCTGATGGCAATCAAGCCATCATCCCAGTTCAGCTCTGCCATGCATGCACATGTGCCTCCTGCCAGCCAGCTGGTCTTCGGGTCTGTGCCGTGCATGTGCAGGGAGCTGGGTGCGTGAGGAAGAGCTGCGCACACATGTGTATGGGTGCGGGGAGCTGCAAGCACATGTGTGGGGGCAGGGCACATGTAGGGGGCACATGCATTGGACCTGCACACACATTGCATTTCAGGGGTTTGGGCATGCTCACGCATTCGCACACACACACCCACGCTTTGGGCATTTGGTCCGGAAAAGGTTAGCCATCACTGCCCTAGATGTTATATATGTATCTAAACCAAGGTTGACTCAGCCTTCCATCCTTTCGAGGTAGATAAATTGAGGACCTGGATTGTGGGGGCAATAAGCCAACTTTGTATAGAACAACACCGCTTGGGGGTGGGCAAAAGCCCTAATAAACAGATATATACAAAAAAGTATGCAGGCTATTGCTATAAAGCATTGTAAGCCACCCTGAGTCTATGGATGAGGATGGCATATAAATTGGACTAATAAATAATAAATAATAAATAAATCTTTGTGTTTCTAATAATTATTTTTAAAGACAATACCTAAAGAGAATTGTCACTCAAACTAAAATTAGTGCTGTTCACAACCAGAATTATTTCATAAACCAAATGTCACAGGCAGATAATCTGCTGTTTAAAAATAGACTTATAACTATGCTATCTATGTGAAATAAAGGCATAAACATTTCACTATCAACTCATCAGAAGTGCTTAAGCAAACATAAAATATCTTCTTGGCACCAGGTAGTCACCACTGTATCCCTAGTGGAGCCCCTTTATCCTTAGCAGCACAATCATGGATTCAATTTAAGATAGAATAGAGGTGCATGTTTATATTCCCAGAGTTTTCTTTTCTTGATTGAGCAGACGGTAGGTTTCTTCTATCTGACAAGATCATTTGCAAGACACTAGGAATATTTATACGATCAATCACCCTTAACAGTGCAGAACTACATAAATCAAATGAATAAATTATTGCTGTTGGGTTACTTTGAAATACAAGAGTAAGAAAAAATAATTTCCTAACATTTTTAAACAGTGATAGTGTCAGGCCCCCCAGGTAAACCAGACAGGAAAAAGGACTAGATTAACTAATTTTATTTTATTGTCAGGATAAAGAAACAGAATTTTGCAAGTCTGAAAGTAACAAATTTCCCACTCACCACTTTTAACTGCCTAATTCATTATCTGAATATCTGAAAAGCTCAGGAGGATCTCCAGCCAACACAATATAGGTACACACTTTAAACCCAAGAATACACTAAGGCAGAAGCTTGTCCACCCTAAAGATAAAACACCAAGACACAAACTGAGCAACGTGGTATATGCAGTACAATCAGTGAGACATGTGCAGATCTGTACATTGGGAAAACAAAACAACCACTTCATAAAAGCATGACACAACAAAAGAGAACAAACCCATCAGGACATGATTCAGCAGTCCAGCTTCATTTAAAAGACAAAGGCCACTCTTCTGAAGACAGCAAAGTCCACATTTTGACAGAGAGGACTGCTGGTTTGAAAAACGGGTCAAAGAGGCCATCTATGTCAAAACTGAACAACCCTCTCTCAACAGAGGGGAAGGGATACAACATCATCTAACTCCAGTCTACAACACAATCCTTTCAGCAGTTCTAAGAAGGCTCCGCACCCATTTGCACTACTCAGGTGACCCTGAGGACAAGTGGCCTCAACAACTCTCTAAAAGAATGCAAATGACCAGCTGTCTGCAAGGAATATAGATCCTTCCATTCCCCACCATCCAGTCAGAGCTGAAGAAGCTTCTTACATGAGAAGCAAAACATCTTCAAAGAAAAACAAGAAAGTCCAGTTGCATCTTGAAAAAACACCTTTGGGACTTAAGTAGTGTTGTCTACTTCACCTACCACCCTTCATTTTATTGTAGACAAACCCCCTTCTCCTCTAGACACTATTGCCCTTTGCTACTTTTTTATCCCAAGTGACAGAGCAAAAGATCAAAACTGTGGTGTCATCTATTTTTTTCTTTTTAACAAGGAGGGGTAAAGAATCCACCAAGAGCTATGATCAATATGGCCCAATCAAAACATCAGGCTACCACCATAGCCAAAAGGGGGAAAAGTGGGGGGGGGATTCAGAAATAATTTCTTTAGCAAGCTTCATTGCCAACTGATTTGTGAATGAATAAACCAGCACCTTACGGCAGGTCTAGGATAATTTACTGTGGCTGACTCATCTCAGCCAACTCACCACTTGCTGCGGGACAATTCAACACAGGATAACTCAACAAGTGAGTTGCAGTGGGCCTTGTCTTCTTTAGGTTTGAACCTTCTCAGATTAGATGTTCTCGAGGCTGGGGTGAGCTGCAATTCTATTTGTTCCTCTCTTGGGTTATCCCATGTAGAATTGTTCTGTGGTGAATAGAATTGTTCTGTGGTGAGTTGTTTGCAGAGAGTTGGCCAGGGTGAGTCAGCCATGGTGAGATGGCGGAGGCGAGTCAGATGTGGAGAATTGTCCATTCCAGTTAAGGCTGCAATGTGGACATGCTCATGGGTGCTAGGAATTCATTTAGCAGGAGGAAAGTAACTGCACTAGGGGTGGGAGTGGGGGAGACAAAATGGAATATCTAAATAGATATTAAATATCTAAATAGAAGCAGAATATCTAAATAAAACAAAAATATGCATATTTGGGGAAAGAAGATACAGTAAAAGGAAAGGTAGTTTGAGAAGAGGATTTATACAGGAACAAGAGTTCATTTGGACAAAAGACAAAATAGCAGCATGAGGTCTAGTATTTTGAGTGTTAGACTACCAATGATAAAACCCAGATTCAAATATAATGCTAGCTATAAAATTCACCTGAATTTACCTACTTATAGATATACAGCACTTTAGGACAGAATAGAAGGAGAAGAATCTTTTATGCTACCATGAACACTTTGAAAGAAAAATAAAGGATAGAAATGCGGTAAATAACTTGCTTCTGGGGTAGGTTTCTTAATCACAATGGTGATTTAAAGCAGGTAGAAAAACTGATGTACTCTAAATGTTTTGATCTAAAACTCCTGCAGACCATGCTGTTAATCATGTTGGCTAACTGAAATGGAACTGAAGGGAATTGTTTACCTGTCCCTGTCTCGAGTTAAATCGTTTTTATCTTATTTCCTAAGAGACTATTAAGGGCTAATTCAGCAGGCCAAATGCTAGGCCAACGAGAAAGCAAGACCATAGGGCAGTGATGGCTCCGGGCACTCCGGACTGAGTGCCCAAAGCATGCACAAACGAATGCACAAATGAATGCACAAATGTAAGCACAACCTCCCAAAATGCAATGTACGCGTGGCCCCCATGCATGCACATACCCCTGCACTTGCCCCACCCACCCATGCATGCGCACACGCCCCACCCCTGCACATGTGCGGCAGACACCCGATGACCAGCTGGCTGGTGGGAGGCGTACATGCATGCATGGCAAAGCTGATCTAGGGTGACAGCTCATGTGCCCACAAAGAGAGTACTGCATGCCATCTGTGGCACACATGCCATAGGTTCGCCATCACGGCCATAGGGGATTAAGGAAATGTTTCAGGAATGTGCTATTGCTTAAAAATCAAAGGTAATAGTGAATAGGAACTTCAGAAAAAGCTCATTGCTAAGGAAACTAGATAGAGCAGGGTTGTCAAACTCCCAGTCCACAGAGTTTGACACGCTAGCCATGCCCACGCCCGGTTTAGCGAAGGGGGAAAAGGTCCTGATACATCATGTGATGCCGCCATGACGCGTGAGTTTGACATCCCTGAGACAGAGAATAATCTGAGGCAGTTTGACCTGAAACAAGGAGGGTGCAAGATGAAGGAGGACGTAGGAACTGAAGATTGGTGGAGATAAAGAAGAAGAAAATGAACATAGAGTGATATTTCAGACAAGGCATAAATATGGCAGCCAACAGAGACAACTGAGAGGGAATTTATTCAAGAACTACCAAAGTACAAATCCAAACAGAAGAATGGTGGATGTTTATATTTTGTAGAAAATTGTATCTAACTAGCTAGTGTTTGGCTGCAGGCCTCTAATAATAGCCATCTCTATGCCAAAATATTTATTAAATATACTTAATCTGCACTTTTCCTGGCAGTTTTCATGGCTATGTGAAATTATATTGATTTTGGCCTTGTTTACTCAGTTATTCTCCTAACTGGACCTCTGAATATATGCAGATTCGTTTTCTCTCCGAGGGATTAAAATATGTTTGTAGCATGGAGTACATTAAAGTGAACTAACCTTAGTTACATATGACAAACCATGAGGAGCAGATTGCATTTATCTCAAAGAAAAATCAGGTCAGGATGGTGAATATTCTCAGTGTTCACTTTTTCAGGATTGTTTCCCTGATTTATAATGTCAGATCACATGTGCAATTTGCATGATATTCATGACTATTATTGTAATCCATGATGTCATAGTTTGTTTGTTTGTTTGTTTAATTGTTTAAGCACTGAAAAGAAATTCAGCACACCTGCATTTATCGGCATACAAAACACATCATTCCCTGTCAGCAAACCAATCTCCAGGAGACATCTCTTGAGATACTCAAAGAGTGCAAAGACATCTTCTAAATCATGTCCCTGTGTTTCTTGAATCTGGAATGGTAATCTATGGTGGAAAAGGCCCCTGGAATTTTTTTTTTTAATATTTGGGAAGATCAAGAATACATCACCTTGCTATATCCTATCCCACAGGACGAGAAGGAGGGGAAAAGGGGGAGGCAGAAATGTAGTAGTCTTAGGGGCCCATTTGGGCAATTCAGACCAACTTCTCTGTGATCCAGAACAGAACTGGGCAAAATAACAAGCAGAGGTTGATGGACAGGGCTGGAGGGGAATGGCCAGGCACCACTTTCCTCCCAGACAGCAAAAGAATTTGGAGAGGGTAAGATGAAAGAGGCACTGTACATATTTCCTTGGGCATTGCAGCTGGTGGGAGAAGTGCTTAATGAATGCTCTGGCAGAATGCCCACGTTGGCCCAAACCAGCCTAAGCTGAGAAATGCAGCTTTGGGGGAAACGCATGTTTTCATTTCAGCTCTGTTAGCACCAGTAAGGGATCTTTGCTTATTTCAAGCCCTGCGTTCACACATAAGGAACCACTGACTTCCTCCTCCTCCCTACCACCCTTTTTATTACACAGGACTGACATACCATTGAGGATTAGGCAGAAATACAAGAGGAATCTCAGTCTTACTCTCAATTACTATGGTGAGATAATTCCTTTGGGTTTGTATCATATTCCATTTAATGCCCTCCATTTTCTGATTTTTCCCCCCTCCCACCTCAACACTCCCTTCCAGGACAGAAGGCCTCTCAACTGACATGCCAACAAGGTAGCCTTTCTGTCATGCCCCATAATGCTTGGCTGACACGGTATCAGGTATACATTGTAGATCAGTGACTGGGATTAACTAATGAACTTGTTAATTAAAGCTCAGTTTTCAACTCTCTTGGAAGATTAACTGAACCAGACCTTGAGAAAATTGGGGAGGTGGGGGAAGTTATTTTCAATTTAGTGTACATTATTTAATAAATCATTTCAAAGGAAACAATGGCAACAGAAAGAGAAGGGAAGGGAAGGGAAGGGAAGAAAAGGAAGGGAAGGAAGGGAAGGGAAGGGAAGAAAAGGAAGGAAAGGAAAGGAAGGAAAGGGAAGGGAAGGGAAGGGAAGGGAAGGGAAGGAAGGGAAGGGAAAGGAAAGGAAAGGAAAGGAAAGGAAAGGAAAGGAAAGGAAAGGAAAGGAAAGGAAAGGAAAGGAAAGGAAAGGAAATATTCAAAGTGTTGTGTAAATGGCAACAAATTGTCCAACAGTATGGGAAGACTGAGTTTTTGTGTGCAACTATTCAGTTATTCAGTTAACAGGGACGTGGTGGCTCAGTGGCTAAGACACTTAGCTTGTTGATCAAAAGGTCAGCAGTTCAGCGGTTCGAATGTCTAGGGCCGCGTAATGGGGTGAACTCTCATTACTTGTCCCAGCTTCTGCCAACCTAGCAGTTCGAAAGCACGTAAAAAATGCAAGTAGAAAAATAGGAACCACCTTTGGTGGGAAGGTAACTGTGTTCTGTGCGCCTTTGGTGTTTAGTCATGCCTGCCACATAACCACAGAGACGTCTTCAGACAGCGCTGGCTCTTCGGCTTTGAAACGGAGATGAGCACTGCCCCCTAGAATCGGGAACGACTAGCACTTATGTGCAAGGGGAACCTTTACCTTTACCTTTTTATTCAGTTATATGGCTAAGGTGGTTCCACCAGCCACAGAAAAGAGAGAGAAGTCTTTTTTTAAGAGGATGGGACAGAAGTAACAGTCCACTGCTAATTTCCTTTATATATATATATATATATTATTTATTTATTTTTATAGAATTTTTTTATTTTTAAAACAAAAACATAAAACATATCTTTTCAAAACGAAGCTTTTGCTCCGGTCACATATTAAAGCAAATCATTAACAAATCTTATTTTTTCAATTAACACAACTAAATATTTTAAAACAAGTATTTCCCTCAAATCTATCTATATAACTATGCCATTATCTCCAAAAACCCGTTACTTAAATCTTAAATCCTAACCAATTATCAATCCATTTTCTCTTTCATTTGCTTAGATGGATATATTTTAACAATATAAATCATACAATTATATTAAACATTCCAAAAAAATTTAATTTCAACATACCCATTTTTTTTCTAACTGCTAATTTCCATGCAGTCTCTGGTCTCTTTCCTATCTCTCAGCCCCCTAAATGTTTTCTGTCCCAGCTGAGGGTGTCATTCAGAATCCCTGTAGAATATCACTAAGAAAACAATACCAATAAGGAGAGGTCTGCAAGAAATAAGCCTTAGTATTTTTAATTGAGATACTTATTATCCTTAAATACTGATGGAGGTACTGATTTCATGTTTAACAAAAATACTGTTCAGAGAAGGAAAAAATATCCTGTTTTCCCCCTATAGTTCTCTTTCCATTTCATGCAAGAGAATGTGCTTTTAGTGATCAGTTTCCCTCTCCTGTTTCTCTCTCAGATACTGCATCACAACCCAATTGACTAAGGAAGAGTTGGAAGCTGCTAAAATTTTATCGGACAAAGACATATTTCTGATTATTAGTTACAATGTCAGGCAAATTGAAAACTCCAGCAAATTGGAGTTTGCTGGAGTTCTGCTTTTTGTTTTTCCTCCTAGAATGCGTCTTAATCCTAGCATTATTTTATTTATGAGAGAAGAGGAAATATTGGTCACCCCAGAGGGCTTTTCGAGGCTCTTTAAGACTCAGCATTTGCCCCACGATGCTTCATGGTGGCCGTGGGCCAAAATCAGAGCATTTGCTTTCCCCTTGGTATTCCAGGCATCACAGCTGTTATTATAGCAGGCATGAACTCCAGATAACACACTTTGAAACTTTCCCCTGTGGCTAAGCTAAAAGAACAGCGATCCGATCCAATAAGCACTTATATCCTATTGTTCCTTTTAAGGGTTTAATAATGGGAGCTCCCAAATGCTTCCCCCTTCAGTTCCACCAAATATGAATGAATACTTTTGAGCTGTTGGTGGCCTTACACTGATGAGTCTTGGTGATTTAATTATTTGGGGGCCCAGGAAATCTCTGCTTCCGAAGGTTGTTCTGTACCAGACTACAAAAATGCATTAGACTGCCCCCCCCACGCCTGCAAATTTAGTGTCTGCAAGACATAATAGATGAACAGCTGTGAAAGTGAGTTTCTCCCACTATAAATGATGTACACCCTCTCCCAGACTTCCTTAGGTTTCTGTCTTTGCCAACCGTCTCATCTCTAACAATAGAGACCACCTGTATGGATGAGAATTTTGGGTAATCTTCTTCTCAGCTTTTTTTATGGATACATCAAACTATACTGTCAATTAATGCCAGCTGAGACTGTTGGCCCAAGGCCACCATGCACTCACTTCACATATATGATAACCACTTTAGATCACACAAAAAAATGAGGCTCTATTTCTGCTAAGAGGCTGCCATGAGGGGATTGATGAACTGATTTTGATTACATCTTTAGCTATTGCTGCTCTTTCTGTTGATGAGGTGGATCAGTTCTAAAGCCCCTTTCATGGAAAGATGCTCTGTATCAGGGTTTCTCAACCCTGGCAATTTTAAGCTGTCCAATTTTAAGCTGTTGAAGCTGGACTTCAACTCCCAGGAGTCCCCAGGAGTCCCCAGCCACTAGGGGGAATTCTGGGAGTTGAAGTCCACACAGCTTAAAGTTGCCAAGGTTGACAAACACTGCTCTAGAGTCCTGTCCTCAATATAATTCAGATTCTTCCGCCTTGTTTTCTCCCATTACTTGGGGCCAGAATGCTAGCAAGCTGACTAGAAACTTTTGGAGTCACACACTCAATTAAAGCAGCGATGAAGTCCTCCATGTTTTCTTTTCTTGCAAAAGAACATTGACTAATCATTCTCATGGTACCTAAAATGCATCTGTTTTCTCCAGGTGATGCAGTAAACACAGTGCCCATTCCTAACCAAATTATAACACCGAATAATAAATTTGCACTGCAATGTCCTTTTATATCTACATACATGTATGTATGGTGTGGAGTTTGCATTGTGATATTACAACGGGGTGGGCTGCTGGGGGTTCACAGGGGTTCGGGAGAACCTCTAGCTAAGATTCTGTGCAGTTCACAGAACCGAGAACCCCCAAATCCCACTCCTGGCTGGCCCTGCCCAACCCGCACCTCCCAGGAGTCCCCATGCGGCCCATTTTGGATGCAGGTAACATCCAAAATAGGCAGGGCATATGTGGAGGCTTGGGAAGTGTGAAAAACAGGCCTACCAGAAGTTCGGAAAGCTGGAAACTGGCCAGTTTCCAGCCTCAGAGGGCCTCTGGAGCCTGAGAGGCTGTTTTCACCCTCCTGGAGGCTCGAGGAAAGCCTCCGGAGCCCGGGGAGGGCATAAATGCCACCACCACCACCCATGGTGCAGGAGGCCGACCAGGCTAGGTCCACCATGGCCACGTCCACCCAGCAACTGGGCAGAGAACCCCTTGCTCAATTTTTTAAGCCCACCCCTGTATTACAATACATATTTTGTCACTTGCCCACCCTCCCTACACATGCCAAAACTGACTTTGTAATTGCAAGGTAGCAGCATCTAATCCTGCTGGTTTTCATTTGTTTTTGAAGTTTCATATCTCTCCCTTACTCTGAAGGAACCCTGACTAAGCCGGGGTGGCGGTTGATATCCCCAGACCTTTGGTCATGGGGGATTTCAACCTGCCTTTCATCAGTGAAACGTCTGAGGTGGCCCGGGAGTTCATGGCTTCCATGACGGCCATGGACCTGACTCAGTTAATTCATGGCCCTACTCACACGGGTGGGCACACTCTGGACTTAGTTTTTATCTCTGGTCAGTGGTCGAGTGGCCTTGATACAGGGGATATAGTCATTGAACCCTTGTCATGGTCTGACCACTCACTCCTTCGACTTGACTTTCTAACTGCTACACCCCGCCACAGGGAGGCAGAACCGACCAGGTGGTTCCGCTCCTGGTGCCTGATGGATCCTGATAGGTTCCAGATGGAGCTTGGGCCATTTCCTGAGATTCTGGCTCATGACTTGGCTGAAGACTTGGTGGCCGCATGGGATAGTGCGGCCACTGGGGCTTTGGACCACATTGGGCCTTTGCGGCCTCTGACCCGGCACCAAACTCGCCTGGCTCCTTGGTTCTCCGAGGAGCTGAGGGAGATGAAGTGCCGGAAAAGACACCTAGAGAGCGGTTGGAGGACCAGCCGCTCCGAATCTGACCGAACACTGGTGAGGTCTCATATTAAGACCTACCTAGTGGCGATAAAAGTGGCAAAATCTAGCTATTTTTCCACTCTTATCATGTCATCAGATAACTGCCCAGCCGCCCTGTTTAGGGTGACCCACTCCCTCCTCCATCTGGGAGCGCGGGATGATCCCTTGCAGGGTCGAGCTGAGGATTTTGTCCAGTATCTGTATGATAAAATCGCTCAGATTCGGGAAGGCTTGGCCTCTGACTGGGTAAGTCCAGACGGGATGATTGAGGCAGGTCTTGAGAGTGTTATCTGGGAGGAGTTTGATCCTGTGGCTCCCGAGGATGTGGACAGGATTCTGGGATGGCTGAACACGACCACATGTTTATTGGACCCGTGTCCCTCCTGGCTAGTGCTGGCTTCCGGGAGGTTACACGAGGCTGGCTCCAGAGGATTATTAATGCTTCTTTGAGTGAGGGTGCCCTGCCGACCGCCTTGAAAGAAGTGGTGGTGAGGCCCCTCCTCAAGAAGCCCTCTCTGGATCTGGCTGTTTTGGCTAATTATTGTCCAGTCTCCAACCTTCGTTTTATTGCGAAGGTTTTGAGAGTATGGTGCACAGCAGCTTCCACAATACCTGGATGAAGCTATCTATCTAGATCCGCTTCAGGTCTGGGCACAACACAGAAACGGCATTGGTCACATTGGTGGATGATCTCTGGAGGGCTCAGGATAGGGGTTGTTCCTCTATCCTGATCCTGTTAGATCTCTCAGCGGCTTTTGATACTATCGACCATGGTATCATGTTGCGCCGGTTGGAGGGGTTGGGGGTAGGGGGCACCGTTTTGTGGTGGTTCTCCTCCTATCTCTCTGACTGGTTGCAATCTGTGTTGGCAGGGGGATAGCGGTCGACCCCGAGGCACCTTGTTTGTGGGTTGCCGCAAGGGTCGGTCCTCTCGCCCCTTCTCTTCAACATTTATGTAAAGCTGCTGGGTCATCCGTGGCTTTGGGGTGGATTTCCATCAGTACGCTGATGACACCCAGCTGTACATCTCCACCCCAGGCCACCACAATGATGCCCTTGAAGTGATGTCCCAGTGCCTGGAGGCTGTGCGGGCCTGGATGGGGAGAAACAGGCTCTGACTCAACCCTTCCAAAACCGAGTGGCTGTGGCTTCCGGTGTTCCGATATAGCCAGCTGGCACCATCGCTGGTTATTGGGGGCGAATAACTGGCCCCCACGGAGAGGGCTTGCAACTTGGGCGTCCTCCTGGATGCATGGCTGTCTTTAGAAGAGCATATGATGGCCGTGGCCAGGGGGGCTTTTTATCAGGTTCGCCTGATACGCCAGTTGCGTCCCTTTCTGGATTGGGACTCCCTACGAACGGTCACTCAAGCACTCGTCACCTCCCACCTGGACTACTGCAATGCTCTCTACATGGGGCTCCCCCTGGGGTGCACCCGAAGGCTCCAACTGGTCCAGAATGCGGCCGCGCAGGGATTATGGGAGTGATGGGGTGCTCCCATGTGACACCTCTCCTGCGTGAGCTGCACTGGCTCCCGGTGGTCTTCCGGGTGCGCTTCAAGGTGCTGGTGACCACCTTTAAAGCGCTCCATGGCTTAGGGCCTGGATACTTACGAGACCGCCTTCTGCCACCAATTGCCTCCCACCGGCCAGTACGCTCGCACAGAGAGGGTCTCCTCAGGGTGCCGTCGGCCAGACAATGTCGACTGGCGACCCCCAGGGGGAGAGCCTTCTCTTTGGCGGCACCCACCCTCTGGAACGACCTACCTCCAGAGATACGCACGATACCGGACCTCCAGACTTTTCGTCGGGCCCTTAAAACTCACTTATTTCATCTAGCCGGGCTGGCTTGATCCCATCCTTTGGTTTTAATTTGAAATTAATTTTAATTGGGTTGTTTTAAATTGTGGGCCAACATTATTTAATATCTTTTAAATTGTTTTAATTTTTGTATGCTGTGTTTTTACTTTGGCTGTCCACCACCCTGAGTCCTGCTGGAGAAGGGCGGTGTAAAAATTAAATAAAATAAAAAATAAAAATAAATAAAATTTCACCGCATTCCCCATTAAACTCTTTGAAGTGGCAGCCACGATTCTCTGACTACTCAATGTATTGTGATTTTTCTTAATCCTATTGCACAAGCAACCAAGAGAACTTTTTAAAATTATTCCTGTGATTCAACCAGTCAGTCAATAGGCAACAGTAGGCAATAAATAGGCAAAGTGTTTTATAAGAATACACTGTAAGAAGTAATTTCCAATTACAAGTCTAAACCAAATAAAGTCTACTCATTGTCAGGATTTTGCACTCTCTTTGATCCCCATTTTTAAAAAAAGTGATGATGGAAGCTGGTTTCCAGTCTTCCCCCAAAAGAGGTGGGACAATAGACAATAGGTAGAAATGGCCAGACCCACAGGAAAATGAGAGAACCAATTGAAGTCCCAAGTTTGAAAATATAGCACTCTCAGTCATCCACATCATGGTTGTCCCAAAGGTGTTTTGCTTCTCATCCAAGAAACTTCTCACCCAAGAAGTGGAGCTGAAGAAGCTTCTTGGATGAGAAGCAAAACATCTTCAAAGAAAAAACAGAAAGTCCAGTTGCCTCTTGAGAAAGAACCTTTGGGATTTTTTCCAGAGCAATGCAACAAAAGTTATCCTTGTGTTTCCTCAGTTGTGGATGAAAAATAGGCAGTGACATCCAGACATGTCCTCTAGCAATGGGTACTGGACTTTCCTTGTGCTAGTGAAGAGATTATGTGAATTTAGCCTCTAAGTCCAAGAATTTCCACTGACATTCAATACATCTGCAAAGCATCAGCCTGGAGAACATTAGTTTGTATAGAAGTTGGGGTTGGTCCCTGGTCGACTTAAACACAGTATGCTACAGATTGAAATAAGGCCTTTCTACATGTAAAGGTAAAGGTAAAGGTTCCCCTTGCATATATGTGCTAGTCGTTCCCGACTCTAGGGGGCGGTGCTCATCTCCATTTCAAAGCCAAAGATCCAGCACTGTCCGAAGATGTCTCTGTGGTCATGTGGCCGGCATGACTAAACACCAAAGGCGCAGAGAACACTGTTACCTTCCCACCAAAGATGGTCCCTATTTTTCTACTTGCACTTTTTATGTGCTTTCAAACTGCTAGGTTGGCAGAAGCTGGGACAAGTAATGGGAGTTCCCCCCGTTACGCAGCACTAGGGATTCGAACCGCTGAACAGCCGACCTTTCAATCAATAAACTCAGCATCTTAGCCACTGAGCCATCGTGTCCCTTTTCTATATGTACTTGCTCTTTATTGAGCTATGGTCACTTCCTTACAGGATTTACACGATGAAATATTTTGCAGACATCTTAATTTCTCCAAACTTGTGCTTTTTATTAACTTAGGAATTCTCTCACTTGTTTATTGTAGATTAATACATTAATGTTGCTTTAGTGCAACATTTGTTGGGAGCACCAGTCATGCTACACATGTAGTGTACTCTCTGCCTGATATAGACTCTTGATAGACATTAAAATATAAAACAAATAGATAATTAAGAGAATCTAAACTGTTAAAGATGCTAGTGATTTTTTAAAAAATACTTGGAGCACAGAAGCTATGCTAAATTCCATACTCCATGCATACTGGAGTAAATAATCTGTCATAATGTGTATATCACATGACAACACAAATTACAAAAAAATAGAGAGAGGAGAAGAAAATATACAACCCTTGCCTTGAATTATCATAGAGTATTTAGAAGCAAAGATGGGCAAGGATGTTTATGGAGTTTATTTGTCCTGCCAGTGCATTGGAACTGTGGAGAATTGTGAGAGATTTCTAGACAGAGTGTTAAAAGGGGGGAATCTACTATTTTTTCCCTACTGTTGAACTGTGTTATTATGCCTTGTAGACTTTATCTAAAGCTATTAATATTGTACACCGTAATTAATGAAATGTGAAAAGGGAGGAATATTACGGATTTAAGCAATTCTGCATCAACTAATAGTGATAGCTGTGTTACTAAGCTCCCTGAGTTTGCTAATCCTCTTTTCAATCATGCAGATTGCTGGTCATTACCACATCTTGTTGCAGCAATTTTCACAGGTTCAATGTGTGTTTTCATCTCTCTTGAATCTTTTGATATTTAACTGTATTTCCATTTTGAAACAGAGAATGTGCCTCTTACCCAGTTCCTAAGTCTTGTAAATAATATTATTTATTTATTTATAAAATTTATTGGTCATCCATCTTACAATAGGGTAACTCAGGGCGGCTTACAGTCATAAAAAATATCTACATTAAAACCTCAATAAATTAAAACCAAATATTAAAATTTAAGGACATGTGGGAAGGGCAGAATGGGAGGGGAGGTATGATCTGTTGTTACTTGATCAATCACCTCCACTGTGCTGTTCCCTCATTGGGGGCTCAGGCCTACTGACAGAGCCAGATCTTTAGACCCTTACAAAAGGAGAGAAGGATTGTATATTTCAATCATGTTTTATCATATTTATTTAATTTTTATTTATTTATTAACTTTGTTTGCCACCCATCACACAGCTCTGTTTTTGTTTTACTTAAAAAGCCTCCAATGTTGCTGTTTCCTTCATAAGAGTATTGCTCCAATCTCAGGAACATTTATCCTGAGCTGAGAAATCTAGGACTTGGCTTCCTAGCATATCTGAAAGATACTAGCTTAGAATAGAATAACAGAGTTGGAAGGGACCTTGGAGGTCTTCAAGTCCAACCCCCTGCTTAGGCAGGAAACCCCACACCACTTCAGACAAATGGTTATCGAACATCTTCTTAAAAACTTCCAGTGTTGGAGCATTCACAACTTCTGGAGGCAAGTTGTTCCACTGATTCATTGTTCTAACTGTCAGAAAATTTCTCCTTAGTTCTAAGTTCCTTCTCTCCTTGATTAGTTTCCACCCATTGCTTCTTGGCCTGCTTTCAGGTGCTTTGACTCCCTCTTCTTTGTGGCATCCCCTGAGATATTGGAACACTGCTATCTGGTCTCCCCAGTCCTTCTTTTCATTAAACTAGACATAACCCAGTTGAAAAAAGGTAGCATCATAAATCCTAGTTAAACTGAAGTGGTTCGGGAATGACGAGAGGCACAAGCAAGCAAGTGACAACAGCTCTTTAATATATGGTGAGACTTCAGCAAAAACTCAGAGGCTGCAGTCCTCCTTATATACAATCCTGGAGAGACTGTCAGCCAATCAGAAACGTAGGCAGGTTTGAAACTCCCGCTTAAAAGTATCAATACATAACACCCCTCCCTTCCCAGAAGGCACTAACACTCAAAAATTAACATATGTACAAACAAAGTCTCGCAGGTGCTTAGGCTGAGTTCTCGCCCTAGTTGACCTGCGCAGTTCAGTGTTTGGTGAGGCGTCGAGCTGGTCGGAGGGACTCTTTGTCTCTCCCGGCTCCGCCAATGGAACCTCCTGGATTTTGTCCGGGGCGTGGTTATTCCCGGCTGGGAGTGGCGACTCGCTGGGGCGGCGCTGGAACCAGGGCTTGTCAGCTAAGTATTCTCGCGGCCCCGGGCTTGAGTTAGCTGTTTTGGAGAAGTGGTCATAGCTAGGCTCGGACATGTCTGCGTTGATGTTTGCCTCGCCAACCACCCGTTTCCTCAGTTGGTCTATGTGGCGCTTCCAGAGTCTATCTACCCCCACATCCACCGTGTATGATTTTGGGCCTGTTATCCCCACTATGGTTCCTGCAACCCACAGAGGACCGCTGGCATAATTGCGAGCGAACACCGGGGACCCGACCTGAAACTGCCTTAAGCCACAGGTCTCTCCCTTAAAGTTTTCGTGCGAATAGTTAGGGTGAAGCCTGTCCAACACGCACCGGAGCTTTCTCCCCATGAGGAGCTCTGCTGGGCTTCTCCCAGTTGCTGTGCATGGTGATGCATGCTGAACCGCAAGGAATTGATCTATCCTGGCCTGCCAGTCCCCATTGTCTAATCTGGACAGTGCTTCCTTGGCTGTCCTGACAAATCGTTCAGCCAATCCGTTGGAAGCCGGGTGAAATGGGGCTGATAGGGCATGGCGGATCCCCAGGCCGGCCAAGTAGCCTTCGAAAAGGGTTGCTGTAAATTGGGGACCATTGTCCGATACCAAGGTATCCGGCAGGCCGTGGGTGGCAAACAACTTTCTTAGGGCCTTGATAACCGCTTCGGCCGTTGTGGATGGCATTAATACAATTTCGAGCCATTTTGAAAAGGCATCCACTACTATTAAAAACGTTTGGCCATGGAACGGGCCGGCAAAATCAATGTGGATCCTCCCCCATGGGCCTTTTGGTTTCTCCCACTCTCGGATGGGCGCTACTGGGGGATCGGGGCGAGACTCCTGGCAGGGTCTGCACTTCCCCACCCACTCGGAAATGACCTGGTCCATGTTGGGCCACCAGACATAGCTGCGGGCTAAGCACTTCATCCTAACGATGCCAGGATGCCCTTCGTGCAATAATTCTAAAACTCTATCTCGTAGTTTTGCTGGAATTACCACTCTGTCACCCCACAGTAAGCACCCCCCTTGCGTAAACAGTTCATTTCGTTTGTTGGCAAAACCTTGGTACTCCTCCCCGACCACCTTGTCCGGCCACCCTTTCAAAACCCAACCCATAACAGTCCGGATAACAGGGTCTCTATTTGATGCCTTCGCCACCTCGCCGGAGGAGATGGGCCCCAAGGTTAACGTGTCCAACAACAGGACGGAGGTTTCCGGTGTTGGGTTGTCCAGCAGGTCGGGAAGGGGGCAACGGCTAAGGGCATCCGCATGACCCAGGGTCCGCCCAGGCCGATGGACGAGCTGGTACGAGTAGGCCGATAAGAAAATCGCCCATCTAGTTAAACGGGGGGAGAGGGCAGCGGGGGTTGGCCTGTCGCCTGCTAGCAGTCCTAGCAACGGTCTATGGTCAGTCACAAGTTCGAATTTTCGGCCATAGAGGTATTCGTGGAACTTTTTAACCCCCGCAATCGCAGCCAGAGCCTCTCTGTCCAATTGGCTATAGTTTCGTTCTGTGCTGGACAGAGTTCGGGAGTAGAAGGCAATGGGTGCCTCTAGGCCGTTCGGCAGTCTATGGCCTAGGACGGCACCAACTCCTACGGGGGAGGCGTCGCAAACCAAGACGAGCGGCAGCTCTGCATTGTATTGGATCAGGAAACTGTCCTCAGATAGGAGTTTTTTTACTGCCTCAAACGCGGCCGCTTGCGGTTTCCCCCAGACCCATGGTACATTCTTCCCTAAGAGTTTGTGAAGGGGATCAGCGACCGTGGCCTTATCTCTTAGGAACATTGAGTAGAAATTTAGTAGTCCAAGGAAGGCTTGGAGCTCAGCTTTGGATTTGGGGGCTGGTGCGCTTTTGATGGCCCTCACCTTGCTTTCGGTAGGGTGGATGCCTGTGCCGTCCACCCTGTACCCCAGAAATTCTACCGAGGGGACCGCTATCCTGCACTTGTTCTTTTTAAGTCTTAGTCCCGCTTCTCTGAATCTGGACAGGACGTTCCGTACCCTGTCCCCTAGCTGGTGTTCGTCTTGGGCGCTGACTAAGACGTCATCGAAATAGGGGACTACTCCCGGAAGTCCTTGCAACAGGCGCTCCATGGTGCTTTGAAATAAGCCGGGTGCGACGCTCACCCCAAATTGGAGCCTGGTGCATTTAAATGCACCCCTATGAGTCACGATCGTTTGCGCCTCTGCCGTGGCGTCGTCGACCGGTAACTGTTGATAGGCTTGGGCCAGGTCTAATTTGGCAAAAATTTTTCCGGGGCCCAGGGAGTGTAGTAGATGGTGCACGATCGGCACCGGATAGGCGCTCGGCTGCAAGGCCTTGTTGATCGTGCACTTGTAGTCGGCGCAAATTCTGATTGAGCCGTCGGACTTAACTGGGGTGACTATGGGGGTCTCCCACTTGGCATGGTCAACGGGAACCAACACCCCTTGCTTAATCAGTTTGTCCAGTTCTGCATCGATCTTTGGTTTCAATGCGAACGGCACTCTTCTGGCCTTTAGTCTTACTTGGCCTACGTTGGGGTCTAAGTTTAGTGAAATAGGGGTCCCCACATACTTGCCCAATGTGTCCCCGAAAACGTCCTGGAACTCGGACAGGAGGCTGTCTTTCAGGGTTGACTTGGACATCAGGTGGACGCCGGTGAAGCCCATGCCAAGGGCTCGGAACCACCCCATGCCCAGGAGGCTCGGCAGCTGCTTCGTGACGATGGTCAGCGGCAGGTCTCTTTCGTAGTCTCCGTAGGTGACCCGGAACGTGCCCACGCCTTCGAGGGGGACTCGGTTCCCCTGGTAGTCTAGGATGCGCAGTCTCTGTCTGGAGAGTTGATCCTTCCGGAACGACGGCAGGAGGGTCTTTAGGGTTGTCCACGACATGATGGAGAGAGCTGATCCGGTGTCGATCTCCATCGAACACGGTCTTCCGTTGATCTCGACCACCGTGCTGACTTTGTCCTCGACCGTTGTGCTGGCCTGGTCGATGTGTATGCTGCGGCCATCTCGCGGTTCAAATTCGCGCCGTTTTTTCGCGCCGCCTTCTCTCGTTGGCTGCTTCTGGCGCGCTGATTCCGGTTGGCTGCGGCGCTCACGTGGTTTGAGTCTTCTGGGCAGAGTGGCTCTGCAGACTCGCGCCAAGTGCCCTTTCTTCTCGCAACGCCTGCAAATAGCCTCTCTGTATTTGCAGGACAGTCTATCATGGTGCCCGCCACAGCTGGGACAGCTTCGCCGGGGGCTGCCAGTGTCTTTTCTCCGGTGCTCTGTTCGGAAGACGTCCTCATCCGACTCGGACTCCGAGCTGGATCCGGCGTCTTCTCTGTGCACCGGGGCAGACTTGGGGCTGTCTTTGCTGGTCGGCGGACGCTGTAGCGTTTCAGCGGCCTTTGTGGAGGCTTCGTGAGCCCTGGCCTCATCAAGGGCTCCGGCAAGCGTCAGATCAGGCTTGGCGAGCAGACGCCGTTGCAGCCTAATGTCCCGAACACCACAGATCAGTTGCTCAAGCAACGCATCATCCAAGTCTCTGTAGTCGCAATGAGTTGCGGCTTTTCTCAGGCTGGCCATGTACGCGCTGACCGGCTCTCCCTCTCGTTGGACGCGCTGCCTTAGTTGGTATCGCTGCACGAACTTGGAGGGGACGGGAGCGTAGTGAGCCCGGAGAGTTGCCATCAAGGTGTCCCATGAGACTGTTTGAACCGGCGTTGGCTCACACAGTGACTCGGCCATCTCGAACACGTCCGGTCCGCAGTGGCTTAGGAATAGGGCTCTCTTTCGATTAGCCGAGAGGCCCTGCATGTCGCTGGCTTCTAGCGAGCATTCAAACCTTGTTAGGTACGAGACCCATTTTTCGCGGGTCGGATCAAAAGGCTTGGGCGGAACGTAGGCAGACATGTCCGGTATGTCTCCTGTGGTTCGCCTCGTCGCCTAGCTGAAGCTCGTGGTCTCACTGGTTGGCTTCTTGTAGCCTCAATCCCATCCTCGTCGCCAATGAAGTGGTTCGGGAATGACGAGAGGCACAAGCAAGCAAGTGACAACAGCTCTTTAATATATGGTGAGACTTCAGCAAAAACTCAGAGGCTGCAGTCCTCCTTATATACAATCCTGGAGAGACTGTCAGCCAATCAGAAACGTAGGCAGGTTTGAAACTCCCGCTTAAAAGTATCAATACATAACATAAACCAGAAGGTATCTTCCATGATATGTCCTATTTAGACATCTTTTCCTCCATGAATTATCCTAGGTCCTTTTGAAAATCATCTGGCATAGGACCTAGCTATCTTCGAGACCGCCTGCTGCTACCGACGACCTCCCATCGACCCGTGCGCTCCCACAGAGAGGGCCTCCTCAGGGTGCCATCAGCCAGACAGTGTAGGCTGGTGACCCCCAGGGGGAGAGCCTTCTCTGTGGGGGCACCTACCCTCTGGAATCAGCTCCCCCCAGAGATAAGGAGAATCCAGGACCTCAGTGCCTTCCGTCGTGCCCTTAAAACCCATTTATTTAAACAAGCCGGGCTGGCTTAAGATGAAATTTTTAACTGTTTTAAATGTTTTAAACATTTTAATTGGTAATGAGTTTTAATTGGGCCAAATTTATATATCTTTTAATTGTTTTTTAATATTTGTCTTGCATGTCTTTTTAATTCTGGCTGTACACCGCCCTGAGTCCTCAGGGAGAAGGGCGGTATAGAAATTCAATAATAAATAAATAAAATAAATAAATCTGACCTATTGACCATTGTTGCATCTCACATCTTCTCCTGTTAACCATTAATTTTACATTTCTTTCACCCAAATTCTACAAGAAAGTGTGAAAAATCTGTCTTCCTGATAAAACTCTTACAAAATAAATATCAAGCATATTGTACTTATTTGGCAGACAAGACTCAGAGGGGGGGAAAGGTAGAAAAGTCTGGGCAAGATCCTTCCCTTTCTCTAATGACAGCAAACGTAAAGGAAAATAATTAAGTGATTTGCTAGGTAAAAGAGAAATGGAACTTTGCCCATTTTTGCAATATGGCATCTCACAACCATGAAAAACGCATTATTTTATAGATACAGTATAAAAGGCTCTATGTATTTCTGAAGTGTTGAAAAAGAATAACAGCATTTGGAGATTGCAAGTGAGAATCGACTCACCTAATAACATGTGATAAGATAGTTCAGAGCTAAGTAGGCTGAAGAGGTGTCAACTTTTCATTGCCTGATAATGTCCATGAAATAGCAAAGAGGCCTGTTCCAACCACTTTCTTTGTCCCATACATACAAAAATAAGTATTCTTTGCGCGCGCGCGCGCACACACACACACACACACACACACACACACACAGAGGGAGAGAGAGAGAGAGAGCTATAAGCCTGTATGACCATTTCCTTTGTTTCATATTCTGTGTAGTCAAAACTTTCTATCTCATCTCTACAATTGTTTCCTTCATTTCCACTAACGGTAAGTGTTTAGTATTTCTATTTCTTTTCGGAAGGATAACCTGATTCATAGTTTTTATGGATTTCTATTTCCATGATTTTATATGAGGAATGAAAAATCAACAATTAAAAAAAACTAATATAGAAAGGGATTTTGGATTTGTAACCCGTCTGTACAATTATTATGGTACACAAATCAGCAATACCATTTAATTTCTGTCAGAATATAAATAGTCAAACATAATAAGTACACCAAAGACTGCAGAGTGTAGAGATAGCCAGTTTTTAATTATATTCTGAGGATCTGAAACCCTGCAAGGTCTTCAAACCATCCTTGAATAAAAACGGAGACAAACTGGAGCAGGTTCTTTATGTGGATAGAAAGGATGATCAGCAATAAAAACAAAGAAAGTTGGACATTACTGAATAGATGAGCAAGAGGGGACATTATGTCATTCTTCAAATCCTTGAAAGGTCCTCACACATAACACAGTAAAGTCATTTTCTCTGCTACCCTAGAAGTAGATCTCATGAGCTGAATTTAACAAAGGACAGATTTTTAAAAATTTCTAAGAAAGTTTAGAAGTCTATAGGGTCAGAAGACATAAGCAGATCCTGTATCTTGCAGCTGAGCGAATTTGGGAAAAGTTTCTTAAAGAGAGAAAGTTTAAAAGCTATGACCTTATTCCCTTAGGAGAGACAAAAAGGTACTATAAAGTAAAGCAAATATTGTCAGTTATTAAGTACTTCTGACATAAAACCTTTACAAATGGGAAAATTGTGAAGAAAACTAGGGATGAAGGAAAATGGCTCTATTTAGGGTCTGTAGTATCTGCCACAGTTATGTGAGAAAGACCTCAGAGATGGGGTGAAGAGATGCTGTTTAAGGAGCAGTCAGATAAGAGAGAGTATAGCAGTGGTGAAATTCAATTTTTTTTTACTACCGGTTCTGTGGGCGTGGCTTGGTGGGCATGGCAAGGGAAGGATACTGCAAAATCCCCATTCCCTCCCCACTTCTGGGGGAAGGATATTGCAAAATCTCCATTCCCACCCCACTCTGGGGCCAGCCAGAGGTGGTATTTGCCAGTTCTCCAAACTATTCAAAATTTCCACTACCGGTTCTCCGAACTGCTCAAAATTTTCGCTACTGGTTCTCCAGAACCTGTCAGAACCTGCTGGATTTTACCCCTGGAGTATAGCCCGCAGATCAGTGGTGGGCTCCTCATATGCTTATCACCAGTTCACGGGCCTTCCACACATACACCCAGCCTCGAAAACGCGGCTAAATAGGACAGCATTACATCTGGCGGGTAACCTAACCCTAACTCAACTGCAATCACCACTACCGGTTCACCCAAATTGGTATGAACCGGCTGAATACCACCTCTGCCTCAGCTGGATAATGAGTGAAGCAAGACATTCAGCTCCTCTGACTGTAAATAAGACAATGAGAGATTTGTACTTTCAGCCAAACTTGCAAGATTGATATCAGCCTTCCCAGGTAGACTAGACAGGAAACATGACCAGGTTACTAATTCTACTTTATTGTAAAGCTGCATTAACAGATCTTGCAAGAAAAACAGTGAAATTGGAAAAAAGGGAAAAGAAGAGAGATCCAAAACAAAGTTACAGAAACTGGTATCTTTATATTCTCTTTAAGAAATCAGAATGACACTTGTGTGTGTTCAAGTCAATTTTTCACTTCTGGTGACTGCCAGGACATGACCCTGCGGTATTCTTGACCAAGATTTTGAAAGTGGATTGCCTTTGTTGCCTTCCTAAGGCTGAGAGAGGGTGACTAGCCCAAGCTCAGTCAGCTGACTTTGTACCTAAGGCAGGACTCGAACTCATGGTTTCCCAGGTTTCTAGCCTGGTGCCTTAACACTACACCAAGCTAACTCTCTCCATACTGATACTGTTAGTTTTAAGTCCAGCTTTTTACATGGTGGTAGCATTCACAGAAGAAATGCATTTATAGTTTATAATTCTCTCTCTTTTTGTAGACAAGACTTTTCCAGGATTGGATAAATCTCCTTAACATAGAACTATTATTTATTTGTTGGTTTATGTGTTTGTTTGTTTGTTTGTTTGTTTGTTTGTTTGTTTGTTTAAACATGGAGGCCACCTGACTCCCAACAACTCTCGGTAGCTCACAACAATCAAACAAAGAAATTACAATCAGATCTATAAAAGAGGGCAACAGCAATGGCCCAGGTGGAATGAAAAGAGGGTTGGATTTACTTCATCCCAAATATATGCTTGATCGGTAATTTAATATTATTCTTCCCTTCAGCATTCAGCATTGGAGCTGAATCACTGCTTACCATGCTCCAAAGCAAAGAATTAACTCAGCTTTTAGTGATGCTTCTCGTTTCCATCAGTAAATCATTCGTAGCAGACATATTTTAGAGGCCCGGTTCTTCCCTATTTTTATGCTGCCCCTCGGGGAAGAAATATATTAACCTAATCTCACACAATATTTATACTGCTGTCCCAGATTGCTTCCTTATCTTTTTTTTAACACATTGACAGCTGCATTGTATAACTTTGCCATTTTGTGTACACATTTCAACATTATCCTTTTCAAATATTTCACACTCACAAGAGTTTCTTACAATACTCTCTTCCTTGGAAGTGTTCAGCTCAGAAAGGAAACAATCCTAAAAAGTGCTGAGCATGCAGATCTCTTATTTTTAGCTATTAATTAAAATACCCCTCAATGGAGACAATAGAATATGAAAACAAAACTGTATTTTAGATTGTACACTGCCCAGAGCCCCTTTCTGAGGAAGATGGGAGGTTTAGAGGAAAGAGAGAGGAGGGGAGGGAGAGGAAAAGAAAGAAAGAAAGAAAGAAAGAAAGAAAGAAAGAAAGAAAGAAAGAAAGAAAGAAAGAAAGAGAAAGAAAGAAAGAAAGAATTTTCTGGCCTAGTGTCACTTCCAAATAGGAGGCAAGTTATCACTGTTATTGATAATTTATTGATTATGGTTTCTGTCACAAAAGATCTAAATGCTAGGTTCCTGGGCACTTAAAAAATTAACCATTACAAAATAAGAATGTACAGCATGATACTGTAAACATATGGCTCTCAAAACTTTGGATTTCTCCTGTTTATGAATCTATTTTTCCAGCCTGCCCATTTGTGTTTCTCTACTATGAAAGAGAATCCAAGAATAGGGGGCGGGGGATCCACTTTGCATATGGATTGGGTTATGTTCATGTGGGTCTATTGTGTTGTCTCAGGCATCTATTTTCTCGTTCACCTATTTAGGTCTTTATATGGATGACCTGGTCCAAGTGATGTGGAAGTACTGCATTCTTTCTGAGACCAGAACTGTATTAAAATGCATTCAGTCATCTGGATGTTTTGGCTAGAGATGGGTGACTGTAATGACTTGTGGTGTAATCAAAGCATATGGGACTCAATAGAGTAAACAAGGAGGCTAGTTCCTAAATTAAGATACTTACATTCTCATACCAAGCAAGGAAAAAGAAAGCATAGAAGAGGAAGAAGTGGTGGTACAACTGCACACCCTGGAATCATTCATACAGGTAGTCCTCAAGTTACAGCCACAATTGGGACCAGAATTTCTGTTGCTAAGGAAGGTGATTATGAATGGTGCCGAATTTTGCCACTCTTTTTTAAGTGAACCACTGTAGTTGATGAGCAAATCCTGGGATCATTAAGCAAAACTGGCTTCCCTCGTTGACTTTGCTTGTCAGACGTCAGCTGGGAAGTTCTCAAATGGTGATCACATGACCCCAGGATGCTGCAACTATTGTTAATATAGGCCAAGTGCCCAAATTTAGAACACATGACCATGAGGTTGCTGCGATGATTTTAAGTATATACTAAAATTAATCTAAGAACATGGAAGCCATGTTGATCAAATCAAAATCCAATTACTCTATTTTGAGGTTGGCAAAGATTATTTAGAATAGAATAGAATAGAATAGAATAGAATAGAATAGAATAGAATAGAATAGAATAGAATAGAATAGAAAACAGAGTTGGAAGGGACCTTGGAGGTCTTCTAGTCCAACCCCCTGCTTAGGCAGGAAACCCTACACCACTTCAGATAAGTGGTTATCCAACATCTTCTTAAAAACTTCCAGTGTTGGAGCATTCACAACTTCTGGAGGCAAGTTGTTCCACTGATTGATTGTTCTAACTGTCAGGAAATTTCTCCTTAGTTCTAGGTTGCTTCTCTCCTTGATTAGTTTCCACCCATTGCTTCTTGTCCTGCCCTCAGGTGCTTTGGACATTAGCTTGATTCCCTCTTCTTTGTGGCAGCCCTTGAGATATTGGAACACTGCTATCATGTCTCCCTTAGTCCTTCTTTTCATTAAACTAGACATACCCAGTTCCTGCAACCGTTCTTCATATGTTTTAGCCTCCAGTCCCCTAATCATCGTTGTTGCGCTTCTCTGCACACTTTCTAGAGTCTCAACATCTTTTTTACATCGTGGCGACCAAAACTGGATGCAGTATTCCAAGTGTGGCCTTAGCAAGGCATTATAAAGTGGTATTAACACTTCACATGATCTTGATTCTATCCCTCTGTTTATGCAGCCTAGAACTGTGTTGGCTTTTTTGGCAGCTACTGCACACTGCTGGCTCATATTTAAATAGTTGTCCATTAGGACTCCAAGATCCCTCTCACAGTTACTACTATTGAGCGAGGTACCACATATACTGTACCTGCGCATTTTGTTTTTCTTGCCTAAATGTAGAACCTTACTTTTTTCACCAAAATTTTTTGAATTTTGTTATATAGCGCCCAATGTTCAAGTCTGTTTTAGAAGATTACAAAATGAGAAGGGGTTGATAGTATTTTCCTGTAACCTTTCTCTGCAGCATCTGTCAATCAAATTACAGATTAACAGAGTTGGAAGGGTCCTTGTAGGTCATCTAGTCCAACCCCCTGCCCAAGCAGACCCTACACCATTTTTGACAGATGGCATATATGGTGCCTTTGAATCTTAGTAAAAACACATACTGTAGATCTTCCAAGCTTTACAGCTATAAAATAACTATGCATAGCCTCTGACAATGTATGTGCCTGTTCTTTAAAAAACCCATTTTTAATGCTTTTTTTTTTTTTACTGAAGAACAACATCTTTTAGCATTGAAGTTATTCCTTGAGTTCAATGGATTCCCAAAAACCTATGCACAATATTGCAGGCATGCTAATTGTATTAAGTAGGGATGTGTTGTGTATTGCTGCTGGTGGTGTATGTTATATAGAGAAAATGACTGCAGATTTTTAGCAAGTTGCACTTCCTTGCCATACACCTGGGCTCATTAGATGGTGCACACAATGATTAATGAATTTGTATAATTCAAAAACTATACCAGTAGTTGAACTGGTCAGTACTGGGTGGAATTTGACACTCTAATTTGCAGAAATATTTTTTAATTATTTGAAGAAAGGTCAGATTTCATTTCAGGACAAGATACTGAGCCAAATTTTAGCACAGCAATCTCGTGCTATAGGCATCTGGTGCAAACCACAACACTGAAAAAAAAAATAATGAAATGTGCATCATGACATCGCAATGCAAACCTCTTCCTTTCGTACTTCAGTCCTGATATTAATTATGTATATCATGTGGTTTGTGTCACAACATGGCAATGTTATGTTTCAGCACTTGGCCCCCCTTCCTTTCCCCAATGGCTATGCCTATGCTTCATTGATTTCAGTGAGATTCTAGCCCTGCTTTGGGAATTACATTTTGACTTGTGCTATATCACCCTTCAATTTCAAAAGCCTCTTCTTATCATTCTCCCACAGAAATCAGTTGGGCCTGAAAAGTTCATGTTTGGTTCAAATTCTAATGTCTCCCTTTGCATGCCATTCCCAGGTTGTGCTGGTGGTCTTTTTGTATGCCACATGGCCTATTTCTGCTGCTCTGGCTGCTAGGCATAGCTAATTCTATACAACTGATGAATGAGGAAAATATTTATGGAATTTGCAACGTACAGTGTATGCAGTTGTCTCTCAACCCTGAAAAATAATCTTTTAAAACAGCAGGTTAAACAAAAGCAGCAGAGCCTAGACCTGACCATTTTTCTGCCAATTGTAGTCTGTTTATGTCAGAAACTGTCACACTGAGATTCAGATCAACTTATCATCTCCATCCAAATATAAAATCACATCTAAATACTTCACTGAATTTCACAAGATGGAAGTAACGTGAGAACCAACTAGCTAAAATCTTTAATCTGGTAAGATCTTATTAGGTTTCATAAGTTGCTCTTATTAAAGTCAATAATTGAGAATTGCATGTTTTGGTACTTCTGAAAAAGATTCACACTGCTGACCTTCCATGTATTAGAAAAGTACAATAATCCAATTTTAGTGATTGCGTGAATGCAATAGAATTTACAGCTCCCCCAGCCTGGTCTCTTTAAATGTTTTGCAGCTAGAATGCTTAAAGTGTCAGAGTGGGAAAAAATGAAATTGTTAGAAGTATACAGTTTTCCAGGTTATGTTCCAATAGTTAAGGGGCTGCCACAAAGAAGAGGGGGTCAACCTATTTTCTAAAGCATAAAGGCAGGACAAGAAGCAATGGATGGAAATTAATCAAGGTGAGAACCAATCTAGAACTAAGGAGAAATTTCCTGACAGTCATAACAATTAATAGTGGAACAACTTGCCTCCATAAGTCATAGGTTTTTAAGAAGAGATTGGACAGCCATTTATCCGAAATGGTATAAGGTTTCCTGATTGAGCAGGGGGTTGGACTAGAAGACCTCCAAGGTTGCTTCCAACTCTATTATTCTGTTATTCTGTTAAATGCCCCAGCCACAAAATTCAATGGATGATGCAAAATGGAAGTATCTTCTATTGCCATTTCTAGCACCACTCAAGTTTGATCTGCCTGACGTAGAGCTCACAGTAGAACATATTAATAGTTCACCCTTTCCTTAATACTAGGGAGGGCCATAAATATTGTTTTTCTGAGGCGGTACCAATATTATAGAACTCCCTGCCCCACCCACCCCCTGACATCCAATTAGCTCTTATTTTAGAAGACTTGAAGAAATTATTAAAACAGTACTGTTCAAAAGAGCCTCTGATTTACAGATGTTTCCATTTGTTTTTATTGCTTTAGATGGCTTCTTTTAGAATTTTATCTGTAGTTTAAATTATTTATGGTGGTGTGAATATTGTTGAGATTGTAATACACTAGGGGTCTCTTAATATATAAATAAATGCTAATGTGATCACAGAGGATATGAGTTAAGTAGTAATTGAAGTAGTAGTAGTAGTAAGTAGTAATTGAAGACCTCAGGGCGGGAACCAATCAGAAAGTGAGAAGAAAAAGTTTATAATAATCCAGTTCAAGGATATGAGTGCACAGTAGTGGCTGCCATCTTTATTTTATTTCATTTTATTTATTTTTTTACTCTTTCTGTATATGCCCCTAGTCCACTTAGAAAGAAGCCTTGGTGGCGCAGCGGACTAAAGTGCTGTTAAAGTAGCACTTAGCTGCCAGCTGCCTGCAATTACTGCGAGTTCAATTCTCACCAGGCTCAAGGTTGACTCAGCCTTCCATTCTTCCGAGGTAGGTAAAATGAGGATCTGGTTTGTGGGGGCAATAAGCTGACTTTGTATGAAATAGAACACCATGGGGGGGGCAAAAAAAGCCCTACATATACAAAAGTATGAAAGCTATTGCTTAATGCATTGTAAGCCGCCCTGAGTCTCTGGAGAAGGGTGGCATATAAATCATACTAATAAATAAATAAATAAATAAATAAGCATGGGTAGTAATCTTTTAGGAACAATTGCCCAGTTGAAGTAGGTACCCTTCAAAATATGTTCAATCTTTGAAATGACCAGAAGCATCAATTGCTATTCCTAAAAGTCACTAAAACTGGTCAGGTAAAATATAACCCTAGTACTTATTTGAACTTAGGGATTCTCCACAGACTTCATTGACTTCAACAGATAAATAGACAGAAAAATAATTGATTTTGACATAGGATGGAATGAGGAGAAAATTCAGCAGTGTTCAAAAGAACTTTCTGCTTCAAGAGCTCTCAAAGTCATTTAATAGCCCTGAAGAGAAGAACCCAGAAGAGATTTATGGAGTGAAAAAAGAACCTGCAGATGGAGGGGGAAAAATGTTTAATACTTTGTGTTATAATGGAAACAAGTCTTTCCTTTGCAGCTGCTCTTTCTCCCACTTCCCTCTCCCACCCTTACAGTTATTCAGACAGCATTAAAATGGATTTTTGAGGAATGACTTTAAATCCCTTTTTGGCTGTAAATGTTACAGGTAACCTCAGACCTGTAAAAATTGAGAATCTACTGTGGCTTGATCAGATCTGGGTTTCTTCATGCAGAATACTACTTTCTGTTGCTTTTACTGCTTTTTCAAAAAAAAAAGTTACAGCACATCCTTTTAGCCATCAAAAAGCTGTGAAAGTCTGGATTCAAATTCATCATTTTGCTATGAGACTTGAAAAGAATTTCAAAAACAATGTTTACTGGAAGTTAGCAGCTACTTGAAATTGAACTTTTCCTGTGTGTATACATTACCATGCTCTGATCCCACAGGAATTATACACAGATATCCAGCTTGACTGATGAAAAACATGATCAGGCACAGTTGGCAAACATCTTCCAACTAGAATGACTTCAGTGCCAGAAAGTGTGAGGTTCTTTCCAAATAAATTGGAAATCGGCGTTCTCTTTGCTGATGATGTAAAAATATTTAACACCACTGACAATGCTGCTATTCTTCAAAAAGACCTTGACTTTGTGTCGGAATGGTCAAACAATTGGCAACTCCAAATCTCAACCAACAAATGCTCTGTCTTACACATTGGCAAAAAGAACCAGAACACAAAATACAAGCTGAGCGGACACAACCTTGAAGATGACCCTCACTCTGTCAAGGATATTAGAGTACTCATATCTAATGATCTAAGTGCCAAAGTCCACTGTAACAACATTGCCAAAAAGGCATTAAGAGTTGTAAAGCTAATCTTGTGTAGTTTCTTCTCTGGTAATATCCCACTACTAACCAGAACATACAAAACATTTGCTAGACCAATTCTCGAATACAGCTCATCTGTCTGGAACCCGCACTACATATCGGACATTAATACAATTGAATGTATCCAGAAATATTTCACAAGAAGAATCCTCCACTCCTCTGCTCGCAACAAAATACCTTATGCCATCAGACTTGAAATTCTAGGCTTAGAAAACTTAGAACTATGCCTTCGGTATAAGCTAAGCATAGCTCATAAAATTATCTGCTACAATGTCCTACCTGTCAATGACTACTTCAGCTTCAACCACAACAATAATCGAGCACACAACAGATACAAACTTAAAGTGAACCACTCCAAACTCGATTGCAGAAAATATGACTTCAGCAACAGAGTGGTCAATGCCTGGAATGCACTACCTGACTCTGTGGTTTCATCCCAAAACCCCCAAAATTTTAAGACTGTCTACTGTTGACCTCACCCCATTCCTAAGAGGTCTGTAAGGGACGTGCATAAGAGCACCAGCGTGCCTACCATCCCTGTCCTAATGTTTCCTCTATCTATATCTATTTTATGTATTCAATTCATGCTTATACTTATATATATTACCTAATATGTTCTTGACAAATAAAATAAAATAAAATAAATAAATAAACATTCACTGGTGCTCATTCTGGACTCTCTGTGGAAGAATTCCACCCATCAACTCCCATTAGATCATTTCATCCTATATTCAACAGCCCATAGAGATTGGGGCGGAAAATAGTGTCATTTACAGATTAGATCTTGAGATCATCTATCAAAGATCTCAATCTCAAACTCTGAAAACTCTTCTGTTTGGTGTTTGTAAAAATTCTTGCAGTTTTCAGACGTATACATTGCTTTGGATTGTAGTCCCTAACTTTTTTAGCCAGTGGGCACATTTAAGATATTGAGACCATGGTTATGGGTACTCTCAAAAAATGGCTTCTATAGTGGATATGGCCAAAAGAGTGGTGTGGTGGCCTAGTAGTAAAGACACTCACCTCCCACTTAGAAGTTTGAGAGGTCAACTTTATATAGTGGCAGATGTTTCTCTCTTAGGGCACAAAGAAAAAATTGCTGCTGCAAACTCCACATAGGTATCAGGAAGGGCATCCGGCTAGTAAACGCTCAGCTTTATCCAGTTGCCCCTGACTTTACCCTGAATTAAGAAACTGCAGGAATGTAAAAGAAAAAAAAGTGAGTGTGGCCAAATTAACCCATATAATAGAAGCAGGCAAAACACTGGGCTGCCTATCCCCACCCCCTATTAGTTTCTCATAATGCCTCTAGAAACTGTGTGGCCTAGAAACATGGCTTGAAATACACCCTATGGTTGATCTGATGTTGTAGCACACTAGCCTCATCTGCATTTTTAATTTTTTTAAAAAAGTTTTTATGGTTTGTTTGATTTTTGTTGTTGTTGTTCCTTTTTAGCAGGTAGCTTGGCAGGTACCAAAAGAAATATGCCAATTGACACAGTGATACCCTCAGTCCCATACAGGAGATTCAGGTCTAAGAAGGAAGATGTGTTAGCTTGATAATAATTTATTCAATTTATGACATCATTGAGGCATCCAAGTAGAATAGAAAATGGATAATTTTATGAAAGGATGTACTCAGGAAAATTATTGAGGAAACATAATTTAAAATAAAACAATTAAGCAAAAATATTGCTTAAGCCTGCTTAAACTCCATGCCCAAATTTCCAGAAACTCTGAGACCTAAAAAAAAATGCCAAGAGTGAAACATTGCCAAATATTTGTGTATAAGAATTTGGAATCAGAGTATTGCAATGGTCAGAATCCAAAAGAGAAAAGAAGAATGCTTATAGAAACACCAGCAAATAATAAAATTTATCTTAATGGAGCCTTGCTTTATTACTTGTAGCATATAAGTTCACAAATCATATAAAGTCAGGTTTATGGTTTCAAATCCTGGGCTAAGCCAAAATTAAATAAAGTATACAGTATTGTGACTTAATATGGGATGTAGATCTGCTCAGTTTCTTGTCTATCCTAATCTCTTGGAGCCTATCATTCTGTCTCTTGGCCCCTGCTTGATAGCACCTTTCTACATGATAATTGCTGCCATCTAGATTTTCATATCCCCAATGTGTATATTTCTCCCAAGACAGCAGATAAACTTTTACAATAAGACAATCTACTTCATTTTTAAAAATCAATGTTTTTTTAAAGACGTTTTTAAAAAGGCAACCTTTACACCAGGGATGGGTTCTATTTACCTTTACTACTGGTTTGCAATGGGGACGCGCACACGCACTCTTCAGCGCATGCATTTTGATGACATCGGGGTCAGTGGGCAGAGCCTCCCACCGATTTTACTACTGGTCAGTGGTGAAATCTAAAATTTGTTACTACTGGTTCTGTGGGCGTGACTTGGTGGTGGTGGGGAATTTGACTGGGTCTGCGTGGCCAACTTTTGGGGGGTTTTTTTACTTTTAAAACCATTTTTTCTACAACCTCTTCGGCAAAGAGCTTGTAAAAAAATGCTTTTAAAAGGCTCTGACGATCCCAGCTGAGTTGCCTGATCGGCAGATGTTTTTTTTCCTTTAAAAGCCTCTGCCGATCAGGCAACTCAGCTAGGATGGTCAGAGCCTTTTAAAAGCATTTTTTTTTTAGAACCTCTTCAGCCAAAGAGGTTGTAGAAAAAATGCTTTTAAAAGAAAAAAAGCCTCTGATGATCGTGCGGCTCAGCTGGGCATGGTGGGGGGGCAGGGATTTTTGCTACCGGTTCTCCAAACCACCCACCTCCATTGCTATCGGATCAGGCGATCCGGTCCGAACTGGGAGCATTTCACCCCTGCTACTGGTTCTATAGAACCGGTGCGAACTGGGGGCAACCCACCACTGCTTTACACTCTCGTTTAATCTATAGCAATGTTTAGTCAATAACAACATTTCTCAGCCTTGGCAGCTTTAAAATGTGTGGACTTCAACTCCCAGAATTCCCCAATCACTATGTTGGCTGGGGAATTCTGGGAATTAAAGTCCACACATTCTAAATTTGCCAACACTGAGAAATGATGCTATAAATTAAGCAACAGTATAAAGACAATTTATTTCCGGGTTAGGGTTGTTGGGGATTTTTTTGGTTAAAATCATAAAAATGTACATTACTGTACATTCAACCCATTCACTGTTTTTCAGACGTCCCACTTACAAATGTCAACAGAAATATAACAAATATATCAACTTTTATTTTGCATCAAGAGTGCAAGTGGATATTTGTAAGAAATCTCCCACTCATATTGATGAGGTTGAAAATCCTCCTTGAGGGATGAAATGAGACTTGGACACAACTGTAGGAACTGACAAAGCTGAGCCTGAAGGAGGGATCAAATGCATCATGAGTCATGAGTCCCTGCACGCCCGCAAGAGATCTAAGTCCAACTCACTTTGAATGTCTCTCTTATCTCCCACTCATTTCCCTTGACTGTTAGTTGGTCAGATTCTTGTACTCATTTAAACTGCCTGAATCTCCTAATTTCTCCAGCGCTGTCAGTATTATAGCAGTTAAAATTACTCCAGCCAGAAATATCCTATATATATATATATCTCACATGGTAGATGTGAAAATCCAAGACAAAACCATTATGCTACACCCAGATCTGCATCAATTCCTTAAACAGGAAGTAGAAAGTAAGTTGCTGGGAACAGAAATCCATACAATATTAATTTGATGCAGATGCTTTATTTCCATAGAAGATCTAGAAGAGGCAGAGATGAACATTCATCTTCATATCTTCTTTTGAAGAACCTATTCAATTGATTAATCTTATTTACATACATTTTTATTTTATTTTATTCATACCATTTTATTTATTCATCAATATTTTATCATGACATGTTTTATTTATACATATGAATGGAGCTCATACCATAATGAGACTGAAGAATTATTTGGGGTTCCAATTCACCAGAAATAGTCTCATACACCCCTGAAATCTCCTTGCTGCAGAAAATTGTGCAGTTAGCATGAGACTGTGTCTTCCTTTATTTATTTTTATTTATTTATTTAGAAATTTTATATTGCCACCTACTCTCACATGATGACTCAAGGTGGCTTAGAAACACATAAAAACACAATATAAAAGAAATTAAAAGAAAAATAATAAAATAATAACCCCCCAACCTCAGCAACAACACACATTCATACTAGCCATTTAATGGGCTCCATTCCACTCTGATTTCCCCAGGCCCACTGGCAGAACCATGTCTTTAGGGCCTTCCAAAAGAATGTTAGACTGGGGGACAATCTAATCTCTGGGGGGGATGATGTTCCAGAGAGAAGGAGCCACCATGGAGAAGGCCCTTGTTCGGGGTCCCACCAGATGTATTTCCTTAGGGGACGGGACCCACAACATTCTTTGCCTCCCCATTCTAGTGGATCAGGTAGATGTGACTGGCAAGAGACGGTCCCTCAACGGAGAAAAAGAACTGAATTGTATATTTTATATGTTGGACTGAACAGCAAAGTAAAACATGAACAATGCTAGTATTTTGAATGTATAGAACCTACAGTTTCTTCATTAGAGGACCATGGTGAGTATTGATTAAATACAGTTTCACAAACCGAAATTGAGGAGTGGTCTTTTTTGATACTTTCTTGAAGATGTTTTACAACTTCTCATTTCTCTTTATAGTATACAAAACCTAGTGGTCAAAGAGAAAAGATTTTTCAGGCCCTTATTGTCTAAGCTACAGGTATTCATGACTATTTGTATTTCTATTTTCCCACACTCCTTCTGGTGCCTAGGGAGTCATTTGCAAAGCCTAATAATAGTATACATTATTACAGTGCCCTTAATGATTCCCTCTGGCACCAGAAGAGCCTGGGAAAATGTAAACAGAAACTAAATTATACTAATACAAGTGCTCCATTTTGGCCTAACAAATTAGGGGCATATTAATTATGGAAGGGGATATACAGTTCTTAACAGGAGGACAATATATTGAAATTCAGACTGATTTGGGCGGCAAAGAAACTCAGCGGAATAAATCAAAGTACATGTTCACATTTCATGGAAATTTTCACTTCAGGATCCTATCTCTTGTATCCCAAAAATGAAGAAGGGAAAGAAAACCAATGGATTTGTCTGAGAGGTAGATAAAATTAAAATTTCCTGTCCTTTCTTGTTTCTCCCTGATATTATCAAGTATCTTAAGCTGCTTTACAGGGCTGATATTTTTATCCTAGCTTTGGAGAGGAGTTATTGTTCATACTTAGTGTTAGTCCTGCATGGTTGCAGAGTTTCTTGTTTTTCCACTGCACTTACCTAGTTCTTAAAACAAAGCTCTCAGTACATAATGTTATAAGGGAATTTGTTTATCCACCGGCTTGTTGTAGAGCCTGACAAAGATTAGGGGTCTAATAGTGAGTGATCCAAGCTGACTTCCTTACCTAAAAAAGACTAAAACCATTCCTTAGCAACAACTTTAATCAATATGTTTATTATTTTATTTTATTAAATTTAGATGCTGCCTATCTCACTCTCAGATTCATTCATTCATTTATATATTCATTCTTTCATCATATTTATGAGCCACGGTGGCGCAGTGGTTAGAGTGCAGTACTGCAGGCTACTTCTGCTGGCTGCTGCTGCCGGCAATTTGGTAGATCGTATCTCACCAGGCTCAAGGTTGACTCAGCCTTCCATCCTTCCGAGGTGGGTAAAATGAGGACCCAGATTGTTGGGGGCAATATGCTGACTCTGTAAACTCCTTAGAGAGGGCTGTAAAGCACTGTAAAACGGTAATAAGTGTAGGTGCTATTGCTATTATACAGCCACCTGTTTCACAAAATGTGTCTCTGAGGGGCGTATTGTACAATAAAAAGCAAGGCATAAAGTGAGCATTAGAAACATTCTACAATTTAAAAAAAGCAGTATTATTAAAAGACTAGGAGAGAACATATTCAGTTCTGCAAGCAATATAGCCACCTCATCAGTTCACTACTTCCTTGAGATCCCCAAGCCTGCTGTCACGATCATATTTTGACAGATTTCTGGAAGTACATCAAGGACCAGTCTCACCACAAGGGAAGTTATATTCCACAGGACAGGTGCCCTAGGTCCCCCCACACACGCTTGTTTCAAAGCAAATTCCACTGAATTCACTGCTAAATTAATACATCCGTTTTTATTACCAGTTTGGGCAGATCATATACAATCGCAACCCCACATTTGCAGTTCCCGAGGTCTTCTGATTGTACAACTCAGATTTGTTCGCGAATGCCAAGGGTTTTGGAGGGTTTTCCAAACAGTTTGCTAAAACAGGTGCATTAGTCTTCTGAAAGGCTTAATTCACTATTGTGCCTTTAGGGGCAGAGTTGTTTTTTGTACATTGAAGCTCCTTGATAATTCTGGTATTATTTCTTGAAAGATGACACTAACCCTGAAGGAGCAGGACTACCATTTGGGGTGTCTTCCTGGATTTACGACTGCTGCTTTATGAGCAGGTGGAGGGCTGGAGGCCAGCTGACATACCAGCTGCAACCCTTCCTCAATTGGGGGATCTTGTAACAGTGATTCATCCTGGGTCTCTGATTCAATCTCTCTCTTCTCACCAACACCAATTGGACCCAACCATACAGAAAAGAGAACCATAGATCTGAGCATCCCACTCCTAACTTCCCCCCTCCCAGAAAGTCCAGAAAGACACTATTGTTGTGGCTCCATTACCTGAGCCTGTGTTATCGGAGAGAGAAGGCTCCAAACATGAAGGAGAGGAGTTGGCCAGGCCTCCCTCTCCAGGACCCTCCTCTCTGGCAATGCCTCAGGTGTCTCTCGTAGGAGAAGAGATTGGCCAGGAGCCAGGTATCTCCTCGCAGTGGGACAGTGACGGAGATAAGTCTTGGCTGGATCCATGCCAGCATCAGAGAGACAGGCGCGCGCAGCAGAAGAGGAGGCATGCCAGAGATTAGGCTGAGTCACTGGACCACACCCCACAGGGGATAAAAGGGGGTGAGGTGGCCATTCAGACTCTGTGACGGACAAAACAAACTACTAGCGAGTCACATTGTATCTTTGAAACAATGTTATCTGCCTTGGATTTAATATGGACTGGACTTGACAATTCTTGAACTGTGTGTATCTTGTTTGGGTTTATCTGTCGGAGAAACAACCCCTCCCTCTATGACTAAAGTTCTTGGCAAGCAGCTACTGGGTTGCTGCCAAGGCTCTTATCGAAAGAATTTGTTGTCTGCCAGTTTTATTTAACCCCTGACTATCTGTTTGTGTGCGTGTGTGAGGCGGGGACAGAACAACTATAGTCAAGGATATTGAAAACTGCTCAAAGACAGCCAAAGTGGGAATTGAAATAATGCCAGATGGTGGCAGGCAATGATCAAACAGCATCATATTGTTAACTGCATTAATATAGGCATACTAAAAGCCAGCATACACCTGGACGTTCTCTTTTCTTATATTTAAAATAATAACAAAGCTACTGTTATATACTGGGATTTATTTGGAATCTAGAAGCATTTTTTAAAATAAAGGTGCTGCTTAGAGGCTTTCTTCTATGCCAGTTTCTTTTAATGGTTGTAAAAATTCAGCCGGGTCAGGAAATCTGGTGGGTTCCCACAGAGGTAATGCTTGTATTGACATTTCTGAGTTCTATGCTATAGATCCAGGATCTGAAATACACAAAATGTTTTTATCTAACTTTTGTTACAAACGTTGGATTTAAATCTACATTTTTTGAGTTCAAGATTAGCCAATGCAACAGTTTGTTAAAAAATGGCATCTCCAGATGGGCAGCTTTCTAAAGCTGGGTATTTCTATGCCAATACATTTAAAGAAAGCTAGACTGGGAAAGGATATTTTATGGCAATAATAACATCTTTGATACTTTTAGCAGATACTACTGTTTTCTGTAAGAAACCCTTCTGTGCTCTGTTTTTTACCATTTGGAGTTTCTGCTTTCCATCTACCTGACATTTCATATTGGCATGCACTCAATTTAATACTCAACTGAAATATACAATAAGACAAGATTTGCTTTGTAGTAGATACCTATGTCTCAATTCAAAACAGTCAACTTAAATCCAGTTGGAATGAGTCTATAGCAGAAAAGGGGTGGCGGGAGATGGGGGAGACTTGCACCACAGAGTCAGGTAGCATGAGAATGCAATTAAGATAATATATAGGTTAAAATCAGTAGGTTATCACCTATACAGACTTTGGTATGACTTAAGGCAATGTTTCTCAGCCTGGTTTATATCTTGTAACCTGCTTATAAAATGCAATAAGGGTTTCTCAATATGATGCTCTTCTCATGTGTCGGTCTTTAGTTCCCATACATAGCCTTTGAATTAGGGGGTAGACTGATTTTATACTGAATCAGTATAAAATGTGGTATAGATGGTATCTGGCCCCTTTGAGATTAGCGAAGATGTATCCAAATTTAAACCCAACCTGCTGGAAATGTAAGCAGGCACAGGGTTCTTTTTTCCACGTCTGGTGGCTTTGCCCAAAAATCAGGAAATACTGGAAAAAAATAAAAATTTGGTTAACAGAAATAACAGAAGAGGAAATAGAGTTTAAACCAGAAATATTTTTATTAGGCATGATTAATGAAAACATTAAGAGAGAAATAAAATACTTAATCTTACACATAATAACGGCAGCTAGATTGGCTCTAGCACAACTTTGGAAAATAGATCAATTGCCAATGGATCAATTAGTAATCCAGAAAATATACAATTGCGTGGAAATGGATAAATTAACTTTCGAGTTAAAAGATAAGGTAGACTCAAAGTACTATTTGGTATGGAACAGATGGTATGACTGGATAAGTCAAAAAAAAGAGAGAGAGCAAATGTAAAAGCTCATATGAAAATAAAATTAACAAACAGGCACCGTCAACAAGACAAATGACATAATAAGCCTATATATATATATATATATATATATATATATGTGTGTGTGTGTGTGTGTGTGTGTGTGTGTGTGTGTAGTTGATATTTCGGGTTTCTTCCCGTGTAATTGTGGATATATCCCTAAAAGGGTAGAAGCGACGTTTTGACAGAATCCCATCTGCCATCATCAGGCTTATGTCAGCAGTCATTTTGTACTAACTGCCATTGGTATTTCAAATCTGGTGCTGGTATTCTGGGATGGCTCCACCTTTTCATTCTGATTGGTTGGGAGTCCCAGTATGTGTTTATTGGCTTGGCTTCGGGTGTATGGTCGGTTTTTCTCCACTAGGTGGCAGGGCTTCATCTTTGTGGCTGGTTTGAATATGATTTGGTTGGGATTTTTTTGATTAATGTTTGGTTTATGTTTTATATATGGTGTTAAGATTCGTCTATCTATGAGAGCAGGTTTCCAAATAGTAGGCAGACGTGAAGTGTCATCCCGTTTATTCATGCAATATGGTCTTTTTTCCATTTCTATTGCTTCTCTGATTATCCTGCCATTGAGATGTTCTATTTTTGCAACTGTTTTTGTTTTATTAAAATTAATGTTGTGTCCTGTTGTATTTATATGTTGAACTAATGATGATGTGTGTTCTTGTTTTTGTATTGAGTTTTTGTGTTCCTCGATGCGCACACTCATTCTTCTGTTGGTCTGTCCAACGTATGTTGATGGGCAGGAAGCACATGAGATTTCGTATATGCCTTGATCTTCTAATTCTATTTTGTCTTTGGGGTTTCTGAGAATGGACGATATCTTTCTATCTGTGCAAAATACGGTTTTGATGTTGTGTTTATGTAGTACTTTGCTAATTTTGTCTGTTGTTCCCCTTATATAGGGCAAGATGACAAATTAAATTTTAATGTATCACTATTCACACAAATACCTGTCAAAGAAGCCCTGTCATCAATTAAAAACAAATATCAACTACCAAAACATATCACAAACTTAACAGAACATTGTTTATCCAACACATATTTCATACACAGAGGACAAAGATATAAACAAGTAGAAGGTGCACCAATGGGATCACCATTATCACCAGTCATCGCAAGACATAATAAAAAACAACAAGAGGAACAAAACAATGGGAAAGCCTTCTTGCCCTATATAAGGGGAACAACAGACAAAATTAGCAAAGTACTACATAAACACAACATCAAAACCGTATTTTGCACAGATAGAAAGATATCGTCCATTCTCAGAAACCCCAAAGACAAAATAGAATTAGAAGATCAAGGCATATACGAAATCCCATGTGCTTCCTGCCCATCAACATACGTTGGACAGACCAACAGAAGAATGAGTGTGCGCATCGAGGAACACAAAAACTCAATACAAAAACAAGAACACACATCATCATTAGTTCAACATATAAATACAACAGGACACAACATTAATTTTAATAAAACAAAAACAGTTGCAAAAATAGAACATCTCAATGGCAGGATAATCAGAGAAGCAATAGAAATGGAAAAAAGACCATATTGCATGAATAAACGGGATGACACTTCACGTCTGCCTACTATTTGGAAACCTGCTCTCATAGATAGACGAATCTTAACACCATATATAAAACATAAACCAAACATTAATCAAAAAAATCCCAACCAAATCATATTCAAACCAGCCACAAAGATGAAGCCCTGCCACCTAGTGGAGAAAAACCGACCATACACCCGAAGCCAAGCCAATAAACACATACTGGGACTCCCAACCAATCAGAATGAAAAGGTGGAGCCATCCCAGAATACCAGCACCAGATTTGAAATACCAATGGCAGTTAGTACAAAATGACTGCTGACATAAGCCTGATGATGGCAGATGGGATTCTGTCAAAACGTCGCTTCTACCCTTTTAGGGATATATCCACAATTACACGGGAAGAAACCCGAAATATCAACTATACACACATACGTACCCGTGAAAACTTACATAAATATATATATATATATATATATATATATATATATATATATATATATATATATATATATATATATATAATCTGTTCGTTTGGTTTAATATTGTTTTTACTGTTTTATTGTTTTGTATATAAATGTATGTTGTATGATTTTATCTTTTTATGTTTAATAAAGTTTGTTTTTAAAAAAAGAATTAGGGGTAGAAAGTCCAATATATATCATGAATACCTGTTCCAAACCTTTGGAAATCAGGTGCCTTATAATGTCTTTAGGAAGGTGAATAAGTAAAATAATTGTGCAGAATGGATAAGATTGGTTCTACCAACAATTAAAACACACACACACACACTTGTGGTGCAGTTGTGGGTTCCAACTGGTGTTACCACCGGTTCTCTTGGCGCACGTGCTTTGCTCGATTTGCTCGCATGCAAGACGAACTTGCACTCTGCGCAAGCGCATTAGATTTCTGCCCAGCTGAGGCACAGCAATCCACTCTGGGCTAAAAAACAACAAATAAAGGTAGGTGTAACGCGGGGGCAGGCAGGAGGGCCCAGCTCACAGTCATAAAGAACTGGTTCGCTGACATCACATTATCACCACTACTGGCTCAACCGAACCGGGCCAAACTAGGAGCAACCCACCACTGTTTTGGTGGCTTGGGATTTATCTTAACCACATTAAATGTCATCCTCCACCTTTTTATTGCTTGCTTACTCAACTGCCATTGTAACAGGGGGAGGGGGAGCTATTTGAATGTCTGGGAGCTGGTGGAGAAGAGGGGAGAAAGTTTTCCTCAGCGTTTTCTCTGCAGCTGGGAAGAGCGCCTATAACCACTCAAGGTCAACCGTTGTGGCATACCAGGAGGATGGCACCATCGGAAGCTGCACCCCACATGACCCCTGGGGGGGATGTGGATTGGATAATCCTGACTGGACGATTGGAGGGAGGGTTTTAAGGATACTTTCTATATGTGATTTTCATGCCTATTGCCTCAGACTTTGTTTTTCTTTGGTTGCATTCAGTTCATACTCAGTAAAAGTACCTTTCTCTATGAAAATGGAGTCGGTTTTTTTTTTTTCTTGAGTATTAAAAGGAGGCAACCTGACATTAAACTCATTTTAGCACTTACACTGCAATTTTCATGAGTTTACTCTTTTAAAAACAGCAAACTATTTCTCCATTGATTTTGGTGGGGGGCAAACTCCTCTTTCAAATTCCGGGATGTAGTCAGAATAGGTTGTAGGAACTGAGAGGAGAGGGGAGGTGGTCATTTGCTCAGGGTGAGAAAACAATATATTATTAATTCTACCAGTAAAATTGCTTTTAATTTTACAAATGCTAAATCCAATGAATTCCAGATGTTATCACACTGTCACTGACAGTTCTATTTTTCTTCTCCTGACCTGCAGTATTATATTCTGACTACACTGTGTGCTTCCAACAACAATATTATTTTTCTGTCCATAATATAATTATATTAGGTTGAACTCTTTAATGCATTATTTATTTGCAGTACAGGAATCTAATGTTCATTATGATGTCCGAAGTATCTGTTTTACAATATCACATTGTTTCTAAATATTAGAGCTCAAGTTTACTAATTCCAGGAGCAGTTGTTAGGGAAATGAAATTCTTCATTTCAAGTCAAAGATAGAAGTTTGTCTTAAGAATTGAATATTGCACGTTTTTTCCCTGTGAATTTTCCAAAAATTCCCTTCCCCAAAATTTACAACAACAAATAATAAAATGCACCCAATGACTTGTTAGCATTTATTTAGGCACATATGACAAATGTAGTTGGTTGATTTTTGCCACTTCAGAATCCTGGTTTAATTTATATAGTTTACTTTGATAAACAGTAACTTTCCAAAATTTCAAGTAGGTATTTTTTCTAGTTTTAGCTATAAATTCCAGGGATTAAACCTCAGGCATAATCAAACTGTGATCCTCTATATTTGTTCTATGCATTCATAGCAAATGAGATTTTATTATATGTTTACATTTTAGGAATATGAACATATAAAATTTCTGCAAAATTCAGCTAAGATGTATTAATTTCAGCGAGGTACAAATTATATCTCTTCAACTGAAACTAAAATGGTTACATTTAGATTGATTGTGCTTATCTAAAATGTCGAACTCCTTGTCCTTAAAAAACATCTTACGTCGTGCAGATTTGATAATCATTTGATCATATGATATATACAATTACGTTATGGTGACTCATGGATACTTTGCTAATTAAAAGTGATCCAACTCACCCAGATGGGATTTAACAGATTGTCAGCCAGTGAACTATAAGAGTTAAAGTAGGAGGTTTGGGCTGGAAAACCAGGATCTGTATCCCCAAATGATCATGGAGCTCATTGGCTGACTGAGCTTATCAATCCCTTTCAGCCCAATCTTTTTGTGGATGAAACATTAGGGGTGATATTCATGTATGCTCCAATCTCTGTAGAATACAAGTTATAAATGCAATTGTGATGGAATTTGCACCTGGTGGAGTAGAAGGGTGGACTTTGGCAACACATAGCTTTCCCAGAGAAGAACTACACACTCTCAAGATGAATGGGGGAGGAAGGAAAAGGTTCAGGGTAATTATACCCTAGAATCTCTCAGGATATATCTAATAGAGTAGAGAGTTATAGGTTTAGTTTCGCAAGATTCTGTCTGTCAGGTGTAAGCAAATAAAGGATTGAATATGATTGGATTTAAATGTGTGGTCTCTGGGCAATCAATCTCAAGAACAAGAGCCTCAGTGGTGCAGTGGACTAAAGTGCTGTTAAGTGCTAGCACTTAGCTGCCAGCTGCCTGCAATTAGTGCAGGTTCGAATCTCACCAGGCTCAAGGTTGACTCAGCCTTCCATCCTTGCGAGCTAGGTAAATTGAGGACCTAGATTGTGGGGGCAATAAGCCAACTGTATAGAACAACACCGCTTGGGGAGGCCGAAAGCCCTAATAAGCAGGTATATACAAAAAAGTATGCAGGCTATAATGCATTGTAAGTCCTGCGTCTATGGAGAAGGGCGGCATATAAATTGGAATTATTATTATTATTATTATTATTATTATTATTATTATTATTATTGCCCCCCAAAGCAGGCAAAATCATAGAAGAGGATGGAATAGAACTAGAGAATGAAGAAATGATAAAGGCAGTAAAATCAGAAGAAGGCTACAAGTACTTGGGAATTTTAGAAGCCTCTGACTTAATGCATAATAAAGTCAAGGAATTAACTTCAGCCAAGTACATTCGGCGAATTCGTAATATATTAATGTCCAAATTGAGTGGAGGAAACATCATAAAAGCCATAAATACCTGGGCTATACCTGTGATTAGATACTCTGCAGGAATAATTGACTGGACCCAGATGGAGTTAGACAATTTGGACAGAAAAACAAGGAAGCTTATGACAATGAATCATGCCTTGCACCCTAAAAGTGATGTTGACCGATTATATTTACCAAGAGCAGAGGGTGGTCGAGGACTCCTACAAGTAAAGCAGACTGTGGAAGAAGAAAAATGCAGCTTGAATGATTACATCCAGAAAAGTGAAGAACCAATGATTAAGGAAGTAAATAAAGGAGGCCTTTTAAAGACAACTAAAACAAAAGCAGAATATAAGAAAGAAGTAACTGAGCGGCGAGCTGAAAATTGGAAACACAAAGCTCTGCATGGCCAATACTTGAAAAGTATTGAAGACAAAGCTGACCAGAAATTAACTTGGAACTGGTTAAGATCAGGAGTACTGAAAAAAGAAACAGAAAGCTTTATTTTGACAGCTCAAGAACAAGCCCTAGCCACAAACTGCATAAAGGCAAAAATTCAACATGTCACCACCAACAGCAAATGCCGCCTCTGCAATGAGAAAGAAGAGACAGTTGACCACCTGATCAGTGGGTGCAGCAAAATTTCACAAACTGACTACCTACAACGCCATGACCGGGTTGCTAAGATCATTCACTGGAAATTGTGCCAGAACTTTGGATTTGAGTACAGCAAAAACCACTGGGAACATCAGGTTGAGAAAGTTTTAGAGAATGAGAAACTCAAGATCTTGTGGGACTTTAGGATTCAGACTGACAGGCACTTGGTCCACAACACACCTGACATAACAATAGTTGAAAAGAAAAAAGTATGGTTTATTGACATTGCAATACCTGGTGATGCACGGATTGAAGATAAGCAGCAAGAAAAAATCACAAAGTACCGGGATTTGCAAATTGAAGTTGAGCGACTGTGGAAAAAGAAATCGTGTGTTGTCCCGATTGTAATTGGAGCCCTTGGAGCAATGCCCAAAGGGCTACCCTGCTATTTAGAAATTCTAAATTTGCCGGACTTGAACATTTTGACTCTACAAAAAAACCACCTTACTCGGAACAGCTTACATCCTCCGACGATACCTTAACAGTTCCTAGGTCCTTGGTTAGGACTCGAGCTGCTGAGCTATTAACCAGCCTCAAAGGCTGTGAATCTCACTAAAGATTAACTAATAATAACAACAACAACAACAATAATAATAATAATAATAATAATAATAATAATAATAATAATAATGAATCAATCAATCAATGAAATTTCCTGGTCAGCTTTCCCCTGCTTTCTGGTACCTTCTATGAATGTTTGGACACTGTAATAGCAGATCTGGAAGGCACCAGGTTGGGGAAGGCTTCTATGACAAAGCAAAATGCACCTCTAAGCCTACATAGCGGGATAACCTGTGTCATATTTTCAGAGACAGAAACCCCTGCCACCACTCATGCATTGTGCAACATGTAAAAATACTTCAGCCTGAACACACAAAACTCCAGGCCTGAAGGTTGCACTTTTAAAGCAGGAACAATCTTTCTCCAATAATAATTAAAAGGTTGTATTACTTAACTCCTCTCCAAATCATAAAATCGCACTGTATTTTTTAAAAAACATTTTTTAGAAAATCCTAATCACCTGGGTGTATATGCCCAGCAACATGGTATCTGGATCATCCAACTTCCAAGCCTAGAATACACATACTACCAAGCTAAGAACCTACGCTTCATTTCCAATTTCTAATTCAGCATATTTATTAAAAGATCCATACAGCAGAGTCAGAAACAGAGATCTTGGATGTATTGGATGTAATTATTCAAAGTTATCACAAACCTTAAAGTCTGAGGATACTTAAAGATCAAATTCCTGGGGTTACTCAATAAAGTCTGGCCTTTACTTCCTTCCCAGCCATTCCCAGAACTGGGCTGCATGTCTGAATAATTATTAGATACTCAGAAAGAGACATATAAAACTCTTAACAATTTTCAGCCATTGAGGTGTTATGTGAAGTTTCCGGCACAAATTTGGTAGTTGAAGCAAAAAAGTTACCTATGGGTGTTTGTGTGTGTGTGTGTTTGTTTTTCAGGTGGTGGAAGTCGCTTTCAAGGAGATTGACTTGGCTGAACTGATTGAGTGGTTTCAAGATACTTCTTATAGATCAGCGGTTCTCAACCTGGGGGTCGCGACCCCTTTGGGGGTCGAACGGCCATTTCACAGGGGTCGCCAAAGCCCTCCCCCCACACGCCTTCACTCACCCTCACTCTTTGCTCTGTTGGATTGCTGGCCGTTCGCTTACCCCACCCACTCCCAATCTATTGCTGCCTCCGATGGCTAGAGGAAAAAAAACTGTTTAAATTCTTGCCGCGGGGCTTCAAAGGGCCGCTCTAGAGCCAGTGGTGCAGCCCAACCCTTTGTTAAATTGCTGGTTTGCCCCGCCCCTCCGCGCCATTATTTATTGCCAATAAATAGTGGTGGGCGAGGGGCGGGGGAGCCAGCAATTTAACAAAGGGTTCGGTGGTTTTTTTGTAATTTTATTGCCCCCCGGAGCTTCAGCATAGGCTAATTAGCCCTTGCTTGGATCAGCTCCCGACCCCCAGCTGATTTGCTCTCAGCTGTTTTGCTCAGAGCTCTTTTGCTTGCTTGGAAAGAGTGCAAATTTTTTTCCCCTACCTAAAGTGAAAAACGAAAGAGAAAGTAAAGCAGGCTGTTGGCTTTGCACGTTGGAAAATTAGGCAGGCAGATTTCTTTTCTTTTTCCTCACCAAAAAAGGTAGGTGCAAACAACGGGAAATTTAGGGAGAAAGAGGAGATTTTAAAACACAAAAGAAAAAAAGCTCTATTTAACTAGGGAATTGTAATAATTGAGATACTATTAATTGTATATTGTGTTGAAAGCAGAAATGGTTAAGTTGTGGTTTGGAGGAATATATGGGGGAAATTATTTGGTTTATTATTATTGGTAAATATAATTAATTGATTTGTAAGAAATTGGATTGCATAGAAATAATTGGAATAATATACAAAAAAGGTAGTTATATAACTAATTGATTTATATTAAAATGTTGAATTCATATTAAACAACTGTAATATTACATAATTAACCAATGTGAGGATGGATATAAAAATAGATGACAATGGGAAGGGGTATAATATAGAATAGAAGGGAAAAATTGAATTTGATTAAGATTAGAGATGAGGATGAAGGGTAATATTGGTTTTTTACAAAAATAGATGAGGAATAAATATGGCAAAAAGGAAATATAGAAATTGTAAATTTAATTGAAATGACTAAACACTGTTTAAATTTATGAACCGGCCAAATACTCTGTTCAAAGAAAATACATTGTATGTTTGTATGTGTGTTTCTAATTATTGTTATTTATTCATATTTGTTCTCTTTTATTCTTTAAAGTTTAACAATTCATTCTTTATCTTAATATCTTTATATTTGTTTGGGGTTGCCTTTCTTCCCTTTCATCTTTTTTATTGTACAGCAATCTTTCTCCTCAAACCTACCACCTCTCTCTTTTCTTTCCTTCTTACTTTCTCTTCCTCACCCTCTTCTTCTCCTCCCTACTTCCTCTTCCTTTCTCCTTCTCCTCCTCTCTTCCTCCCTCTCTTACCCTCACTCCTACTCTAATTTCCCTTCCCTTCCTTCATCCCTCTCTATTGCTGTATCCTTTTGTGCATATGGACTACTCAGAGGGCTGAAAAAGTTATTTCTGACTGGTCCTCGCACTTTTGACCAGTCTTCGAACTTACGACTGTCCTCACATTTTATGTTTTTGCCCTATCTTGTCACCATGGTGAAGAGAAGCAGTTGTGAAATGAGTGACATGGTTGTTAAGAAAGCTGCAGGGCATAAATGTGAGGATGGTCATAAGTGTGAGGACTGGTCAAAAGTGTGAGACCCAGTCAGAAATGACTTTTTTCAGCCCTCTGGGTAGTCCTTTTGTGCATATGGACTACTCAGAGGGCTGAAAAAGTTATTTCTGACTGGTCCTCACACTTTTGACCAGTCTTCGAACTTACGACTGTCCTCACATTTTACGTTTTTGCCCTATCTTGTCACCATGGTGAAGAGAAGCAGTTGTGAAATGAGTGACATGGTTGTTAAGAATGCTGCACGGGCATAAATGTGAGGATGGTCATAAGTGTGAGGACCAGTCAAAAGTGTCAGAAATGACTTTTTTCAGCCCTCTGAGTAGTCCCTATACACATAGCCATGGCCACCCGGTCACATGACCAGCTAGCCACACCCACCCAGTCACATGACCTCCAAGCCACGCCCACAAAATAAGCCACGCCCACAGAACCGGTAGTAAAAAAAATTAGAACCCACCCCTGGTTGGGGGTCACCACAACATGAGGAACTGTATTAAAGGGTCACGGCATTAGGAAGGTTGAGAACCACTGTTATAGATCCTCTTTAGCATCAGGCTGAATCGCAAGAAAATCAGCCTGTGATGTGCACTCATATCCATTTTCATTTGGATAAGCCTGGAACTGTCCTTTGTGTAGAACAGTTTTTTCTCAACCTAAATCCACACATCTTAAATTTGCCAAGGATGGTTGAGAAACACTGGTGTAGACGAACAATTTGGCAAGTGGGGAAAGGAAGCCAGGATCTATCACAGCTGTTCTTCATTGCAGTTTAAGAAAATGATGACAGAGAGAGAGAGAGAGAATGAAAAAGAGAGAAGATTCCGAAACCCATGGCAGCAGAAGTATATAAGCTCCTAGACCACATGTGGTCCCCATAAGTTTGGATGTAGACCCTAGAAACCTCAAAATGTTGCTATCAATTTGTTAAGTTAATGGGACAGAAGAGTAAAAGTATTAAATGCTTGACTGGAGATAAACATATACTATATAATATATACATATAACTATAATTTTAATTCAATTTAAATGGAAATGAAATCAAATTTAATTTTATCCTGATCCCACCCACTACTTTTTGGAGCGCAGCCCCCAGTCTGGAAGGAGTTGTACAAACCCAAACTATAGTTCTTTAGACTCATTACAAAGTCAATTGAAGTCTATGATCAAGTTGCTGTTAAGCAATCCTCTTTTTTTTTTCCAATTCCCCCCCCCTCCTATTTTGGATAGGTTTTTTTTTCCCTTTAGGGTTTTTTGGGGGGGGGATTATTGTTGTTGTTCTGGAACCACCTGTGTATAATTGTCACATCTTGGGCTTTCGACAGAAGTTGGAACACTGAGGCAGAAACTTGATCGGAAAGCTCAGAATTTGCTTACAAGAAGAGGGGTGGGCAGGAAAGATACAAATGTTTCTGAGCTTTTTCATGGGGTGGGAGGGTCATTTAAACTTTGCATATTTGTACTGTGAAAAGGCCCTTTGTTTCTTTAGCTGGAAGAACTATGGTGCAAGACATCCCCTTGGCAGATCAACAGCTCAAACATGCTGGGAAAATGTGTAAACAATGTTTTTTCATCTGTAAAATTAGAAGTAAAACAAGCAGACTTCTCTAAAGGTTAGAACACTCTCAGCCACTTTCTCCAGCACGCATATCCACCTCTTCCCCGGAAATCCACACTTGACACTTTCAACCTCAGCTGCCCCTGCTTTCATTGTGTAACTGATGGAGTGTGTTGAATGTCAGCGGCAAGAGGGTGGATTGGACAAAAATAGCTGCCTGTTCAGGTCCCCATCTCTGGTTCCGAGTGCAACATTGCAGCTCGTTTCCTTCGCTTTCTTGAGAAATGGTTCAATCTGCACAGAATTTTTTGTTTTTTTTTTAATGTCACGTCAAATGAAAATATTCTAAGCAACCGTTTTCTGAGTTGGAAAAGTTTCTCAATTTGGTGGAATATTGCTTTTTGTTACCTTCTGCATCTGAAGTCTGCCCTACTACTGAGACACAGTGGTGAGCAATGGCACCATTCCATTGCTTGCCTAGAATCATATACAGTTGCAAAGTAGGAAAGCTGGTGATTGATTGTCCCTTCTTGTTCCGCATCACTCACACTCAAACAGTTGTGCTAAAGTTACAGACTGAGCAATAAAAAGCTAAATCAGCACTGAAACCCCAAGTGTCCTGGCACAACAGACAAGACTGAAGCCAAACAATCGTGTTTGAAAGTTAGTGGTTTAAATTACCTACTATGATACCACAAAACCCTTTGATAACTGCATTATGGGAAATTGAAGTGATAGTTTAAACCCATCAGACTTACTTATAGTATTTCCAGGAAAGCCTATGACAAAGCTTAAGAACAGTCGAAGCAGGGGTGAAATGATACCGGTTTGGGTGAACTGGTAGTGGACATTGGGGCTGGTTTGCAAAACCGGTAGCAACCACTGGTTGGCCACACCCCTGAACTGGTCCGTGGCCCGCAGTCCTGGCATACTTCCCTGCCTTCCGCGCAGCCTTCCTGGTATCCCCGTGGCCAGCTTGCAAAGGCAGGCAAGCGAAAGGCCATGTGGAAGGCAGGCAAGCATGGCAGGACTAAAGGGAACTAGCAGCCTACTCCCTTCCCCGCAGCTCTGCCCTGCTTACCTGCCTTCCATGCTGTCTTCCTGGTGGCCCCCCATGCACACTTGCCTTCTGAGGTCGGTGTCCAGCCCGGTCCGGCTGGATATCTAACAAAAAATTGTCTTTCTTTCCTTCTTTCTTTTTTTCTTTCCTTCTTTCTTTCAAATTCATCTGGTTGCCTATCTCACAAGTGTGACTGAGCAGCATGCAATGAAACAAAAAAAAATATCTTCAAAATCCATTAAAAACAATTAGACAGAAACAAGATCAAGAGAGAATGAATCAGAGTCCCACATATGATACAATCAACCTGTGATCTCCCTCATATATTGAGAGAAATCAAATAAAATTATTTTCAAAGATATTTGCATCTACCCTGCAATTTGGTCACTTAGAGTTACAACTGATCAATGAGGCTAATGTTCATATTTATATTTCTAATGGTGCACTTTACAAGAATTATTTAGTCCCATAGATGCAGGCAATTATTATAAAAATTAGGAATAGGGTTAGCTCCTTATGCATTAATGCTGAATGTTGATGTTGATAGATGGGACCACAGAGCTACAGTTGAGGGTTAATGAAACTTTTTCCAGTTTCTGATATTTATTTCCTAGCATAAATTCACTTTTTCCCATATATATGTCAGCTTGCATTTCTTTTTTTCAAAAGGCATCCAATATGCATATTTTGCATCCATTATTTCCATACTCCTTTTTACTGTAAATCAATAGATTTTGCTTTTTTAATATATATTTACGTTTTCCCATAAAGTGCACTTTAGCTTATTACATTATATGCATTTTACATTTCTTTGGGGATGCATTGAAATGTGTAAAACTATTAATGTGAACTAAAATCATATTTCATATTAACATTAAATTATCTGCTGAATAAATGGTTACCTTTTCCTAACTAGGTTCTTACATCTCATCTATTCTTCTCTACTAAAATGAAGATTCAGTCTAGCTTCTGAGGTGGTTCTCATAGGATCAAATTACATAAGAGGCCAAGCTGTGCTTTTCTTTTTCCTTAAAAATCCATCTTGTGGAGTTCCAGTTTAATTGCACTAGCAGTGGAAGACATGCGAGTATGTCTATGTCTACATATTTGTCTGATAGATTTTTTTTCCCATACCATTTTTCAGAACTAAATTTAGCATGATAGTAAATATCCTTGGTGGCGCAGCAGACTAAAGTGCTATTAAGTAGCACCAGCTGCTGCAATTACTGCAAGTTCAAATCTCACCAGGCTCAAGATTGACTCAGCCTTCCATCCTTTCGAGATAGGTAAAGTGAGGACCCGGATTGTGGGGGCAATAAACTGACTTTGTATAAAAAAGAACACTGCTTGGGGGGGCTGAAAGCCCTACTAAGCAGGTATATACAAAAGTATGAAGGCTATTGCTTAACGCATTGTAAGCTGCCCTGAGTCTCCGGAGAAGGGCGGCATATAAATTGAACCAATAAATAAACAAACAAACAAACAAATAAATAAATAAATAAATAAATAAATAAATAAATAAATAAATATGAATTCATGCATCTGCAAACTATATGAATTATACCATGTGTTCAAAGTATATCATTTACCCAGATCAGGGGGCTCCAACCTTTGCTGGCTGAGGAACTCTGGGAGTTAAAATCCACAAGTCTTAAAGTTGCCAAGATTGGAGACCCCTGACCATAGGATCCATCATCTCTTTTTCCAGAGGCATATTTGTAAGGAAACCATCAATGAAAGCCACAATCGTGTAGTGATTAAGGTAGAAGATTTGAAGTGAAGAGACACACATACCCCATTTAGCATCCCATCAGCCATGGAGGTTTGTGGTGGCTTGGACCCAATTCATTTTTTTCAACATTGTCATTGTTGGAGTAAATTTGGAGGGAGATGAATTTAGCAAGCCCTCACCTGGCTCCAACACTTAGATTGGGGAAAAAAGAGCATTTTGGTTTTTGCACTGAGCTCGTTTTGAAACTTCTGGAAAAATGAACACCCATTCTTAATGCAAAAAAAAATGAATATAAATTTAATCTTAGTCAGCATAGAGCTGAAAGGACCTTGGAGGCCTTCTGGATCCAATCCACTACTCAAGCAGGAGATCCTATACCCGTGATGGCGAACCTATGGCATGTGTTCCACAGGTGGCACGTGGAGCCATATGGGTGGGTATGCGAGCGTTGGCCTAGCTCATGTATGCGTGTGCCAGCCAGCTGATTTTTGGGCACCGAAAGTCTGGAAACAGGCTGTTTCGGGCCTCTGGAGAGCTTCAGTGGGGGGAGACCGATTTTTCACTCTCCCCAAGCTCCTGAGGCTTTCTAGGAGCCTGAGGAGGGTGAAAACAGCCTTCCCTCCACCCCCCCAGAGGCCCTCCGGAGGCCAGAAATGGCCCATTTGCCGACTTCTGGTGGGACCGGAAGTTGGCAAATGGCCCATTTCTTGCCTCTGGAAGGGTGGGGAAAGCCATTTTCGCCCTCCCCAGGCTCCTAGAAAGCCTCTGGAGCCTAGGGAGGGCGAAAAATGGGCCTATCGGGCCCACCGGGCCATTGCATGCCAAAAGCAGGAGGAGCACAGGGGGTCCCACACATGTGTGGGGTAGTGGGGCACATTGAATTATGGGTGTGGCCACATGCGCGCGTGACACCACCACTACCCTCCGTGCTCCCCCTGCTTTTGGCACACGATGGCAAAAGGGTTAGCCATCACTGCCCTATACCATTTCAGACAGATCCAGTCTTTTCTTAAAAACCTCCAGTGATAAGCACCTACAACTTTTGAATGCAAGCTGTTCCACTGGTTAATTGTTCTCATTGTTAGGAAGTTTCTTCTTAATTCCAGATTGCTTCTCTCTTTGATTAGTTTCCACCCATTGTTTCTTGTCTTGCTTTCTAGTGCTTTGGAAAATAAGTTGACCCCCTCTTCTTTGTGGTGGCCCCCTCAAATACTGGAATACTCCTATCAGGTCACCCCAGTCCTTCTTTTCTCTGGACTTGCCATACCCAATTTCTGCAACTGTTGATATGTTTTTGCCTCCAGGCCTTTAATCATTTTAGTTGCTCTTCTTTGCACTTTTTGTAATGTGGTGACCAACATCTTTTTGTAATGTGGTGACCAAAACTAGATGCAATTTTTCAGATGCGGTCTTACTAAGAAGTTATAAAGCGGTACTAATACTTCTCATGATTTTGATTTTACGTCTCTGTTTATACAACCAAGGATTGTATTAGCTTTTTTGGCTGCTTCAACTCTAAAAATTGCAAAGCTTTCAGTGTTTTGCTAAATTCTCTGCAAGCATGTTGCTCTTAGCCTGTTTAGATTCTCAGATAGATTTGTGCTCCAATACTGTGATTCATTGATTCGTTCATTCCTTCCTTTCAATCTCTTGAAAGTTATTACTGAACATCTTTCAATCCCAAATCAGCTTCCCACTTCACTGCCATTTCTAATTAAATACAAAATTGGGGGGGAGGGGTAAATAAGATAAACTTCTATAAAAGATTCACTTATAACATCCAGCCATTTCACTCAGAATCCAACTTTTAGAAAACATTTCCCCATTTACTTCAGTGCTGGCATATGTCAAACAAAATTTCTTGTTTTTCTTTTTCCTTCATTAGATTCACTGTACCCCTGTTTTGAGCCGTCCTCTTTTGTTCATACTTAAGCTGTTATTAAAAAATACCTTTTTGGGTTCTTGCATATCCTGGATAGTGTTTTATTTGTCTTCTTTGCTGTATTTGTTGTAACTTTGTTTTGTTTACCGCACACCTTAATTTGGAAGAAAGTGGCAGGATATCAAATACAAATGTGCAGCATTCTAGTTTCAAAGGGGGAAAAGTTATTCAGAATGCTTGAGGGCATTTGCATAACACCTGTTGGCAATTCCTTAAGGCAGCTGCATCTTATCCTGGGACTGGGTAGCTGTCCACCACACCTGTTTAGTTCATGGCAGGTGCTCCATACCTTACAGACCAACCCTGAAGCACTGTACAGTTCTAGTGGTAGACAAGGTTACCTTTTAACCTTGTTTTGTGGATGACACTAACCAGGCGGGAATAGCCAACACCCTAGATGATAGGCTCAAGTTCCACATGGATCTTGAACACTGGGCCTTATCTACGGTAACAAAATGAAATTCAATGTAGAGAAAAGTAAAGTCTTACCTTAGGCAAGAAAAACCAAAAGTACACATATAGACTGGGTGAAACCAGGCTTAATAGCAGTCACTGTGAGAATCTTGGAGTTTTAATAGACAACCAATTAAATATGAGCCAACAGTGTGCGGCAGCAGCCAAAAAAGCCAATGTAATCCTAAATTGCATTAACAGAGGAATACAATCAAAATCAAGTGAGGTACTAATACCACCCTATAAAGCAGGCGTGAAATGCTCCCGGTTTGGACCGGATTGCCCAATCCAGTAGCGATGGCGATGGGTGGTTTGGAGAAATGGTCGCAAAAATCCCTGTGCCCCCCCCCCCCATGCCCAGCTGAGCCACGCAATCATCAGAGGCTTTTTTTTTACTTTTAAAAGCATTTTTTCTACTTCTTCAGCCGAAAAAATGCTTTTAAAAGTAAAAAAAAGCCTCTGATGATCGTGCAGAAAAAATACTTTTAAAAGGCTCTGATGATCCCAGCTGAGACGCACAATCGTCAGAGCCTTTTAAAAGCACTTTTTTGGCCGAAGAGGTTGTAGAAAAAATGCTTTTAAAAGAAAAGAAAAAGTTGGCCACGCCCACCCAGTCACATTACCCCACCACCACCAAGCCACGCCCACAGAACCGGTAGTAACAAATTTTACATTTCACCACTGCTATAAAGCTTTAGCAACAGCACACCTAGAATATTGCATCCAGTTTTGGTCATTTTACACAATGTAAAAAAAGATGTGGAGACTCTAGAAAAAGTGCAGAGAACAGCAACCAGGATGATTAGGGGACTGGAGCCTAAAACATACAATGAATGGTTGCAGGAACTGGGCATGGCTAGTCTAGTGAAGAGGAGGACCACGGGAGACATGACAGCAGTGTTCCAATATTTGAGGAGCTGCCACAGAGAGGCAGGGGGTCAAGCTATTTCCCAAAGCACCCGAAGGCCAGAAAAAGGAATAATGGATGGAAACTGAACAAGGAGAGATTAAACCTGGAAATAAGGAGAAATTTTCTGATAGTGAGAGCAATCAACCAATGGAACAGCTTTCCCTCAGAAATTGTGGGAGCTTCAGCACTGGAAGCTTTCAAGAAGAGACTGGACTGCCCTCTGTCAGAAATGGTATAAGGCCTTCTGCTTAGGTGGGAGGTTGGACTAGATGACCTACAAGGTCCCTTCCAACTCTGTTAATCTGTTAACCATACATCTTTAAACTGTAAAGTTTTAAACAGCCCAGATTCTGGGGCATTCTAAGGAACCTGTCACCTTTATCAAATGATAGAACAACAGATCAATGAATAGGGTGGAGTACGACTGGTAGGCAAAGTATGGCAGGAAGGAGTTGGGGATGGGTTTTATGTCTCATACTGACAACAGGCATCTCCACAACAGCCCCGCGGGACTCTCACGGGTCATATCAAGCCCACAGGCCGCATGTTTGACACATCTGGTATAAACTGTCCAGAATTTTTATGGGAGCTGAGTGGCAGCCTAATTCATATTTTGTAAATAATAAATTGATAGTACAACTTGAGAGTCACCTTTGTGTGGTGGTTAGTGCATCAAGTTAGAAACCAGGTGACCGTGAGTTCTATTCCCGCCTTGAGCACAAAACTAGCTGTATGCTTTTGGGTCAGTCACTCTCTCAGTCTTCAAAAAGAGGCAATAGCAAGCCACTTCAGAAAAACCTTAGGAAAACTACAGGGACTTGTCCAGATGGTCACCAGGAGTCAGCATGGACTTGAAGGCACACATGTACAGAGACTGAGTATGTCTGGCACATACTGAAAATAATTTTCTTTGAGTCACTTAGAGAGGGAACAAATAAATGAAACCTTCCTCCTTTAGATGCCATGCTCCCAATTTGAATTGGCCACCTGCAGTGATATATTTTCCTAAAAGCAATCTAAAAAATAAATAGAAGCTCATTTTTCCCCAAGCCAGCAGACAGATGAAGCCAACTTACCTACATAAGGAAACCAATTCTGCACATAAAATGTGAAGTGCCACAACATTTGAACCACTCAATGGTTAGCCCTGTGAGCAGAAACGATGAAAAGTTTACAGACTGAGTTGTGTAGGCTACTTAATTTATGCCCCATAAATGAGATAATTGCCCTCATAGTTGTGGTAAAGGATGCTTGGCTCCCAGACATGGAATGGAGGAGGTGCCATTTTGTTTAATTGAAACAGAAAAAGGGCTCTCTTATTTTCAATTCAAGGGGGGTGGAATTAAATTCAAGGCAATTCAAATGCAAAATGTTTTGTACATCCCTACTAGAAAACTAAATAACTAGACTCATATGTTGATGTGTTCTGTCCATTTACTGACTCACACTATTGGTAGCTTAGCAGGGAATTTTTTTCCAGAGTTTATAAGATTCTTAGCATGGAAATCCCTCTTCAAACACCCATATAACCTAAGCCACCCAGAAATATTTGGATAATGAGATGGGTAGCATATACATTTAACAATCAATATATCTAAACCAAACATTTCCAATTTCTTTAGCCACTTCATTAATTGGAAAGTAGCTAAACTACATGTATTATTATAGGCATCTTGTATTCCTGTTCATAGAGTGTTGGAGTAAATATAGTGCTGCTTGCAATCTCTGGTCTGAAGCAGTGTCATCCAAAAATACATGTTGTTGCTGTTGTTCTTAGAATTTGCTCCCTCTGGCACTTGTTTTGCACTTTGCTCGCTTATATCTCAAAGCAAAGCTCGTCCATGCATAATACTATGAGAGGGGCTAGTTTTTCAGCCTGCTCATTGCAGAGCCTGACACTGATTAGGGCTGAAAGGAAGTAATTGGCCCAAGATCACTCAAACAAAAGTAGATAATTTTTAAATCTGTAGAGATTCTCAGTTATCCAGGTCATGGATGTCCCAAAAGTGCTTTTTCAGGAGGCAACTGGACTTTCTTGTTTTTTCTTTTGAATATATTAAAGATAATCTTTATTTTCAGAACAGCCTTGTCTTTCAGGTGCTATAGCATTGGTTTGATACATGTGGTCTACTCTTAACAGTCTATTTTCAGGATCCCTCCCTTCATCTAACCTAAACAGCTTGTTATTTATTCCTTCTCCTTCCCCAGGCAGTTTTCCTTGGAGACAGACTCAAGAACGGTGGCCTATAGAATTGAAGACATACATTCCAGACAACCGTTAAGGAAGTTAAAGTATATCCATGACCCAAAATAATTGTTGGTAGATAAAACTAAAATGGAATACTGAAGGGGAAAAGAGACAAATTAATAGATATGGCAAGCTAAATGTTTTAAAGTTTCTCTCTTCCTCGTTCTTCATCATATACATGCATGCCATTTTAGACCTGTGATTATTAGCATGAAAATAGCCCATTCTCTAAATTTGCAACAGTATTTTTGGTATAAACATATTTTTTTGCAATTTAGCTAATTGTGGGTATATGGGTGGTAAAACAACCTAAATGGCTGATTAACATCATTACCCAGCTGTTGTGGTACATTCTACCTTCTCATTTAACAAGGATCACATGTTTGTGGACTGAAGCTCAAAGTAATAGAATTATTTGTTTCTCTTAAGAGACTTCAGACCAGCTGGATTATACAAGTCACTGCTAAAGAAGCAGAATGTTGGTCACTAGTCTACAATTGCTGGAACAGCAGCCAGTGAAAAAACAAGCAGTAAGAAAGGATCTGCATATTTAAACAACAAGGGGTACCTTTGATACTCACATCATTCAAATTCTACAATGCAGAAGTTTTCCTGGCAACAGAAACAGCACAAACGATGCAATTAACAAAGGATGCGCTGAGGACTTCTATTGATATGAGAGTTTCCACTTAGAGAGCCAATCTGGACCTTGGCATTTGAGCTGGTTTGACCAATTCAGTAACCTAAGGAACTATAGTATATAACGTAGTATGTTGTATAAATTCAATCATTGATTTGTAAATAATGGTTTGCTTATTTTGGACAAACTAGGTAACTGGTTTATTAAATAAACCCTAGTTTGGTTAAAAGCTTGACAAGAGGTTTTGTATTAAGATGCTTTTCTGAAAATACCATAAGGCAGGAGTGAAGTAAGAAGGAGAGTATGCTAAGTAGGAATACTTATCTTGCTATACTTCAGATTATGTGCTACCAAGTTGATGTCATCTCTGACCATATAGACCTTCTCCATGATGATTTAGTAATTAGAAACTCATATTTATATTTGTTTAGCCTCTGGATGGACAGACACAAGCCATTTCTAATTATCCAAAATGCCCTAAATTCACAATACCTTTCTGAGGATTTGTGGGAATTTGTGAATGATGGCAGATCTGTGAAATAGAAAAGGGCACACAGAGGGCACTCCATTAATGTTCCTCAAATCAAAAATCAACCAAGTCTTAGAATGGAAAATTTGCCATTTTAAAAATGAGTTTGCAGTAAATGGCCATGTTTCCATGATTCTTGTCTACTCCAGAGTCCCCATGACAAAAGGTCCTATTATCTTAGGTTAATCAACTTATTTTAGTGCCTGAGGCAGAAAAATCTTACTTATGCCTCTTCTGGACTAAAGTATCAGTAATAAAAATTTCTCCCTTTCATCCAGAATCTGTTACCCATGGAAGCCACTTTAACTCTTCCTAAAGATGGCAGTGATCCCAAGACATGTATCCACTTGATGCCTTCCAGATGTTCTGAATTTATCATGCTGACTATGCACTGAATTCCAGATAACACTTAGGGAATATATCTAAATGTAATGGACAATTATTGGATAAAAGGAACCTACCCTGATTGCAAGTTCCAGAACTCCTCTTTCAGAGGCAGCTTATTGCTTAAATTGCTAAACACCTAAATACATTTTAGGAATATAGCATACTAATATGGAAGGAAGGAAGGAAGTGCGAAATTTGTAAAATTCTGAAGCATGCTGAATTAACAACTTCTACTGTTAAGGATAATCCAACTGGAGTTTGCTTCAAATGTCAACAATGTAAACAAGGTACTATATAAACCATTCGCTTCATGTTGAGGCTGGGCAGAATTTTGTATTCTCCTGTTGTGAGGTAAATAAAGTTTAACTTGTCATTAAGAATGCAGTTCTCCACTCACTAAAGGGTTTGAGGAATTTTCTCCAATAGTGGAAAGGTCAATCTATATATATCCTCTTTTACTGTCAAGGACTGGGCCAAGACGTTGTGAAGCCTGAAATAAAGGAAATGCAGGGTTGTTGTTGTTTTTTGTTTTGTTTTTGTTTTGCATCTAATGTTTAAAAGCCAATTGAACTGAGTTTTTAATTGTAAGAAATTTTAGATTTTAATTTAGTAAAGGAGTGATGCAATATTTGAAGGAAATATTATACATGAAAAAATGGCACATACAGTACTCAAATGCAAGAGGTAATTATTTCCCTAGTAAAAATATTTGTTTTGGTATATAATGCTGATCTCTTGGTGGATGCAGAATGTTCAAAAAGCTCTTAGTTTTAAATCAGTAAATTCAGTTTACTACCGAGTTTAAGAGAACTACCGGTAGTTTGGTCTAGTGCTGTGATGGCGAACCTGTGGCACGTGTTCCACAGGTGGCACGCGAAGCCGTATCTGTGGGCACGTGAACGTTGCCCTAGCTCAGCTCCAGTGCACATCCATGCACCGGTCTGCTGATTTTCAGGCCGTTCCCGGCCTTTGGAGGGCCTCCAAGGGAGAGGCCATTTTCGCCCTCCCCAGGCTCCAAGAAAGCCTCTGGAGCCTGGGGAGGGCAAAAAATGGCCCATCAGGAAAAAGGCCGTTTCCAGCCTCCAGAGGGCCTCCAGGGGGTGGGGGAGGCCGATTTCGCCCTCTCCAGGCTCCAAAGAAAGCCTTTGGAGCCTGGGGAGGTGAAAAATGGGCCTACCAGGCCCATTGGTAACTTTTTTGCCATCGCGTGCCACAAGCTGGGGGAGCATGAGGGGGTTGTGTGCGCATGCACAGGGCGCAGGAGGAATTAAATTATGGGTGTGGGCACGCGCGCCACCCCCTGTGCTCCCCCTGCTTTTGGCATGCAATGGCAAAAAGGTTAGCCATCACTGGTCTGGTGTTTAGCAAACTGAGTTCCACCCTAGGCATAAAAACTAGCTGCATGATTTTGGCCCATTCACTCTCAACTCAAAATAGGCTTGGGTGAAAAGCCAGAAGGTCAATTCTTGTCACAATCTAAGGATTAATATTCAATACGTATTTTTGGACCCTGCACTTGTGAAAAAAAGCTAGGAAGAAAATAAACCAGTAGATTTAAGGCCCTGAATGCTCCAAAAATGAAAATGGTAGATTCACCCAATCTTCAAACAATTTCAACTGGGATAGTCATCAGCAGCAGGCTTTCACAGGCAAGAGGGAAGTGAGTTTCCTTAGGCCTTAGGGAAAGGTAGACTGTAGGGTTACACAGGCAAAGGGGGAACAAGTTGGAACAGTCAGCTAAAGCATCTCCCTGCTTTATGAGTACATACAGCTTGAGCATTTTTTCCTAAACTGTCTAGGATGCCTGAACTACAACACAAATCTGGCACATGTGGTAATGCTACCCATCCCAGATAGATGACAGAGAAACTTTTGTAATGCCGTGCTGAATGGAATATGAAAATATGAAGTCTATATATGAGAAAAGGAATTTTTTAATGTAAAAATTAACAACTGCTTAACTACTTTAACATTACCAATGGAAAGCCAAATGGGTTGCCAGACACAGGAAGACATATAGATGATCCTACACAAAAGGTGCCAGGCTCTGAACAGCTGACTAGCAATGGACAATCATGAATAAGATTTGTACCCCACACGGTATCTGCCGGGATTCACTAGATAAATGTATACAATAAATGTACACTGTATGAAAGGGGTAGAGTATCCTCCCCTCAGTGTGACTACAGGGTCCCACGTCAAACTATAGATCATATCATAACTGGCTGTAAGCTGATGACATATACTGGTCCAATTTGATTTCTTTCAGATAAACAATGCTGTACTTCAGTGATTAGATGGCCTAGATTGGGGTGTCAAACTCGCATTGTCATGGCATCGCCATGTGACCTTTTGTGACTTTTTCCCCTTCGCTAAACCGGGCGTGGATGTGGCCAGTATGTGATGACTCTCGCCTGCGGGCCGTGAGTTTGACCGCCCTAGCCTAGACATTGGTATCTGAATATAGATCTTTTTAACATTCATTTTTACTGTATTTTTACTTTAAGTAAAATGTTAATATATACTGTAAATTCATGTATATTATGCCATAAGCTAAATAAATATGTAAAAATTAACACTTGGTGCCCACTAAAATCTACACTCTATTTGAGAAAATAACCAGGCGGTCAGAAAATTTTGCAGAATAGATATTTTGTTCACTTTATTATTTTATTTAAATAATTCTCTCCTGTTACATAATATAAACACAATTCTAACATTGGCAATTGCAATTTGCATTTTCTTAGAAATTGTTTGCGTATCTTCAAATTAAAATAATATATTAAAACAAGACAAAGGCTACAGCTTTAAGGCAGCATTAAACAATCCAAGGCTATTTTCACCGATGCTTCTCTTCTTGGTCACATTTGCATGCAGGCTGTACAGAGAAATGTATAGCACCAACGCAATGAAATTTAAGGTCCCAAAACAAATCTTGCTAAAACAGAGCTGCCCTGTTGTGGCTCAAGTTTCCTTATACAGCAGAATAATCTACTGATGTTTCACTATTTTTTGCTAAACAGCTAAAAAAGGACAGAATTAAAAAAGAGAAACACTGAACATCATCTAGCTGAGTGCTTTTTCTGAAAAGTCCTACTAAAACAAATGGAATTTCATTAAAAACATTTATTTTCTCTTGATTCATGGATCTGGAAGCTCAAACTGGATTTAGTTCACTGTTCTAAGTTGATATTCCACATAGAGGAAGCTCAACATACGGAGACAGGAGGTAGCTAAATGGGTATAATTTTCATTTGCTATTAAATTAAGAGGTCATAAGCCCAACGATAAAAATCAGGATTTATAAACAGTCAAGTTGGGCTAAGTTTAACTCACTTCATAGTAAGCTGTTTTGCCCAGATGTTAAGGCTTTCTAACACAGTTACAGCTATTTATTTTGCCTCTGTCACTACAGATGCTTGCTACATCATTATGCAAACATGACAAATTCATTTCATTTAGTTAAACATATGAGTTTCACTCAAATGCACTAAACATATTCAAGACTGCACTGGAAGCCACTAAAAAAATCTATTTACCACTATACTGAAGCTTCAACAGTTGTCTTATTTAAAGGAAAAGGAAGACCAGTCATCTGAATTTTGTGTGTGAGATTGTGTACCTGGGTGTGTTTCTCAAAGCTGACTGGTTTAACACATCGGTCCAAATAAATTATGAATTTAAAAGGTATTTCCATGAGTCTGAAATTCCGTTTTATACTCACAGCAAATATTTGACAGTTTCTGTAAATGCATTAAAACGCACTATAAATGTATCAAAATGCATTTCAAAAAGTGGCCATCTACATCTTCATGACTACCAACATCATTGTCATTTGTGTTTAGAATAATGTAAATAGATGCTCATAAAATAACGTAGAAAATAAGGAAGATGGCTTTGACAGAGAAACCATTACTTAAGCAAAAATTTTTTAAAGTTCAGAACAAGAAGATAACATTCAAAAGTGGCTCAGGCAGATGCCTCCCTAATTCAGTGAAGTATAAGAAGGAAGAGGAGGTACAGCACAACCAGATACACAATTCTGTTATTACAGCCAATTTCAATAAAAAGTAGTCTTCCTGCGGAGCTGATTTCCAGGTCTACGTAGTGGGGCTGACCAATATCCAGTTCAGTGTCAGGGTTCCTTATCGAGAAAACCCCAATTCGATATTCAGATTGATTAGCAAATTGTTCACCGGGAATCATTAACAAATTCTGGAGCCACAGAACTTTTAACGGTTGTTTCTCTTATATCTTCTGTAACATAAAATAGACAGATTCTTCAAATTCCTGAGTCTCATTGTGTTAAATTGTGGTTGCCAAAGGAAAATTCCTCTAAAACTGACTGCATGATTGCTCAAGAATGTTCACTTGTGTTTCAATGCTTTGCTTTTTTTGATTTTCCTGCTCTTTTGTAAAAAAATTTCACTGCATTTCTGGACCTTAATGTTCCTCTTTTTTTTTTTTAAGATCTTCATTTCAAGAACACTTACTAACCTTTATCTTTTAACGGTGACACGTAACACTTTTTAGTTTATTTTTGTTTTTTGTTCATACTGGCCAAAGAGTACATTTTAATATTTAATTCGGGAATAACTCCCTCATTTTGGCCTGCAGACCATCACAAGTCTTCTTAGCATCCCCTAGAAGCATGGCAGTGTTGGGCTTGTAAAAGATGGGATTGTCCACTGCTGCATATCCAACACCCAGAGATCTCTTCATAACAATCACCTGAAACAAAGACTTTTGTGTTATATATACAGCATCTTTACAGGCATTCATATAATCAACATTAGGAAAGAGATGAATGAGTACATTAGGTTTGTAGAAGTCTGTTATTTATTAAATTTATATGCCGTCCATATAGTTAATCTTACTCTGGGGTGTCTTACAATGCCATAAAAACATAAATATTAAAAAGCTTAATATTAACAACAATTAAACAAAGGTTAAAAACCAAGAAGACTCAGGCTCAGACTTAACCCAGACAAGACTGAGTGGCTGTGGGTATTGCCTCCTAAAGACTATGTTGATTGTCCATCCTTGGTTCAGTGATGGGGGTGGGGGGAGAAATTGTCCCCCTCAGAACGGGCTCGCAATTTGAGTGTCCTCCTAGACTCACAGCTAAGATTAGAGCAACATCTGTCAGCTGTGGCTAGGGGGACCTTTGCACAGGTTCGCCTGGTGCACCAATTGCGACCCTACTTGGATCAGGAGGCTCTCCTCACAATCATTCATGCCCTTGTCACCTCACGGTTAGATTATTGTAACACGCTCTACATGGGGCTACCCTTGAAAAGTGTTCGAAGACTACAGTTGGTCCAGAACGCAGCCGCACGAGCTATCGTGGGTGCATCTAGGTACACCCACATTACACCAATTCTCTGCGAGCTGCACTGGCTCCCTATTGGTCTCCGGTCACAATTCAAGGTGTTGGTTATTACCTTTAAAGCCCTACATGGTTTAGGGCCAGGTTATCTTCGAGACCGCTTTCTGCCGCATAGCTCCCAGCGACCGGTAAGATCCCACAGAGTTGGTCTCCTCCGGGTCCCGTCAGCTAAACAATGTTGGCTGGCAGGCCCGTGGGGGAGGGCCTTCTCTGTGGCTGCCCCAGCTCTCTGGAACCAGTTACCTCCTGAGGTCCAGACCATCCCCACCCTATTGGCCTTCCGAAAAGTGATGAAGACCTGGCTTTTCCGGCAGGTCTGGGGCCATTGAGCTCGCTCTTGTGATCTGGCGAGATCCGGCCATGAATGGCATGAATGAGTTTTTAATGTTTTTAATTTTTAAATGTTTTTTACAATGATTTTTTAAAATGTATTGTGAGCCGCCCTGAGTCTTCGGAGAGGGCCGGCATATAAATTGAATTAATTAAATTAAATTAAATTAAAATTAAGACAAAATGGTGCAGGGGTGGGCTTTTATCCTTCTATCACTCGACCAACCATCTCCAGTGTAGTATACCCCATCAGAGCCCCAGACCAAGTGCTAAAGTCAGGTTTTAAGGCCCTTCCAAAAGGCCAGAAGGGTGGAGGCAGATCTCACTTCCAGTGGCAAGGTGTTCCAGAGGTGGGGCCAAGGCATAGACCACACTAGCTGAAGTTTCTATGGTTCCCTCAGCCATTCTGTTTTAACAGGGTTCAGCAAAAGCCTTGCTGTCCCCCTCAGCCTCCAGGCACCGCAAAATGGCAGCACAACAAAATTTGGGTTGGGATGGAAATGTAAGAATTGAGTAACATCAGCATACTGATGATACCTCATCCAGTGGTATTGGATAATCTCAGCCAGCGGCTTCATGTAGATGTTAAGAAGCAGAGACAGTACCATGCTAGTGGTATGCCACAGAGGAGTGGCTATGGGCTGGATCTTTCATCTTCAGACTTTTATAGTGCTTCAATTATTTTAATTCTGCCTTTGATTGATTTATAGACATCTTATATACTGTTTTTGGCTGACTGTTGTTAGCCACCCAGGGTTCATAGGTAAGATGGCTTTGGGCAGCTATATGCCTTTTCTTAAATAAACAAATTTACACAGCTAATGTAAACTTTATCAAATGTAACTCAAATGATATACACAGATAATTTAATTATATCACACAATTACAGATACCCTGTTTTCCCCAAAATAAGACATTCCCTGATAATAAGCCCAATCAGGCTTTTGAGCACCTGGTAATAAGGCCAAGCGCTTATTTCAGGGTTCAAAAAAATGTAAGACAGGGTCTTATTTTCAGGGAAACACAGTAGTATACTGTAAGTGGGGTAGATTCAATGGTGGGCTGCTGCCGGTTTGGATGAACCGGTAGTTCCGACCAGCAGCTGGACCCGCCCACCAACCCTGGCACTATCACATCCTATATAATTGCCGGTTTTTCGATGCTGCACACATGCGCAGAAGGCACGCACGCTCGCTCACATTTTCGGTTCCAGGCGAACCGATTGTTACAGTATGTGACGCCCACCTCAGGGTAGATTTAATTCTTTTACAAAACTAAGGATAGGACAGGCAATCCATAGGTTTTATAGGAAAGCTATTCCAATCCCTTGTTCAATTTAGAATCCACTAAACCAACAATAATAGGAGGCATCCAGTATTTTAAAAAAATATATAAAACCCAACAAGAGATAACCCATCACTGTTCTAGGAAGACCGTTTCACTGTTTTAACAGTTCTTGTCATCAAGAAATTCCTCATAATAATCACCATGCATTTACCTTTCTTTTCATTTCAACCCACTGTACCCTGTCCTGTTCCTAGTTTTTTTAGATATTTGTAGATGACTACCAGATCTCCTTTCAGCCTTTTCTTTTACAAGCTAGTCCCTGACTCCTTTAAAATTTCCTCTAGGTGGTTGGCTTTTAAACTCTTTATCATTGTGGTAACTTCCTCTGAACCTACTCCAGCTTCAAGTCCTAGAACTAAATACAGGTGTGACCTAACCAGCACAAAGCACCATTATCTGCCATAATCTGGGCACCATCCTTTCCTTAATACAGTCCAAGATTTTCTTGATCTTTTTAACTGCTGCATCATAGCAACTTTTTCACCATAAGGAGTTCCCTGAAATTTTATTCTTCTGGTATTTATCCTTCCCTTTCTTTACAATGAGTCTTAAGCGGCTACATTTTTCCAAAATCTTCAAAAATATATTATTTCTTCAAAACACCATAGAAAGGACTCTATTTGTTATATAACGTAATTTCTAAGGTTTATCTATGAAATTGTGGTGGTAGGGAATATACAGAGCTCTCGTTAATAATTACTGGCCCTCAGACTTTTTAAAAAGCAAAAAATAAGGGAAAATCTTTCATCAATTACAACTAAGGAAAGCTAAAAGCTTTCTTAAAAATAATTGTGATGGTATCCCTTTTTCCCCCCCTATCAAAAAAAAACAGTTCTTCAAAGATTGAATAATCTCAAGACGATATGGGGTTCTTGACCAATGCATCAGAGAATGAGCTGACAATATAATTGCTTTACCCCAGAAAAATCATGGTTTTAACTGTATACTTTTAGTATACCCACCAGCCCACTAAAAATAGTGGGGTGGGAAAAAAGGGGTGCTAATGGCATTGCCTCCAGTGGACAGTTCTCAAATAATTGTGTTCTTTTCCTTATCATCTTAGGTAGGTACTCATCTACATTCATTAGCATTTTAATTTAAGATGTTTAAAGAAAAATAGAAGAGCTGTGGGATATTAGCAGATTTCTGAATATGTAAATGACCTTAAAGAAATCAATAAGGCATGGGATTCCTATTACAATATTTTGTCACTCACCTGCTTTGCCTTCCAAACTTCAAGAACAGGCATTCCAGCAATGATAGAATTTGGATCTTCTTGGGCAGCTGAATTAACTGTGTCATTAGCTCCAATGACAAGGACCAGATCCGTTTCTGCAATAAAAATACAAGGAAAAAACACATATTCATTAATGAATAGAACTCCAGTTATTATTAGGAACAAATTCTGGGTTAGATTTCTCTTAATCTGAAGCCCCTCATCCCACTAAGAACTATAAATGGGCAAGAATGGCACTCCCCAGGGGTGGGTTCTAAAATTTTTTACTACTGGTTCTGTGGGCGTGGCTTATTTTGTGGGCGTGGCTTGTGGGGCTAATGTGACTGGGTGGGTGTGGCCACATTTTTTCTTTTTTACTTTTAAAAGCATTTTTTCTACAACCTTAAGAGGTTGCAGAAAAAAATGCTCTTAAAAGCCTCTGACAATCAGGCAACTCAGCTGGGAAAGGCATTTTTTTTTCCTACAACCTCTTCGGCTATGATGAGTCAGAGGCTTTTAAAGGCCTTTTCTTTTTCTATAACCTCTTCGGCTGAAGAGGTTGTAGGGAAAAAATGATTTTAAAAGCCTCTGACGATCCCAGCTGAGCCGCGCAATCATCAGAGTTTTTGTTTTGTTTTTTTTTACTTTTAAAAGCATTTTTTCGTCCGAAGAGGTTGTAGAAAAAATGCTTTTAAAAAGTGTAAAAAAAAAAGCCTCTGATAAGGTGGGTAGGGTAAGTGAGCGGCGACTGGGCCGGGGACCGGTTCGGGGGGGTGGCCAGCCAATGTTATTACCGGTTCTCCGAACTACAAATTTTTACTACCGGTTCTTGCGAACCGGGAGAAACCCACCACTGGCACTCCCTAAAATTTGTTGTTTCTTCAAGTTGCAAAACTGATATAAAGAATGACTGTTTTAGTAGTGAGTACTACCTTCAAACTACTATTATTTAGGTTAGTAGTTGGGGTGTACAAAAGCAAACTCATCAGTTGATTTGAACTGTTCCAAGTAAAACTGCCTCTTGCAATTGACTCATGGTGATTTTATCAATGCCAAAGATGTTCAAGTGGTGCTCCAGAAGTCTTGAGATTGAACTCAAGGTCCCTATTAGTATATTATGGTTGGTCACACAGCCAGATATTTAGACTGGATTTGGCATTCCATCAGTTGAGTCCGTCCCAAAACCTGGGATAGGCAGATAGCAATAGCAATAGCAGACTTATATATCGCTTCACTGTGCTTTACAGACCTCTCTAAGTGGTTTATAGCGTCAGCATATTGCCCCCAACAATCTGGGTCCTCATTTTATTGACCTCGGAAGGATGGAAGGCTGAGTCAACCATGAGCCGGTGAGATCGAACTGCTGGCAGTCGGCAGAGTTAGCCTGCAATACTGCATTCTAACCACTGCGCCACCATGGCTCTTAAAAGATGTTGTTTAATGGTGCTAAAGATGTTTAATGGTGCTAAAAGTAGCATCTCAGGATGTAAGCTGTTCCAAGTGAATCTGTCTTTTGGAATTATTATTACTTATTATATACACTATCTAGTATAATATTCAACTATTTTTTAGAAAAAACAAATCATTTAAAAAACAAATCATTTAAAGCAAAAATGCAACAAAGTTATCATCTTTGTCTCACCTGGAAAATCTTCATTAATTTCATCCATTTCTAGAACAATGTCATATGGTACACCAGCTTCTGCAAGCAGTACATTCAGTTGTCCAGGCATACGACCTGCCACAGGATGAATACCAAACCTAAGATGGTGAAAGACATCATAAGTGTGTTAGCCATTTTGTTACTCATTAGCACAGCAAATTTTCACAGTATAAATTCACAGTTTATAGAGATGGAAGGCTAAGCTTGAGAAAATAATTTATTCAATGTCACATCCAAGTAGAGTTCAATAGTTCAATATAGTTACCAAAGATCTAATTGATCATACTTTTCAATTCTCTCTCTCTTTCTTTTTTTTATCTCCCTCTTTCTGACCAACTTACCTCCCTAGTTATCCTGGATTCATTTGGCCTTTAAAGGGTATACAGAAGGACATAATCCAAAAACTGTACAAGATTACACCAAATATTAAATCTGATGAAGCTTAAATTCGATTAATAGAAACAAGTAATGTTATTCTTAATGAACTCAGTATACCTTTTCTTGTTGTATAAAGAATTATATTTTTAAAAAGGCTTTTGAAGGAGTTCAGACCAACATATCTAAGGCTTTGGGGGGTTTTGTGTAGCCTTTGGAGCTATAGATTATATATCTTTTGGTTAGCAGAATATAATATCATATTAGAATAAATATTGGAATCGAGAATGAGTTATTTGGGAAAAGCTTTTTATAACAAAACAAGCTTCCGGGTTGTTTCAAATACAGGCAGTTCTTGACTTACAACTGTTCATTCAGCGATTGTTTGAAATTATAATGAGGTGGAACAAAGGGACTTATGACACGTACCTGAAGTTATGGCAGCTGGTCACATGGTCACATTAACAAAATTTGAGCATTTGGCAATCAGCCTGGCCTTACAACTGACCACAAGAATGCTGCAGCCAGCTTCTCCCACTTATCTTCCCAAATATCCCACCCCTTTGGGTCTCTTGGGCCTACCCCCTCACCCAACTGAGTCCCTATAGGCCTTGGGCTTGCTTCCCATTCCAATGGATCTCATACCCTCCTCCATGCCCCTATCACATCTCGCTTCATTTACCTTTATTGGAGATCGTCTTTGGGAAAAAGAAGCTGCTGATCTGCCAAGCAGATTTCCTATATACAGAGGCTGCATGCCGCCATCTTGGAAGTGGTTGCCACTTTGAAAGTAGCTTTGATTCTCGCATTCTTCCATATAGGAAGACCACATGGTAAATTGGCCATTTTTTGTTCCTGAAGGCTATCTTTGAAAAAGGTTAGTGGGTCAAGGGAGGAGGATGTGGGACCCAATGGGTCAGGAAGTATACCCAAGGTCTCTGGGGACACAAGCCAGGTGAGAGGTAGGCCCAAGAGTGTGGGGTCCAGTGGGGCAGGAAGTGAAGCATGTAGTGGCTCACAGGTTGGGGGAGACCCAGGGCTGGCTACCTATGAGCTGGGGGAGGTGCTGCAGTATGGGCCAGGGCTTTTGCCAGGTCTCCCAGGACCGACCCCATTTTCTGAGGCCCCCACGCTCTGCTTAATGACCACAAGGAGAAAAGCAGAGATTATGGTCATTAAGTAAGTTGATCACATGGATGTCTCACTTAATGACCACCACAATTTACAACCATAATGGGCAGACTGCATTATAGTCACAGGCTCAGCCTTACCTCTATGAGAATTTTCTGTTTTCTAATTGTTCATGACCTTGTTAAATGAATGGCTTATGTTATGTTTCCAACTGAGATCCCTTTTCAGTTTCAATGTACAGATGCTGCAACTATCTTCATAAGCACTTAGACTTTGAATGGGGTAAAACAGCCAGTAAGAAGATGGGCATTTTGCTTACAAAAAAAAAAAAAAAAAACATTTGAAAACTGCACCGAGAGCCATGAGAGAGAGAAAGGCCGAGGTGGGGGGAGAGGAAATATCTGCTATCATTCTACCGAAGACCAGATGTAGAATCAGATATACAACAGCGGAACAAATAGGGCAAAATATTAAGGAGCTTAAAGTTTCAGCCAGCCACTAAGTAACTCAAGCCATGTGAAACAATTCCGATTCTTTCCAGAAAACGTGAAGTGCAAGAGTTTTCAGAATTTCTGCACTGAAATATATTAGAATTCAGGCAACTAATAACATTATATATTTAAATAGTTTTTAATTATGGTGCATATTTGGATTTTATACACTATTAGCGATTCTGAAAGCAACATACTCTTTCTTGAAATCATGCCAAATATTTTGAAAGAATATACACATCTGCAAATTGAGAGCTATCAAGCTTTCAAAAGTAACTGCATTTTTTTTTCAGGGCACAGGAGTTTTTGTTTACTTGAACTGTTGAAGTTCAGCCAAGAGAAACCCAGTGAGTCCAATAAAGATGTTCCTTAACAATAGGTCATTGGCAAGCTTCTAATTCAGGCTTCCACACTAGTCTTGGGATACAAGGAGATTGTCAGTTTCATCTGTAACAGCGTCATCTATAATAGATTATATTTCATTCAGATTTGCATCTATTATCAAGGACCAGATCAAGTCCTTAAAAGATTTAATTGTGCCATCAAGGTGGTGTCAACTCTTAGTAGCCACAAACATAGATCTCCAAATTGATTTGTTCCCAATCTCACTCTTCAGGTCTTTCAATATTGCACCAATGACCACTGTAATCAAGTCTATCCACCTTGCTGCTATCATTCTTTTATCTTTCTTAGCATGAAAGATTTCTCAAGAGAGCTAGTTGATTTCTCAACTCTTTACATAATGTGTCCAAAGTAGGATTATTTGAGTTTTTTATTTTTTATTATTTATTAGTTCGATTTATATGCCTCCCTTTTCTGGAGACTCAGGGTGGCTTACAATGCGTTAAGCAATAGCCTTCATACTTTTGTATATACCTGCTTAGTAGGACTCCCCCCCCCCCACAAGCGGTGTTATTTTTTATACAAAGTCAGCTTATTGCCCCCACAAACCGGGTTCTCATTTTATCTACCTCGAAAGGATGGAAGGCTGAGTCAACCTTGAGCCTGGTGAGATTTGAACTTGCAGTAATTGCAGGCAGTTGGTGTTACTTAAAGTGCTTTAGTCTGCTACGCCACCAAGGCTCTTTCAGTTCAGTTATTTGTGCCTCAAGTGTTAACTCCAGTGGTGGGTTTCAAATTTTTTTTACTACCAGTTCTTTGGGTATTGGCTTGGTGGGCGTGGCAGGGGAAGGATACTGTAAAATCTCTATTCCCTCCGCACTCCAGGGGAAGGTTACTGCAAAATCCCCATTTCCTCCCAATTAGCTGGGACTCAGGAGGCAGAAAATATATGGGAGCAGGGCCAGTCAGAGATGATATTTACTGGTTCTCCGAACTACTCAAAATTTCTGCTACCAGTTCTCCAGAACTGGTCAGAACCTGCTGAAACCCACCTCTGGTTAACTCCGAGTGTATTTGTTCAATGATCCACTTGTTTCTTTTCTTAGCTGTATTATTATTGTTCTTAGCAGTCTTCCCAACATCAAAAAGGGTCAATATTTCTTCTTCGAAAGTTCCACTTCCACTTTTGAAGAGTGTCACTACTGCCTTTCACAATTCTGTTCTCTGCACTGTAGATTATAAATACCTCAACTCTTATTTCCCTTTAAAGCAAGGCTGGAAAAACTGAAATCACATCATCACATGTGGCCCCTGGAACATCCTTTTTTTCCTTCATGCCAGTCCCTTCTAACCACTTATGTCAAACTTTGGCAGCAAGATTTCCCATCAAATTGAGGCTAGAAACACACAAAGCCTGAAACAGGTGTTACATCATTTGATCAATCATTTCCAACAAAAGCCATAATAATAATAATAATAATAATAATAATAATAATAATAATAATAATAATAATAATAAAGCTTAAATTAAAATTGTCCTTGATAAGACTATCTATTCTTTGACTTCGAAGTCATGTGTTCCAGATAAGCTTTGCATGGATAGTATGTTCTTACGGGGTTTTTTTATACACATTGTATTCCTGATGAAGCATAAAAAGAGTGTTTCCAGGAAAACTGAGAACAGAGTTCAAACACAGAATGGAAAGAGAAAGTGCATTCTGGGATGATCAGGAGCATGACCGTATATGATGCAATGAACTTATAAAACTCTTTATAAAGCTCAAAAATGTTATGGGGGAAAAAAAACCCTAGACACCAAGCAGATGTAGCTTACTAGCATCACTTGTGTCTCCAGAAATTTGGCAAAAGCCACAACAGTTATTTGCACATGGATTATTAATGAAATTATAGCAAACAAGTTCTGGGATAAGTTAGACACATGAGCTTGCATTGTGCCAATAATCACTGCATATTTTTTCCAGCTTTATGTAATAATGAATCTGGCTGAATGCCAGCAGGACAGTCTTATGCACACAAACTGGGCTTTTCCTTCTTCCTTCACCTCCAGGCTGGACTACTGTAATGCTCTCTACATGGGGCTCCCCTTGAAGAGCATTTGGAGGCTCCAACTGGTCCAGAATGCGGCTGCGTGGGTGGTTATGGGCGCAACCCGTTGTGCCCATGTGACACCCTCCTACGCGAGCTGCACTGGCTCCCGGTGGTCTTCCGGGTACGATTCAAGGTGCTGGTCACCACCTTTTAAGTGCTCCATGGCATAGGACCCAGGTACCTTCGAGACCGACTTCTGCCACCAATAGCCTCCCACCGACCAGTCCGCTCCCACAGAGAGGGTCTCTTCAGGGTGCCATCGGCCAAGTTATGTCGGCTGGCGACACCCAGGCGCTCTCTGTGGGAGCCTCTGCCCTGTGGAATGAACTGCCTCCAGAAATGCATAAGATCTCCGACCTCCGTGTATTTCGCTGTGCCCTCAAGACCCTGCTGTTCTATCAGGCCAGGCTATCAATGTAATGATTTTAAATTGGGTGTTTTAAATTTTTGGGGTTTTAAATCTGAGCCGAAATTATTTAATAATTTTAATTATTTTTAATTGATGTCTGTCTTTGTGCTTTTAATAGGCTGTACACCGCCCTGAGTCCTTCAGGAGAAGGGCGGTATAGATAGATAGATAGATAGATAGATAGATAGATAGATAGATAGATAGATAGATAGATATAAATAAATATATTCATTCATTCATTCATTCCGTACAGAGGACAGAAAATCCACTATGCCAGCTAAACCTGTTATCAACAACAATAGCCACTTCCAGTGATAAGGAAGACACAGCAAAACTCATTCTGACCAGCAATATGGTCAAGTTTCAGGGGAAAAAAATGGCTGTAACTAAACAGTCACAAGGAGTCAAGTATAAACATCAAGTAAGCTTGGTTGAAAGAAGTATTTCCCAACCTTCCCCAACCAAGCATAGTTGGCTGGAGAATTCTGGGAATTGAAGTCCACATGTCTCCAAGTGGCCAAGGTTGTTAAACTCTAGTTTAAACTAATGTCCAAAGTAGACGTTCCACTTATTTTAAACTATGGTTTTGTGAAACCAGCAAAAATTAATCACAATTATTAAAACTGCTGTTATTTTAAGTTAAATGAATCCTCTGAATTGTACAGTAATACTAAGGTTGGAAAAGGTGATAGATCTGCAGACTCAAAGTCTTATCCCCTTAATGTTAAACTATGGTTTATCATTACATCCAAAGCAGGCCAGTGTTATTTCTCCAAATTTCATGGAATTCGGAAATACAAATTAGATGATGATGATGATGATGATGATGATCCTAAGCAAAACTACTGGCAAGTTAGCCACACATAATTTTCTTAGACCCATGAAAACTACAGAAAAAACACCGTCAGTATAAGAGCATTGAAGCTTGCCAGTAGTTTTGTGCTGACACAACATTTGTATTGCACACATTGACCTCCTGATATACTGATACTGAAAAAATACCGAGCAGGCAGTATGAATGAAAAAGGGCTTGTAGTTCATATACAATGTCACAATGTATTGAATCTAAAAAAATAATGAAAGAAGCAGCAAAAAGCATAATTACATGATCGGCATTTTAAAATAATTCCAAAGTGCTATTGTGTAAGTCTGCATGGTTTTTTTTCTATTTTCAAATTAAAATATATAGATCATTACTATCATCTTATAGGGACTCGGTGGCTCAGTGGCCAAGATGCTGAGCTTGTCGATCGAAAGGTCGGCAGTTCAGCGGTTCTAATCCCTAGTGCCACATAACAGGGTGAGCTCCCATTACTTGTCCCAGCTTCTGCTAACCTAGCAGTTCGAAAGCATGTAAAAAATGCAAGTAGAAAAATAGGGACCGCCTTTGGTGGGAAGGTAAGAGCGTTCCATGCGCCTTTGGCATTTAGTCATGCCGGCCACATGACCATGGAGACATCTTCAGACAGCACTGGCTCTTCGGCTTTGAAACGGAGACGAGCACCGCCCCCTAGAGTTGAAAATGACTAGCACATATATGCAAGGGGAACCTTTACTTTTACCTTACTATCATCTTTATGTTATTTTAGAATCAAGATTTTAAAACATCTCAATACGGATTTAAATAGGGGTCAGGACACAGACTAACGGAAATTATGCAGCGGTATATTGAAATTTAGTAAATTTGAGTATATCCTATGCTCAAGGTGGATTACAATATAATTCTGAAAAAAATAAGCATACAGTTCTGGTCACAGCCTCCAAGTCACTCTTGGCTGATAAAGAAGAAAGGAGGGACAGTTCATCACACCAATAAATATAGTTTTATAAGTCCTTGAATGAACATATAGAAATAGAAATTTACAGCGCCTTGCTTGCAGATGTTTGTTATAGCACTGAAACACAAGTCCTGCAATGAATTATAAAACACAAAAATATATTTAAGGATGCAAAAATCCTTTCTCAACTATGAGAAAGACAGAAATGGTATTAGGCTTTACTTTAGCTCTCAGACTATAACAAAATAGAAAAATAAAAATTACCATTGGCTGCGTTTACTTATTATTAAGTGGGGATATATTTATAGTTAATAACTCAGGACAAAAAAATCATTTTCTGTATTACTGGTTTATGTATTCTCAAACTGTTACATGAAATCTAACTTTTAAGATTGTGTTTAATATGATGTATTACTGAGATAGCGCAAAATTGCTTAATGCATTGTAAGCTGCCCTGAGTCTCCGGAGAAGGGCGGCATATAAATCAAATTAAAAAAATAATAATAACATTTTATAAAGAACATCCTATTGTTTTTAACAAATGAAAAGAACATTCGGAGATCCAGCATATTAGTGCAGTTGAAATAACGTCACTGAAGCGAAACCTGATTTCATGACCAAATTCTATACACTTATTGGGGTGATAGGGAGGAGGAAGCAAAAAGGAAACAAAAAGACAAAAACAGTCCTTTGCCAGGAATCAACACCTAGATAATCAGAGATTAACACCAAAATTAAAGGTAGACCAACAATCGAGTAGAGTAGGGATAGGGATAGGGATAGGGATAGGGATAGGGATAGGGATAGGGATAGGGATAGGGATAGGGATAGGGATAGGGATAGGGATAGGGATAGGGATAGGGATGAATAGAATAGAATAGAATAGAATAGAATAGAATAGAATAGAATAGAATAGAATAGAATAGAATAGAATAGAATAGAATAGAATAGAATAGAATAGAATAGAATAGAATAGAATAAACAGAGTTGGAAGGGACCTTGGAGGTCTTCTAGTCCAACCCTCTGCTTAGGCAGGAAACCCTACACCACTTCAGACAAATCCAATATCTTCTTAAAAACTTCCAGTTGGAGCATTCACAACTTCTGGAGGCAAGTTGTTCCACTAATTAATTGTTCTGTCAGGAACTTTCTCCTTAGTTCTAAGTTGCTTCTCTCCTTGATTAGTTTCCACCCATTGCTTCTTGTCCTACCCTCAGGTGCTTTGGAGAATAGCTTGACTCCCTCTTCTTTGTGGCAGTCCCTGAGATATTGGATACCCAGTCCTAGGACATATTGGGACCAAAGGCATCAACACCTATCACTGAACCATGTCTACATCCTTGCTTCTTGTTCTGTCTCTTGAACTCATACTGGCTGACTAACCTACTTGGATTTTGACTCCTGAACTGTTGTGGATTAACCCTCTTAACCTATGCTTAAATTTGACTTTGGACTGACTCCAGCAAGACTTCTGCACAGCTGACTTTTATGTCTGACTGCTTGCTACTTGCCGGTAAGCCAGTTTCAATCAAGCTGGCATATATATGCTCAGTCTGGAACAGTACATCATTGTTGTATGTTAAGATTCAATCTTGGTTGTTATTTTTCAGTTGAAACCCCAACTGATGAAAATAAATACTAGTGAGAATATGCAGTATATTATACAGAATTTTCCTATCTCTCTGTTAGCTTTCAAGAACTGTATGGTAGTTCCTACATTCACCTGAAAATTACTCGGCTGAGACTTCAAGGAAAAGTAATATTTTTTAGAGGAACATATTGGATCCGTTTACAAAGCACCTATTATATGAAGTGAGATAGTAGGAACTGAGAGGAGGTGAGAGAAGTAGAAGGAAAAGCGTGTGCATGTGTGTGTACTTTTTGACTGAGTTTATTAACACATCAAAGATGGACTCTGCTATGAAGGAGAACTTTGTGATAAATGGTGAGGTTAGGAAATACTTTAATAAATTCAGGCAGACTTTACCTCTACCCTGGCATCCTTCTGAATCAGAAAAATCTGGCACAAGTACTAATACAACACAACTGTGATCCATTCAGAACGTGTTATGGCTGTGGAGAAGATTTGCCAAAAAAGCAGTGACTTGCCATCGGGCGACCTGTCAAGACAGTGTGAAAGGCACCCTCTTCCTTACCAGCACATGACAACTGTACGGCCATGCTGGCATTTTATCTGTCACAGATATGTAAATATGCCATTACATCTGGATGCAAAGTGGGCCAGAGACCTGAGGCTCCATGGGCCTACAGGAAGGAGAGGGTGAACAGCTGCACTCAATAAACACCATGATGAAAGACCCAACTTACCACAAACAGAAAGCACAGATTTCTTTCATTAAAGCCCTCTAGGTAATGGTTGTGGCAAACGCTTGCCAAAACGGGCTTTAAGATCTAATGCAGTTACATCAAAAAGTTCCCGTCTCCCTTGCATACAAAGCTCTGATATACAAAAGCTGAGGCTTTTATGCTTTCTGTCACTGAGTAAAAATAAAATCAAAGAGAAAAAAAACTAGCCCACACAGGAGCCAAGAAGAAAAAAAGTTAAAAAAAAAAGATTAAGGGAGGGACAAGGAAAAAGGGCAGTCAAACTCTGTTTAGCTGGTGGGTTAATTCCTGGTATAAGAAGCAAAGTGATGGTTTCTTAGATCCAACCACAAGTATGTTCACACTAGAATGTAACTGATAGAATTATCCTCGAGTAACTCACACAATAGCAGCATTCATATTTTCAGTAGTAGAAAACTCAATTCGAGTGTTGAAAGACCTAAGACCAGTTCAAAGACGCAATGTGTTTAAATAGGAAATATGAACAGATCTGGCATTTCAAGTCAGTAGTCCTATTCACATGAAAGGGAGAAAGATGTCCTCAGATGCCCCCATTCGAATGGGGTACATAACAAACTCCCCCCCCCAACCTGGTGTTCTCCAGATGTGCTGAGTGGGAGGTAAGAAGAACCATGCTGGAGAAAAGTAGTTCAAAAGACCCAATCTTGGCTTCAAAGTGGATGAAGGGAAGGTGAAGTACAAGAGGCAAAGAAACTCTGTTCTGAATGAAGCGTAAAACTGATCACAAAGCAACTGTTCGCGGTTAATTAGAGCCTATTGGCTGCTACTCCTTTTCAGGCAAGGATAGGCAAGGTGTGGCAGCAGAACATACAGAACATACAGAACAAGACTCGCAACAGATCATTTCATATTGCATCTCTCAAATGCAGGGGTCTCCAACCTTGGCAACTTTAAGACTTGTGGACTTCAACTCTCAGCTCTGCTGTCTGAGGAACTCTGGGAGTTGAAATCCACAAGTCTTAAAGTTGCCAAGGTTGGAGACCCCTGCTCAAATGTATATTACCTTATTAATTTACTGAGCATCAATGTGCATTATTAAAAAATCTGCTTCCTGCTCCATGCCTTTTCAATCCTTAACAACACAAGGAAATCAAGGAAAATGGAAGGGGATAATGAAAAAATTAATATGCTCTTAATTCAGTTTTGTATTCTTAGAACAGGATGTGAGGGAGTCTATAGATAGCCTTCAACTTATAATCATTTGTTTAATGACTGTTCAAAGAAGTTATAATGGCCCTGAAAAAAGTGACTCATGACTGTTTTTTTAATATTTACGACTGCTACAGAATCCCCGTGACGTCATCAAAATTCAGATGATTGGCAATTGGTTGATATTTATGACGGTTGCAGTGTCTCGGGGTCATTTGATCACTTTTTGTGACTTTCTGACAATCTAAGTCAATGGGGAAGCCAGATTCACTTAACAACCGTGTTACTAATTTAACAACTGCAGCAATTCACTTAACAACTGTCACAAGAAAGATCGTAAAATGGGGGTAAAACTCACTTAACAACTACGTCACTTGGCAACAGAGGTTTTTCTGGCTTAATTGTGATCATAAGTCAAGGACTACCTGTATTAGAATTTTTGGTCACATTTTACATGGTAAAAGATGAGGTTAATAAAGAAAATACATGAATTAATTAAAGAAAGTGGCTTTTACCAGCTTTTGAGAAGCCTTGCCTGATCTTTTTACTGGAAGTAAGCAAGCCATCTTGAGAGATATCAGCATTTAAAAGATGCCAGCATTAGAACAACTCTCAAATAGATGATATAAACTTTATTATGTATCAGAAATCAAAAATAAGAAAAAGATAAATTCTGCCAAAACAGTGAACTCTTAAAACAGACAAGTTCATTATAAAAACCATCACCCATGTATCCACTGACCTGACTTTCTTGCCTCCTTCCCTCAGCATCTTCACTAAATCAGCGATTGGATACTGAGCCTTTGCTGCACACAGGCCATATCCTGCAGAAATGAGGAAAAGTTCCAAGATAAATGATGTCTTTGAATTCCCTCCCAGAATTTAAACCCACAACTTTCATGTTCTGACTATAAAGATAGAATATTTTATTATTATTCTATTTATTTTATTATTTGTATTTCTATGCCGTCCACTCTCCGAGGACTCTGGGCAGTTTACACCAAAGACAGTATACTAAATAGCATATTGCCCCCAACAATCTGGGTCCTCATTTTACCCACCTCGGAAGGATGGAAGGCTGAGTCAACCTTGAGCCGGTGAGATTTGATCCGCTGATCTGTTGAACTAGCAGTCAGCTGAAGTAGCTGCAGTACTAAACTCTAATCACTGCGCCACCTCGGCTCTTCAAGAAATGATTAGTGAATATGCAAGAAATTATTAGTGAATTAGTGAAATGAATATGCAAGAAATGATTAGTGAATATTCTTCGTTAAACACCTCCTAGTGAGTCCACTAATTAGCTGTAGGATTCAAACAATTTAACAACTGGTTCACAACGGCCAACCTGACCATGGGTGAACTGGTTGTTAAATTATCCCCACCCCCACCCCGCCGCTATCAAAGTGGATCCCGGGCACGGCGCTGCAATGAAGAAATAGACAATGGAGCGGCCGGCACAAGGGAAGGAGGAAGAGCAGGGAGAAGAAAGAGGTAAAGCGGCCTTTGCCTTCCCTCACACTGGCCACTCCATTGCCCTTTTCTCCACTGCAGCGCAGCACAGCGCCCAGGATCCACTTTGATAGTGGGGGGGGGGGCAATTTAACAACTGGTTCGCCTGAACTGGTGTATACCAGCAGAATCCCACCACTGACCCTAATGCAATGGTCCCCAACCTCTCCAGCATTGGCAGCAGTGAGGGGGAGTAACCAGTGAGGGTTATGCAAGTGCACCCACCACTTGCACAAATGGAGGCTTTACACGGTCATCTGTCACTTGCATGGCCCAGTTCCTAATGGGCCACAACTCAGTACCAGACCATGGACCAGGGGTTGGGAATCCCTGTCCTAATGTGGTTTTGTTTTCTATTGCAATACAGCCACGGTCCAGATCCCATTAATTCAATAGTATTGTCTTGGGAAACCCAGGAAACATGTTTGCTCTGTTGCAGTACGTGCCTGCTGAAATGATATCTCCCCAAGAACCCACATCATTCCCATCCTGATACCTTTCAGGAATCTTATTAAAATCCTGACTATTCATCCAGGTCTGGGGACAAATTGAAGATTGAACAGTGCTTGATATATTTTTTTGGTTATATATTGCTTTAGGGGATTTCATGACTTCTTTTTCTCTTTCATCAATTAGTATTTCTAATTGTAAACCACTCTGAATCAATGGGAGTCAAGTGGTCTAAAAACTCTGTAAATGAAATAAATCTCATGGGCAATTTTCCCATGGTGTTCTGGTTTAAGTCTCCCCTCAGTCATGGAAGCTCAGTTAATTATTTTTGGGGCCACAATCAATCAATTTACCTCATGAAGTTATTTGGGGCAAATAATTTTTACTTTTATATTGTTTACTCTTAGAATATAAGTTGGCTATAGCTTGAAATATTATATTCAGTAAAAACTACCGCAAAGTACTTTTTAAGGAAATAGTTCTATGAACACAGAATTGTTGCTACACAGAATGGAATTATCAGAAGCAATGCCAAAACTAAGATGGGAGAAAGTCAAGATAAGGACTTTGGGTTATAGAACTCTAAACATATAATTTATACTGTACACTAGGAGTCAGGCAACATACAGGTTCAAGTTATTATTGTGATTTGTTATTATTGTGGTTTGTTATTATTGTGATTTGTTGCACAGTCAGCTAGATGTTTGAAGAGCTGAGGCTTAGTGGCGTAGTGGTTAGAGTGCAGCACTGCAGGCTACTTCAGCTGAGTGCTAGCTGCAGTTCGGCAGTTCAAATCTCACTGGCTCAAGGTTGACTCAGCCTTCTATCTTTCCAAGGTTGGTAAAATGAGGACCCAGATTGTTGGGGGTAAGAGGCTGACTCTGTAAACCACTTAGAGATGGCTGTAAAAGCACTATGAAGCTGTATATAAATCTAAAGTGCTATTGCTATTGCTATTGAACTGTATTTGGCATTTTTATCCACCCACTGAGTTTTTCCCAAGAATCTGGGATAGGCTGTTGTTCTTTGATGATTGTAAAGTTATCATTGTAGGATAAGTTGTTCCAGGTAAAGCTGCTCTCTACATTGTTGACAAATGCAAACTTCTCAATTCTCCTATGATAAGTTTGCATGGATCTCAATTTGTCCCTTTGGAAACAGGCAATAAAACTGGGCATCCATCATTAACAAAGTAACACAAGGATATGGCCGGATAGGTGCACCATTCCCCTTTTCATTCCTTAGACTAACCCATTTAAACTTTGCTGTGATGTGATTCTCTAACATTGTTATTTATTAGATTAATGTGCTATAGAAGTGTCAGATAGTATATACACCACCTTACCATCCACATTTTCATCACAATAGCACTGGAAGTAAGTGTTAGAGGCAATGAATGGTGAACTTCCACTGCTGAGTGCAGAGTTCAACCTCAGTCTACAGCATGCCAGAGGAGCAGGTAGAATTCAACAGCGTTCCTCAATACACAAGCAGAAGCGAGGCCATGATGAATAATCCAGTCCTCAAACATTACAAACTGATGTAGTTCTCCTTTTGAGATCTGTACATTCTACATTAAATTCCAAAGGAAGGAGTTTTTCGGCATATCTTCATGTACTCTTTAACAAGAAGAAACTTGGGTTTAAGAAACCCAAGAGTATAAACTGTAGAGAAAGGGATTTTTTTTCCCTATCTCTTAGACCAGGGGTCAGCAACCTTAAACCCCCAAAGAGCTACAAAGGTCCTAACCGGAAGCCCCCTGTTCAATTCTGGAGCCAACTGGAAGTTCGATTCCCCCACCATAGTGTCTCCTCCTAGTGCGATGTCCTTTTTCCTCTACCTGTCCTAACCAAAAGCCCTATCAATTGTGGAGCCGACTGGAAAACCCACCTCTTGCCATAGAGTCTCCTCCTGGCACACCATGCTTCCCCCCACCCCCAACCAGAAGCTCCTTTCAAAATTGTGGTGCCAACCAGTGACAAGGAGCCGCAACAGAGGGATGAAAGAGCCACATGTGGCTCCAGGATGCTGACCCCGTCTTACAGTAATTGCATCTTCTGTAATCCCTATGATCTTACTTTTACATGCTCTGTTGTGAGATGTATTTTCCTGAGAATACTGAAGAGAAAGGAGTAACTGTTTAAAACTCACACGAATGTAGCCTATTTTTAACGAACTGCGGGCATAAAGTTAGTTTAATGAAAAAGCCCCTTGCTGGCTTTCTAACAATTTGTACACTTGGAAATTCTCAGTTTACATTCAACAGTTACAGAATATGGGCAGCCCAATTTCACCTGGAGTGATTATGATGTTATTGGCTTCCTTTATCATATCAACTGCACCGTCCATATTCACTTCTGTATGAGTGCCAGTAATTTCCATTGGCTTCCCACCAGCTGTTGAAGTAGTACCATATCCTCCAAGAATCACATTAGCAAGAGAGCGATTCATAGCCTAAGGGAGCAAAAAAAGAGAGAGAGAGAAAAGCATAACTGGGTGTTCTGAATAAGTTGACATTTAAAACCAAGCACAATGGACACAATTCCACAAAGCAATTATTTCAGCAAAGTGTGTTTTTTTGGTAATGTCCTTCCCTTCATCCCACTCCAAGTTTTGATTTCCCATAATATTCCAACCTCAAGATGATGCAATTATGCAAATACCAAACATAATTCTACCTAAAGGCATTGGAAGATATCAAAGGTCTTTCTTTGGAGAAATATGAAAAAAGAAAAGAAGGCAGAACAGATTAGAACAGATGAAAAAATTAAGAGGATTACTGAAAAAAGCATTGAGGTCAATGCAGTTACTGTTTTCATAATATAAAAATAATAAAATATTAATTTTAAAAATATTTGTTTAAAAAGGAGGGGAAGAGAAAGCAGTACCATCATCATATAGAGATTATTAAATCTCCACAATCCGTTTTAGTAGGTATTTTGTTTCTAGGAACTCATTTATGTAGATTTATCGACATCTAGTGGCCATCAATTGAAAGAAAAGAAAGGAAATTGTAAGTTAAAAGGTGAAACTTTTTAGCAACTTGTCTACCTACAAGAAATGCCCTGTGTTTATGTGTAATTCACAGATACCATATTTCCAACATTGTTTTAACCTATATGTGTGTCTTATCAAATATGTAATCAGAAAATGTTAGCAGGAATACAGAAAAGTGACTTTTTGGATACTCACATGAACACATCCAGTATTAGACAGTTAAGAAAAAAGTACAGCAGCTGAGGAATAGCAATATTATAGTAGCAATTCCCCAAATTTCTGATATTATAGTTATTTAATCAAGCCGCTGACCAGTTTATTTTTATGCTCAGGAAACAGAATTGACTCAGATGTTGTTAGATAGTGACATGGACATATATGCTATCTAATAACGTATCAAACAGCTGTTTTCTACGGAAATATAGAAATATTAGAACGTTGCTTGGAGCCATGTGATCTGATTCACTGCACAAATAGTTTACATGAGGTAAAATCAAACTAGTCAGGGCTACTGAAGAGTTGGCCATCTGCAGATGACCCATTAGTTCAGTCGTTTTCTGGAATTTTTCTAATGACCCTGTAATCCCGTGCATTGGGGTGGAGTCTGAATGGGCAACTGAATGGGGCCAAGTGTTACTAGCTGGATGCCCTTCCTATCGCCAATGCAGAGTTCGCAACTGATATTTGTGCCCAGAGACAGAAGTATCTGCAGCTACCGAGGATCGAACAGCCCCGATTGTGAGGTGAGAGCTCCACCTCTAGGCCACTGCACCACTCAGAGTAGTTTTCTGGAAATGCCATCAGGAATAGATCTAATACAGGTCTATTCTTTCTGATTGCTACTTCTGCTTTAACACCCATTCATATTCATTCCAGATCTTACACCACCATCGCTTAAGCTTCTGCTCTTGTGCTTTATCACTTGCAATCATTTCTTAAACTACTGTGTGCTTTTGGTGTCAATATGGGGCAGGGGGAACTTCTATCTCAAGCGCCTAGGAGACTTCTGTATTCCATATATTTAGTCTGGGTGCCCCATTCCTCTGTTGGAATGGCCACAATATGCCTTAAATATCATCTTCTCATCTGCAAAAACTTGGCCCAAACGGAGAAAGGGAAACATACAAACACTGCCATATAAAAAATGAAAAGCAACAAAATAACAAGAAACGAGATATCCTAAATCTCACTTATAATACTAAAAACACAGCCAATCACAATGTCCTATTAAACCAGATTATTTTTTTCCATACCCGGCAATTGCATATATCGTCTGGCTGGCCTCTCATCGCAGCCATATTCATCCATCCTACCATTCTCATTTTGAGCATGAATTCCTACCACCTATGCTAGGTTTTTACCCAGGGACTGCACCACTATCCTCACTACCACCTAAACCCAGGCAAAGGAGAGAGGCCTTTGGCCCTTACTGCTTCTCAAAGGAGCAAACCAGAAAGGTAAAAACTCCTGGATTGGGGCTGAAAGGCGAAAGCGGAAGCAGTATGCTCCGTCCCATAGTTAGGTAGACCAGGTTGCTCTGATAGACCGGTCTCACCAGAAAAAACACAGAAAGGCAAAGTTATTTGGTGCCCCCCTTTAAGATCAACACATTCTGGAGTTGGCCTGGAACCTGCTTTTGGTCTGGACTAAATTTTCACCCAACCTTTCAAAGACCTGGGCAATGGGTTTTCTTTACCAGGCCTCAGATGCAAATGATTTAATGATTTGTTTGATGATACAATACAATTTTTCAACTAACAGATAGAATTTTGTGATGAACATATATTTGTGTTTAATACAAAACCGTGTAAACATTCTATGAATAAATTACAATAACAGATTGTTAACAGAGGGCTTTGAAATTTAACTTTGGTATTGTTTAACCTGCTAAGTATTTTTTCTTTCATATATGTAATGTTTGACAGAAAATTGGATTGCAAATAGATGTACAAGCTCATAAATTTTGGGCCTCCTTTGCAAAGAGAGAAGCTATTATTGTTGTAATAGATTTGTCAGTATTCAACTAAGCAGGATAATATGTGTTTTTATCCTTTGGGGTTCTTTTAATTCATTTTTTTAATGTTTAGTAGCTTATTTCCGTTAAGTACTAATGTGAGGTTTCTCACTTCTATAGAGATTTCCCTCTGTAGAAAACACAAAATACTAATACTATACCAACAAACAAATACTTTTCTGCGTAAGTTGCATTGCAAGCTCTTTCAAGAGGCAGCTTAATATTATCTTGGTTTTCTGACATGAAAGAGGCTTCCAAGGGAGCTCAATAGACCTCAGTGATCAAGTGGGATTCCTAAGAACAATGGAACATTCTGGAGTTCCCTAGAATGTTCTGTTTCAAAAATAGATTTTTTTTTTCACGTACCCAAACCATTGTTCACCGCCCTGAGTCCTTCGGGAGTAGGGCGGTATAGAAATTTGATTAATAAATAAATAAATAAATAAATTGCTTGGTTTATGTTCATTTATATTTTGGCAAGATTTGTCTTAAAGTATTCTGTATGTTGAATTTGAATGATACCTTTAACTGTAATCAGGAATGGAAGGTTCATTTGAAAACTTGAAATCTTGTGGAGGAGAAGCTGAAGGCAGCAAGCAAACAAGTTAATCAGTCTTCTGATTAATTGTGGCATGTAAACAATCTTAAAAAGCAAATAAAATACCTTTGTAACTACTTGCTCCCCACTTTCCATAGCTGAGTAAACTAGCACCCAAAGCAATATATGGTAGTAACAATAGAAATGAAATATGGTGCATTAAAACTAATTAACTGGGTTCCAAAAGTTAAACTTTTTGATACTTTCATCTGTTGAGTTGTGCTGAATCGAAGCAAGGCCCTGCCCAATTACAGCTGAGGAAGGAACAATGCAATCTTTCTCTCACAGAAGAATCCTCTTCCTTCAGATACCTCTTTCTCAACTTTTAAAAGTTTTAAAAGCTGCCTAGAGTATTTTCATTCTATTGAATATTTTTAAAGTATCTACCAGTACTTAAGTTTCTGTCCTGCACCAATCTTCCTATTTCCCTCCTCTCCCTTTCCAAATCTTATTAAATTACCTCCTGTGGAGTTTTATTTATATGGTATTGTTAGCATTGAACATTAAAAAGTCAGATGGCAAAAACATAATTTTGTCCTACATCTAAATTAGTTTGCGACATTCATGAGTGTACCAATACTACTCATAGGATATATATGTGCAAAAATGAGGAGAGGGAAGAAAAGAGAAAAGGATAAAAAGGAATCGGCTGAAAATGCCCAGAAAGAGAACAAAATATACAATAAAAAGCTTTTCCCGCAGGCAGAGAAAGAGTAATGAAACAGATAGTGTTGGAATGGATATCTCCAAAATCTCCTTACCACACACATGATATGAGACAGGATGGCCCCAGAAAAACCAATCAGGGCACCCACAATGGTTAATAAATTGTTGTTAAGCAGGAATCCTTCAGCACAGAGTGCCCAGCCAGAATAGCTGTTCAAGACAGTAATAACAACAGGCATGTCGGCTCCCCCAATGGCAGCTGTCAAAGTAACTCCCTGTGGAAAGCGGGGGAAAAGCTAAAATTGAAATATTAATGCAGGTTTGTTCAAAACGGCAAAAGTTTGCAACTTGGAAGTTTTAAAGTAATGTCTGTATATCTCTGAATGTATTTTTCAGAGATTCCTTGACTTACGACCTCAGTAGAAACCAGAAAAATCATCATAAAGCAATGCAGTCATTAAGCAAGACATCGCATGACTGCAACTTGTGACCTTCCCCGTCACTTTTCCCATTATCTTTACTTGTTGGAAGCCAGTTGAGAAAGTCATGAAGTGTGGGATACCGCAACCATCCTAAATGCACAATAATTGTCAAGTGCCTGAATTACCATCACATAACCACAAGGATGTTGCAATGATCATTAAGTGTGAGGATTGCTTGTAAGTCACTGTTTTCGGTGCACTGTAAATTTGGCATTAAACAAATGGTCATAAGTCAAGAACTACTTGAATTCATAATTGAGTTTTTAATATCTCCATGAGGAGAACCTAAAAGAATTCCATGAAGCATTATTCAGATACCTTCTCTCTTTATAAAGAACTTATTTAATTGCAAAAACTCTGCACATCCTTGAAACCAGACTTAACCTCAAAATGAAACCTCCAAATATGTTGAATTGTAATTCCTGGAATTCCTAGATATCTTTGCCTACAGTTATACAGTTAACCAGGATTTCTGGGAATTTAAATCAAACAGGAAGATTCAAGGCAAGAGAAAGCTGCTTAAGTCACAAGGTCAGAGTTGAAGATATTTTTTGTATGCAAATCTGTAGGTGCATCTGGAACTGGAACATCCTCAATAAATCTCCAGCTTTAATATAACGTTTTGGATTGTCATGTTTTTAAATTCATTGTTTCCACTGTTGTTTTGCTCTTATCAGGAAAAAGTTTTTCTTAATCAGTGATTGAAAATATATCCTTCCCATGAATTCTAATCTGGCCTTTTTAAAAAAAAAACCAAAAAAACAACTCTTTAAAGATGAATCTTTTATGTACACTGAGAGCATATGCACCAAGACAAATTCCTTGTGTGTCCAATCACACTTGGCCAATAAAAAAAATTCTATTCTATTCTATTCTATTCTATTCTATTCTATTCTATTCTATTCTATTCTATTCTATATTCTTTCTCTATCTCTATTTAGTCCCTGTTACGCAAGCTTTGTTTTTCATAGCTTTGTTTCCCATACTATTGAGCATTTTTGCTATCATTCTCTGAAATGATTTCTGAATTTATATCCTCCTTAAAAATACGCGTTGACCCAAAAGTCTTTTAAAAATGTCTCCACTAAACATGTACATTTTGGTTGTTATTTATGTCTCCTTTTCATTAAAAAGCTCTTTAGAATTCTCTGTACTCAGAAGAAAGATCTGATCAGGTTATTTACCACACCCCGTAAAAATTTGGAATATCTCACTATTTATAATTTATTATAAATTCGCACTTACCATTACGGCAGACAGGGCAGATACAGATCCTAAGCAAGTCAACCCTGTTGTGTAACTTGGATCCATCATGTATGGAACCATTCCACCTATGCTTAATGTTAACAAACCAGCATTCAGTAAGTGTCGTCCTGGTAAGTGGAGTGGGGCAGAATTCAGGATACCTATAAACATGAAAAAAATGTAATTTAAATTCTGGAACTAATCTAGACACAACAAAAAAAAGTCAGGATGAATCCCACAGACCCAATATCGCAGGGTTGTCAAACTCACGGCGTCACGGTGGCGTCACGTGACATATCGGGACTTTTTCACCCCTTCGCTAAATCGGGCCTGGCCAGCACGAGATGTATCTGGCCCATGGGCCGGGAGTTTGACAGCCCTGCAATATCAGGTCTCTTTTTTTCCTCTGTCATATTAACAAAACTACATCCTATACTTAACCATTCACTATAGGTTGTCCACAGGGACCAGATACTTGACTAAACATTGTTTTCTACTATTTATCATTCCATAATTTCAGTGATATGGGCCTTCTGACACAGAATGCAAAGCTGCTGAGAGTCTCAACCAAAACAACTGAACTTATGACAAACCTTTATTTATTTAATATATTTATATCTTCCAGGAGGCTCAAGGTATGCTCTCCTTCCATTTTAGCCCCTCAACGATCCTATTCAGTACTCTAGGCAGAGAGCATGAGACTGGAAAGAGTTTATAGATTCAGAGGACTGCCCTCCTAAGGAAATCTAAAATCTCGTATTTTAATTAAAACAAACGCTAGGATTTAGGGCGCCATAAATATTGCCTGCATGAATAATTTGTATTTTTCAGCTATCACAAATGCATGAGAAAAATTTTTCCCAAGTATTTCTGTTCAATTATACTTATATAATTGTATACTTATATACTATATAGAAGACCTGGCTCACATCCTATTTCATTGTTGCTTGTATAAGGGGGTGAGAGACAGGTACCTTGGTCCATATATCAAATGACTGACCCATTGGGATCGCCATATTAAAACAATTTATATCAAAACAATTAACAATTTGCAGCCAGAACCTGAAAATAACATTTAACACAGCACAGTACTTAAACAAAATGGTTCGGCTGAGATCTGCATACGTGGGACTGACTGGGGTAGATTGTAAGGGTGATACCGAAATATAATTTTATGTCATTTTACTCTATTTTATATATTTATGTATCAACTTATATTGTATCTTATCCTATAACTATTGTACTTTGCCCTACTTTTATTTTAAATTGTTTGCATAAGATTTTATTGGTGATATGTGTTTGCACCTTGTGTTTTGATATGGCCTATAGGCTAATCAATAAAGCTAACTGAAACTGAAACTGAATTATACTTTGCAGATGTTTCTCAGATGATCAGCATAATCCTCACTGTGTAAGTAAGTACATCTGGGTTCTATTCCATCTAGTTTCATCTTGTTAATTATTAAGTAAAAAATGGTTCTCCTCTCTGACATTTTAGTTTTCCATATGCAGCACATTTTGATGCATGTGAAGGAACAACAGATCCATAAGCCCATATATGGATCAATTACAGTTTTTCAGTGTAATGAGCTTCATACACACTCTGATGATAATTATATGTGAAATCTAATGTCTCTAAAGTCACCAAGCTTTGAAAGAGTGTTTAGCATCTTAGCGCAATTTAAGCCAAAGAAAATAGTGAATATATGTCACGCACATATGCACGCACTCATAAAAAAAAGAGCACACTATGGAAGAAAAAGGAGAGTTTACCCTGTAGTTTTCCATAAGCAACAAGAGAGCCACTGAAGGTTACACCTCCTATGTATGTGCCAAGATAGGCCACAATCATTGTGAGGCTTGCAGCTGGATCAGTTGCAAAATGGGGAAATTCAATCATATATTCTGCGACACAAGTGAGAACAGCAGCCAAGCCAACCAAGCTATGGAAAGCAGCCACTAGCTGAGGTAAATCTGAAATCTGGATACGTTTAGCAATTGTCAGACCTGCAGAAACAAAAAAACAGTTGCATGTTAACTGTGAAAGGGGATAACACTGCTCAATAATTCAGATCAATAATTCAGACCATAGGAACAACTGCTTCTTCAACATCAGCATGACTTTTAATCTCTGTGATTGGTGTTTTGTCCTTTAATTATATTTAATCAGAAATATAATCTGAGGAACTAAATACAAAAGGCTAAGGAGCAGGTTTCTATCACATTCTAACAGTCCTATAACTTTTTCAAATAGACCTCCTTTCCCATCACCTAACTGCAAATGCCACAACAGAATTAGGTAAGCCTTCCAAATCATGCAAATCCTTTTGCTTTGCACTTACCTATGGTGCCACCAAGGGCCATCGCACCCGACATCTGGGCCAGAAGCTCAACTGATGGTTTTAGACTTCCCAGGGTAGCTGCCAAACCTCCAGCAACACCTATCATACCCAAAGCATTGCCAAGTCGAGCTGTTCCTTGGGTAGAAAGGCCAGCCAGGGCACCAACACAGCACAATCCTGAACCCAGGTACATCATCTTTAAAAGATGAAAATAATATAGACATTTTTTTTTTTGAAAGGACTTAAAATTGTAGATTTGACTGGGGTACAAAGCACTGCTTAGCTGGGTTTCAAAATCCTCACAGCAGATACATGCTGCTTTCTCTTCAAATATATTTCTGCCCAACTGAGATTTTAAGCAAATCTGGAAGTTTGCAATGGAGTGGGCTAATGCCCGAAGGAAATTCGTTCTGCTTGTTCAAAATTGTTCCAATATTATCAGCGCCAAGAAAAGGCAGAGCTGATTATAAAATTTATACAGAAGACCTCTGGACAATCAAATTAATTTTCAACCTAATACATTTTATATAACGATTGGCTGCAAAGGAAAAGAAACATGCTCATTAGTAATCACAGCTTTTTTAAAAATATCAATACAGTTTTTTGCCTTTGCTAGATCAAGTTGTGTCATCCAATGCAACTGAAAAAGAATGTGTTCTACTCAATGGATTTTGTCATTAGGATAATGCAAGTGCTAATTTGATTTGGGGATAAAGAAATATATTAAGAAATGAGTACTTCCTTCTGTACAACTTCGCCTTGAAACCAAATCCCTATCTGAACCAACACAAACCATAGTTAAGGTTAACCAAGATTTCCTTTTAACCTGAAAGCCTTTTCTGAAGATGGTTTCTGATTTCAAGCGTAGTAGCAACAGACTTCTGAAATTGCTACAAGGAGTATAAGAACTTTTGAGGCTACCAACTTACAATTCTGTCAACTGAGGTCACCATCATTCCAGTCTAAAGGATTGCATTAACATAGGAAATGAAGTTTTTGAAAGTAAATATATTCTTAAAATAACTTTCTTCTTTCTTCCTACCAAGATTATACCAAGAAGTTATATTTCGCTAGCTATATCACTGTGGCATGGCTGCTACTTGTGTAACTATTATATTGGGCACTGCCAGTTCCAATTTCCTCTCAGCAAAGGAAACAATAGCTGGTCTATTTAGTGTTTTACTTAAACACTTAACTTAAAACACACATCAAAACAAGAAACACAAATTATCATCAGCCTCCAATCCATTTGCAAGGATACAGTTCTTGCAAGTCCTCAATTTACAACCACAATTGGAAACCAAGACTTCTGTCACTAAGCAAGGTGATCATTAAATTGATTAAGTGATTTTTGCAAGCTTTTTGTTATAGGCATTAAGTGAATCACACGGTCATTATTCTGGATTTCCTCACTGATTGCTAGTAAAACTGTCTGGGAAGTTTGCAAATAACGATCATGCGACTCCCACAGGACACCGCAACCATCATAAATACATGCCAGTTGCCAAGTGCCTGAATTTTTATAATGTGATTTTGGAGGTGCTACAGTGGTCAGAAGGATGAGGACAGGTTGCAAGTCACTTGTTTCAGCACCATTGTAACTTTGAATGTTTATTAAACAAATGGTTGTAAGTCAAGGACTATCGGTACTAATATATGAGGTACTATAAATGTTATACTACACATGCTGGATTCTCTTTTCATCCTAGCAAGCATAGAAAGACATCAGACAAGAGTAAGATTGACTACAACTCAGCAAATCAGCATCAGATGGCCTTTAATAACCTGTTCACAAGGATCTATGGATCCTTGAGCAATCTTCGTACCTGTTCAATGTTATAACCGCTTTGCAGTGATGTTCCATATCCTCCTATAAACAAAGCAGCAGGCAACAAATATAAATAGTTGTATTCAGGAGGGTCAGTAGGGCGCTTGAACATATCCAGCATTCTCTGAGTGACCAGGAAACCACCTATGCCACAAAAATAATAAAAATAATAATTAGGTTCTGAAAACTACCATATTTTTCAGAGTATAAGACGCACATTAGTTTTTGGGGAGGAAAATAAGAAAAAAGCTGATTGGCAGGTGGATCAGCCTCCCGGAATACGCCCAATCAGCTGTTCCCAGAGGTGAATTTTAGCAACAGGTTCCTTGGTTGTAAGCTCTGTGCCTTGCTTTTTTTTTTTTTTTTTTTTTGCTTTTGCTTTTGCTTTTTTTTTCTGCCTCTGAAACTTCTGAAACTCTGCTTCAGAAAAAACTTTTTTTCCTGCCTCTGAAAGCCTCTGAAACAGTTTCAGAAAAAAAGCCTCTGAAGCTCTGTTTGGGGGCTTCTTTTCTGAAGCTTTGTTTCTGATGCTTTTTTCAGCCTCTGAAACCTCCATCTGAGAAGATGGGCAGGGCTACATTCGGAGTATAAGACGCACCCAGATTTTCACCCTCTTTTTTGGGGGGGAAAAGGTCCGTGTTATACTCCAAAAAATACAGTAAAAAGTGCTTCATGTATGTGCTATAGGGAATCCACAAATTCAGTTAAATAGGAAATTGTCAGTCTTCCCTAGGAAGGACTATTATCTGGCTAGGCAACATTTTGATGCAGGCAAGAAAAGCAAGGAATAATTCAGAACAATTACTATTATAGGAACACTTGAGGTATACCATCAATGAAATGAAAATAATGTAGTAGCTCTGGCCTCAAAAAACCTTTCAGCTTATTGGAAAACCTTACGGCACTGGCCAGAAATTGTACAAAAAACATGCAAACAAGCCAGGTCAGATCTAGAATGGAAGACATTCCATTTACAACATCTGATGAATTTTGCTGCTATTGCCCAGATGCTTCAAACTCACTTTGTTGGCTAGAGTCTCTCAAGCTCTCCAAGCACTCAAGAAAATTGTACCATTTGAGCTATTCTATTCAGCACCACTTTTGAAAACAGATTTCCTGAAGATAGGAAGTAGGAAAGCTAGGAACTGCTTGATACCTGCAATGTTGACAGAGGAAATAAAAGCAGCAAGGACAGCAAGGCCCTGAGGCAGAGTTCCAGGTAAGTATTCCCCTCCCATTAGCGCTAATCCTCCAACAGCAGTCAATCCTGTTCAAAAAGAAAAACATCAACAGCACTGAAATCCTTGTAGGAAAAGAGAAGTGCTTCTGTTTGCAGGACGCAATTCTGATTATCGTGACTAATTAGTACCAACATATCCTCCACAAAATGCATTTTAAGTCTTTAATTACATAGGTGGACTCCTCACAGTACTGATGCCAAAAAGTATGTTTTTTTAGTTTCCTCAAGCCTCTTGTCTGTTGTACTGTCTCTCCTTTGCTTTCCATTCCTTTTTATATATATAGTGCTTAGTGAACAGTGAACAGTAAATACTTAATACTTATTAAGTTCCTAATTTCTATCCCTTTTATCCAACCATTGATAAAACAAGTCCCAAGTTCAAAAGTATTGTCTTCTTTTTCTTTTATCTTCAGTGTTAATCTGTCCATTTCTGCAGAGTCCAATATTTTTTTAATTATATCTTCTTCCGTAGGTGTTTCCTTGCTTTTCCAATGTTGTGCAAATACAATTCTTGTTGCTGTTAAAACATGCAACGTCAAATATCCATTCCCTTTATCGTATTTTTTCTAGTATTTATGCCTAACAAACATTTATGCCTAGCTTAAAATCTATATGCTCTCTTAACATTTTTTGTAACCAAATGCATTTTCATCCAATTTTTTTTTTATTTCCTTTGCTTTCCATTCCTGTATTAAAACTAGTTCTTGTACTTTGGGAGGGGGCTTTGAGGGTCAATGCAATTGAACGAAGAATGCCTAGATTATTTCATTCTGTGCAGTTATTTGCTACTCAGATAGTCCTCAACTTACAACTACAATTGAGCCGAAAATTTATGTTGTTAAGTGAGAAGTTTGTTAGGTTGAGTTTTGCCTCATTTTACAACTTTTCTTGCCAGATTTGTTAAGTGAATCACTGCAGTTCTTAAATTAGTAACACAGTTGTTAAGTGCATCTTCACTTTGTCAGGTCACAGAAGGGAATCACATGACTCCAGGACACAGCAACCGTCACAAATGTGAGTCAGTTGTCAAGCATCTGAATGTAAATCATGTGACCATGGGAATATTTCAGTGGTTGTAAGTGTGAAAAAATGGTCATAAATCACTTTTTTCAGTGCTGTTGTAACTTCAAATGGTCACTAAATGAACTGTTGTAAATCGAGGATTATCTGTATTCAGGTGGTAAGCAACTTATAATCATTCATTTACAGACTGTTAAAATTATAGTGACCCTGAAAAAAGTGACTGATAGCCCATCCTTCCACCTACATCTCCCTCAGTCACATGATCAAAATTTGGCTGCTTGGCAACCAGTATTTATTTATTCATTCATTCATTCATTTATGAAATGTATAGTGCCGCCTATCTGCGCATGGCGACTCAGGGTGGCTTACAAGAATATAAAAACCTCATATAAAAACCAATAAAACTAATAAGAGAATCATATAATAAATTAATAAAATAATAACCCCTTGCCCTGGTGACAACACATCACACAAGCCATTTAAACGGTTCCATCCCGCTCTGCGTTCCCCAGGCCCACTGGCAGAACCAGTTCTTTTGATGTTTGCAGCATCCTGGGGTCATCGGATCGCCATTTGCAATCTTCCCAGTTGTCTTCTGACAAGCAAAGCCAATGGGGAAACCTGTATTTGCCTAACAACTGCACAATACACTTAACAACTGTAGTGATTCACTAAATGAACCCTCCTCTAGCAAAAAATGGTTGTAAAATCAGGCATGACCCAATTTAACAATCTCCTTTCTTAGCAACAAGAATACCGGTGCCAATTCTGGTCATAAGTCAAGGACTACCTGTAGTTATTTGCTATACATAAGTCTTAAAGACTTAATTTTGTACTTTCTGATCTTTTCATGGATTAGCAAGAAGCAGCAGACTTTTCTCTACCACACCTTTGGTTTAAGAACATCATATGCCTGCAGCTAATCAACAAAGATTATCATATTAAGAAAGGTGTTGCATACAAACATCTACCCAATGCATTCTTTATTATGGAAATCTATGCTGTACTGCTATAGAGCAGGTGTCAAACTCAATTTCATTGAGGGCTGCATCAGGGTTGTGTTTGATCTCAAGGGTGAGGTAGACATGGCCAGCTCAACGTCACTCGTTTTGGGGGCACCTTGGTGGCCTGAGCACTCTGCCAGCAAAAACAGGCTCCCAAGCTCCATTTTTGGCTGCGACAGCCTCCTGCAACCCTCTGCCAAACAGATCTCTGGAAGGCCGAGTGCGGGAGCCATTGCAACCAAAAACGGAGCTTGGGAGCCCATTTTTGCTGGCAGAGGCACCATGGGCCAGTCCTTCACTGTTTCCAGGGCAGCCCCAAGGGCCAGATCTAAGCACCCCGTGGGCCAGATCCAGTCCCCCAGGCCTTGAGTTTGACACCCCTGCTATAAAGCAAAGCAGAAAGGTTCTTGGAGAAAATATGCAGAGGCTATTAGCAAAAAATGAACTCAGTCCAGGAAAGTCAAACAAAATGAAAAATAACTTAAAACAGTCCTGCTTTTAGGAGGGTAAGAAGGGGAAATATTGTTAGTTTTTCAGGATTCTGTTACAGTATTAGCCATTTCTTATTCTGTCTTTATTTTTTATACATAAATAATTCAAGGCTGCAAACGTATTCCTCCTCTTCCTATTTGCCACACCTCAATGGGTTGAGCTGAGAGTGACTGGCCCAAAGTCACCCAGCCAGCTTTCATATCTAAGCCAGGACTAGAACTCACAGTCCATTTCCATGCCTGGCCTACTCAAAGAGCTGATAATTCAAAAGTTGCCATGATGTTTTGGCAACATCTTGGCCTATCAGAAGTTGGAACTTGGCATAGTCCTGCAACATTAAATATGCCTCAAGAGCAACCATCGGTGGAATGCAGATTTAGAAGTTTATTAGTACATATGGCAATCCATCTTTTGGACCAAATAAGGATTGGTACAAAGATTTTAGTCTATGTAGTCTGCTTCTCAAGTGATAACCCTTGCCATAAACAGTGCAAAAATTACCTTTGGAAGAGTTAGGCCTCTAGGAGGTAAGAATTCAAAGTTCCACAGTACTTCTAAACATATTTAGGAACTGAATCTTGTTCATTACTGGTTGACTACAAGAGCAAATCATAGATAAGATGAAGTAGGTCTAGATTCTTTTCCATCCTGATGTACTCCAGATGTAATAACTTATATATATTATATATAACATATTTTAAGACATTACGTATTTTAAGACATAACATATTTTAAGACATTATATCACTCACACTAATGGCAAAGTAGATAAGGAAAGACAAACTTTGAGCTTCGGAATACATTCTCTAGCACAGGGGTATCAGACACGTGGCCCGCAGGCCAGATGCATCACACGCTGGCCATGCCCATCCCCGGTTTAGCGGAGAGGAAAAAAGTCACAATATGTCATGTGACAACAACGTGACAACGCAAGTTTGACGCCCCTGCAGAAAGTATGAACTGTATTAGCTGTACCTTCAAACAGACAATTATAACTAACATATAACTCAGATGCACAGTAATTTCATTCACATATTTTCATTTTTAATGTGTAGAATTTCTTCTCAATCAGTTAAAAACAGAAATATTAACGTTCAAAAGAAATATTGGCACCAAATGTATCCGTCCCTGGATAGGGAGGTCTTTCAGACCCTCATGTCGTCATGAGTCAACTCATGATTTATATTGTAATGTACTGTGCATGGAACTGCCCTTGAACTCAGAAACATCACTTGGTCCAGAACTCAGCACAGCCAATTATGCCTTGATATACCCATGTGAGACTTCTGCTCCACAAGCCAGACTGGTTGCCAGCTTGCTTCCAAGTGTGATTCAAGATGCTGGTTATGGCCTATAAAGCCCTAAATGGCATGGGGCTCATTATTTGAAGGACTGCCTATCTGCCACAGAGTCTGTTCAACTGATTTCAGCTGACAGGGTTGGTGTATTCCAGATTCTTTCAATCAAACAGGACTCAGGAAGCACACCTTCTCTGTCGCAGTGCCTGCCTCTGGAATAAGGTTCTCTCTGGCATCCATGTGGCTCCCACCCTGCTGGCATTCTGCAGGGCCATAAGGATCTGATTGATATCCCAGACCTTGGCTTGCTGGCTATTGGAAGTTGTGGAATGTTTGAGTTATTACTGAATTTACTCACTTCTTCTTTGCTAGTTCTTGTTTTTGTTACATAGTATGTCTGTTTTTATTCTAGCCACCCAGAATCACCTCAGTACCAAATCAAATCAATAAAGTTATAGTCATACCCGAGATGGCATTGGTCACTGACATGAGTGGTGAATGGAGTGCAGGAGTCACGCCCCATACAGTATGGTATCCAACGATCCCAGCCAAGCCGAAGGTTGTCACCATCTGAGTGAAAGCTGAATTTGGAGAGGCAATGCCCAGCCCAAGCAGGCTAGCAATTCCTGTAAAACAAGACAAAACACATTCAGCCTTTTGGAATACTGCAATCACCTTCCTGTGAATGGAGGCTAAGATGACCATTGCTTGTCTCAGGTAGGGGTGCTAGAGGCAGAAAGTATATATTAACTAACTGGCTGGCTACCTATGGAAAACAGCTCCCTTAAACCGTTGCTTGTGTGTCCTCATTAGAGACAGCCCACTCAGTTTTGCATCAGTTTTCAGGTCCTTGTCTAATACAGCCCTGAATATATGACATCACCATCCCAAGCAAGAGTGCCAAAGGTATGACTCTAAAGGAGTTTACCACTTAATAGACACTTGTTAGAAAAGTGTCTAGGTCAGGGGTGTCAAACTCGATTTCATTGAGGGCCGCATCAGGGTTGCGTTTGACCTCAAGGGGCCGGGGTGGGCATGGCTGGGGTGGGCATGGCCAGCTCAAAGCCACTCATGTTGGGGGGCACCTGTGGAGGCCCAAATGCTCTGCCAGCGATAAAAACCTTCTGCAACCCTCTGCAAGCGAAAATGGAGCTCGGGAGCCCCCCGCACGCGCCCCATATGAGCTGTTTTTAGCTGCGACAGCCTCCTGCATCCCTCTTCCAGCAAAAACAGAGCTCTGGCAGAGGCCCCACGAGCCGGACTTCGCTGTCTCCAGGGCAGCCCTGTGGGTCACATCTAAGCACCCTGTTGCCCAGATCCGGCCCCCAGGCCTTGAGTTTGACACCCCTGGTCTAGGTGAAGGGCATCCCCTTTTAATTTTTACTGATGCTAGAGGAAGTCTGGAGACAGGGATCTGAACTACAATAGCATGATGTTAAGAATTGTCCCAGGAAAATGTAACTCAGGGGTATCAAACTCGCATTGTCACAGTGTCATCATGTGATGTATTGCACCTTTTTTCCCCTTGGCTAAACCGGGAGTGGGTGTAGCCAACGTGTGACGCATCTGGTCCGTGGACTGTGAGTTTGATACCCATGATGCAGGTGAATGGAAAATAAAGAAATAACCAGGGGGCAAACACCGAAGCAATGAAGAGCAGAGGGGGATATGGTGCAACTTAGCAGTTGCAAGAAAAAAAAATGGCAGTTTGCAGTATATTCAGAAAACGGTAGCAATGACATTTCCTTGTACCTAAAATTCCTGTTCTCCACACCTACAGTATGTCAATTGTTGGAAAGTACCTATGATCTAGGAGTTAATCCTGGATGAAAATGATGACATGCTGTAACACTAAGTCTTGGCTGAACTAACAGAGTGAAGAGTCAAACTCTCTCTGTCTGCTTCTGTCTGCCAAGATTACATGGTAGAGACTGTGGTCTACAGGAATTCTATATTGCTCAACAGATGTCCCATTTGACAGTCTGCCAGCTTTAAGGTCATGCTACTGGAGTTGAATGGCTGAGTCTATCATCTTGGATTGTCTAACTCCAAGAATTCTCCAGCCAACATGATCGCTCAAGAAAATTCCGGGAATTGATCTGGATGATGCCAACAATGGAGACAGTTGCATTTTCTTGGACTGGGCAAGGCCAGCCTTTAACTGGGTCAGCAAATTCCAGAGAAGAAGCCGAAGAGTGGCACTCATTTCTCACCTGCTGTATAGGCAGACGCAGAGGTCATCGTTTTCCTGAAAGGTGTAATAGTAGCAGCTTTCTCTGCTTCTAGCTCTGCCACTGTCTTCTGCTTCACAGGTGCTGCCTGGGGAATGTTCTTAGGAGGCGGTGCTGGGAAAATCACTTTCCCATCCTAAGAAGAAAAAAGAACTAAGGGCTTAATTAAAAGATCAAATGGTTTACATTAATGATTCAAAAACCACAGTCTCTTGAGTCAATGAAACCTTCCAGAGGCCCTGTTATCTTCAAAGTTCCAATAGAAAATATAAAGGGAGCGGTGACTTTGATATCAAGAGGTTTTTTTTTAACTTTTTGATTAAGTTAGAGCAGTCTTTGCCAACAGAACATCCTGAAAATGCATCAACTCCCATACTCCTTCAAAACTTCTGATAATAATCTGATTTGCAATCCTAATGCATCAGGAAGCACCTGGCTGGATAAATTGAGGTAACAGACAAAGCAATAGACAAGGCAATTTGTCTTTTGGGAATGAATTCCAAAATGGAGTAATTAATACTTTGTAAAAGTACAAACTTTTCCTATGGCAGAAGACAATACATGGATTCCTATTCTGCTGAATTTGATTGGCAGAAAATAAATCAACTCCAAGGTTGGAGCAATTTCTGGCTGATGTTATGGGAGTGTCAGAGGAACAAAGAGACTTTGATCCAGGGTCTTCAATGTACATTTTCCCCACCACTACTAGTCGCAGCTACTCATGAGTATTTCAGTAGACTGTCAATATTATAGGTGTCATACTTGGGCATCCTAAAGATCTTCCTCTCCGTGGGCAGAGTGGCTATTTCCCAATTAAACTTTAACCACTTTCATTAGCCATATATTTTTCTCATTAACTTTGTTTGATACCCAGATGCACACAGATTTTCTTTGCCTTCCATGTCCTAACTCTTTATGCCAGTCATATCCTTGGGCCTTCTTTTTCTTATCCAAATGGATTAAAAGGAAAGGAGAAATGTGTAACCAAAAATGTTGAATGGGAAATTCCCTGTCCCCAGTTTTACTCATTCACCATGTATATTTATTCCATATTGTTTTAATTGCTTTTACACGTTTACAGTGAAAACTACCCGGAGTAATTTGAGATGGGTGGCTGCAGAAATCAAATAAATAAATAAAAATTATAATGACCACCTCAAACAGATTTTTCCAGCATAAAAACCAACAATCCATATTTTAATCCTTCTGACGTCAAAGATGCTAACAGAATAGCATATCAACAGCACTGGAAAATACTATTGATTTTAAAATAATAAATGAGAAATAAGCTACTCTCCTTGCAAAATACATTTCAAAATAGGAATCAGTATATTTCACTCACAGGAAATTCAAATGCAGAGCCGTAAATAAGATTACTTAAATAAATAAGTAATAAGTATTAAATATATATAATCAGCTTTAAACAGGGGGGGGGGGGGTAGGGAAGAGCCCCTTTACCTTCATTACCACTGTTCCTCTAACAACGTGGTCAAGGGTGCCATAATCAAATTCATCCTTTATGTGAAAGTAAAAGTTTTCTTTGTCTGGGCTGATGGCTTTCAGAAGCTTTGTGATGTTGTTTGAATACAAGGTACTAGCTTGGGTAGCCATTCTGCTGGGCAGGTCTGAGTAACCTATATGTGTGATCCCCTGTAGGCAATAAAAAATATAGATGAAAGAACATAAGAAATAGCTTTATGCCAAGTTGGATTATTTATCTAGCTTGTCCAATATTGTTGCTGCTGCCTGGGGCCAATTTTCAGGGTTCCAGGCCTAACATATTTAACTTTTTCCAGAAGATACTAAAGTTCTACATGTCCTTTTGTCATATATTTGTACATATGATTAAATAAACTTAGAAATAATTTGGGGGAGGGGAAAGGAAAAAGAAATCCAATTCTTCAAAATCTAAATCTAGTCATGACAATAAATAAAGCAATTGTTTTCCTACATATTAACTTTTTTGAAAGCAATTTCTGAGCTTATATGGGGCATCTTCCATGTCGATAGGCCTGCCTTGATTAACAAATGTAAGGGTTAAAGTGCAAACCAGTGATTCTTAGGATGAAGGTGACTGTTAAATAAACACAGGGCAACTTGGTTTCAAGGCCTCCAAGAACAACAAGTATCTATTATTTCAGAAAACCAGGAGGAAGAAGCTATTAAGTTGAAATACTGAAGTCATAAAAGGAATTTATATCTTCAGGCAATTAACTGTCATGAGTGGCTTTATCCTTGCTTACAATCAAGATTGTAATCTAGCCATGTCTGAAAGTCTTCTATCAAATCTAGTTTAGGAGCTCAATTAGGATACCTTGAGTTTAGTTTTTTTTTTTTTAAATGTTATTTATTAAATTAAAAAAGGCTAAATTAATATACTTTGTGCTTTTACAGTTTAATTTTATCTATTTTCATGGGTCTATTTATTTATAGCACAGTTTATCTGGGGGAAAAAATTACAAGGAAATAAAGGTAGTCCTCAACTCATAATGGCAATTGGGACCAGATGTTCCATAGCTAAGCATGACTATAATGCTTAGTGAAGGCAATTGCTGCAGTCCCAGTTGAATTGTGAATGGAGATGGAGTGTGATGCAATGTGGGTCAGAGGGCGAGGTGAGAATCAGGGAGAGTGTGGTCTGGGTTGAGGAGGGGAGGGTGACCAAGAGTACACTAGAGTTGTGCACCATAGAGGGCATGATGCAGCAAGGGTCAGGGACAGTGAGCAAAGCTACGAGAGAGGTGTTTTGGGGATGAAGCACAGAGATATGCAAGTGGCCAGCAGGGTGCAAGTGCAGAGGGCTAGGGGAGGATGCATAGGTTGCGGAGACTTAACCCAGTGACTTGCAACCTTTCCCTGCTGCCTTTCCCACTGACGTTCTGGGGAAGCCAGCAGGGAAGTTTGCAAATGGTGATAATGTGATCACAGGGCACTGCAACCAATCATGAGACTGAACCGATGACCATAGTGTCCTGGGATAGCCGGATCTCCAAGAACTGATCATAACCACCATTCACTCTCATAACTTTGAAAGATTGCTGAATGTAATGGTCATAGAATACGGACAACCTGTTAGCAGGCCCAAGTGGTAATATCACATGTGTCTGCCCACGGAACACTAAATATATTAATGATCAACATTTTGCCAATACTGACTAAAACAAGTCCATTTGTTCCACTTAACTGTGAATAAACAAAGTAAGGAAATTTGCTGTGTTAAGTTGTTTAAGTATGAGATAACTACCATGTTCATATCTGGAGACGAGAAATATTAGGAAATAACCACTTCATAGAGCACTAGGTTGGGACATTTAGCCTAGGAACTCCTTACTTTATACTAAAAAAGGACAGCTATAAAGAACCTGATGAAGCTACCTTGTGAACATAGAGTTCCCCTGGCTTTGTAGTTTCAATATTCCCGCCTGCTTCAGCAGCTAGATCTACAACCACTGATCCTTCCTTCATCAATTCAATCATATCTTTTCGAAAGAGGATCGGAGCTTTTTTACCTGAAAAGACAAAAAATACCCACAATATTCTAAAATTGTAATTTGTACTTAATAGAAATAACCCGTTCGGTCATTTTTCTCTACATAAAAAAAGAACAGTTAAGCTTATTCAGTTGTGTAGATTTCCAGAGAATCAGCCTTACTGACATAAACTTATAGGTAGTCCTTGATTTACAACTAATCACTTAGTAACCATTTCAAGCTTCGACAAACCTAGCTGAGAGGTGCTTATGGATTCAAAGTGCTAACAGTCAGTTCCCCACCAGTTACGTGACCTTCTTTTGAGATGGGGCAGCCAGGCTGCATGTACAGCATCCCACAGTCAAATCACTGCGTTTTACGATGGTTTTCTGAAAATCGGTATTTAGTTCTGCTTTTCAATAATACAGCACTCATAGTGAACCATTGGCTTGCTTACAAACCACAGCATTTGGTTAATGCTAGCGGATTCACTTAATGACTATGGGGATTAACAACTGTGAAAAACAAATTCATTTTACAACTGTCATGAGCTCAACTGTGATAGACAGGCTTCATTATGTCATAACTCATGGACTACCTGTATAAATTTGGAACGGGTCATTTAGATCACAAACCTGCTATATAGCGCAAAAATCACCACATTGTTGGGTATCAAAGTCATGTCACCACTCCAGAACTACAATAAATTTTTGGCCTTTAACCTAATTTTTTAACATGAGTTGGAGCAAAGATTATCAATCTTTGCTCCAATCAAACATTCTAGTGAAAAACTCATGTATATTCCACAGAATACTTACCAGGAATAAGTGCTGTTGTAATAATGATATCAACTTCTTCACATTGTTTAGCAAAGAGTTTCATTTCAGCTTCAATAAACTCTTTGGACATCTCCTTTGCGTATCCTCCTTGGCCTTCTCCAGATTCCTTTATGTCAACTTCCAATGGCTCAGCACCTAATGATTTAAATTGTTCTAATGCAGCAGCTCTACCAAGTAGAAAATAAAGCAAACTCTTAATAACAAGGAAAAGAGCAAAAAATATACAGAACATAATACCAGAAAAAAGTCTGTGCAGGAGTCTTCAAAATCATATTCTCCCTTAAAAATGACCTCCAATAAATTCAGATGTGTAACTAAAGTGATGATGAGTTTGTCAAATAAGAATTATTTCAGTATAGAAATAATGTCTGTAATTACTTGTTTACTTAATCTCGCAGGGATGTAATAAAAATTGAAATTTTCAGGAAGCCTGGGGGTCAAACAAAAGTGGTAATCACCATGTGAAAACAGTAAGACAAAGGATGTTTTCATAAAGATCCTTCACTTTTCTATGAGATGAGCAGCTATGTAAATATGATGAACAAATGAATGAATGAATATCCCTACCTGTTTACTAAACAGTTTCTTTTATTTTCTGTATCTTATTGTTTTTGCTGTCTTGATATTATGATTAAAAGTTTTATTGTTGATAACTCTCATCGTAATTTCTGTTGTATCACTGGCCTTGTTTATGAGGAGAAGGAGCATAAGAACAAAATAATAAATATAAACACACAAGGTGGTGATGGGGATAGGGTTATCGCACTGAATATAAGAAGGGAATCAATCAAATTTGAGACTACAGTTTCAAATACCGATAGTCCTCATTCACTGACTACCTGTTCAGCAACCATTCAAAGTTGTGACAGCACCAAACAAGGAGACTTACAACTACCGTGTTTCTCCAAAAAGAAGGCCTGATCTTATTTTCTTTTGACCCCCCGAAAAAATGGCTAGGCCTTCCCACTTCTTCTGCGGCCGCTTGCCACCACTTGCACGCATCGCTCTGGCCTCTGTTTCGGCTCCAGATGCCTGCCAGAAGGCATCTGCAGCTGATAATAGAGCTCTAGATTGATCTGGACTTCTATTATCGGCTGCAGATGCCTTCCGGGAGGCAGGCATCTGAAGGTGAATCAGAGGCTAGGGCAATGCATGCAAGTGGTGGCAAGCAGCCGCAGAAGATGGCGAGACAGGTGGGGTGTGCGAGGCCTGGTAAGTAGGGCAGCTTCACCCCCGCCCCATCCCCACCCTATCTTATTTTTTAACCTGTATGCCTCGCCCCACACCCTGCCCCCTGGGGTGGGCAGGATCTTAATTGGGGTAATTTTGTGGGTGGGGCTTAATTTGATTGCATGCGCTCAAAACCGTGATAGGGCTTCTTTTCAAGGTGTGTTTTTGGAGAAACACAGTAGTCATCATAGTTGCAGCCAACCCAGTATTCTCACAGTGACGTGATAGTGATTTGGGTGCTTGGCATTTGGCCTATGACATTGCAATGTGTCACAATCGTGATTGCTGTTTGTGACCTTCATTGGCTTCCAACAAGCAAGGTCAATAGGGAAGCCAGCAAGAGGCTACAAATGGTGACCACATGATCTTTTGCCTAATGACTAGGTGGCCATTGTAAACCAGTGTGGTCGCATGATGGCATGCTTTATGACCACAATCAGTTAGAGATGGAGTTGCCAGTCCCAATTACCACACTTAAGTGAGAACATACTATTATGTTCAAGCTTTACAGATATAGAATCCCTTTTCATTTCTTCATCTTCCTGATGAATGAATGGCTAAAATGCATCCTGCTCGTGCTTTTACATATTCCTGAATACATAAAGAGAAATGACTGAAAAGAGCCATTGGGAGCAACTTGTGACTTAGGTCATGGGAAGCCATCAGGGAAGGTTGCAAATGGCAATTACATTTGATGGAGCACTGCAACTATCATAATTGCAAACTGATTGCTAACAGCCCAAACCATGATCATGTAACCCTGGAGCTCTGAGAAAACTGAAACATCAAGGATTGCTTGTAAATACCACATTGGTCAATGCCATCGCAACTTCAGCAGTTGCTGAACAAGCAGCTGGTAAGGGCTACCTCTATAATAACAATGCAGTACTACGGATTATTCCCTACATTCCAGTATACAAATATTAAAATGGCTTTAATTCTTTGAGAGAAATACTATAATAATCCCCCCCAAAAAATTTATAGAAACCTGAGTCTGAATTGTCTAATTGGCACCACTTAGCCAATCTTCACTTTTCTCAAAAGGGGTTAAGAGGGGTTAGAGCTAATTAATACCTTAAGGAGAAGCCCTCGGAATCTCCAGAATTATAAGCAATTTTGTGAAGTTGTCATCATCATCATCATCAACAACATCATCATCATAGAAAATAGTAGCAACCCACTACATGAATGTGTTTGTATTTCAAAACAAGTAAATCAAGATGATATTCCTTTACTCCAAAATCTTGTGTGAATTACTAAGGTGCAATCCAGAAAAATGTAAAAATCTGAATTATTCCTTACGTTATGCAGTATATAGTGGTGTTCAGTTATGCAGCCTACTTGGGATATTCAAAAATTCATGGGGGGGGGCACAAAGTTATTTTAAGAAGAAATGGAAATAAACTCTTTGCAAGCTGTTCTGATTATTCTTGAGGAACAACAGAATATAAATGAATTATTAACTAATAAATTTTTAGAACCACTTGGATGTAGTGGTTAAGAAACCAGGCTAGAACCTGGAAGAGTGTGAGTTCTACTCCTGCCTTGGTCACAAAAGCAGCTGGATAATCTTTGGCCAGTGACAACTTCTCAGACACTTCTCAGACTCAGGAAGGTATCAACTGCAAACACTTCTGAAAAACTTTGTCAAGAAAATTTGCAGGGATTAGTCCAGACCATTGCCAGGAACCAACAGTGACAGGAAGGAACAAAATAAATAAATTTGTAAGAGTCATATATGTCTACCTGGTATCAAATCCACGAACTACAGCTCCCATTGATTTAGCTGTTCCTGCAGATGCTAATCCAGCAACTCCACCTCCAATGATCAGAACCTACATCCAAGGAAAGAATAATAACTTATACCAATCTAAATTGTAAACACTAAATAGCCAACATGAATCAACATAAAGTGAAGATGTAGGATGGTTTTAAGCAGCACCCAACAGCAGCTGTTGGTCTAAGAACATAAAGTTTCTTGAAAAGGAAAATATTAACCAATCAATGGTATTGTATATCAGTTATCCAAATCTTAAGGACTTTGCAGGAAAAAGAAATTATCAATCACTACAAGTAGTGAATTCTCCCATAGTGGAATGTCTGATTTTCAGATTCCATACAAGAGCAGTAAATAGCAGTGGTTTAAAAATCTAATTTTGTTCAGTAACACCTAGAAACAGCCAAAACAATTTCCAGCCTGCGTTTGTCAAGTGCAAAGAATCAGGATCACATGTTAAGTTCCAGTTAAGTATATTTATTGCTCATGCCTATATCAGTGATGGAATTCAATTTTTTTTACTACCGGTTCTGTGGGTGTGACTTGGTGAGCGTGACAGCGGAAGGATACTGCAAAATCCCCATTCCCTCCACACTCCACTAACCTGCTCTGGGAAGGAATCCAACTCCACCCTCTTCATTTCCCTGAATAAAATATTACTCATAAGAAAAGGCTCCCAGAAAAGCAAGGAAAAATCAAGCTGCTAACAAGGAACCTGCCTGATACTCATTCCACATTCCTGCCAGCTGCATAAAGGAAACTTTGTAAGAAGAAAACAGCTACCAGTGCTTAGAGAGAATAGAAGGTGGAAACCGGAAGTTCGGCTCCATTTACAAGCAGGCAGAAAACTCATTCAGGACAGGATATTTCACAATGGAAATCGCCCAAACCTTTTTAGAAACACAAAGCCCATGTTGCACAAACCCCAAAACTTCAAAAACATAGAACCATATAAGAATCCCTCCTCTTATCCAGTTTGTTGTTCAGCTGACCCAGAAACGAACTGCTGAATGTCACTTTGCTTCTGCAAGTAAAAACCTCCTTCCAGCAGCTCCTTCTTGGCTTGTCAATTTAAAGCAATTGCGTCTTTTTTTTTCCCCCTTCTTCTTCTTTGCCAAGTGATCTCCTGGCTGAAAAGCAAGCCCTGATTTTTTTCCTTCTAGCCGATCAGTTGGGAGGCTTCTTGGCTTCTCAATTTAAAGCGACAGTATCTTGTTTTTTTTTTCTCTTGTCAAGTGAGCCCTGATTTTTCCTTATAGCCGATCAGCTGGGAAACTGGGAGGCAGCGAATAGATTGGGGGCGGGGCCAGGCAGAGGTGGTATTTACCGGTTCTCCAAACTACTCGAAATTTCCACTACCAGTTCGCAAGAACCGGGGAGAACAGGTAGCAACCCACCACTGGCCTATACACCAGAATCTAGTCAACTAACTTTCAGCACTAAATTGGCATTAGGCAAGATTCTTGTCAATGGAATTGGAGCATTTGTGGACACGTAACAATTCTAGGCTGAGTTGTCCCTTGACTCCATCTCCAGGTTGTGTTTCTTCTCCTACAGCTTTGCTTGAAACACAGCTAGTCAGGTGCATGACTATGCCAGTGCTATTATAAACACAATATTACTGGGTTACCCAATAAGAAATGCAAGCATTCTTATAGGAACCATGATGTTTTCAAAACTACAAACATGTATTTAGAAAAGAATTTAATGGAGAAAAACCTTTTAAAAAGCCCAGTGCAGTTTGATTGCACTTAGCAATTGTGGAACACTAAACAATAATTAGGAGGAAAAAGAAAACAGAAGGAAAAGTAATCATACTGAATTGCTTTAATTCTATAGAGCATCACATCATGCTACGTTTCATTGTAACTCTGTTTGCATAATTCATCCTCCTCCTGCTTGACATAGAGAGAAAATATCACTTTTGATTCGCTTAGCTTTAGACTAATGAGGTTTCACCAGACTTTATTCACAAATCTCAAGTTTATTTATCAACACTATAAAGAATGAAAGGTTGAGTTCAAAAGATTCTATCGGATACCGAGTCATGCTTTTAATACATGTTTGCAAGGAACTATTTGTACAACTTGGAAAAGAATTTTCAGCATTCTTGGCAAGAATTCTGTTATCATTAACAGACATCAGTTAATTTCTGAATGCCAAGGTAACTAGTTTCTCTGTTAGCTGGGAAGAACGGAATTTACTCTTCCTCCTTCGGAAGAATTTAGCGCTACTGTCTGTACTTTTATAGTAATACTGAATACTGAAAACACTGCAGCACATGAGAAAATCATTTAATATTTTAAAGCATAGTGTGGAATGGATGTAATTGTCTTCTATTTTAGAAGAGATAATGTAAGAAACCCATCAAACAGTATTAGCAGATTATATTTTGTATTGTAGTAATAGAACATAAATGTTTAAAAGACTGCATAACTCTATACAGGACTGTAATGAAACATATCACTTTAGAAAGTTATTTCAGTTATGACTGCTAATGACTGGACTAGTCATGTTATTTAGCCTGAAGTCAAGATTAAAATTACAGGATTACCCTATCCGTAATAGCAGTTCTTCAGACAAAGTTGTTAACATGTAGAAGTGACAGACATTTTACTGTTTGCCAGCAACAGTAAACCAGATTTTATATTAATTTTATAATCTGCATAGCTTAAGCTTTTAGACATTAATTTGTAAATTACTCAGTATTCATTACAATTTAACAAACCACTGCCAACATCAAAAGAAATTGCATTTGATTTACCAGGGAAAGGCTAAAAGGAGTCTCTGGAGAAGAAAACTCACTAGAAGAGATTGTAATCAGCATATGAAGGCACAAAGAGCATTGCTAACCTGCTTATGATTGATTCATTACACATTTTTCCCACACATACCTTAGCTGGAGGAACTTTGCCAGCTGCCGTGATCTGACCAGTGAAAAAACGACCAAAATTATTAGCTGCAAGTACAACTGCCTTGTAACTGTTAAAAGAAGGAAAACCAGCCATCAGTATAATTGCATTTACATTTCTCCATAGATATAGTATGGTTTCTGTGTGTGGCTTCGAAGAGTAGCATATGCTGATCTACCCATCTGTCTTCTGTTCCCATTCACATAACCAACATAGCATAAGGGATAGTTCAAATGAATCTGATAACTGAAAGAAAGAATGAGTCACAACTGGTCATCAGAAAGCTGGACACAATGCAAACCATGGAATGAGAGAATCATGCTAAAGCACAGCTACTAATTGTGAACAATAAGCACTACTGTATCAATCTGCTTGCCATCAATTGTGTATGCTTCAGTTGCTCCCAGTATCAAAATACAAGTACCGCTTCAGTCAGCCTGACAAAGCAGTTCCCATACACAGAAGTTAAGTCCATGAAAACACACCATCAGCTACAGAAGTTCACAGCAAAACTTCAGGCTAACTGCTATTTTGAGCCCAACCTCAGATGGTGGCTATGAGGAAATGCTGAGAAGTCACCTTGAACTCCTGAAGAACAAGATGAATGTTAATCTAACATAAACAGATTTGTTTACAGTTACTTCCCAGTTTTTATTTTTCTGCTTCTCTTGTAGCATGTTTCAGTTTCAGATTTGTTTGTCACAGAGAATTCCTTCTTCAACTAGTGGATCTGAGTATCTTGTGAGATGGGACACTATATGAATTTGATTAATAAATAAATGATTCAAAATTTTTGTTCTTCCCTTGCACTAAGATGAACATTTTTCACATTTATGACTGTTGTAGCATCCCCACGGTCAGGCAATCAAAATTCAGATGCTTGGCAACTTAGATGTATTCATGACAATTGCAGTGTCCTGGGATCGTAGGATCACTTTTTTGTGATCTTCCGACAAGCAAAGTTAATGGAGAACCCCGACTCACTTAACAACTGCAATGATTTACTTAACAACTGTGGTAAAAAAAACATAAAATGGGGCAAAACTTTCTTAACTGTCTTGCTTAGCAATAGAAATTTTGGGCTCAATCGTGGTCATGAGTTGAGGATTTCTGAGAACTTTCCAATTGTTAGAAACTGGAATTTCTGTCTGGGCCAGCTTAAGGGCAATGAATTTGTTCTGGTCGCTGAAGAGAAAAGCACACATTTCTCTGAAATATGAATTCTGCTCCATATCAAATTCTTTATTAGTAGAATTCTGCAAATGAGTAAAAACAGTACATGGTATCATACCCAGAAATGTTGGCCATAGAGCTGAGAGCATCATATCCCTGAGCAATGGTCACACGTGGAACCTGATCCATAGCCAAGACAGTGATGTTTTTTTCTGCTAGTTTGTTCAGCAGATCTGGATTTTGAGCAGGATAGATAAAACTGATCAGAGTACCATGCGATTTAAAAAGCTCAATCTCATGGATGCCAAGTACAGAATTAAACATTGGAGCCCTCACCTAGAGAGGAGTAGAAAAAGAGTAAATCACAAAAACTCATAATGCAAGAATGAAAATAAAGCAAAATGAAACAATATTCTAATTATATTAATTTTTAAAAGCATTTCATGCTTTGTTTTAATTGCTGCATTTGGTTTGTGAACTCCAAGTAGAATAGCTCTACAAGCAAGGGAAACAAATAAATGAAATGTCATTTAATTATTTTGTACTTAATAGTTACATTATTAAATATAGTTTATTAACATTAGCAATTTATAAATTATTATATTAAGACATGTTAAGTCCTAAATAGGACTAAGACTCAAAATAGCAATTGGCAAATGCCTCAATTACTTGTTTAAAAAAGAAGTAGCACAAGAACTGACACAGGATAAGGAGTCAAGAAAGAGGACAGACAATTTTTAACTCTTTCTTCCCATTGCAATCTCACCTGAATGGACCTGCAATGTCTGTCAATTGTACTGGAGGGGGAGCCCTAATTTGGTTACCTAGAAATATTTTTTCCAATGCAAAAGGGTATTTGAAAAGAAGAATCCAGAATCTATACACGTGCTAATGGTGTGGAAAATTTAATTTTCTCTTTCTTTACAATAGAAAATTCCTTTAGTTAATGGTACATAACTTTTTAATGAATAATTCATGGTTCGTACTGAACTCTCCCCTTAGGGCTATAACTCTCACACAAAATATTTCAGAAATGACCTTGTATTGTTTTGGAGACCATGAGCTGCTGGACAATTCTTAAGTATTTTTTAAGTTGGGGCATCCTAATTGCCAATTCATGCTTAATAATGCCTCTTTCTCTGCTTGTCATGATAGCAAAAGATGATGAGTTCTGTTCTTGAGATCACCTAATAATAATCACCTGAAAAATTATCTTAATAGAATTCCTGGACAGATCTTGTCCATCAATACAAATCAGTGATTCTTAAACTGTTTGGCCCAATTACCCTTCTCCCAATCCTGAATAACATCATAAACCTCACCTCCTCACCCCAAAAAACTCTCACTAATACAGACTGCTGTTTTACAAAAGCAACTTACAAACTGGATCCTCGACTCACAAACAAGTAATTACAAATTGCTCCATTACTACTAGGATACCCCCAAATTATCCTTGGGGTAATTTACACCTACTTTAAGAAGAATTGGTCTAGTTCAGTATTTCTCAGCAGGAATGCCTGTTTTGAGTGAAAATAAATTATTCAAAACAAGGAAGAGTCAAGTTGACGAAAGCTACCTAGTTAGATAATTTATTATTTTATTTGATATTATTTAGTGTTTTTCAACTTAAGCAAATTTAAGATGGGTGGAACTTTAACTCCCAGAATTCCCCAGCCACTCATGCTGGCTAGGGAATTCTGAGAGTTGATATCCACCTATCTTAAAGCTGCTTGAGAAACACTAGACTAGATAATATCAAATAAAATAATAAATTATCTAACTAGATAGCTTTCACCAACTTGATTCCTCCTTGTTTTCAGTCATTTATTCTCACTCAAACCCAGCATTCCTGCTGTCAGTGTAGACAGAAAGGGGGCAGAGAGGACAATTAATCATCATTAAAGATTCAGTTTGTGGAAGTAAAATGTTAGCACAATGTTGCCCCTGAAAAGTAACAGCAAAATGGACTTTGCTCAGTCAACAGTTTGCCTGATAATGCATCTGTTCTACAGCAACTGAAGTTTGCTCTCTGCAAGACAAAGCTTTATCAGATGTGCTTTGTCCTAGTTCCAAATAAACTTTTCTAATGCTATGCCTGTTTTTAAAATGCATTGCCTATGAAAGATTTCAAATAATGAAGCTAGCTAGTAAAAGTGACTGAATTTTGTAACTCAAACACTATGATTCATGTTCAAAGTACCACCATAGATTAAAATGTACTGTGCACTATGCAAATAGTATTTTAAGATGATGTTTGAAGAATTAGGATAGGCTAGCAGCATAGCATGTCCTACATGAAAATTCTTTTGACTTCTTGCAAAAAAATGTTATAATGGTCTTCGGCAGTGATGCAGCCAGTGAACAGAGTTTGCCAATCAAGAGATGAAAGGTCATCAGTGTCAGATAATAATCTAAAATAGTGCCACTGAACTACACTGTCTATACTGGAAGGATGGTTTTGTGTTTATACTTTCCCTCCATTTTCTTTAAGGGACTGAAGGGGGAGTGGCTTAGCCACTCTATAAATATGACCACCTTTTATTCACACACACTGAGAGAAGAAGGATATACACTGACTTGACAGACTTACGGCTGCTCAATAACAGACATTCTGTCTCTGTCAAAATGGCTAGATAAGAAAGGAATATGCTCTAAGCACATTTACCTAAGAAATAAATAAAGACCAAGGGATAATGCTCTGTGATTTAAAATGTAAATAGTTTATTGATTTTAAATAAACAATTAAGGTTTTTCTTGATAAAAGAAACCTGGCTTAAATGTAGCTGCTGGGACATTCCAAGATCTTATTGACCTCTACAACCTAAACTAAAAACTTTTCCAACAATCCATTATGAGATCATAGTTGGCTTTTCTAAAGTTATACTTTGGGATTCCGTCACATTGTCTATATGAGGATGTAAACTGAGATACAAATCTATCATGCTATGGTCACTGTTGGAAAAGGGTTCTTTTATTTGTAATTAGCAATTATGTAATAATTGCAATTAATAATAGCAATTATGTACCGGTAGCAATTCTCTTATACAGAAAGCCAATAGGGTGTTGTGGTTAAGGTGCTGACCTAGAAACCAGGAGTTTCTCAGTTCTAGTCCCACCTTAAGTGTGAAAGATGGCCAGGTGACTATGGCCCAATTCATCTTTCTCAGCCCAGCCTACCTCACATGATTGTTATGAGGAAAATAAGAAGCAGGAGCATTAGGTATGTTTGCCACCTTGAATTATATATATATGGTATGTGCAAATTTCTCAAAATCAAAGTTTTGGATTCAACATGCCTACTTCCTGAGTTCAAAATGGCTTTGGACATTTGAAACAGTTGCTTCACATTTGAAATGGCTGTTTCCACCACCTGGGAGGTATTTTGAGCTTGAAATGCTTCCAAAATGATGAGAACAATTCATTTCAAATGCAAACCATCTGCTTTAAACTTAATTATTTTGACAATCTGAATTCAAAACTATAAATTTTTAATGGAAAAACTTTCCATAATGCATATACAGGAACTCCTCACAATCACAACTAGGTCCCATCATTAAGCAAGACATCATGTGATTATGATATGTGATTTTACTGTTTGCTTCTCCATTAACTTTGTGCATTGGAAGCCAACTGTGAAGCACACCAATGGCTTTCCTTTGACTATGGGAATATTACAAAGATCATAAGTGTGAGACTAGTTATACATTTACCTTTTCAGTGCCATCATAACTTTGAACGGTCAACAAAGTAAGGGTCGCCTGTATATACTTAATTTATTTTGACAGTCTTCATGCATTTATATTGTCAGACAAATTCTCTGTTACTTATTCCCTGTTGATTGATCCACACCTTAAGGATAAACTGATGATAAAGTGGCACTGGCTTCCTTTAATATTCCTTATCCCAAAGGTCTACTATATATGCAGGCTCTCTGAGTTCAACTGAGTTTTCTTGAAATTCCTCTTTCACGTCTGGTTTTTACATCTGTAGCCTTCTATCTTCTTTACCTTTAGGAAGCCTATATTGCTTTGTCTCCTATCAGTGCCTGTGTGTTCCTACCAATTCCAAAAATGCAGCCAAAATATGCAGTGGTGGGATTCAAAAATTTTTTACTACCAGTTCTGTGGGTGTGGCTTGGTGGGCATGGCATGCCATGGTGGGCATGGCTTGGTGGGCATGGCAGAGGGAGGATACTGTAAAATCTCCATTCCCACCCCATTCCAGGGGACGGTTACTGCAAAATCCCCATTCCCTCCCCACTACAGGAGAAGGTTACTGCAAAATTCCCATTTCCTCCCAATCAGCTGGGACTTGGGAGGCAAAGAATAGATGGGGGTGGGGCCAGTCAATTTTTATTACCAGTTCTCCGAACTATTCAAAATTTCCGCTACCAGTTCTCCAGAACCTGTCAGAACCTGGTGAATAGCACCCCTGCACCCAACCCACTAGCAACAACAAAGTGGGAAAACATTTGGGGGGGGGGGGAGAGAAACTGATTTCATAGGAGTAATAGTAAACAGATAATGATTACCTTGAGGACTATGTCAGAAGCCAATACTTCCTTGGGGCCCTGGATCTGTGCTCCAGCCTGTCTATAGTGGTCATCAGAGAATTTAGCAGCTTCTCCTGCACTTGACTCCACAATAACGTTAAAACCCTGCTTAACCAATGCTTGAACTCCAGCTGGTGACAAAGCAATCCTTTTCTCATTTTGAAAGATCTCCTTTGGAACACCTACAGTCAATTCCTTATATGGAATACCTATAAAGGCAGAAATATGAACAGTATTTGAAGTAATAGTTAAAAGCCTGAACATATTATAATATCCTATGCAAAGTATTATTTGCACGTACCGTAAAACCATTTTTAAAAAGCATTTAAAGCATTATTTCAAATATAGTAAATTTTAGGAACACAGCCCCAGAAGTCATGCACAAAACTAAAAATAATATGCTATTTTATTATTGCAGCCTTCCCCTACCTGGCAAATTCAAATGTTTTGGGTCTCTAACTCCCATAATTCTGAAAGACCACAGCCAAAAGGAAATTGTGTAAGAGTGGATTTGGATTATTTTGCATCCATTAGCATAGCAATTTAGGATCGATGGCATGTATAATCTCCATTTCTTGGGCTATTCTCTTATTACATGGACAAAAATAATCCCAGTTCACCTACTAAGGTCAAATTAGTGCATCACTGTATAAAGTAGATCTGAAGCCATAACTCACTACCGGTATTTATTTATTTCTTTACAGATTTTTTATGACTGCCCAGTGATCCTAGATAGCTCACAACCACCAATAAAAAAACAGGATATCCACCATCAAGGGCTAGACTAATCCAACCATTACTTCCTGGCTCAACCCCATCCTAGCCTAATTCTTGGGGAAGAATCAGGACTTTGTGGCCTTCCAGAAGACTAAAAGGCCTAAAAGTATATCTCAAATTTGAAGTAGGATGCTACTCCAAAGGGGGTTATAAAGAAAGCATGCCTCCTACCGTGTTTCCCTGAAAATAAGACCCCGTCTTACATTTTTTTGAAGCCTGAAATAAGCACTTGGCCTTATTGCCATGCACTCAAAAGCCCATTTAGGCTTATTATCAGGGGATGTCTTATTTTGGGGGAAACAGGGTAGGTCCCATAAGATAACCACATTTAAGGGAAGGGACCTACAGCATGCAATGTTTCAGCCGAGATTCCATCAACATCTATGTAGCCCCAAATACTGTGAAAACTATTCTTGACTCACATAGGTGATAATATCCCTAGGATGCCAACAGTCAAGGAAGCAAGCATAGCCAATTATTTAGTAGCTGAGAGTTTCATTCATTGGGCGGGGGGGGGGGGGGGGGTTGGAGATACCAGAGAGAGAAAGAGAGAGAGAAGGTCCATAATGTGTGATGTGAGTAAAAGCCAGGATATTGTTTTATAACTAGGGTTGACAGTTTTGGGTTTTTTTAGTTTACACTTTGTGGGGTTGCCACAAAGAAGAGGGAGTCAAACTATTCTCCAAAGCACTTGAGGGTAAAACAAGAAGCAATGGGTGGGAACTAATCAAGGAGAGAAGTAACTTAGAACTAAGGGCAAATTTCCTGAGTTAGAACAATTAATCAGTGGAAGAACTTGCCTCCACAAGTTGTGAATGCTCCAACCCTGGAAGTTTTTAAGAAGAGATTAGATAACCATTTGTCTGAAGTAGGGTAGGGTTTCCTGCCTAAACAGGGGGTTGGACTAGAAGACCTCCAAGGTCCCTTCCAACTCTGTTATTCTGTTCTATTCTATATTCCAAGTTTGCCATCTCAAGAGGTCAGTTTTGAGCATAAAGTCAAGAGTTTCTGGGAACCATAAAAAGGGGGCTCGAGAGGCATTAGTTCCCTGCTTGCGATAAAGATTCTTTTTTTTACATACAACTATGGGAAGGTTCAATTTAATGTGCGGCAATGCGAGTGACACTTATTAAAACTCTTCTGTACACACACTGTGGAAATAACCTTTTATGAGTATGAGAGAGGCTAAGTGTGCCTTGAAGACAACAGAGGCATCAGATAACCCAACTACATACACATGATTAAAAGGTGAGGAACGAATGATTGTGAATCAACATCTACTTATCAGCACTGCTAAGTGAACACTAATTTCTATTCTGCCACCTTTCAAAAGGCGGGTGCAGAATGCATGGTGGTATTTAACAATAGCCGCTTCTATTGAAGAAGCCAAGTGCACAGTTCCCCTCATTCCTTTATCTTTCCTCAAAAGGAAAGTTCCAGCACGAATTCTGTGTTGGATAAGCAGCAGCAGAATAGAAAACAATAGTGGGAACTGCAGCTACCACATATGTAGGGATCCAGCCTATAATATGGGTGCCATCGCAGAGTACCATTTGCTTATAGGAGATAACAGTAATCGTCAACTTACAACCTATTCATTTAGTGACCTTTCAAATTTACAACAGCACTGAAAAAAGTGACTTATGACCATTTTTCACACAACGATTGCAGCCTCTTCATGGTCACATGATCAAAATCTGAGTGCTTAGCAACTGGCTTGTATTTATGACAGTTGCATTGTCCTGGGGTCATGTGATCACCATTAGTAATCTTCCCACAAAGTCAACGGGGAAAACCAGATTCATTTAACATCCACATGAACCTCATGAGTCACTTAACCACTGCATGTTTCACTTAACTTGCAGTGATTTGCTTAACAGCTGTGGCAAAAAAAAAGGTCATATCATGGGGTGCAACTTACTTAACTACCTGTACTTACTACTGACCATTCACTTTGCTGAAACAAGCATCAGCCTCTATCCATAGAAGCACCAAAACCCTACCAAAACTGCTATTGCACTTTTTTTAAATCACATGTTGATACATTAAGCATTTACTAGCTACAGGCAGTCCTCCATTTACAACTATAATGGAGCCTGCCACTATAGTTGTAAAGGGGGTCATCTGACTGTGGGGGGATGTAGGTGTGGGCAGCAGCCATCAGAACTTCAGAACTGGGTCTAAGTACCCCTGGCGAGGTCTGTCATAATTTTGAAGGGTCACTAACTAACCGGTCGTAAGTCAAGGACTACCTGTTATTGATCAAGGCAATAAGAATTGACTACCTCTTAGGAAGAAGTTCAAATCATGCATTTATTAGTATAGCTGAAAAAACACACACAAGTCCACTTTCCCACACAATTTAACTTTATTCCAAAATTCAAGCAGCAATGTTATACATACTAAGGATATTACTAAGCAGATTCTTAATACTGCATCTTCCCTATGGATATTTTTCTTGATATGGCAAAATTTCTGGAAGACACCTGTTGGAGAAGACAACTACTGTAATACAAGTGTTCTGTGTAGATAATGAACTTTTAAGTATGCCATCTTCATTAATATTTTCAAAAATATGTTTGATGCATACTTTTATTAGTTTTTTTATATTGTATTCCATTGTATTAGATTCAGTCCTACAGACAAAATAATTGAACTCATAAAATATTTTATAGTCACTCATACTTTCTATTCAACCATATACTTAACTTCTACTGTCCTATCAGGAAAATAAAAAAACAGAAATATATATCTCTGAAGGCAAAGCAAGCAATAAAGGCGATAGTTCTCATATGTAACAAGCCAAAAAAATATATGGGAAGTTATTCCCGTTTGTTTCATCAGGAACGCCCTTTAACTGTGTTATATTATTTACAAAGCTAACTATTGTTAATGTGATATAAAAACCACAGATCTTAAAAATAAAGATAAAAACATTTCTTTCTGGGAATCAGTCCAATTAATAAACCACAGTTACTCTTAAAAATCTCACAATTAAGCAGAAATACAGAACTGAAGGAAGGGAGGCAAGTACAGGTAGTTCTCGACTTACAACAGTTCATTTAATGACCATTCAAAGTTACAATGGGACTGAAAAAAGTGATTTATGACCATTTTTCATAGTTACAACCTTCGTAGCATCCCCATGATCATGTGATCAAAATTCAAATGCTTAGAAATTGGTTCATACTTATGACCACTGCTCTGTCCCCAAACGTCATGTGATCCCATTTTACAACTTTTGGACAAGCAAAGTCAACGGGGAAGCCAGATTCATTTAACAACCGGGTTATCAATTTATCAACTGCAGTGATTCACTTAACAACTGTGGCAAGAAAGGGGGCCAAACTCACTTAACAACACGGAAATGTTGGTCTCAATTGTGGTCGTAAATTGAGGACTACCTGTAACTGGCTACGTTGGCCTTCATTGTGACTCCCTTAGTGGTCTTCCGCAAGAGAAAAGTAGACAGACTAACCAAATCACAGCCACTTATATCAGTGATGAAAATTCTAAACTAGGAGTTCTATAAAAGAAATTGTTGCAAAGATTACTCGCTAATGCTAAGGTGGGGAATAAATCTGCAAAATGTGTATCTCATAATTGGTTTACTATATCAACAGCTCTAGAAGCTGCTCACCTTTATTCAGAGTTCTGCAGGAAGAGGAGGAAATAGCCTAATAGAGCAAAATGAAATGAAGACAAAAGAATGCAATGAATAACACAGAGGAAACAGAAATCCTTGCAATCAAATTTACCCGTATTTCAAAGGAAAACAAGACTTATTCAAAATGCACAAGCACACAATTTTCAATATAGACATATTACATTAAAGAGCTGAAGCAACAGAAAAGAAATACAAAAATGAAAGAAAAGAGACAAGAAAATTTAAGATGTAAAGGCTGGCAATAAGTGGATAAGCCTAGATTAATTGGATAAGCTTAGATAAATTCCAAAAATAATCATAGATCCTGAAAGTTATGTAAGAGCTGTAGCTTAGGTGCTATAGGTAACAAATAAAAATGGATTTCATGCATTGGTTTATCAGAAGACTAATTTTAACCACAGTTCCTCCAACACAATAACTTTTAAGTGAGCCAAAATGTAACTCTCATTATGCCAGGCTCTAATAGATTTTTCTGATTCGACTCACAACCACAATTGAATCCAAAATTTCTGTTGCTAAGTGGGACGGTTAAATGAATTTTAGCCCATTTTACGAGCTTTCTTGCCACAGTTATTAAGGGAATCACTGCAGTTGTTAAATCTGGCTTCCCCATTGGCTGCTTGTCAGAAGGTCGTCAAAAGTGATCACATGATCCCAGGACACTGCAACTGTCATAAATATGAATTTTGATCACGTGACTATGGGGAGACTCTTAACGGTCGTGTGAAAAGTATTTTTTCAATGCCATTGTAACTTCGGTCACTAAATGAACTGTAGTAAATTGAGGACTACCTGTAGTCTTGTAATTGAATATATATATATAAGTAAAAGCTAGTATTCTAAAAATAAAGCAACATATTTCTAGCAACATTTCTATTTATTTGTAAAACTCCCTTGAGTCCCATAGCAGGAACAATGGAAGAGGAGTCATTTTGTGACCGTACAGATAGTCCTAGACATACAAACATTCATTAAATGTTATAAGTTTTGAAAACAGTGTTATCTAAAGTGACTTATGATATTTACCTCACATTTACAACCATTGCAGCATCCCGAGTCATGTGATCAAAATTCACACTTGGCAACCAGCATATATTTACAACAGTGGTGAAATCCAAATTTTTTTACTATCGGTTCTGTGGGTGTGGCTTGATGGACGTGGTGTGGCTTGGTGGGCATGGCTTGGTGGGCATGGCAGGCGAAGGATACTGCAAAATCTCCATTCTCACACCACTCCAGGGGAAGGATACTGCGAAATCCCCATTCCTTCCCCACTCCTGGGGGAAGGATATTGCAAAACCTCCATTCCCACACCACTCTGGGGCCAGCCAGAGGTGGTATTTGCCAGTTCTCCAAACTGCTCAAAATTTCCCCTACCGGTTCTCCAGAACCTGTCAGAACCTGCTGGATTCCACCCCTGATTTACAACAATTGTAAACAATTGCCATTATGATCTTCCCAGAGGGCTTCCAACAAGCAAAATCAATATGGGAAGCCAGATTTGCTTAACAACTGTGTGACCATAGTAAAAAAAAAAAGTAATAAAATCTGGTGCGATTCACTCAACCACACTGCTTAGCGACAGAAGTTGCAATCCCAATTGTGGTCATAAATCAAGGATTACCTGTACCCACCAAATGCTCCCAAAATTCTGAATTAAAACTTTTTAGTGTAAAAGGTAATTAATTCTAAATTAAACTTTCAGTGTAAAAAGGGTTTTTTAGCATGTGGATAATTCACTTTCTTGAACTTCAACTTTTCATATTAGCCACTAGCAAAAATGAAGTAGCAATACTTCCTGCACCATTATATTACTGAAAATCCTGGGTTTGTCCATTTTTTTTTCTCGGTGAAAAAAAAAAGCAGCAGCAGCAGAGGATCCATTTCAAAACACTTGCATGCCATTAATTTTCACTTTCATTTTATTTTCCAAGTCTTTTATTAGAGCTAGCCTTAATCACTGAGAGCCACCGTTCTGCCTTCTCCTGCCATATGCCAAATTTCAAGAGATCTCCAGACAGGCACACTTCCAGGCATCCTAAGCATGTGTATAAACATGTCTTTCAGTCATTTAATCAGAAGAAAATACCATCCATTTTTTTCTGGCTACAGACTAGAAATGCTCTTCAAATTTCCTTTTACAAAGCAAATATGTTCCAGTGACTGAAGTTGCTATTACAGTTATAAAATTTTGTACTGAATAATTAAAAGTGGGTTTTGCTGACTCTTTTTCTGGAATTCTGTATTTACCTGCTGGTATAGGTATAGTAAAGGTAACGGTTCTCCTCGCACATATGTGCTAGTTGTTCCCAACTCTAGGGGGCGGTACTCACCTCTGTTTCAAAGCCGAAGAGCCAGCGCTGTCTGAAGACATCTCCGTGGTTATGTGGCCAGTATGACTAAACGCCAAAGGCACACAGAACGCTGTTACCTTCCCACCAAAGGTGATCCCTATTTTTCTACTTGCATTTTTTACGTGCTTTCAAACTGCTAGGTTGGCAGAAGCTGGGACAAGTGAGCTCACCCCGTTACACGGCACTAGGGATTCAAACCGCTGAACTGCCAACCGTTCAATCGACAAGCTCAGCGTCATAGCCACTGAGCCACTGCATCCCTTAGTACCTGCTGGTACTCAATACCAAATTATTCCTCAGCAATTTCACCAACTCAGCTTTTTTTAGGACATGTTGCACTTCTCAATGAACTATAACTAGGAAAACATGCTGACTCTTCAGTAATATGGTTTCTTCCGAATTCTTTCTTTTTTCATTAAAACATCATTTTTAGCCACACTCTTTATCAGTCTGCCAAGACTGCTCACCATTATTTTCTGTAGAAAACATCACCAATGTCTCAGCTTGGGGGAGGGAGTGTCTTTTTTTTTCTTTTTTCTTTTTTTTTGCAGATTGCATAAGAACTACCACAAGTTTCTGTTCCTTCTATTCCTAGGTTATGTTGCCAATTTCTGACAAACCAACTGATTTTCTCTCATGCAATTATTTCTTATGCATTTTATAGTAAGAGACAAAATACAGAGGTGAAGTTCTATGAGATACAAGTACTTATCATTAGCCTTTAGCCCCAAACAAACACACAGATATATGCAGATACACATTAACAGAGGCTTCAAAATTCAATGGGAAAAGTTTTGGTTTTGTCACCAGGGCCAAAATAAAATCATTCTTATAGAGTGAAAAAAGATTTTTAAACCAAAACAATGACTTTTGGGCACTTAAAAGTTACCCAGCCCAACTCTACATAATGTCCAAAATTCCTTAGTTAACCATGTGTCTTGAAACCTCTGGCTTCCTTAAAAAATGAATGATAACGATATTATTTCAAAAGTCTTCTCAGAGTCTCCTCAGTGTGATGGACAATATATAAATTTAATAAAACACTTAAATAAAATATGATGATACTCATTATCAATTTCTGCCATCAAATCCAAAATCAATATTGGACTATCAAAAATAATCAAATAATATATCTGGTTTGAAGAAAACTGACAGTAAGATGCAGCATTATGGTACTTAGAAGTCTATTTGGACAAGTAATAAGTTATATAGACATATTAAGAACATTCATTTACATACACTTCACTTTCATATAGTATCTTGGTGTTCAAGAGAATCACATTTCTCAAATAAGATCTAAAATATTCACTAATATGCTTTTAACTTTGTAGATTCAAGTTTGCAAAGCTCCTATAAATTCTCCAAAAATGTTGATACGTAGGACTGTAATTTTTTTGTCCCACTTATATAACTTAATAGATTTTTAAAAGCAGACTGCTGTAGTCACATCAATCAAGACTTATCCACATTTGGAATAGTTTTCGAAAATGAATGAATCTGTAAGGCTCTTGTTAAATTTCATATGGAGCTATTATTTTAAAAATACCAAGGAAAGATTTCTTAGTACATAACTGAATATATTCTGTATTGGGAAAAAAATATAATCTCTTAAGGCATCACTGATTTAATAAACATGTTGACAGCTTGCAATTTAGTTAGCATGGAGTTTTCATAGCCAAGAGGCAATCTTCCCCATTCAAGACAGCTTTCACCATTCCTTCCAACTTGCTATCTCCGAAAATAACACAATAATAAGATTAGTACCATGTTTCCCCGAAAATAAGACCGTCTTATATTTTTTTGAACCCTGAAATAAGCTCTTGTCCTTATTTTCGAGGAGGTCTTATTATTTTGGGGTGCGTGGAGCAAGACAGGGCTCCTCTTGCCATCTTACCTGATTTACAGCTCTGTCTCCCTAACCCTAGCCAGAGGAAATGATGGGGACCGGCTGCGCATGCATTCAAATATTTTCAGGGGGGCTTATTTTCGGGGGGGGGCTTATTTTAGCACATGAGCTCAACAGCCAGATTGGGCTTATTATCCAGGGAGGTCTTATTTTCGGGGAAACAGGGTATATAATTTTTCATGTGCATTTAGACTGGATGTACAGTATTAGTATATCCCTATACTGTTTCATTAACAACACTGTAAAGCACTTGCAGAATATAGTAGTACATAAACAAAAAAATATACTTCCTATTGCAAAATAGGGATGGGAGAAAAGTCAAAGCCACATGTTGATTGTACAGCTAGTCCTCGACATATGACCATAATTTAGATCAGTTTTTGTCGCTAATCAACATGGTTAAGTGAGTTGTGCCCGATTTTATGACTTTTCACATGGTTATGTGAATCATGTGGTCATTAAACAAATCTGGCTTCCCCCATTGACTTTGTGTGTAAGAAGCCAGCTGGGAAGGTGTTTGCATGACCTTGGGATACCATCATAAATGAGAAGGCCAGCATCTCTTTTCCAGGGCTCTTGTAACTTCAAACAGTCGCTAAATGAATCGTTTTAAATCGAGGACTACCTATGGTGCCATTTCTCTTTGAATCCCAAGCAAACAGTGAGAGCTACAGTTGCAATACATCCAGTATAATAAATTGGGAAAGCAACAAAATGAGAGTAGAGTAGAAAAATGAATGAACCGTTTTCTAGATCCCATGCCAAACTGTGTAAATCATTTCCAAACACATGTGTGGAAAAATGTGCTCTGTGAAATTCTGCCACTGCAGACTAAATTATAAAACATGCACCGACACATATCCATTACATTAATTCAAGAGATAGTCTTATCAGTCTATCGTTTCTCCAGTTTGTAATAAGACTGCATTGTGTAATGTATCTAACAACCCATTCATCTTGGAACTGTTCTAGATAATTGGCTAACTAACAGATTAGTTAATACACAAAGGCATTTCTAAAGCACAATTCCATACTTTCAAGGAGAACTATTGTCTTTGTTTAACAAAGTATTAGTTGTTACAATCAAAGAACAAGGGCTAATGTAGTACAAAGAGCATCTGAAGGACATACATTAATGTGGACTGGAGCTCTTGAATAAGTTCTACATGCTAATTCTGAAATGCAGTGTCTTGTTTTCCTCCAAAAGTACATCACTACCAAGCCAGACTTAGCCTGACAGCCCTGGGGCGGGGGGGGGGATATCTGGCCCTTTCTCTGTCCCTGTCCAGCCTGCGTGAGGTCAATCAGAAATTAGAAATCAGACATAAATGGTACACCATGCACACAGTTCAACTGCATTGCTTTTATTTTGAAGGAGAGTTTTCAATTCATGTATATGCATGCATGTAAACCTATGGACCATCACAGCCCTATTGGTTCAGCCCTGCACAACAGTCCCAATCTCTCACAGCCCCTTAGCAAAATTAATTGCCCACCCTTGCTCCAAGGTAACTTTCTGAGCTATGGTGCAGTGCAGATTACTAATGCCTATTATTCAAGTTCAAGTCCCATTTTAGCCACGAAAGCCACCTGGATGATCTTGGGTCACTCATTCTCAGTCCAACCCACCTCACAGGGTTGTTGTTGTGAGGAAAATAGGAGGAGGAAAGTGTGTTGGATATGTTCACTGCCTTGAGTTATTTGTAAGAATAATAAACGTGAGATTCTGAATAAATTTCTACAGTTGACTTCTGCAAATGGAACACAGAAATGTTGTGCTGTCTTTCTCTTTAAGGTGTAAATGTCTAGGCCTTTCACATCCTATTCCTCTAGTGCCGTGATGGCGAAACTATGGCACAGGTGCCACAGGTGGCACACGGAGCCATATCTGTGGGCACGTGAGCATTGCCCTACCTCAGTCCAGCACACATGTGCGGTGATAGCCAGCTGATTTTCGGGCCTTTCGGAAGTCGGGAAACGGGCTGTTTCCGGACCTCTGGAGGGGCTCTGGGGGGCTGGAGAAGGCCGTTTTCACTCTCCCCTGGCTCCTAGAAAGCCTCTGGAGCCTGGGGAGGGCAAAAAATGGGCCTATTGGGCCCACCATGCCATCGTGTGCCAAAAACGGGGGGGGGTGGTCATGCGCGCATGGGGGAACGGGGCACATTGAATTATGGGTGTGGGCACATGTGTGCACAATCCCCACTCCCCCCGCTTTTGGCACGTGACGGCCAAAAGGTTAGCCATCACTGCTCTAGTGTAATGAGTGAACCAAGTTTCAAAAACTCTATTAGAACATAGCCAAAGTCTGCTGCTTATCTTTAGATAAGGAACTATGATTCCTGTAGAATACAGTTGTATCCTGGCTTCTTTTTCTTATATTATTAGTGTGATAACTACTGGAAGACCAGAAAAACGTAATGGGACTGGCCTTTATCCATTTTAACACCAGACAGAATTGAACTGAAATCCTGTGAACCAGTTTACATACCTGGTTTGATAGCTGCTTTACACCAGAGAACCTGGTGGGTAAGGAATGTCCGCACCCTTGACGTCTTCACAGTCTTCACCTTGTGGCATATCACATTGTTGAAAAGGGGAACAGAGAAATTACTAACAACTGTACGCAGGATGCCTGCCATATTGCCCAAATCCAGCAAGGGAGATCACACGTTAGGAAGCCGCAGAGCTGCCCTGCTGTATACAAAAAAAAAACATTTTCAATTTAGCAAATAACAACACATGAAACTTGAAATGTGTCATTGCTAAAAAGAAGCTCAGGTTAAGGTTACAAAATACAGTTGGACTTTAAAATGTGCTTGGCAAATTTTACAAGACAAATGAATGATCTTTTCTCCATAAATGCGTAGGATTTAGTAATTGTTTTAAATACACACCTTGAGAAAGTGTACAGAACCTGACTGCCAAAGCACAACAAAGACTGCATTTCATCATGACTTTGATGTAATGTTAAAATTTAAGCTAATATATACACAATTATGTAGCTGTAATTCTAATTACAATAGGAGAGTTGATAGATGACGTAGTCTTCAAGTACAAAGTACGGAGTTCAAAGCACCATTGACAAATAAAAAAAATAGTATCTGAACCCTTTGAGATTCCTAATTTTCAGTAAGAGAAACCAAGAGTGATTCATGATAATGTAAATATATGTGTGTGTGTGAAGTTGTACTATTTCAGAGATTAGGACTGAATATTTGTATTTAAATTACTTAAACAGCTGCTCCTCAAAGCAAGTGCAATAATTTAAAGTATTAAAAGAGTACTAGCTGGTTTAGTTGCAATAAGCAAATAAAGTATGGGTAAAATAGAATAACACATTATCAACTAGTGACATATGTATTTCAAACTGTGTATTTTATTTATGTTAGGAAAGGGATAAAATTTCATTCCTTTATTAACCTTCAGCTGTGTATTTCTGGTTATCTATTTGGACTATATTTAACCCAAAACATTGACAGTAAAGTTAGCAAGATTAAACAAATTACAACCATGAAAAAGTCTGACAAACAAGGAAGAATATTTTAAAAAACACACAAACTGTACATAGCTGATAGCCAACAGTACAGATCTGTTGAGCTATTCTAAATTATGTTAATACAACTGCCAATGCAAGCATTTTATAATAGATACTGCAATTATAACCTTCATTGTTGGAATGGTTAACATATAAATCTAACTATAAGAACATTCAAAAGATTTAAAAGTGGAGTCTAGCATTCCAGTGTACTCGTACCCACAAGAAATTCAGGCAATAAAAAGCCAGCACGATAGTGAATAAAAGTTTTGCTTTTTGGATAACTTATATACCAACAACTACTGCATATTTAGCAATATACAACATGCAGCTACCACATCTATTTCCAAATTTATTAAAAATGCTTGAGCAATGAAAATGCATGATTATTCTAAGCTTTCAAAAAAATCAAATCATGGACAACATTTTCATTTAAGAAATAAGTTCATTGTAAGCTAGCTCTTATTATATAGCCACCCAACAATGAGAAACAGTAATAGTATTTCAACTAGAAATAAATGTGTAACCATTTCCAACACCAACATGAAGTGTTTCTAAGGAAACTGCTATAAATAGAAAACACTGAGAAACAGAGTTCTGCCACGTACTCACACATTCAGAACACATATTCTTTCCAGCAAAGAGAAAATTAACCTCATTTATGGTCGTCTATGCCCTAAGAGTGACATGCTGGCAGATAAAAGAATTCTCTTAAATCAATAACCTTCATTAGTGCCCTGACTAACGAGGCATTACCAAATCTTCAGCAAATGCAGGAAGCTGAATTCTTCATTCAAAGGAAACTCCAAGGGCTGGTCACTAAAGGCAAGGATGTGCATAATCTGCCTAGGCATAGATGATTGGATACAGCTCCTGTCAATCTCCAACTGGTGTCAAATTCATTCATTGACTTGTAGAAGCTGCCTTAGCTTGAGAACTTTTAACTTGCACCATTTACAGTCACTGTCCAATCTGATTCAAGCTCCCCAACTTATTAAACAGAAGCTTGAAACAGAAGTTTCAGCCTGCTTTAATCTTTAAACCATCCAATGATTTTTTTTAAAAAAGAAAAAAGATCCTATCTTTTGGAGTTATTTGGAATGCACTTGTGAATTTAGAATTAGTCTTCCATTTATGGGGTCTAAATACATAAAGCATTCTGTTTACTTCAAAAGCTTACTCCCAATTAAGAGTATCATTTATAGCTCATCTTCATGGATTTTTGAACAGTATTTTTAAAAAGCTGATAATTAGCTTTCACAATGACTGTTTAAAGCTTTAGGGCAACTTTTTTTTTTTAACTTTTCATCATTCCTATGCTGTACAATCCTGGCATACATGTGCTATTTTTAAAGAATCTTTCAGTCAGTTCTGAACATTGCAGTTAAGTAGATGGGAATGGAGACAGCAATTAGTGTAAATTTTTTTATCACTAATTCCTGGTCATCCATTAAGAATTACTGGCAGAAATATACCCTATTACACTTTCCAGGTTTGCATTTCTGATAGCATGAAATCACATATTTCCTTTTCCTGTTTTATTGGGGTACAGGGTTATCTGCACTAGCTCTAAATACCAGAAGTATCTATGTTCAATCCAAGACACGCTCACACCTCTACAAAGACATCCACCAATGTATTATGCACGGAGGTACAAGCCCAACTAAAACCTTTCAACATCTTCCAAGACATTCTGAGAGTTGTCCCACTTTTGAAGTCAAAACAGATTCACAGTCAGCGTTCATTAAAGCAAGATTTCAAAAGAGGTCCTCCTAATATATGTAATGGCCACCCTCCGGCATTTATCTCAAAACTTTTAAAGGGTGTGACTCCCTAAACTCAAAAAGTTGTTGAAGAATCCCTAAGTCGTCCTTTCAAGCCTCTTCCCACCCAGCCCCTTCTACTCAGTAAATAAACCTGACTAAATATTGGTTGATCGAGGAGTCTGGAAACTCAACCAAGGTCATAGCCACAGTTCCCACTGCATGTTTGACCTCCACCTAACAGAAACACAGCTGTGTTTGACTTTATTTGCCCTCTGTCAGTGAGAAAAACTCACAACTTTCTCTTCCAAGGGTGGGTTGTTGTTGTTGTTGTTGTTTTGCAACCTGCAGCATTCATCTGCTACCTTTGGATTTCTTCTCCCGCTTCCCATCTACCGAAATAACTTTTCTCTCCTTAGAAGGCAGGCCGGTTTGTTCTATATTTCTAGGGGCTGCCCACCCAAGTTCCTAGTTTCTGCAGGGGTCCTGAGGGATGCCAGACCTTCCCACCCTGCAGCCCAGCTACGAGGGCAGAGGCGTCCCTAGACATCCCCCACCGAGAGTGTTTTTCCACAGGGCTTCTTAGCAGGTAGGACAAGCTCCGCTTCTTGCACCCTAAAAGGAGCCTCCTCGCGAGAAGACCGATCCCTCTACTTCGGGGTCCACAGCATCCAACGGGGGGGGGAGCAGTTTCACCTCCCTCTGCAACATGGGGGGTGAGGAAGGCAGAGTCACCGCAGGTTGCGACCCCCCCTTTGCCCAAACCCGCGTTGCTAGGCGCATGAACGACAACTGGCCCGGCAAGAGGACAACTAACCTCTTTGTCCTGCGCTCGGTCGGTCACAGCCAGGAGACGGCTGGGGGTGGGGGGGTTGGTTTTTCCTGCGCGATTCCCCAATTCCTTCTCCCCAGCCACCCACCCCCGTGGCCCGTTACCTCTCCCGTGGGCGCTGGGCTGCACACGGGTGGGAGATGCAACCAGAGAAATCCTCCAGAAAGCCTCGGGATTTGCTTTGCTGGCCCTCGCGCGAAAAGGGGATGAAAGGGCGGAATCGCCCCGCTTTCGTTCTCCCACCCTTCACCCACCCACCCCCACCCCCACATGCAGCCCGGGGCATCCGCAGCGAGCCACGGGTTGCCCCAGGCCGCCTTCCCCTCCCCTCCCCTCCCCTCGGGGTAAAACCAGACAAGAGACCAAAGCAAAGCTACCTACCGCCTCCGCACCCAGCCTTGCAAAACGCGGCGGCGGTGGCGGCTGCAGCTGCGCCAACGACCTACTTTGGCTCGCCCTTGCTAGCCGGCTCGAGACGGGAAGCCGGAGAGCCGCGCGCCAGCGCGAGGCCCGCGCCAAAGAGGGCGGGGCGGCTCGTGCGAGCACGAGCACGAGACGGCACCCGGGCTCCGGCAAAACGCAAAGGCTGTTTGCGTGCGTGTGTGGAAAACAGGAGCCCAACCTCTGCCTGCCGGCCGAGCGAGCGAGCTAGGGTGGAAGGGCGGGAGGCGACGTCACGCTTTTTCAAAGCGGGGGAGGGGGGCGACGAAGGGGGTCTCTGAGGGCACGTGACGGCGCGGCTTGCTTTTTTTGTGTGTGTGTGTTTTTGTTTTTTGCGCCCGCCCGAGTGCGCATGGGCTTCCCTTCCTGCAAAAAAAAAAAACAAAAACGGGAAGAAGGGGAAGCCTTTTAGGTCCTGTCACCCGTCTCTTTGCGGGAGGGTAGGAGGAGGTGGTTTCTTCGGGGGAGACTTTAAAAAAGAGGAAGACTTCTCCGGGTAAGGGCAGGAGTGTTGGAGGTGGGCGGGAAAAAAAGGAAAAAAAAAACACTCCCCTTCCTTTTGCTTTTCCTGCAGAGCAGAGCCGGCTGGCTTTGACAATTCTTGAGGTGGTTTTTTTTTTTCCGCTTCAGCGCTCTTCAGTGGGGCTGGTTTTCTAGGGTGTTTTTTTTTAGCAGGAGGGCTGTGTGGGAAATCCTTGGGAGGGAGGTGGGGTGGGCTACCCGGCTACTGAGGGACGAAGGGAGCATTTTTTAAATGCCTGACTGGCTTAGTGGCTAAGAACTGAGCAAAGGTCGGCGGTTCGAATCCCTAGTAGGGATCTCCTGCGTGAACCAGGGGATTGGATTAGATGACCTCCAAGGTCCCTTTCCAACAGTTGTTACTGTTAAAGCATGCAGGTTGGAAAAGAGCTGATGTCAAAAATACATTCATTGATGTCTATGGGGATTCTCAGCCATCCCAATAGGTTCAGGGTTGTCCATTTTTTTATTTCCCCAAGAGGCAAACTGGACTTTCTGGTTTTTCTTTGAAGACGTTTCGCTTCTCATCCAAGAAGCTTCTTCAGCTCTGACACAAACATTAATTGCCACCTGAAAGTGAAACCCGAGTTGAAAATGTCTCCTTTTTTTTTTTTTTAATGTTTTCCTGCCATGGGTGTGATCCCATCACATGAGTCGCTCTCCTTCCTATGTTAATGTGGTCAGAGATTGACATTTCCCAATGAAATCCTAGCTAACTAAACTTTAAAAAAAACCAAAAACCTATAAAGCTATCAGCTATGGAACTGATAAAATCAACCGGAATTGAAAAACAAAAATAGTTCATATGAACCATATTATTTTGGTTTTTACACATGCCATAAACCGTGAATTACGCATTCCAATGACTGGAACAAGTAATATGCTACGTGAAACTACGTTGTTCCTTTTTTTGCCCATTTCCTCACTAGAGACTTACAGTATCTGCTGGTATGACCTGACCCGATCCTCATGTTGGAACTAGAAGGCCTGCTATCTCTATTCAGTGATAGCTGAATATATGCCACTAGGGAGGAAATGACCTTAATTTGTAAACCTAATCAAGTTACTGCAGCAGTTCTTCATTATACCCTATTTCCCCGAAAATAAGATATCCCCTGATAATAAGCCCAACCGGACTTTTGAGCACATGCCCTAAAATAAGCCCCATGTGAAAATAAGCCCTTCCCAAAAATATTTAAATGTATGCGCAGCTGGTCCCTGCCATTTCCTCTGGTTTCTTCCATGCACCCCAAAATAATAAGGCCTCCGCGAAAATAAGGCCAAGCACTTATTTCGGGGTTCAAAAAAATATAAGACAAGGTCTTATTTTCGGGGAAACACGATACTAGACACAAAGCTTGGAAGGGTGACTAATACAAGTATTAGTCTTGTACTCGACTTTCAACAGTTCGTTTAGTGACCGTTCAAAGTTACAACAGCATTGAGAAAAATGACTTATGTTTTTTTTCACAGTTATGACTGTTGTAGCATCCCCATTGTCATATGATCAAAATTCAGACATTTGGCAACTGCCTCATATTTATGACGCTTGCAATATCCCAGGATCACTTGATTCCCTTTTGCAACCTTCTGACAAGCAAAGTCAATGGGGAAGCCAGGTTCATTTAACATCCACATTACTAACTTAATGGCAGCAATTCACTTAACAATGGCAAGAAAGGTCGTAAAATGGGGCAAAACTCACTTAGTCAATGTCTCACTCAGCAATATAAATTTTGGGTTCAATTGTGGTCGTAACTGAAGGACGACCCGTACTTCAGAAGAGGGAGGGTAGTTCTTTTTAAACTGAACAAAGTGGTAGTCCTTGACTTACAACCGCAACTAGGACCAATATTTCCACTGCTAAGCAAAGCAGCTGTTCAGTGAGTCAAACCCAATTTTATGAACCCTTTTTTTACCATGGTTGTTAAGCAGTCACTCCGGTTGTTAAATGAATCATGCAGTCATTAAGCAAATCTGATTTTCCCCATTGAGTTTGCTTGTCAGAAGCGTGCTGGGAATGTCACAAATAATCGTGTGGCCCCAGGAGGCTGCAACTATTGTAAATACACGCTGGTTGCCAAGTGCCTGAATTTTGATCACAGGGTTGTGGGGAATGCTGCGATGGTTAAGGACCAGCCATTAAGTCACTTTTTTCAGTGCCATTGTAACTTCAAATGGTTGCTAAATGTATGGTTGTAAGTCAAGGACTACTACTAGCCGGGCTTCAACAATTGAAATTGACAGGATGGAATTTAATAAGGAGATTGTAAAGTTCTGCATCTGGGTAAGAAAAATGTGTGCCAGCAGTATGATGCAGTTACTATGGTTAGAAGAAATATTCTTCTGAGTTCAGCTCTGAGCCGGGAAAAAGACACTGGAAACATGGAGACTGCTTGGAAAGATGGTTTAATGGTGGACAGGATCACATGGTTTGAGTTCCTGAACAGAAAAGGGTCGAGATGGTGCAAGTTCCCGGATTTTATGCCCTCTCTGGCTTTGAACTTCCTGGGGCCCAGAAAGAGTATCCTGATTGGTTGTCAGACTCCCATGGGGTGGGGGTCTTAACTAGCCTTGCTGGCTGATGTAATCTTCCCAGGTGCCATGTGGGGAGTTTCTGTTGCTAGATGGGTCCTATTGTGTTGCAGATGATAGTCCATTGACAAAAATGGTAGGAAATTGAGTTTCTGCCTCTGGCCCGTTGACAAAGGGGGCGGGGGGAGAAGGTGGGAGCTGCTTCATCTTTAAAACATGCTTCTCCATTTCTCATCCAGGGAAACGTAATATTCTGCCTTTTTAATATTTCCTAAAATATTTCATTCTTCTAGGAAAGGGGTAGGTGCTAACTTCCTACACTATCTTGAGGTGCATGAACAAGAGCATAGATTTCAGCTCATGGAAAGTAATTGTGCCACTCTGCTCTAGTCAGTCCTCACTTGCAATACTGGTTCCTGGCAGTAAAGTTCAAAAAAAGGGAGTGGCTTATTGGAGTGAGTTCAAAAGCGGGTTACCTAGAGGGTGAATGGGCCTAGAAACTAACCCTGTCAGGAACAGTTACAGCTCTTCAACAGAAGAGATTGAAATATGATAACCATCTTTAAGTATCTGTCATGTAAAAGGGGGAGTTGATTTATTCTTTGTTTGCTCCAGGGAACAAGACCAAAACCAGTAGCCATCAGTAGCTGATGTACAACCAGTAGCTTGTAATATCACTTCCTGAAACCAGTGAAACAGGGTGGAATATGAAGAGGTAAAGTTTTCCCTGGAGACTTTTAAAGGCTAGATGCACATTTGCTAGATATGCTGAAATGAATCTTGCTCTCAGCGAAGAACTGACATCTAGAGTACCTTCCAATGATATAATTCTATGAATAGATTATAATCACAAAATCAAGAAAAATGCAGTACTGAGCATTCTGAATTGTGAGGTATTATTGAATTAGAAATGCAGAAAATGGCTAAAATTCTAAATAGGTTGGTGTTGGAATAAAAATGCCTCCTATCCTTGAACTGAGATTGCTGTAGGAACTTGGCAGTTTTTAAAAATGATATCTATACCTGTTTCCACCTGTCTTCCCACTCATGTCCCTCTTTTGGAGATTATAAAACTGAGGCAACAATTATATTATTCTAATATAATGTCTTTCCAATATCTATTAGGTTAAACTTACTTCAAAAATTCTTCATAAAGTAATACCATAATAATCTGCCTAAAAGACAGGATATAAAATAGCAAATAGTGCCTGAATAAATTGTTTCTAAAACAGTTGTTAGTAATGGTTGGACTGCATTTTTATATGAAAGCAGTATATAAATGATCCTTTTGCTTATATATTGTCATTCATCAAATCATTCTAAGAGGCATAATCGTCGAATCTGAATTCTTGTACACAGAATACATGTAACATCTATCCTTACATTGTAAACCTAGTTGCAGATATGAATCAGGTATAAGGGAAGAAAAGACATACTAGCCATAAGAAAAATTAAGAGCAAAATTGAAAGGCCTTGCCATTGAAATGCAGAGGTTGAAAGCAAAAGAATGGGATCATCAGGTATCTCAAATAAAAGCCAGGTGTTTATGGGCCACCCAAGGCTGAATTGTTTGCTTGCTTGCTTCCTTTAGGATAATACAGAGCCCAATTCACGAGTCAGCTTTGGTTGTTGCAATAGAATACAACCAGATTCATACAACAGATCCAGTGGTGGGATTCAAATTTTTTTACTACCGGTTCTGTGGGTGTGGCTTGGTGGGCGCGGCATGGCATGATTTGGTGGGCTTGCTTGGTGGGTGTGGCAGGGGAAGGATACTGCAAAATCCCCATTCCTCCCCACTCCAGGGGAAGGTTACTGCAAAATCCCCATTTCCTCCTGATCAGATGGGACTCGAGAGGCAGAGAATAGGTGGGGGCGGGACCAGTCAGAGGTGGTATTTACCGGTTCTCCAAACTACTCAACATTTCTGCAACCAGTTCTCCAGAACTGGTCAGAAACTACTGAAACCTACCTCTGATGCAGTTGTTAGGGAATCCGGTTTCCCCCATTGACTTTGCTTGTTGTAAACCAGCTGGGAAAGTAATCCCATGGTGATCACATGACCCAAGATACTACAACCATTATAAATGCATGCTAAATCCAAGCGTTCAAATTTTGATTACGTGGGGGTGCTGTGATGGTTGTAAGTCACTTTTTTTAGTACTGTTAGAACGTCAAACAATCTCTAAACAAATGTTGTAAAACAAGGACTAGCTTAGTTAACTTGGCAAGAATGTGAAAAAATAGTTTGCATCATCTAAACTTTTCGTCTTTTTTCATACTCTAGTTTTCCTAGTGGTCTCTCTTCTGAACATAACCAAACCAATCCCTTTAAGTTTTTGAGAAGGATAGCAGCCCAAGTTTTTTAAGAAGAGGTGCTATGAGAACATTGGAAGCCGGTTGGAATAGTTCAGTAATGATATCAGGATCTATTTGGCAAAGATTTAAGACAGGGTTCTCCAGTCTTGGCAACTTTAAGACTTGTGGATTTCAAACTTTAAGACTTGTGGAGTTGAAGTCCACAAGTCTTAAAGTTGCCAAGATTGGAGAGCCCTGATTTAAGATATAATATGGCTGCTTTGTGTAGCTTTTGTGCTATATTAGAATCCCTGTACTGTAATACCTTAAAAGTTAAGATTTTGCACACAGGTTGAAAAGAGCAGGAGATAACTGATTCACTCTCTGCTGCTCTGACTATAATTAATCAGCATGAATCTATTATCCCATTGGATTCACATATTACATTTTCTTGTTTTGTTTCTTTGACAAAATATGCAAATATAAAAACCAATGTGCATGTTGTTTAATGCTGTGTGAACACACACACACACACACACACACACCCCATTATGACATTGAAAAGAAAATGAAAACTAAATGGCTTGGGTGGGAGGTTATATGAAAAAAGGAGACAGACAGTTCTTGTCCCTGTGTACTGTTGGAAGAAATATCCTTCTGGGTTCAGCTCCAAGTGGGGAAAAAAACACTGGAAACATGGAGACTGCTTGGAAAGATGGTTTAATGGTGGACAGGATCAAATGGTTTGAGTTCCTGAGCAGAAAAAGGGCCAAGATGCTGAGCGTGCCTTGGTTTTATGCCCTCTCTGAGCTTTGAACTTCCTGGGGCACAAGAAGAGTATCCTGATTGGTTGTCAGACTCCCAGGGGGTGGGGGTCTTAGCTAGCCTTGCTGGCTGATGTAATCTTCCCAGGTGCCATGTGGGGAGTTTTTGTTGCTAGATGGGTCCTATTGTGTTGCAGATGATGGTCCATTGACAAAGATGTGGGGAATGAGTGATCTTGGCTGAGGCCTTAATGGCCCATTGACAAAGGTGGGGGAAGCAGGAAGCTGCTTTGTCTTTAAAACATGTTTCTCCATTTCTCATCCAAGGAAATATATTCTGCCTTTTTAATATTTCCTAAAATATTTCATTCTTCTAGGAGAGGGGTGGGTGCTAACCACCCACCCCTCTCCTAGAAGAATGAAATATTTTAGGAAATATTTAATAAAAGGCAGAATATTATATTTCCCTGGATGAGAAATGGAGAAACATGTTTTAAAAACAAAGCAGCTTCCTGCCTCCCCCCCACACACACCTTTGTCAATGGGCCATTAAGGCCTCAGGCAGGCTCACTCATTTCCCCCCCCCCTTTTGTCTATGGGCCTTCATCTGCAACACAATAGGACCCATCTAGCAACAGAAACTCCCCACATCACAAGACTCAAGCAAGTTTGAGAGACACGTACAAAGTTAGCTAAGACCCCTAGACCACCTGGGTGTTTGACAACCAATCAGGGTACATTTCTTATACATGAACAAGAAACTCAGAGGTGGGGTCCAACAGAGGGCATAAAACCAAGGCACTCCCAGCTTCTGGGGCTTCTTTGTTTTCTACTCAGGAACTCAAGCCATGTGATTCTGCTCAGGAGCTCAAGCCATGTGATTCCTGTCCACCATTAAACCATCTTTCCAAGCAGTGTCCATCTTTCCAGTGTCTTTTTTCCCACTTGGAAGTGAACCCAGATGGACATTTCTTCCAACACTACAGTACAAATAATTGTTTTCGAAATGATTTGCTGGTGAAGCAATAACAAGAAGAAATGGAATTTCAAGTGCCAGTGAAGATTATTAATCAAGCCGAACACTTTTCAGGTACATGCTTTTGAAGGGGGACTTTGTAAAGGTGGTAGAGATGTATTGCATTGATATCCCTAGTTGGTACCCACACTAAAAATCTAAATGTGTCAGTCTTTATTGCCTTTATCTTCTTTGTTTTCTCCTCTCGCTTGTTTTTACTGAATTGGATTGGCACATCGATCTAATAAATTTAGTTCGCCGAAAATTGAGTAAAAAGTTCTAAGCAAAAGGCTTTGCTTTGTTTTGGCTTAGTCTTGATGCAGACTGGCTAAGCGTCCTTCCGGGACCGTCCCCTATAGCGCATTCAGCAAACATTGGCTTCCCCAGCGGCAGCCTCGAAACCGGAAGAAGCTTCCTCCGCTGTGCCAACAGAGGGCGCTGCGAGCTCAGGCCCTTGTCTTGGAGGGAACTCGCTTGTGTGTGTACAGTACTGTGTACAGTAATATACTTGCCGGATTGTTAATACGACGTCCGGGCAGAGGCCTCCGGAGCGCTAGGAGGCGCTGTGCGCAAAAGGCGGGGATTGCTTAGAGCCGCTCTGCTTCGCGTTCGTCCGGCGTGTCTGCGACCAGAAGCGGGGAAGCGGAGTGGGGAGGACGAAGAGCGGCGGGGCGAGGGCGGCGGGCGGCCCGGACCCTGCTGCTGCCCCCCCTCCCCACTCGAAAGAAGCAAAGGCTGTGGAGAGCTGATATGTCCGACAACGGCTTTGACCGGGCTCCCGGCGCTGGTCGAGGCCGAGGGGGTGGTGCCCCATTGGCCCCGGAAAGCGGGGCTCGCTTGGGGGGCGGAGGCGGCGGAGGCACTTTCGGGACTCCCGAACAGCTCCTGAAGCAGAGCTTCGCGCGTCCTCAGGAGCCTCTCCGGCCGCCCAAGACAGCGCCTCCGGGCACCAACGCCGCCTCAGGTACTGCGCTCCGTCGTCATCCCCCCCACACCCCACCCGGGTCCCCTTCGCTCCAGCAGCCCAGTTTCTGTGGCTTGGTTTGGGTGGAGGAAATGTGTGGGGGGGCTCAGTCCGCTCTCGCCTCCAGGGATGGGCCGCTGGGGAACCGTTTCCCGCTTTGCCTCTCTCCCTCCAGGAGGAGGCGAGGAGCCTGGTGAGAAAAAGGCCGTCCCACGCCCCCCTCCACCCTCCCCTCCTTAATGCACCATTATGGGGGAGTGGGGGTGGGGAGGTTGCCTTCTTCCACCCGCTTCCAAATGTCTCTCGACGCCCCTGTTGAGTTGCTCGCCACATTCCTCGATCTCCAAGCTCTGCAGTTGTGTGGCAACATACTAAAACATACTCCAGGTTTACCTCTGCTTTTTCAAAGAAATAAAACACGCAGCCGCCTTAATTTAAGCCCCGGGCGCCTTTTGCTGTAGTCCTTGATCACAGTGAACGATCAAATCGCATTTAAAGTTGTGTTGTGTTGGTGGCGGTGGGGGTGGGTGGGTGGGGGGTGTTGTCGGTGTGCAGTTTGCGTGAGATTTGGCCGTTTCACCAGATGAGATCCAAACGTGAGGTTTGCAAATATTGGGGGGGGGGGGGCAATTCTTAGATAACGCTTCGCTTTGGTTTTAATTGCCAGTGGATGTAATGGGACTTCCGAATAAACGATTATAAATTGTAGTGTGAAACATCTCTGCTCGTGCAAAGCTGATTTTTTTTTTAACTTGGAAGGAAAGAAGGAATCGAATTATTAACTTAACGAAAGGCTGTCTAGCCTCATTTTATATGAATATAGCTATGGATATTGTAGAATGACTGACTGGCTTTCAGCTGCAGTTAGCAATCCTATTCCTTGAATACTCCTTCCTCTGTTTAGATTGCCCTTTAAAATGCCCTGGAATAGATATTGTAGGGTTGTAACAATGTGTCATTGATCTATATTTGTGTAACTTCTGGTGAGGTATGTATGATTTGACCTTTTCAATGCATGAACCCATTCATACCTATATCTCCTGGGAATATAAATACGAAGACAGTACACTTTTAATAAGGGATTTATTATAAATAAATAACTTATTTTTATTTTTGCCTTCCTGATGCTAAATTTTATGCCAGTTGGACATCGTTTTGCTCAATCAGTAGAATTTAGTTCCAAATTTGTATATTGTTCGCTCTGTGAAATTCTAAACATGTGAATAAAAATACAAAAAAAAAATCCTAAACTTAATTCTGAATACTCAAGTTTTTAGGGATGCATTAAACTTAGTACAACTATATTTAATCAATCCAAATAAAAAATTAAGATACTCAAGTAATTCTATTCTAGGCATGTAAAAGACATAAACTGAATTTATATTTAAATCAATTTTACAATGTACAATAAGACACTAAGAATAAATAGCAATCTAGGTAAAACCTGTGTAAACCATGTTTACATGTTGCACTCTGATTGAGAAGCAAATTCTATTAAAATCATTACCTGTAGCTTATTTCTAAATAACTTTGATTTGTTCACTTACTTGAAAATGTTCTGGACCATCCTTCATAGCTCTCAATAGTTCAGATTCTGGACAAATGGGGAAAAAAACTGTTTTTTCCCCAATTTTTCTGGTTTTTTTCCAGGCGTTCCCATCTCTAGGACTTCACCATTCTTGTACTTTACAAGTATATTTTCAAGCTACAAATGTGAGTGAAAAAGTCAGAAGAACGTGTGTTTTCAATAAATGCCTGCTGTGGCATTTTTTATTCCTTGGGGAGGGATAGTTTATTCAATTCTGTCAAATAGCATAAATATTTATGGCACTATTAAAATAATCATGAGATAATGTGCTTTTTAAAATACTGTTAAAATAAATTGATTGCTAATTTTTTTCAGAAAATAGTATCTATACAACTTTTGATTATTATTATTATTTATCATTTTAATGTTTATTGGTTTTTAATGTTTGTGTGCCACCCAGAGTTGCCTCTAGACGAGATGGGTGGCACACAAATCTAATAAATAAATAAAATACAGTATTGCTCTTGATCCATCCTATTTGTACTTTTTACCTTTCATTTTAATATTCATATCTTCTTAGGTATTGGAAGGATGCTCAATGTTTGACTTCCTTTTTTCCGACATTGAAGGATCTCAGTATATTTTAAATAATATTTAAAGCCAGGCAGTATAAGGATCTGTCCTAGGATGGAAGAGGTAGCATTTTAAAACAAAAATGTTACCTTGTGATTATATCATATATTACAACCTGGACTGTTTATCTTTTCATAAGAGGGGTGGTGCATATTAACATTTGCATTTTTGCTGGATAATGTCATCAGTACTCTAGTACACACATACACTATTGCTGGCAAAAATGCATGATGCTATTTGCCACTCAGTCCCAGTTAGTAGCTAACGTAACTTCTGCTTCTGTTTTCTGGCTCCACATCAGATGTACACAGGTTGAAGGCTGTAGGGCAGAGAAGTCCATTGGGTATTAACTGCCTTTAAACAATTCTACAGCAGTGTAAACAGCCTTCCTAGCTTAGTGCTCTTTGATTGGCATTACAATCAGCATTCTGGAGGAGGTAAAAAGGACAAGATTCTTTGATTCAGGTAATCAGCCAGATATTCTACCTATCCAATAATTCCTCAGTCTTTGGGATGCTGTTGGAAAAGAGCTGCATTAGCTTGCTGTACTATATAGACATAAATCATTATGCACTATGATTTTATTTTGCAGTTTTGAAGTGACACTGTACTTTATGTACTTTAACAGTATGTGAACAGAATTAATGATGATAGTCAGCTATTACTTGGTATTTTAAAATTGTATTTTTCTTTGTGACTTGCAGATTTCACACTGATTCAGTAATTTTCTTAAGGTTGAAATCTGCTGTAGATGTTCCAGTTAAATTTGGATTAGAGTCAGGGTCACTGGGTTTATTCTACTCCATTGATTTCAAAATTGCAAAGAAATATTTTCTCTTAGAAACTTTTAGAAAAATCTTGGACTATAAGATTAGTACAACTTTTCCTCTGATTGATAGCAATTTACATTTAAATTACCACAGATTCTAATACTGAATTCTAAAAATGCAAAAACCCCTTATTTATAATTAAATGTATTTATTTAGGTGATCCCTGGCTGCTTCCAACATTAAAAATCCAAACATAAAAACCCATACGCATCGCCCCCGCCCCCAAGGCAGCAGCCACACAAACCAACCCCTTGATTGGCTCCATCTCCATTCATCCCCAATCCCACTGACAAAAATCATTTATTTAAGGCCTAAAAAAGCAACAAGATGGAGGCCAGTCATTCCTCCAAGAGAATGATGTTTCATAGAGAAGGGTCCACCACCAAGAAAGCCTTTTTTCATGGTCCCTCAAACGAACACCCTAATAGATGGGACTCATAACATATCTTGCCTTTCCATCCTGGTGGGCTGGGTAGATGTAAAGGGAAAGAAGTGGTCCTTCAAATAGTCTGGTACCAAGCCATGTAGGGTATTAAAGGTGATAACCGGTATCTTTAAATTGTGCTGGGAAATAGATTGGTAGCCAGTGCAGCTCCTGCAAAAGAGATGACACATGTACAAGTCTAGATTTGTGTAAAACTGCAGACCACTGCATTCTAAACCAACCAAAGCTTCTGGACCCTCTCCAAAGGCAGCCCCATGTAGAGTGCATTATAATAATCCAGGTGGGAGGTGACCAAGTTGTGGGTATTGTGGGTAACTCTGAGAAGGTCACATTGGTCCAAGAATGGGCATAACTGACACGCATCTTGAAAATTGATGCAAGATTCTTACAGCGCCATCATATGTATTCTTGCAGACAGCAGTCTTTGAACAGAATTACTGTTACCTAGAAAAGAGATATCAACCATTTCCACTGCTATGGGCCATTTTTATCCTCTCAGGAACCACTTCAATAGATAAGATCAGAGGGTACTAGATAACCACTTTTTCAGCAGTAGCTCCAGAGTCACAGAACATTCAAGGAGTTCTTGCTTCATTTAGATGTGTTATTAAACCAACTCTTGTTCCTGAAAACTTTCTGCCCACTGATTTCGTAGTGCTTCAGATATTGCCTAGTGAGGCAATATTTCTTGATTTTTAATTGCTTTTTACTGTTAAGGAGTCTAATATTGTAAAATATCTTGGAAGGAATTTATCACTAAGGTTGACATATCCATAGTAAAAACAGTAAAATCCATCTCACTATTTTTCTGTTTACAGAAGCAGTTTCCATTAGTTTCAGGTGCCTTAAAACAGCTCTATAGTGGATTTTGAGGGTGTATAAGGAGGGAAGGAGAGAATGTGACATCCTGTCACATGTGAAGGTTCACCTGTTCATTTTTATTTTTATTTATTTTTTTTGGTCTTGTCTTTTAATGACCCCGTTATCCCTTACATCAGGGTGGAGTCAGGGCAACTGAATGGAGCTGAGTGTTTACTGGCCGGATGCCCTTCTTGTTGCCAAGGCAGAGTATTGTGCCCAGAGAGAGAAATATCTGCCACTACCTAGGATCAAACTCACAGCCTCCTGATTGTGAGGCGAGAGCTCTACCTCTAGGTCACTGCACCACTCATTCACCTGTTCAATAAATACACTTAATATATTTTACTGGTTTATTTATGTAATTTTTTATAATTACATATCCCCTAATTATTTGCTGAGTTAGTAATTTATAATGGCAGATTGTATTTGTCTGCTGCCAGAATAGATAACGGTAGTTTTAAACTGACATATAGTGCAGCATATGAAAGCTATTTAATTAGGTTTTGTATATTTTTTCAGAGCCAGCAAGATCTGCATCATTACCAGAAAAAAAAAATCCGGGCTCAGCAGTAACTAAATCTCAGGTGGTTGTGGCTCCAGTGGTAATGTCAAAGCTGTCAGTAAATGCTCCTGAATTTTACCCATCAGGATATACCCCAAATCATACTGTAAGTATTAAGAATTTCTCTCTACCTGTTCCATCTAAATAAAAAAAATTATACATTTATTTTAAAAAATTAGGAAATGCATTCACTCTTAAAAGAATAACTATTTCATTCAAACAAAATTTCTTTTGTGATGTAGATTTAAAAACTAAAATGTTTAAAATTAATGTCATTCCATTAGTATTCCTTGAATACTAAACTCAACATATAGAGAAATTTTAAGTATAAATTAATGATAATGAACCAATTCAAATTGATAATTATTTGTAGGAATCTTCTTTAGAAGATGACTGTGATGGATATCCAACTTCAACAGAATATGTGCAGGATTTTCTGAATCATCTTGCAGCGCAGCCAGCCTGTTTTGAAACTGAAATAGCACATTTTGCAGAAATTCTAAATGGCTGTGTGACTACATACGAAGCTTTACAAGAACTTGTTGAACTCATATATCAACAGGTAATGTGTTGGGTAGCTATGGTTTTAGAAATTTATGTAAATAAAGCAAGGCAATACATGGCCCAGGACCAAGTTATTTGAGGAACCTCTTTCTGCCTGTCCAAACATGCCTCAACAGAGAGCTCGTGTTCCAGGTCCCTCCCTTATTATTTATTATTATTATTTATTTTGTCGCATTTCTATGCCGCCCAACTCCCAAGGGACCCTTGAAACAGGGTCATCTCATGGGATTTAGGAGGTGGGCTTTCTCTGCTTTCACATCTGCCTTGTGAAATGATTCCTCTCCCTCCCCCCCCCCAAAAAAGATTCAACTAGCCCCAATCCTTCTAGCCTTTAAGAAAACTTTGAAGACCTGGTTTTTCCTCAGATATTAGGGGCAGAATGGGGTTCATCTTGCAGATAGGTGTAACAGGTGTGTTGACAACTATGTTACCTTTTAATGGTTATTGTAATTTTTGATGTTATTACTGTATGCCTCAGAGAGTCCCATTTTTGCAAATTGAGTATTCATATAAATCTTTAAAATAAGTAAATAAGTAATGCAATAAAATCTTTACCTCAAATAATTAAAAGCATAGACTAATTGGAAATTTTAAGATGAAAAAATTTGTTGTGCAATATAAAATAATAGAGGGAAGCATTTCTTTTGAATATTGAGTAGCAAATTAATTGTGTACTTTATCTGCTTTAACACCTGATATGAAAGAACATTGCGTAGCATAACAGAGAAATATTTACCAAATATTTTTGTTCAAGAAAATAAATGGAAAGAGTGTATAGTAAACTTCTCGGCATTATTTTTTGGAGAAAATCATCAGCGAATCAGCTGTTTTTGATTAGAATCTAACCAAAGGAAAGTTTTTGTATATAAAGCAGAAGTAACAGAAACATGCAAGGAAAATGGCCATATATCTTGCAAATTATTTATTTTAGAAGAAACTAAAGCTGAATGCTCTTACATTCATATTCAGGATGTCAAGAAAATGGATTATAATAGGGAAACAATAGCAACATTTTATTATGTTTTATTATTAGGTAATGTGAAAATCCTAAAATTTGAGTTATTAAAATTAAATTGCAAATAGTTCCAACAAAAGAAAGAAAGATAGTTGAAGATATTAAAGTGCTCAGAATGCTTTTTACAGAATCTGAAAATCACAAGGATATATAGATAGAAGGAATGGACCATCAAGAGTGCACAGAGATAGTCAAATTTTGTAGCGATAATGTCCAGAAAGCTAAAGTACAAAAATTATCTGAATTAAGTGAAAGATGCTAACAATAATAAAAAGAGCTGCTGTTAATAGATTCAAAATAAATAGAGAAGAAAACAATTTACCATCCCCTCAATGGAAATGACAAAAGAATAGCAAAATTAAGCATCTATTTTGTCTTGTTTTTGAAAAGAATATGGATTCCAGTAGGCAATTGAAAAGAAGCACTAAAAGGTGCACATTTCAATTTGAATTAAGGGATACCTACTGGCTCTGAATTATGCTCACATTTTTAGCCCATGTGGATTGCATCTTAGTGCCGTGAAATACCTGGATGATGATCTGTCCAAACCTCTTACTAGTATCTTTGAGAAATTCTGAAGAATGTGTGAAGTGTCAGATGATGGAAAGCAAAAAGGGATGGGATGGGATAGGATGTTAGTTGGATCCTTTGGAGACTTAAAAGGTTTACAGACAATGTTTTCAAAAATTGGGGAGAAATACTTTCCAAGTATTTGGAAAGATTGTAATTCAAATTCTAAACCAGTATGTTAGTGTCTTGAAAATAATGCAGTCATTGCCAAGCAATTTGCTAGGCAAATTCTTTAATGTGTGTGGAGAGGGGGTGAATAACTTCTTAGTAGATGGTGGAAATGGGATGGACATAACACATCAGGATGTCAGCTAAACATTTGACAAAATATCCCATGATATTCTTATTAGCAAGCTAGTGGAAGATGGGGTGGGATGGGATGTTAGTTGGATCCTTTGGAGACTTGAAAGGTTTACAGACAAATGTTAATCATTGTTTTGAGAGAGTATTTTTCAAATGGACCTGCCATGTAGTTTGGTCATTAAATATATTCCCTAATGACTCAGATAAAGAGAGAAAGGGATTTTTTTTCAAATTTGTGAATGGTATAAAAACTAGGAAAGCTAAAACTTCAATAGATAGAAATAAAATACAAGATCATATCGATACAGCAATGCCAGGATTAAATTTAGCAGTGAGAAGAGGGAAATGCCAGTTACCAGTTCTTTATGAACGGGCAGGAGAAAGAAACCTAGGACTGAATCCAGCACTATATTTTTTTCCAGTATTATGAAGCACTTTGCACAGTCACTCATGCCCTGTCATCTCTCAGTTGGTTGACCACATCTCATTCTACATTTGGAAGCTACCACTGGGGCAGAACGTAGCAGTACAAACAGTTCTGGAGGCCCCTCAGGTAGCACATGTAACACTGTTGTTGACTGAGCTGCATTATTGCAGCTCCAAGGTGTTGATTAATGCTTTTAAAGCCCTTTATGTCCAGGGTATCTGAGGAGCCATCTCACCCCAATGGAATTGGTCTGTCCTACTCCAGCAGAAGAAGCCTATTTTAGATCCTGTTTATCAAAAACATTTTGGCTCACAGGGTCCAGAAGAAGATCCTTCTGTGGGCCCTGCCCTCTGGAATATTTTCCTGCCAGAGGTGAAGTCCAGACCCACCCTCCTGGCCTTCTGGAAGAGCCTTAAAATCTGGCTCTACTGGCTGGTCTGGGGTCCTGATAGGGGTAGTGCCCTCTGCTGGGAATGACTGACAGGATAGATAAAAGATCCCCACCCATCCTCTCCTGTATCCCCGGATGGTCTTGATTTTTAATTTCTATTTAATCTTAATTATTTTACATCAGATTTTAACAGTTTATAAGCCATCCAGAATCACTTCAACAGTTAGATGGGTGGCAATAAATTAAATAAATATATCATTGGAATCTTTAGGCTGCTAGAAGCTTTGTCTCATTTAGGATGCTATGATTGCAGTAACAGAATATTACTCATTCTAGTCAGATTCTAGGTTTCTTGTGAATGTGCCAAATTCCAGAGAAAATTATTGCTAGTGTCCAAGGCAATCTTCGGATGTAGGGAAATGGGTTGTAAACAGATTGAATTCAATAAAAATCTAAAGTACTTTGCTGAGAAAAAAGAAGCACCAACAGTAATATAATTTCCAGTCAGACAAAATAATAATTTCACTGTCTCATTTTCAGTAGAATGTCCTATTCTGGGCTCTAGACTCCTAAGAAAAATGTGAACAAACTGAAACTGAGCAAATAAAAATAGTGAAAATTATCAAGATGTGTTACACAGAAGACAGCAAAAATCTTTTGTCTGGAGTCCTAGGTGCTCTTTGTTTCTTGCATACGTTTTATCACCGATTAGCTAATATTAGGATCATGATGTTGATCATGATGGGAGATCATGATATTAGGAATAGCTCTTAGACTTATATACTTCTTCACAGTGCTTTACAGCTCTCTTTAAGTGGTTTACGTTAACTAGTCGTGTGATGAAACATCTGCAAGCAAACAGCCACGCTCAGAGAGCACCAAGGATTCCATAGTTCAACCATGACCTACATATATTCTCTTCTATTGGAACCTGTTATCTATCAGTCCTGAGTGCATAGCATGGAATGAGGGTCTTCTCTTAAAAGAAAACAGGTTCTGATTGAATGGTAGGAAACAATTTGACCAGAACAGATTATCTAGGGAGACCTAAGCTGCTTTCTTTGAATATGATCAGACAGAATTTAGACAGCCATCTGTCAAGGACGCTTTAATTTGGATTCTTGACCTAAACAGACTCAATAGCTTAAATGCCCCTTTGAACCTTGTTTCTGTGAGGGGAGTTAGGTAGGAGTACATAGGTGCCAATTCAATACAAATTCATGAAAACCTTAGATATAAAAGAGTAATAGGTTGGTTTTCTACAATGCTTTTATAATAAATAGTAGATATTAGGACAGTCAATCTTGGTTTCTTGATTTGGTGTATTTTATAATAATAAAAAAACCCTGATGTTTGTTAATATTGCCTCATTTTTTATCTAATCAAACCAGATATAGATTGTTTTTTTATGGGTAAATTTGAAAATAGTATTCTAAGCATGACATCTCTCTATTCTTTTACTATAAAGGTAGTCCTCGAGTTATGGCCGTAACGGAACTTGCCAATCATAGTCATAACTCATGACCATGATAAAATGGTTTGGTCAACCCAATTATATGACCTTTTTTGCAGTGGTCATTGAATAAATCAAAGGTTTGCTATGAGCGCAGTTTTGCCATAAGGGGACATGCTGATTTTCAGCAAAACTGTCATAATCGCCGGTCATGTGACCGTGGAATGCTGCAAATGGCCATAAATGCGGCCTAGTAGCCAAGTGCCCAAAGTTTAGTCATGTGTCCATGAGGGAAAATGTTGAAATTTTGAATTCAGGTTGTAAGTATCCCCTAGGTAGGTCCATTAAAATTTCAAGCACTTGCTAAGTGAGCAGTTGTAAGTCAAGGACTACTTGTAGACATATGTTTTTTTATATATGTACATCATTTAAGAAATTGGTTTTTTAATCTTGGAAAATGTCTGCTGCATAAATGTAGCAAAATAATACTGTGGAAGATAGTAATTGTAGAAAAAGAACATTTAAATACCAAAGTTAAGACCATCTGTATATTTTGAAAATGAGGACAAAGGATATGAATTGAGAACATGAATCCACTAGGGAACTCATTTGAGATTACAAAGCAGCATTTGTTTGTAAATATTCTGTGGTGAGTTATGTTAAGTGCATTTGGTTTCTGTTTTGTTTTAGCATGGGCTTTAATTGTTCTTTGTTAAAGGAAAGTGAAACTAGCAAGGGCAATTTTGTTTCTCAGTTAAAAAATTTGACATTCAGGGAAAGGAAGCTGTGTATCTGTAAAAAATGAAATGGTTCAGGAATTCATAATGCTGGGCACAGATTGATGTACATGTTGGATAACATTATGTCTTCACAATTGTTATTAAGTAAAAGATTAGGTGATGCTAGTAATGTTCATATGCTTTTGAGTTGTTTTGACTCTTTGCTACTTCCTCCACAAGTCCTTGTAAGATTTCAGAAGTGGCTCCCGCTTGCCTGCTTCCTAAGGCTGAAGGAGGTTGACTGGCCTAAGGCCATCTGTCTTTGTGTCTAAAGCAAGACTAGAACATATTGTTTCTGGTTTCTAGCCTGGTGTCGTAATCACTACACCAAACTGGCTCTCATAAAGAAGTGAACTAATAATTTGAGAGAATTCATATGTGTTTAAAGGAAGGATTGCCTAACTTCTAAGCAATCTTTTCTTACTCTCTTTAGGCGAGAGTAAGAACTCAATCTCTGAAAAACTCTTTCAAGTCCCATCCTTAAAATTCAATTTTGAAGTCAAATACAACCTTAATGTTCCATTAATGACTTTCCAGTTTTTATTGTGATGTCAAGTTTTAGCAAAAATCCAGAGAGACTTGCCACTTAAAATTCCTGAAACAGTATTCAGAATATTACCTATATTTGAAATAAGTAGAAAATATACAACCACCACAGAACTTTTGAAAATGTCTAATTCTGGTTGTTTTTCTGATTGTTTTCAAAGGCTACATCTGTCCCCAATTTTTCCTATATTGGGGCACGGCTATGCAATTATCTCTCTCATCATCTCACGATTAATCCACAAAATGGCAACTTCAGAACATTGCTCCTTTCCAGGTCAGTACGTGTGTGTGTGAGAGAGAGAGAGAGAGAGAATTGTAGAAAAAAACTTCTGATTCAATATTTCCAAGGAACTTTTCAAGACAATTTTTTATTTCAAAATTAATTCTCTATGCATTGTTACCAGCTTTAGTTCGTAAGATACTTGTATCAGGTTGAAATGGAAGTTTGCAGATCTTGTTATATTGAAAGAAGCTGCCATTGACAGAAATAAGACTGTCAATCTTGATTCTGTGTGTATTCTGCATTAGAGCTCTGCATACTTTAAAAACAATTCACAAAACATGCTAACACAGCCCCTTTCTACTATTCATTAAAGCAGTCCATTTTTCCACACTTCCAATCAAGGATGAAGAAAAATGTTGCTGCTTTTAAGATGTTCATTATTAATAGAATAGTTTAAAGCAGCAGTATCTGTTTTCCAAGCTTATGTAAAAAGCTAAAAAAAATGAATGATAATACAGTATGCTAGATATGTATTGCTCAGGACTATTGTTTCAACATTTAAAATCATTTCTCTTTTGTTAAAAATGAAGAACACTTCTTTTCAAACTTGCTTCTTCCAGAAATATTATTTGAAATTTCAAAGTGAATAAAATACCTTAACTAAAAATGAATCAAAACATCTGCAAATTTCAGAGGGAAAAATCTTTTAGCTTTTCTTACATCAGACATTATTTGTTTCAATTATTGTAAGCAATGTGGAGGTTTGCTTGCCACAGACTTGAATTTTGAGCCCTGTGGAAGAACAAGCAAAACAAGAGACTGAGATTTTGAATGTCAATTATGTTGTGCTGTTTGCTTTTATATTCTCAAAGGTAAACTTTATAAATGAATATTAATGAAAGTGAGATGATACTCAGAGTCTGTTTACTTCTTTCAGAATAAACAGATACTCTCTGACTCATCTTGCAGATAAACTAGGTGGAACCTCCTTTGTTCCCCCTTGAGGTCAAGAATGTTGCCTTTGAGGACATCATCAAGTCAAGAAAATAAAGCCTGTGTTTGTCTATAAACATGTTTTTCCCCCCAATTTTGAGGCTGCTTAACTCCCTAGCGACTCTAGGCAGCTTTCAGATAAAACATTAAAAACCAAGTATAGTAAGAAAAAGAAGACAGCATTTTAAAAAACACTTGGGAGAACAAACAGATTTCTAGCAGTTTGTGGAAAGTCAAAATGGTGGGAATAGTACTAGAATCTACTACAATACTGTTTTCTGCAACAACCAGCTTTCTGTTCTTTCTTTGGAGACAAGTCTGGGGAAAACCTCTGATGAAATATCAGCCACAGAGAGCAGAATAAGCTACCTGTGGGGGGAGGGGAGGAAGAGAGTCTTTACCTAGTACTGAAGACCCACATCCATATTTGTTCCTGGGTGAAAGTCATACCAGATATTCTGGGATGAAATGCTATTGCCCCTAAATACATCAGATTAAAGTTTTACAGGGAGCCATCATTGTTTACATATTTTACTATTGGGGTCCCTTTTTAGTCATGTTAAATCAGACTATTGAAACTCGTGGTGTTGGATGATAGTTATGATGATTCTTAAACTTTGACCATGCCATCAGGGATAAAACGGTTCAGAAATGACATCCCAAGCAACAACAAAGTATATAATCAAGCTGCATAATCTATTTGAATGTTTTGTTACTTTGCAACCATCGATAAGTTATTGTATACATGTTGATCTTTTTTCTGTTATCCTTTAACATTATATATGCCTCAGTTTTTAAATCATATTTTATGAATTTACCAATAAATACAAAATTGTCTCTTTTAGGTGTCAAAAAGAATTTGAAAATAGAGATGGAGCTGCCAAAGGTGATGATGCTGTGAGGAAAAGATTTCATGCATTTGTGCTGTTTTTGGCTGAACTTTATCTAAATCTAGAGGTAAAAAAAATATTTCTTTCTGGTTGAATTGTTTCTTACAATCTATAATTCTGGCTAGACATTTTGTAAGGAAAATGGCTGAAGAATTCATCTGTAGAGCATTGTAACTCATTGAAAATAGGAAAACTCTGAACAAATTTAAAACTTTATTAGAGTATTTCTTATAGTTTAATTTTGTTTTTAATTGTCATATGCTTGCATCCTTATAAAAAAAACACCAGGTGTTCCTGTACTAATTTGCAAATTATTATTTTAAATGAACAATTGAATAAAGTGCAGAGAGATAAATTGAAGAGAAGAGAAGCACAAAAATACCACCGACTGATACACTGTCTATAATTGTATGGAATGATTATGTTTTTATGTTCTGTTTTGTTTGTGTTTTTGAAAATAAAAAAAAATTATCAAAAAAAGAAGTGCAGAAAGCATATTTTCCAGTATGTTTCCAGAAATAAATTGTATTTATGGAGATTTGTATTATTTACATAACACTTCAGAAGAGGAGCCAGAGATGTTGTTATAAAAATGAAGTGGTAGCATGTTTGTACATATTGTCCTGATCATTTTATTGCTAGAGCGATACCTTTCAATACAACAGTCATGAATCAAACTTTTCTCCTTCACTAGAATCAATTGCAACATGCTACTGTAGTATTTTTATATCCTCTTAGGTATAAAATTGTGAGTTCTCTCATTCAATTAAATCTAACAGGTAGTTAAATTTTATTTGTTTATTAAATTTATATGGTGCCGATTTCACTATTGAGAGTGGTTCTTAATAAATAAAAGATTTTGCTGGGTTACAAACGGCAGCTAAAAAATTTTGAACTGAGAAAAATAGCCTTCTTGAGGTAAAGCATTCTATTATATAATCAGCTATTCAATTATTATAGAAAAATACCAAGAACTTGAAATAGTTTTTAATTTTCATATTGATTTTATAAACTTTCATACAGATGTTATTTTTACATATTTATAGGTAAAAGGAAATAAAGGACAAGTAACTCGAGCTGACATTCTTCAAACTGGACTTCATGAGCTATTAAATACACTTTTTTCAAATCCTCTGGACAGCAATTTAATTTGTGCAGTAAAACTATTGAAAGTAAGACATTTTTATTCTGAGATTTTTTTTAAAAAAACAGTTGTGTTAATTATTAATAGAGCCTCTTTGGGTGTTGATTAATATTAATATTAGTATAAATACTGTGGTGTGATTAAGTGTTCTTTTTACCTGGGATTCAGCTCTCCCGGCAAAAATGGGAGGTTGAATATTACATGTAGTCCATGGACAACGTGTCCTATTACTGGATATCCTAGCATTCAATATGCTGATGATAATCCAGCTATATCTCTACCCATGGCTATCCAAGTGAAGCTGCCAGAATTCTGTTCCCGTATCTGGATGTGGAAGAATAGGCTTCAGCCAACCCTTCCAAATATTAATGGCTGTAGGCATAATGACTAGAAGGAATAACCTTGAGGAACAGGAGAATCACAACCAAGACAACACTTAGAAGACAAAAATACCCAAGCCCAAGAGAGAAATGTAATTGAACAAAGTGTTTTAGACAGGATTTTACATAGTTCTCCTGAAGTATTCAGACTTGGAAGATTCTATACCTTATAATAAAAGTAGTATTAGCATTCGTAACTTTACTTTCCTAGGTTGATCTACCTTGAAGGGCAGTTAGTAGGTCTTGAGACCCAGAGAATTTGAGAGTTTACATTTTGGACTCTTGAACTAGGCTCAAGATTCATTGTGCATCTGCTCAGGTCACAACTCCTGCCAGAAGAGTGGTGACAGCTATAGCCAGGGAGGTTATTGAACAACTTTGTCTTCTGTGCCAGTTGCTGGACCAGGGGGCCTTGCTCATACCTTAATCAATTCCCATTTGGGTTACTACAATGGACTGTACATGGGGCTGCCTTTGAAGAACTTCTGGAAGTTTCTCTTGGTCTAGAATGTGGTGGCTCAGGTAAAGGCTTTTCTGTGGTTATGAATACACCTCTACTTCACAAGCTGCACTGGCTTCTAAAAGGCTTCAAGATTCCGTACATCATCTATGAAGCCCTACATGATATAGGACATGGTTATAGGCAGGATTACCTACTCTAGGGTTGTCCCAGATGCTCCAGTAAGGCCCATTCTTGCTCCCGACACTGATACCTTTTGGGACTTTAGTGATGTATTTTCGGGGGGGGGGGGGGCTTACTTTTGAAACAAATTGCCCTAATACCTGGCTGACACTGGCCCTTCAGACCTTTGGAATGTCTGTCAAGACCTGGCTCTTTCCCTCGGCATTTGAGTCCAGATTAGTGGAGCATCAATTGATAGAGTTGCAGTGCAGTTTAACCTGGTTGCCATTTTATTGCTTCAGTTTTTTTTTTTTAATGTATTATGCTGCTTGTTGGGGGGGGGGGGGTGTTATTTGTTGTTAACTTTTGGTATGAGTTGAGCAGCCATTTGTATTTTATAAATATATAAATAAAAGTAGCTTTGCAAGAAGCTTAGACTGTAGTCGAAGAAAGGTTAGAAAACATAGTTCTTATCCAATTTTGAATGCAACTCAATTTTTCAAATTAGTTTACTCTGACAAGTGTTCTCAGTCATTGCTTTTATTTGTTTCCCAGTTGACAGGATCAGTCCTTGAAGATGCATGGAAAGAAAAAGGAAATCCTTATATGGATGACATAATACAGAAAATTGAAAATGTTGTCTTAGATGCAAATTGCAGCAGGTAGTAAGAAAATTCAGTGGTTTCCCAGTTATCTTATACTGAACTGTTTATTATATTTCTAATGTAATAAAAAGAACAGTTAAATTTGTAGCTGTCTTGCTCATTTCCTACAAAAATTATCATTTATTGTAGGAAAAATGGACTGTGAAGTGTGTGTTAAAATATCTGTCATATTTAAATAACACATCTTTCAATAAATGTACACAGTAAAAAATGTTTAGAGGATCCTAGGAAATAGATATGTTTTGCCTTCTTTAAAATCTCCTTGCAATTACTTTGAACAATGACATAATATTTTGTAAGATTTTTTTTTAAGACTAATACTGTGTACTAGAAGACTGCAATGAACTCACATGGCATTGTACAATATTTTAATTTTTGTAGTTCTGTAATTTTGCAGCATCCTGTCTTTGCATCAGAAGGGTGCCACAAAATGACACAGGTTAGATAACTTCTGGATTAATAAGTAAAGCAAATAATAACCTGAGAGTTTCATATATTCCCTAAATAATTCTATATTTTAATTCCATATTCATTCTTTATTCTTTCATTTCTGTGCTTAAGCAGAGAAAGAATCGGGTAGACCAAAATGAACTTTGCAAACTGTCCTGTGCTTACTAGCAAAGCCTTCGGTGTTATTCTCTACAGGCTATGATTTTTACTAGCCCTGCATTACACTCTTCATTTTTAGTAGCCCTGCATTACACTCTTCAAAGAAACTTCATTTGTTTTTAGTCCTACAGTGATCACGGTATCCATGATAACCGCTTTGTCTTTCTTATTTGTTGTAGAAATCAACACGTCAGCACGATCTATTGCTAACCTAGACCTTGCCTAGATCATTAGGCTACTTCTCGTGTATGAATTAGCACCTGTAATAGATATTAGGGAAAGACCAGAACTGCTTGTCATAACCAGGGGTCTCCATACTTGGCAACTTTAAGACTTCTGGACTTCAACTCCCAGAATTCCTCAGCCAGCCATGCATGGCTGGCTGAGGAATTCTGGGAGTTGAAGTCCAGAAGTCTTAAAGTTGCCAAGTTTAGAGACCCCTGGTCATAACTGTTAGAGTTAAGAAAATGCTTATACAAACATTTACACTTACAGAGACGATGCTACACTTAAAAAGAGGGGTAAGGAAAGAGGCTGGAGTCCTTGAACTCAGCAGAAAGGACAAAATCAACAGAAGTGCTAAATTTAAATAACTCTGTTTAACCAACCTAAATGGTGTAGATTCTTCAAAGCCATGTGTCATATTTAATACCTATATTTAATGTATGAGAATACTGATAACAAATATGGTTCTTTGACAATGTGTTAGCATTAAATTTTATTTACATTTTGAGAAGCTATAATAAATTAGGTGTATTCTAATGGTAAACGTAATGATTTTTATTTTCTACTTTTCTGTTACAGAGATGTAAAGCATATGCTATTAAAATTAGTAGAACTGCGGTCAAGTAATTGGGGAAGGGTACATATTGCTTCAACGTACAGGGAAGCAACTCCAGAAAACGATCCTAACTACTTCATGGTAAAGTATACTGGCATTCTTCTTCTGTAGATTATCCCTGAGATAGCTTTACTGAAATAGATAATACAAATGTTAAAGCATACAAGATTAAAAAATAGAAACATAAATAAATAAAGCATATTTTAATTCTAGAATGAACCAACATTTTACACATCTGAGGGTGTGCCTTTCACTGCAGCAGATCCAGGTATGTTCTAACTATTTGCTTTGCAAAAAATAGCTAAAGTAGAAGTTAATTAAATTTAAATTTATAGCTCTCAAAGAAGGCAGACAAAAATAGATAGAGCTTTATTAAAAGTTCCAGAAAATGCTTTCTATCCATTCAGATGAAATTCTAAGCGTCATGCTAGTTTCATTGTCTGCAGTCAGATCAGCAGAACATTGAATCCATTGCTGTTTCTGTCATTTGTAGATAAATTATTAACAAAGATAAGTAAAACCTAGAGATATAAAGTTTTGTGACAGATCATTATGGAGAATATCCATCTATAGGTAATCCTCATTTAGGAACCACAATTGGGACTAGCAGCTTGGTTGTTAAACAAAGTTATTACAACCATTCTTACGATCTTACTTCAGTTTTCCTTTATTTTATAGACCTGTAAAGGTCTTAAATCTGAAGATTAGCAATAGCACTTAGACTTATATACCACGTCACAGTGCTTTATAGCCCTCTCTAAGCAGTTTACAGAGTCAATCTATTGCCCCCAACAATCAGGGTCCTCATTTTACCGACCTTGGAAGGATGAAAGGCTGAGTCAACCTTGAACCAGTGGGAATTGAACTGCAGCCAGCAGTCAGCAGTGCTTCATTCTAACCACTGTGCCACCAAGTTTTAAGATTGGTTACAAAGTTACTTTTTCCCCACAATCATAACTGCAAAAGGTTGTTAAATAAGAACTATATTTATGGGATTTCTAAGACTACTTGATGATAGTTAATGATTCAATGATTGCTCTGTCATCCTTTATTCCATACCCAATCTCTTTTTTCTTTGTGTTACTTTCCATTGCTTAGCACTTAATTACTTTTGATTCATTGTTTAAAGCACAGAATGTGTCTTTCCACTTTATTGTGCATTGCAGACGTTTACTTTTGTTGGCAGTGAGAATACCATGCTAGAGTACAGTAAATTGCAAGTTCTTTAATGAGGAGCTATGCTGCTTGAGTGCAAACATTATTTGAAGAAAAGCCAGGGGAAGAGAAAACTCAGGATAAGCATGATGAAGTATAATAAAATGATACATTTAAACAAATTATTTCAATATGCTATTTAGAGCTTACCCAAATTATGTTTGCCTATTGGATACATATTTGTAATATCTTTATTAATAGATATAGTAAATAAATAAGATTGGATGTGGTACTTCATAAAATGTTAATATTATAGATTACCAAGAAAAATATCAAGAACTTCTTGAAAGGCAAGATTTATTTCAAGGGTATGAAGAAAATGGAACAGGAGCTGAAGACCAGTAAGTTCTTATTTTAGTCTAACTTGTGTTTTAGCTTGATCATTAACATTCCTAAATTGGTCATCACTTTTCAAGAATATTTTTGACAAAATTTATCATTTGAAAATACTTGCTGATATTCTACTAAATGGTAACGTTAATCAATACCTTAGAGATCTACAGAGCTCTTTTTACTAATTGTTGCTTTTGAAAAGAATATTTTCATAATATTTTAGGCCCTACAGCAAGAAAGCTACTTTAAGATTATTATTTCTATCTTTTTGTTCAGTTCCTTAGCTGATCATTTTCTGTTTTTTGGATCCTTTAAATTCCTGTTTATATTTGAATGTGCAGCGGAGACCTTAGCAGCTGGAATGTAGGTGATTTCCTGTTGGAAAGAATACTTGTTTTGTACTTAGGAATTTAAATTGACCATTCTTGTTCATAAGTGATGCTAACATTTATAAATGTGAACTTCTTTGCACTTAAGCAATTTAAACTTAGTTTGCAATGAGAGCTTGCCAGAAGCATAACATTAATATTTGTATTTATCTTTTTTTGCTTAATGTTTTTAACATTTGAATGTTGAAAACTGTGTATTTAACATGAATTTTATTGCAGATATTTTGATGATGATGATGATGATGAAAAAGATGATGAGATGGATCCAGAAATTGAAGAAGCATTTGAAAAATTTTGCTTAGAATCTGAACGCAAGAGAAAACAATAAGTTTTACATAAATATTGTTTGTTTTTTTGAAAAAACAAAACAACATAGATGGACAATAAGTAAACAAATGGAAAATCCTTTAATCCATATCAAAGGAAATTAAGTGTTTCCAAGTATGCAATTTCCCTCTTGTTAAACAGAATCTGCCAAAAAGAAGCAATTGTAAAGTGAAATTCTTTATCCTGAATAATATGTAAATATTATAGTTTATTTTATGTACAGTTAAATAAGCAGTGTTTTTGCTGTAACAAATTTATTTGGCGCGTCACATTAATCTAAAAGTTCAATTTAGATTAAATTTGTATTTAAAATTCACATTTTTCTGAAGTAAAATCCTTTCAATCGTAATGCATTTTGACTTGCTTTTGGAATGGATTTGTACATTCTTTCCTTTGGATAGCTTGTAGCATTTACCCCACATTTTTAGGCTCATGAAGTTGCCAAATTGTTTACTTAATATTTTACAAATCATGAAAATTGTAACCACCCAAGGACAATTTAGAGCTGTGCACAAAAATTAAATTTTCAAACAGCTACATTGTCAATTGATGTTTTAGTTCATCAAAGCTGGCTTCAACATTATTACTGAGTTTTAAATGTCATATTGGTCATCTTCTGAAGTATGGTTTTAGATGATCAGAAATGTGTCATGTATATTCGTTTACCCATTTTCATATTAATACTTCCTGCTTTAGCCCATTGTTTATTGTCAGGCATGTGTTGACAAAACAATGATTAATGCTAATCAGGATTACTAAAATATTAGTTAAAAAATCTGGTTCATCAGGTGAAGGATAATGTTGCAAAGCCCCCCAAAATCCATGATTTAGGATGCTTTTTAAATTTTGATCCACAAATAGCAGCCTAGAAATTCTGACACTGACCTTTGCTCATGTTTGCAGAGGATAATTAGAGTTTTACACATTGGGACCTAAGATGAGTACTTGCTATTTCAGAGGTTTCAAAATATAATATCTGAATTCAGCCATTTCTGTTGATTTTCACTTTGAAATTTTAAAGAAGCTATTTTTTTAGTTCAAAGTTCATAATTTGTGTCTTTGAAATGCATACTAAAAAGAAAGCCCTCGTGTCTCTTTTTAGTTTGCATCACATTTAACAAGTAAATTGTTTACAAAGAAATTTGTCTACTGATTATGTATTCCCTTTAAATCATCTGGTTTTTTCTCTCTAAACTTTTGTCCAGGATACTTTTAACATTTTTATTCACTATTTTATATTACCTAGAATCTTATTTCCTAACACCAAATGTGTTGAACTTCTTGAGCAGTAGGTTAAATAACTTATATAAAGACATAAGTTGTAAATATGTATGTAAATAGTGCTGTTTAATATTGCACTGTTATAACTTGGTACAATTTGTGTCTGTTAAATGAGTTAGTATAAAATTACATCTTCTGGTTGTTTAGCTTTTAGTTAACACCATATTTTGCAAAAAAAATAATAAACTGTTGTTGTTGGATACATTTTATTTACTTCTTTAGTGCTTTCATTTTCATTAAGAAAGAATATTAAATCTTGTTTTTTTTCTGTGCTGAGGAGTAATATCTTTATAGTTGCTGGCGAAGTCTCATTTAAGGCCTGATGACTACATGTACATATCCATATTTTCTTGACAACAGTGTGTGTGTGTGTGTGTTCCCATTGCCTTCTGGCAGAATTTTTTTTTTCAATTGCAATCTCCCTATCTAGCCTAAGGCCCAATGTATATTTCTTGATAGTTTCCTGCTGAAATACTAACTGGATTCAACCTTGTTCGCCCTCTTCAAAATCTTCATCCTCAGGAGATACCATTTTTTAAAAAAATTGAAAGACTGAGGACCACATGGATCTCTCTCTATATGTGTGTTTTAGTTCCAACAGTACAAAACACTAAATCCTCTGCAAGGAACAGTATTTACACAACATACTTCAATCCCAAACCAGCCACCATCATCTCATCTAGTGTGTGGTGTGAACTGGTTAGTACAGGGGTCAGCAACCTGTGGCTCCGGAGCTGCATGGGCCCTCTGCTGTGGCTCCTTGTCAAGTGATCTTACCACTGGCTGACCCCACCCCTCGCTCTTCCCTCCCAGTCACTCCTAGCCTGGCCTGAGAAGGTAAGGGCGACGGTGAGGAATGGAGAAGCGGCCAGGGCAGAGACAGGGAGATACAGAGAGAGGGGGAGAGAGAGACTGAGGGAGGGGGGAGAGATGTCAAAAGGATTTTGTGGTTCCCAGTGATTTTAACAACTGGTTCTCTGCCCTAATGACCAGATGGGTAGGCGTGGGGGGGTGTCATGTGACTGGTGGAAGTGAGTGACATCGAGTTGGCCACGCCCACCCATATTTTGTGGCTCCCGGTGTTTTCTGTGGGAAAAGGGTCCCAATGGCTCTTCGAGTATTTAAGGTTGCAGACCCCTGGGTTAGTATATCAAGGACCGTTTAGTTAGTATATTACACAATCCAACAAAGTTAACTGGATACATCATTCAACGTGTGGTTTGAACTCAGCCATTATGGCTTATCAAGTTTTACAATACAAAAATTACATAACGGAAGACAGAAGAAATAAAGGTTGGGAGACTGACTCTCAAATGTTTAGAGGGGAAAAAGTTTCAGTTGCGGGGTGGGGGGGTAGTTTGCTTATGAGAAAGGAAGAACACTGGGTATATCTCACTGTCCATCAGAGACCACAGGAAATGACAGTGACTACTGTATAAACAATTGGATCTGTAGACCAGTGTTTCTCAACCTTGGTAGCTTGAAGATGGGTGGACCTCAACTCCCAGAGTCCCCCAGCCAGCGCTGCTGGCTGGGGGATTCTGGGAGTTGAGGTCCACCCATCTTCAAGCTACCAAGGTTGAGAAACACTGACCCAGACGGTGCTTCCAAGCATTGCATCCCCTGACAAGCATGGAGGTGCCCTTTGCTTTATTCAAAATGCACAAGCTGATTTCCCGGGGATGCGCAAGGTTCCATACAAAATCCTAGTCCATCTCCAAACCTTTCAACCTTGGGGGAATAATCCCATAACCTTTCTGATCCAGGAAAGACTAGCAGTGAAAAGCACCTACCTCTCAAAGAAACTGGTAACTCGAGAGAAAGCCGAAGCCACCGCAAATCCGAAAAAAAATCCTCCACTTCTGGATCCCTCCCAAACTCCGCCTTCCCTAAAGAGGCGCGTTAGTCCGTTTGAATCCCGGCTTCCTCCTCCTCTTTAGCGCCGCCCTTTGAGTCTTTTGGCCCCCGCGCTCTTTGGTTGGTTTCCCGGCTCCTCGCACCCCGAGGAAAGAGGACTTTAGTGGAGTGATTCTGCCCTAAACGAGGTAACGTTGTTTAAGACTGGGTTTCCCCGTTTGCACCAGAGGAAGATTAACCGGCGCTGCGTTGCTTCCCGCGGCTGAGTAGACGAGGAGTAGAAGGCTCTCGTCTGGGCGGATTGCTGGAGAAGAAATCCTCAGTTTTTACTTACTTCTCCCTCCTCTGGTGTCGTCCGAACGTGTTGCGCGAGAGGTCCAGGCAAACGAACTTCTTTCTACCTTGTAAGAGCTAATGTACGATTAGCTTTTCTCCTTGAAAATCTTTGCACCGTTTTATTTTGGGGGGGTTAACCACGCCTGGCCTCGTGTTTGCCATCTTTTAGCTTTCTTTTTTTGTAATTGATTTTATTGTTTAACGTCTTTGTTGTAAGCCCGCCCCCCCCCCCCCCCGCGAGTCGTTGAGAGTTGGGTGGCATGTAATTTTAATAAATTATTATTCCCTGATCACAACAATGTGATGTCACAGCTGCTAGCTCTTTATCCACAAGAACTTATTCACAAGAATTTAGGATATCTATTGATGTAGTATATCTGTGAATCCCAGCAATCCATATCCTTTGGCAATTGCCAGATGGATTTATTTATTTATTTAGCGTATGGTTGGTCACACACAGTATTAAAACACTTCATTTATACAGGTTAAAAACAATAAAAACAATAAAAAAAGCAGTAAGAAAACCTAAAAGGAAAACAGAAATAACATTTCAAAGTTTAATATCCAGTTTGGAGATCCAGTCAGTAGCTGCCGTTGTTATGCAGAGGAAGTCCCTAGAATCTCCTGGATACCTTCTGTTAGGGCATTCCCTCACTATGTGCTGGATAGTCTGTCAAGGGGCCCCGCAATCACATTGTGCTGAAGGTGTCTTTCCCCATTTATATAGGGAGTCAGATAGAAATTTTGTCAATGTGCGTATTTTCTAAGTGCCCTCCAAGATCTTTTTGATATGGTACCCAGTGTCCCAATAACCACTGGGATCAAGTTATTATGGTTCATTGCACAGACAGGCAAATATTTAGACAGGATTTAGCATTTTATCTACCTATCAAGATCTTCCCAAGGACTTGAGATAGGCAGATGCTGTTTGATGGTGTTACAGGCATCATTGCAGGATGTAAGCTGTTCCAAGTAAATTATTAATAAAATAGTTTAATTAAGTGGGTATATCTGCAAATCTAGGCAGGGGTTTATTGAGCATGTGAAGTAACTTTTTATTCCCTGGTGATCCAATTTGTATTAGAACAGATTCCGTAGTAGTCAAATTCTGATCAAAATAGTTGTGTGTGTAGATATTCTAGCCATTTACTTTTATTTCCAGATAAATATCTTAGGAAGGTCTTCTGTCTTTTATCTGTCAGTTCAACTGCTGAGGAGCCCCCCAAAAGTATAGGCTCTTATTTCTGGTGTTGTTCCACAATCTTAATTATAAATGTAGTAAAAGTATAGTCAGAGGGGACTCCTGTTGATATCATGGATATACCCAAGCCTGAACTTCAACTTTTGCATAAATTCAACAATAAGAGGAATGAATGATTTTAGAAAGCAAGAAGAAACACTGCAATGCCTTGAAAGCCATTCTTTTCACCTAATATCAGGGTGAAAAGGATATGGAGTCTTTAACTTTTTTAGACTAAGAGCAGCAACAAATAGGTGGAGCCAGATTTTTTTAAAAGAATGAATCTAGGATAAAAACTGAAACTGATTTAATATAATAAATTAATCACAATGCATGTTCATATATAGCAGTAACAATCTGACACCTGCTTTGGGGATGAACTCAACCATTTGGGGTCTGTATAGGGCTTGAGATTGTGCTACCTGCTGAGGACTTTTGTAGAGTTCATAATGCTGAACAAAAGTATAGTACACTTTTGTAGTACACATTTATACATAGTCCTTACTTATCTACCACAATTTTTTCAGCAATTCTATTGCTAAGAGTCAGTTGTGAAGCTAAACATGACATGACTATGCTTGATTTACGCCATAAATTCATCAGTTTCAGCCACAGTTGTTAACTGAATCACCCACGTTGGTTATGTGGTCATGTGATGTGCAACATCACATGACCACAATTTTCTGCTAGTTTCCCATTGAGTTTGATTATGAGAAGCCAGCTGAGAAAGTTGCAAATAGTGATCGCAGAGCACTGCGACTAAATGCAAACCTATTGCAAGGTACCCAAATTGCAATTGCGTGATCAAGGGAATGCTGTGGTGACTTTAAGGATTGGTCATAAATCTCTTTTTTTTACACCATTGTAACTTTTTTTTAAAAAAATTGATTTATATGCCGCCCTTCTTCGGAGACTCAGGGCGGCTTACAAAGCGTTAAGCAATAGCCTTCATACTTTGAACAGTCACTGAGCATATAGTCGGTAAGTGAAGGCTACCTGTAACATTACTGATGCCATTCCTTATCCACACCTATACGCTAAATAATCAGTTGTGATTCCTTTCACAGATTCACTTTGTAAAAACACTTTATGTGTTTTTAATTGTTGTGATGGGGTCGGAAAGTCTCATGATCCTTTATGAAGATAATTCAGTGGAAGTCCACTATGCAGATGGCTCCAGATTGCTCCTTTCTCCGTGTGGATCAGAGTACTTATTTGAAAAGGCCATTCCTCCCTCTGCTCACCCAATACAGCCACCGGAAAGAGTTCGTCAGAGGACACCATTTGCTATTAGTCTCTGTCGGGTAAGTGAAACCTTCGTTCTCTAAGCAAGAGAAAAAGACCTGGGATAATAGGATTGGAGTAGAAAATCTTTTGCTTAAAGTCTAAAGAAAAGTGCTGAGCAAAAATTTGGCAATTCTGAAAAGTCAGCAAAGAAGGCAAATTCATCACTGACATACCAGCAGACTACGGCTCTATTCAAACCAATTCTTTCTATCATCAATCCCAGTGATCATCATATAAGTGCTACTATAACCAAACATAAACATAACTTTTAAAAAAAAACCAACCATTCGCAAAGAGGGTAGTACAGGTAGTCCTTGACTTACGACGACAATTGAACCCAAAATTTATGTTGTTAAGTGAGATATTTGTTGCGTGAGCTTTGCCCCATTTTACGACCTTCCTTGCCACAGGTGTTAAGTGAATCCCTGCAGTTGATAAATTAGTAATCCAGTTGTTAAGTGAATCTGTCTTCCCCGTTGTCTTTGCTTGTCAAAAGGTTGGAAAAGGTGATCATATGACTTTGGGACACAGCAAATGTCATAAGTATGAACCAGTTGCCAAGCATCTGAATTTTGATCACATGACCATGGAGATGCTGCAAAGGTTATAACTGAAAAATGGTCATAAGTCACTTTTTTTCAGTGCCGTTGTAACTTTGAACGGTCACTAAATGAACTGTTGTAAATTGAGGACTACCTGTATGAGGAAGCTTAAAAGGTATTCAGTGAAGACAATGTTGAGCCTTCAAAACAATTCAATTAAAGAGTTACACATTTTGAATTCGGGAGAAGGGCGGCATATAAATTACATAAATAAATAAATAAATAAAATAAAAGGGGCAATGGCCAGAATTTTAAACAGTAGCATCCCAAAGTGTAAAATGTTCTTGTAGGTTATATTGGTCACAGTTTTAAAATTGTGAGATTTTTTGGATCAAACTTGTGATCATTATACAGTCCTATACATGTCCTAATTCTACGCAGCCCATAAGTGTCTAGTTACATCTGTTTTACAAGAACAGAAAACTGGACTAAGGAATTCTTTGGGCTGATCCACTTAGATTAGGATTCCTCATGGGAAGAATGGTATTGGTGAACAAATCTTCCTTGATAGCTTGCAACTGTAGCTTTGTGTGGTACAGACCTGGATGCCAGTAAATGACCTGTGCGAAGATGGATTTTGCTTACTTTCCATTACAAGTTAAAATCTCCTTTTTCTTCTTTTAAAATCAGAAATTATGCTGGATGACATTTTAAAAGAACTTCTTGTATAGCAATAATGCTAAGGAGTAAGAATTAAATGATTTCGCCAATATATAAAATCAAATTTTATTTCTTTTTTTTTCTTTCTTTTTTTTTTTTTAGGAACAACTCTTGCGGGCAATAAATTTCCGAAATCAGTACTGTGAGCAACCCTATTTACCTTCAGACATTATACCTCCAGAAAGGAAAAATGTAAGTTTTGAGTACGTGTTTGGAAACAAACATGGATTCCAATGAAATATTTGATTGGCTAATTTTATGTGTTATCTTATTAGATGAATTGAATTGAATTGAACAGAACAGAATAGAATTCTTTATTGGCCAAGTGTGATTGGATACACAAGGAATTTGTCTTGGTGCATATGCTCTCAGTGTACATAAAAGAAAAGATACATTCATCAAGAATCTTAAAGTACAACACTTAACTATAGTTATAGGGAACAAATAAGTAAATAGACAATCACATAGTTATACTGATTCATTTGGAAGTACAGATAAAAAAGAAATTAGTACACATCTGTGTTTGCACAATACGCTGTCCTCATGTCATAGTTCATTGCTGATAAATCAGGAAACCCATAATCCCAGATGGGTTAAGAGTTTCCATCTTTTGCTCTACAGACGCGCTGCCAATTTCCTCCAATCATGCTTGATGTTTGTGTTGGGATTTGTTTGAAGTTCATTATCCAATAGTGACTTTCCAATTGAGCAGATCAGGCTTGAGTATTGCATTCAGTCACTTTGGGAAATATGCTTTGATTGGGTTTGCTACTAAGTTTTATAGTGTGACGCTTTCCATGTGAGCCCCTGTAGTTCACCACCTTACTTTTTACTGGAGGACTAAGTGGGGCTTGACCTCTATACCAGGTTCTCAGGCTTGTTCAAAACAGGTAATAAAGGAAAATCGTCTTGACTCTAAAAGTTACCCCAGATCTGACAGAGTCACTCACTTTGCTGAACTCTTTACTGACTTGGTTATACATTTGGTTGTTTGGTTGCAATAGCACTTAGACTTATATACCGCTTCACAGTGCTTTACAGCCCTCTCTAAGTGGTTTACAGAGTCAGCGTATTGCCCCCAACAATCTGGGTCCTCATTTTACAGACCTCGGAAGGATGGAAGATTGAGTCAATATTGAGCCTGGTGAGATTCGATCTGCCAACTTGCAGGCAGACGGCAGGCAGCAGTAGTAGCCTGCAGTACTGCATTCTAACCACTGTGCACCGTGGGTTTTATATATCTTTATATCTTTTATATATATATAAAATGAATAATTAATCATTCTTACTGACAAGTAATCCTAAAATCCACAATAAAGCAGTTCTATATGTTCTTAAGAATATTTGATAAAACATGGTTTTTATTTTAAGGTGTTACTAGGTTCTGAAATGTATACATTCCCATAATTGGAATCTGATTTACATAATTTCCTTATAAATAATTACATCAAGAAAACTGATCCATTCCTATTTTCCATATTTAAAAATCTCAGCTATACTTCTATTAATGAATCATTTTTATCTGTAGAGGGAAGAGAGAATGGCCTTGAGGGACAAAAAGAGTTGTTATCGAGGCCATGGTCAAATAAAAAAGGCCTGAGTACAAGGCAAGAATGTAACATGTCTGAGACAGATGCCTTCCTAGTTCACAAGAAGATAAAGGAAAGGAGGGGAGAAGCCCTTTCAAGATTCTGCTACTCTAACTGTAATAAATGTTGTATTGGCCTATGTGACATGGGTTTCCTAGTCAAATCCTAATTCCTGTATTTAAGGTCTGATACCATCTTACTGCAGCTAGAAGAAATGCATTAGGTTTAAGTCCCTTATCACAAATACCTCCTAAATTATATAAAAATTAATTTTGTAATATTATCATTTTTTTGTTATCCATAATAATCCTTGAAAATTCCTGGAAATTATCTTTGTTTAGATAAACTAATGTTTGCAAGATACATCTCTTAGTTCTATTATCTACTCTGTTCCACTTATATTTATTTTTTTCTACAATCTTATACCTCCTGAGATAGCATTCCAAATTCCATAGGATAGTGAATTTCCTTCTCTAAAATTGAAATTGTTGACCTCCAAAGAGGGAAGCTGCGACTTAAGATTCCCATTGCACTTCTATACCACCTTGGTAGCTGGCTGTTTCTAAGACCAGAAGATTCATCCCAGAAAAAAAATAAAAGAAAAAAAATAAAAGAGAAAGAGTTGTGATGGAATTTGCATTTAGCCAGAATAAGTGGGGTTAGATATGGTCCTCTGTTCTTTTGCTCAGTTCAGAAAAAATACCCCGAGTTAATCTACCATATTTTTCGGAGTATAAAATGCACTTTTTTCCCCCTAAAAGAGGGTGAAAATTTGGGTGCGTCTCATACACCGAATGTAGCCCCGCCAGCCCCCACCCTTTTGCCTCTGCCTCACAGCAATTTGCCTCCTAACAGCAACAGCCCGTTTCAGTTTCAGCTTCAGCACAATCTGATTAGCACAAGCAGCTGATTGTCGGTTGGATCAGCCTCCCGACCATCAGCTGTTTCAGGCTGCAGGGATTGCCATTGCCAATTGCCACCTCCACGCGCCCCTTTTTCAGCTTCCGCTGTTTGTTGCAAGGAGTCAAATTGCTAGGAGGCAGAGGCAGATTTTTTTTTCTTGTTTTCCTCCCCCAAAAAGGTACAGTAGGTGTGTTTTATAATCTGGAGTATTTTATACTCCAAAAAATACGGTAAATTTATTCTTTCCTATTAGCCAAAGGATATAAACAGAGAAATACAAGCCTTTCTTTATCTCTTTTTTTGATCTGTTGTTGGCAGGGCTTTGGGAAAGCCTAATCAGAACTTTCAAACTCAATCTCTTCTGCAGGTTATTTTCACGGATGTCACTGAAGCCAAATGGCCTGGCCTTCATAGGGCTAATGAGGAAATACGTCTGCTAAATGGCAATGTGAAACTCACATCTTTAGATGGACATGCTTCTCTTTTTTTACCAGAGCTTCAGCAAGAATTTACGGTGGAGTTTTTATGCAGAGTAAGCGAGGGACTGACAATCCCACCATCGTTTTCAAAGAGGAGCTCCTGTAAGTCAGCCCAAGCAAGTTATGAAAGTACCAGCCAAAGTTCTGACTTAAAAACATGTTCAAGGCTGCTAGGGATAAAAATGAAGGACAATGTAGTGAGAGAAAATTGTGCACAAGAGAACAATTCAAGTGCTGTGCAAAAAGAAGATAAGATATCTCAGTCTTCCCAGAAGAGTTTATTTGAATACTGTAGGGTTATACAGCATATATCAGTGTCATCCTGCCCTGAAGAATGGAAGTACCCTTTGTCATTAGCATTAAGAATCCATCAGTCACATAGTGGAAATGAAGTTGGCTCTAATAAAGGAAAGAATGAAGATGATAGCCTAAGCCTGGATCTTGCTAATGAATGCAGAATGGCTGACACAGTTACATGTCTACCTTCAGCTTTACCTCTCAGTTGTCATGCTCCATTTCTACATAGGTAAACTAGTTTTATTCATTAAAATGTCTGTGTCCTTTATTTCCGTTTTTTTAAAAAAACTGCCTTTTAAATAGCTAAAAATCTGTTTAAAATCATAACATCCATACCAATCAGCGGTGGGATTGAAAAATTTTTACTACCGGTTCTGTGAGCGTGGCTTGGTGGGCGTGACAGGGGAAGGATACTGTGAAATCTCCATTCCCACCCCACCCCAGGGGAAGGTTACTGCAAAATTCCCATTTCCTCCCAATCAGCTACGACTCGGGTGGCAGAAAATAGATGGGGGTGGGACCAGTCAGAGGTGGTATTTACCAGTTCTCCGAACTACTCAAAATTTCCGCTACCGGTTCTCCAGAACCGGTCAGAACCTGCTGAATACCACCTCTGATAACAATGCAGACAATGGGAGTAATTGTCTCCAAGTATCATCAAAATTCAAATCATAATTAATACTCTTCTATTTATATTTTTTCTATCTTTAAAGGTCTAAGTCGTCTAAACATTAGAGCTTTCATAATCTCTGGTCAACAGTGTATAAATACCACTGGATTGAAATATGCTTTATGTATGTCTAATAACAATATAATAGTTTTTTTTAAAAAAAATTGTTGATTTGATCCACAGGTGGACCTTCACTGATATTTTTGAACAAAAACAGGAGGAGGATGGATATCACTCATACTCACAACCTATCAAAGTACTTTGGAGCAAGGGTATTATTTACAGGTATGCGCATCTATCAAAGTACTTTGGAGCAAGGGTATTTACAGGTATGCGCATGTGTGTTTATGAAAGGAGCTTTTCTTTTTTTTAATTGAAAAGTTTTACAAAAAAAAAAAAATACAAAAATTTTCTTCCCTCCCATGTTCCCCCCACCCTTTCCCCCCCTCATCCCCCCTTCCCCCCCAGACTTCCCAGAGCAAAATACAAGGTATTTCATTTAATCAATCATAAGCTAGATTAATCTACCGTATTTTCCGGCGTATAAGACGACTTTTTAACACATGCAAATCTTCTCAAAAGTCGGGGGTCGTCTTATACGCCGGGTGTCATTCTCCTGTAACCAGGCAGACCAGCCCGAAAGGCTCTGACGAGCCTTAAATGGCTCTGACAATCCCAGCTCTGACGATCTCAGCTGGGATCGCCAGAAATCATGTAAAAGGAAAAAAGTTTTTTCCCTTTTACTCTGACAATCCAAGATCTGACGATCCCAGCTGAGTTCCCTGCAACTCAGCTGGAATGGCCAGAGCCATGTAAAAAGAAAAAAGTTTTCCCCCTCCAGCTTGCTTACCTCAGCTGCTAGTCGCAACGCTTGCCTTGCTTCGCTTGCCTGAATCTATTCCATCAGCAAGCAACTCCCTGCCTGCAATCAAGCAAGCAGGGAGTTGTGGACTTCAACTCCCAGAATTCCTCAGCCAGCAAAGCAAAGCTGGCTGAGGAATTCTGGGAGTTGAAGTCTACAAGTCTTAAAGTTGCCAAGGTTGGAGACCCCTGTTCTATTGGGTAAGTTTTTTTCCCCTTTGGGGGCTTTAAAAAAAATAGTCAATTGGGGTTTTTTTAGTTGTTCTTTTTTAGACCTAGCCATTTAAAGTTTAGGAAGTTTTAAATTTAGCTTTCATATAAAAATAAAAATGAAATGAAATAAAATAATATTTGTGCAGCTTTCTGAGATTTAGTGTGTTTCTGTAGTGTTTCACTCTAACTACACAAACACACAAAATCTCACAAAGCTGTATGTGGAATTTTGTGTGTGTAAAGTGTGAAAGTTGGTTTTTTGGACTTTTTGTGGCTATGTGAGGTTCCTGCTTGTTGCAGGGGCCATTTTGGGTCTAGCACAGCTGCTTTTACATCGTGGGTGAGCCAGTTGTGTTGTGTGTGTGTAGAGTGTGAAAGTTTTTTGGGGGGCTTTTTGTGGCTGTGTGAGGTTCCTGCTTGTTGCAGGGGCCATTTTGGGACTAGCACAGCTGCTTTTACATTGTAGGTGAGCCAGTTGATGTTTTTTAATTTTTATTTGGTGTGCATTGGAAGAGGGGTAGTCTTATATGGCTAGTATAGCCCAAACCCTATATTTTAACAGGAAAAGTTGGGGGTCGTCTTATATGCCCAATCGTCTTATACGCCGGAAAATACAGTACTTATCCTCAAAGTACTAACTCCCCCTCCCCCCAAAACCTTAACTCCACTATAGATAACCTAATACTTTTAATACTAATTCATTCATAAGCTATTTGATATTTTCTTGTCTGATACTTATTTTGAATATAATCAATCCATCTTCTCCATTCCGATATGTATCTTTCTTGCGTGTAGTCCTTCAAGTACGCTGAGATTTTCGCCATTTCTGCTAGGTTTGTTACTTTCAATATCCACTCTTCAATAGTAGGCAAAGAGTCCTTCTTCCAATATTGAGCTACCAACAGCCTAGCTGCTGATATTAAGTTCAAAATCAATTTAGTCTCTGATACTGTGCAGTCCGTAGTTATGCCCAATAGAAACAATTGAGTAAATTTCAACCTTCTTTTCAAAATGTTCTGCATCATCCACCAAACTTTTATCCAAAATGCCTTGATTTTCTTACAGGTCCACCATATATGATAATAGGTTGCATTATTACATTCACATCTCCAACATTTAGCTTGCAAATTCGAGTACATATATGATAATTTTTTAGGATCCAAGTGCCATCTATAAAACATTTTATAAAAATTCTCTCTCAGATTTTGTGCTTGCGTAAATTTAACATTTCTGACCCAAATCTTTTCCCACGTTTCCATCATCACTGGTTCCTGAAAGTTTTGTGCCCATTTTATCATACAATCCTTAACCAATTCCATTTCTGAGTCTATTTCCAATAATGCATTATACAACCTTTTAAAATGAAATAAAAGGTTATGAAAGGAGCTTTAAAAACCAATAAATCTGTATTCTTACTTAATGGTAAGAACACTGAAGAATTTACAAAATAATAATTATAGATTTTTAATGAGCATCAGTGTGCCAGTATAATGAGCAGGCAGTCCTTATTTACCAACCACTCATTGAGCAACTGTTTGAAGTTATGATGGCACTGAACGAGTGCTACTTAGGTTGAATCCTGACATTGTAGTTCCCCCATGGCCATGTGCTCATGATTCAGTCATTTGCAACCAGCTTGCCCTTATGACAGTTGTAGCATCCCATGGTCACACAATCCGCATTTGCAACCTGCCCTGCTGGCTTCCCATAAGCAAAGCTAATGGGGGAAATCAGCAGAGAAGGTCACAAGTTGTTCTGGTAACACCTCCCGCACACAAACACCTCAGGCCTTCCTGCACAGCATATCCTCCTTCCCTCCTCTTCCCTCTGCTCGAAGAAACCTGCTCCCGCCTTCCTTCAGTTGCCATATCACAGCATCCCCTACTCCACTTACACATCGTCTGCACCAGGCCTCCCCTAGCCCCTGGCAGCTCCCCTGCTGTTTACTTGGGATCTTATCCACTTCCCACTTAATGATCCAAACATTTTAGGATTATGATGGCAATGGGGACTACCTGGACAACTATTTCTCATTGCCTGTCCTGATAACATTCTGGAAAGCCATTGAAAACCTTACAATTTTCCCAGGCTTGGGGTGAGAAGGTCTTGAGACCCCGTCAGGTTTGATTTAGCAGGGTTGCAGGGTTTTTTATTTTACTGTTGTAGCATTTTATAGTGTAAAGTGTCCACTCACTAGAAGTAATATTTCTTTTTTTTTTTTAAACCCACTTTATTTAAATAAATATCTCTGAAATCTTATACCTACAACTTATCACACTGCCTTTAGACTACCAAACCCATCTTGGGAGTCACTTCAAATTGAGATCTCATGGTTTAAAGCATGGGTCCCCCGCCTCCGGTCCATGGACCAGCACCAGGTCACAGCATGCCAGAAACCGAGCTGCACAAACAAATGAAGCTCCATCCGCAGGATGCAGGCAGCCTGCGAAACCACACCTTCTCCAGGCCACAGAAAAATCTCTCCATGGAACCAGCCCCAGGTGCTCAAAAGGTTGGGGGCCAATGGTTTAAAACATTTAGCATACGTTTTTTCCTATTCCTTAACGCTGTTTTTTTGTAATACTTATAATTTATTAATTGTTCAAGAGAATGGAAAAACTTGCATAACCTTTTGATATTTCTTTAATTTCAGTATTTAATTACAGATTGTAATTCTTTCTTCCATGGATCAATAAGACTATGAGTGTTTTTTAAAAAAATCTGAATGGGGTTCTGTTAGCCTTCTTCCAGAATCGGATCTGAATTTGTCTACAATTAATCTATGTAACCTATTGAGATAATAAAAACATAGTGGAGCTAATGACCCATACTTTCTATTAGGTTTTCTCTTGGACTTAGAAGCATAGAAATCTATCCTGGTGATGGATCAGTCTTTAAATCAGAAGGTTTCTTTTTGGGGAAATACTTCACTCGTTATTGTATTAACCCACAAACCAAACAGGTAAATAACAGCAAGTAAAACTTTTCTTGAATATTTTATAATAGCTGTTTTTCAAAAATGCTGTAAAACTAACCCATTTAAAATGAGGATTGTGATAGATTAAGAACCATGGCTAACAAATTAGCGAGGGAAGGAGAGGTACTCTGGGTGTGGGTGTGTACACAGTACTCTTTTCTTGCCCCTTTGCAGGTAACAACAAAGCCGAGACTGTATAGACTATTAGTGCATCTAGTAATTTTTTACTTGTTTGTTCATATACTGTATGTGCAATTCTTTGTACCTAGGGTTCTTACAATTATTTAAATCAGATGTGAGATTTTTGATGTCTAGACCTGCAACCATGGTTTAAATGTTTGGTTTTCCTTTCATGAAACAGAAGATAACAAAGAGCAAGTTATCCTGACTGCTTCTAACATAATGACCCTTAACTCTGTCTTAAGAAACCCATTTTGTCATAGTCTGTGACCAAACACCTTTTCCAAACAAAATCAAACTGGTAACATGGTTCCTTCTTATATTACCCAATTTCCCATTTTCCTATAATATTCCCCACCATCAGTTTTTCTTTTCTTTTCCGAGCAGATAATCCTACTTCCACATTAATTCCTGGATTTACTGTCAGAACCAAGGTGCTTTATGTTCATGTTGAAATCCCTACACCTATCAACAGTCTTATAGGCAGTCTTGCACTTTTAGTTTTTATTTTTGACAGAGCTGCATCAGACCTACAATTATCTGTGGCATATGTCACAAAAACAAGAGATTAGAGCAATTTTTTTTAAAATTTGATTTACATGCCGCCCTTCTCCGGAGACTCAAGGCGGCTTACAATGCGTTAAGCAATAGCATTCATACTTTTGTATATTTATACAAAGTCAGCTTATTGCCCCCACAAACTGGGTCCTCAATTTACCTACCTTAGAAAGGATGGAAGGCTGAGTCAACCTTGAGCCTGGCAAGATTCGATCTTACTTTAATTGCAGACAGCTGGTGTTAAATTACAGAGCTCTGTCTGTTGAGCTATCCAGGCTCCTGACGTCATTGGACGTCATTTAACACCAAAGGAACAAATTGCTTTAAACAGTATAATGAACAACTGTTGATTTGGCGTCCAATAGTTTAATGATCTGTTGTACTTACTTTGTTGGTTAGCGCTTTTGTAAATAGTTATTTTTTTTTCTATTACATTCATCGTTTAGATAGAAGAAACTATGTATTCTGTAAGCAGTCTACCACCAGATGTCCCTGGGAGTCTCTACTCTGTAGGGACAATAATAACACAGTCAGTAAGGTGAGGCACTTTGCTTTCTTTTAAATATTTGTTCATTTATTTAGATTAATGTAAAGGTAAAGGTTCCCCTCGTACATATGTGCTAGTCGTTCCCAACTCTAGGGGGCGGTGCTCATCTCCGTTTCAAAGCCGAAGAGCCAGCGCTGTCCAAAGACGTCTCCGTGTCATGTGGCCGGCATGACTAAACGCCAAAGGCGCATGGAACACTGTTACCTTCCCACCAAAGATGGTCCCTATTTTTCTACTTGTATTTTTTACATGCTTTCGAACTGCTAGGTTGGCAGAAGCTAGGACAAGTAACGGGAGCTCACCCCGTTACATGGCACTCGAACCGCTGAACTGGCGAGCTTTCGATCAACAAGCTCAGTGTCTTAGCCACTGAGCCACCGCGTCCCTTTATTTAGATTATATCATTCAGTTTTCAAGGTAATTTGGAATAACGTTTAGTCACTTTCAGTAACATTGATAAAAGGACAACAGTTAATGAAAACTGTTCAAAGTACCAAAATCCATGAACCTAGATTAATTCTGGGCATGCTGTGACAGTCGTAAGTGCAAAAACTGGTCATAAGTCACTTTTTTCAGTGTCATTGTAACTGAACAGTCATTAAATGAATGCTTGCTGGCCAAGGACTACCTCTATATGAATGTTATATAAAATAAATCTACCTTGATTTATTTGCTAAGCTTTACTGCAAATCATCAAGCAATTGTGCATTAGATACCTGTCCCTACTGCTCATTCTAGCATAGGGTGCTGGGCATAAAATGGTAATTATAATTTTTTTCAAAACATTTTTATTTCATCAGATATTTAACAATACAGTCAAGAAGAAAACCAGAAAAAAATCGGAAAACTAAAAATAAATAGGGTAGAGGGTTAGAAGCATTATAACAGTAATTATTTTTTCAAAGTAACATCATTAGTTAGTGAGCTAACATGTAGTAAAATATCCTGTGTTAATTTAGAACTTCAAAACATTATTAAAATTAAGTTAATATGTAATAATTAACAGCAATGAACAGTATGAGTAATACATTTAAAACAGTGGTGAAATCCACATTTTTTTACTACCGGTTCTGTGGGCATGGCTTGGTGGGCATGGTATTGCTTGGTGGGCATGGCAGGGGAAGGATACTGCAAAATCTCCATTCCCTCCACACTCCAGGGGAAGGATACTACAAAATCCCCATTTCCTCCCACTCCTGGGAGAAGGATATTGCAAAATCTCCATTCCCACCCCACTCTGGGGCCAGCCAGAGGTGGTATTTGCCGGTTCTCTAACTACTCAAAATTTCTGCTACCGGTTCTCCGAACTGCTCAAAATTTCCACTACTGGTTCTCCAGAACCTGCCTGATTTCACCCCTGATTTAAATGTTTTAAAAGGCTTGCAACTTAAAGTGAAATTTGAATCTCTCTTTTTTATTTTTCTAATTAGAGTTTTTCAACATGATCTTGAGAATATGCTTTCCTTGACACATAATTATAATGTTTGCTGCTGGAAGTTGGTAGGTATGAATGTGATAATCAAATACTAGCATAAGTTAATTCAAGTAAAATGTATCTTATTAGATTTCACTTGTTTTTTAATAGTCTTCTGATACAGGTGGAAGAGAAGCGTTACCACTCCCTGTGGCTGAAACATATGTTCCTAATGTAGGAAGATTCTTTGCGTATTCAGATAAGAAAATATATGCTGTATTTTGTGATGGGATAGTCCTGAATATGGAGTGGGATTTCAGTTCTCACTCTGGAAGATCACAGGTGAGCAATGTTGTTGTTAGTCGCAAAGTTGTGTCCGACCCATTGTGATCCCATGGACAACGTTCCTCCAGGCCTTCCTGTCCTCTATCATCCCCCAGAGTCCATTTAAGATCAATCCGACTGCTTCAGTGACTCCATCCAGCCACCTCATTCTCTGCCGTCCCCTTCTTCTTTTGCCCTCAATCGTTCCCAGCATTAGGCTCTTCTCCAGGGAGTCCTTCCTTCTCATTGGGTGGCCAAAGTATTTGAGTTTCATCTTCAGGATCTGACCTTCTAAAGAGCAGTCAGGTGAGCAATAGGTAAAGTTATTTATTTCATATTTAAAGAAATACCAAGAAGGATCATTGGATAAATTGAATCAGATCAGAATAAGTGCCCAAGTGCCCATCCTATAAACAATCCTTGGCAACTTTTAAGATTGGCTATTTAACATATGACCTTGTAAAACAGTGTTTCTCGACCTTGGCAACTTTAAGATGCATGGACCTGGGGGAGGGGATGAGAGAGGGGACGGACACATTAAAATGTCCAATGCCTGTCCTGTGTTCAACACTGCCCAGAATAGACTTTTTACATAAGATTAGATTAACGGAGTTGGAAGGAGCCTTGTAGGTCATCTAGTCCAACCCCCCACCCAAGCAGGAGACCCTACACCACTTCTGACATGTGGCAGTCCAATCTCTTCTTGAAAGCCTCCAGTGATGATTTTATTTTATGTTCTATTTATACGCACATGCATGTTGCAGGAACACTGTAAATAGGGAAAAAATGGTTTTAATGGAAGATTAGCATTAAATCCCTCCCATGCTTATAGCATGTCAGGCAGCAAGCATTTTCAGTTTTGAGCAAGTAGTTCAGTGTCTTCCATGTGATGTTTAGAGTCTTTAAGTCTTCCATCTTGCAGAAGATCCACAAAGCTACCTGTTCCCCCAGTTTAGAAATAGACTAGGAAATCAACATGACCTAGAATAAATTACAGTGGACAGGGAGAGTAGACATTCTTTCCTATTTTATTTTTTGTTCTTTTGTCCAAGAATCCTCAAGAGAACAATGCAGGTTGGTGTAAACTGACTTGTCCTGAAGGAGCACAACAGCTGTTCCAGATTGATCATCCTGGGCCCTATGAGAGGTACTTGAGAATTTTCGGAGACTTAAACTTCTCTAAAACCAAGATGGTGGAAGTTGTTTTACAAATTACTTTTTAAAATATGGTAGATGTTAAAAGTAGTTGTATAGTTGTTGATAGTTTTTCAAGAATTTCATTTTTTTTCTCCAGAATTCTTTGTGTTATGTTACACAACTATTAAGATTTGTGCAATCCTTAAGTTAGCAGATAATCACAGAAAAAAATATTATATGCAGCGGTACAAGGAATATGTCCTTCTACTGTTGCCAAAATAGTTTCCACGATTAAACACTCATGTCCCTCTTATCTCTTATGTCACCATCACTTTCATGCAGCCCTCATCCATTCTGCTGATAAGCCCATAGAAGTTACTGACTTTCCTGCATTTTTGTTCTGCTCTTTGTTTTTTATTAGTTTTTACTAACTTAATTGATGTTCATAAGATGCTCCACATTTGCCGTGAGTCCTTAAAAGCTGTTTCCCATTTACACCAGATGTAACAAAACCTTTTTCTTTAATGCAGATATATCACAACAGTGGTGGAATGGTGCAAAAGCCTGAACAAGGACAGAGAGACGTATACCAATACAAAAGAATCCATTCAACAACAAAGCTGGTATTCTTAACTAAAACAACCCTGAATATTCTCAAATCTGCAGTGATGCTTTATAAAAGCCATCCATTGGATTTATTAAGGGTCTTTTTTCCATTTTAATTAAAAGTACAGTTTGTTCTGCAAATTAGTAGCAAAACATGCATTCACTTTCCAGTAATTCCTATTTTTTTTAGAAGTATATTAAATGGAAGCAATGAAACAAACTTTTAGTGTTCACTTTCTAGAGGGACATTCTATTCTACTAGATTTTACTAATATTACACTGTTCATTTTAATTAGGTTTTTCTTTTTTTCTCATAGGTCAATTGCGGCTGAGCTTGAAAAAATAAGACGATTCAATTGTATCCTTTTCTACACCTTTTCAATCCCCACAACACTTCTTAAAATAGATAATTCTTGGTTTGATGCATCCAATAATTGCCCTATTGGGAACTCTAATTCAGTTTTCCAGTCAAAGCAGCAATAAAATAACTAGGAACAATAACATCCATATGGTACAGACTTTCTTGTGACAATGTTTGTTATGCCATACTTATCATTAACTATGGATATGAATTATTTAATGAAATATTCCAAATTCTAAATTGTGATGTGCGTGTTTAGTTGTGTTCCAAGTTCACAGAGACACAGTCAAAGGGAAGTTTTTGTAAATTTTTATATACATATATATTGGCATTGCAGAATACGATACAGTGAAAAGCAGCTCAACAAGTTCCTTCTAATTTGAGTAACAGAAGAGAGAAGTGGCTGTTTTTAGTATCTTGTTTCTCCTTAACTACATACTATAGTTTTAGTCGACAACAGCAATATTCCAAGTCGGATTTCAACTGTGGGAAGAAATTTGTCATCTGACCTAGATACAGAAAGTGTATCAAAAGAAGTCTTTTTGGCAGAAGATGTCAATATCAAGAACATAACTGAGTCTCTGGAAAAAACTTCAAAAGTTATAAATGATATTGACTCTCTTCTGGCTTCTTCCACAAAGCGTGTTGGAGTCAAAAATATTTCAAGGGAGGTTGTCCGTCTTTAATCTGACTGAAAAAGCAAAGGTTCCTAACTTTGCAGATGATTATATAAAATTTATATAAATTATGACAAATCATAATTTATTTTTTTTAAGATTAAATATTAAATTACAAAGAAATGTGAAATGTGGCTTCACCGAGATACCCAAATAAAATTTCCCACATGTGGACATCTAACCCTGTTGACTTGTTTTTTTATATAGTTTTCTCAATATTGTTCAAAGTCCACAAAAAGGCCTAACCAAGACAATATGTTCTAATCAAATTGGCACAGTACTTTATTGCTTGATAAGTAAATTGCAGTCATGTCTGTTGTGGGGTTTTTTTAATGTCTTTTCTGTATCAGAGTTGTTTCTTTGGTGATGCCAAGCACAGATTGGAAAGTGAGTGTTCTACATATAAAAGCAAACCTTGAATGAGGCTGTGTTTTAGCTTTAAGCCATTTACTCACCTGTTTGTTTATTCATCAAATTTCTATACCCGTGATGGCAAACATATGGCACAGGTGCCACAGCTGGCACACAGAGCCCTCTCTGGGCACATGAGCCATCACCTAACTCAGCTCTACCGCACATGCTTGCCTCCCGCAGGCCAGCTGATTTTCAGGATGCGCTGGGGGTGGGCCACATGTGGGAGATAGGGAGGTGGGCAGGGGGTCATGCGCGGGGGGTGCAGCGCCCCCCCAGGCCCATTTTTGGGCCCAGGAGGCTGCAGGGAGGCCTGCTAGGCCCAAAATGGGGCAGGGGGGTCACATGCGCATGCGTGGCAGGACATGGGGAGTCTGGGGGGGTCATGCATGCATGCGCAAGGCAGGCACATTGCATTATGGATGCCGACACAGCACGAGCTTTCAGTACACGATGAGAAAAAGGTTAGCCATCACTGTTCTATACTGTTCATATCACTTAAGTGACTTTGGGTGGTTTACAAATAAAAACCATGAAAAGTGACATAATTAAAAACAGTACTAAAGACATAGTTAAGAGTTACAGAAATTAAAAAAGTGAAATAAGATTAAAAAGCTAGAGGGAGCACTCTCCAGCCACTAATCATCCCCAAGCTTGCATGTCACTCGTAGACCCCCATGCTAAGTCTTTTTGGAAGGCCAGGAGAGTGGGACCCTCTGGGGACAAGATGTTACATAGGGCAACATCAACAACAGAGGAGACACTTTTCCTTTAGCCAATGAGACCCACAACATAACCTCCCTGCTTGGTCAGATGAGATGAGTCAAAATAGGGGGAAAGTATTTGTTGGTAGTTACAACACAGATTTTATATTAGGAAACATCCTTAGGATATAAGCATTTCAATGAATGTTATATTTAGACTTAATAGGTTGATGGGCTTTTTTCTTAAATATATCCAAAATATATTCCTGAACTATAAATGTTTTAAATAAATATCGAAATAGGAGCAAAGCCTTATTTATGGCATGTCCCTTTATTAATGTAGCACTCACTTTCCAGTGTAAATTGCTTAGGTGAGATGGGTGAGGTGGAAAATGGATGGATGGATGGATATAGATAGACAGACAGACAGAAAAAGAAAACCTATTGGGAAATGAGATTAAAATTAAATATTAAAAAGATCTAATTAATCATAAGAGATACAAAAAGAAGTGATAATGAAACTATTTAATTAGCTTCTGTTAGGATCAACCATCAACATAAAGAAATCAGCAGTCAAGAAATATCCCACAGACGATCACTCAGTAGAGCAGTCATGAAGGCCTTAAGAGAAAATATTCAGATGCCGGAATATATCTAAACCTACAAAGACAGAATTGTTTTGGAAATGGTTTTCCCTGTGACTACGGTAGCGGTAACTTGGGCTTTGAAGAAGCAGAATAGGAAAATATAAAAGCTTTTGAACATGAACAACCAAAGAAACCATAAATTGGCAAAACAAACAACCCAAAGTTCTCATTGAAAAAACAACTGACTACCCTCACATTATCCTACTTCAGACATCTGAAGACCTTGCTTTCTTGAAAAGTCTGTCATGCTGGCAAAGATGGGAGGAAAGAGTAGAGGATGGCTAAGTAGATAGGTGCATGGTTGGAGTAGCTGTAACATGGGGAAAAGTGTATGTGGTTGCTAAAAGTCTTAGTCAATCAGGTCCCAGACCATGGTGCATACTGTCTTTGTCAAATAGCCTCTGGACTCAGATGGTACAACATGTTTTCTGGTGGATCTAAGCAGAGTCAGGCTGGATTAGTCCCTGGATGGGAGACCACAAGGAAATCCCAGGGTTGCAAGTTTGCCTTGAAAATAAAAGAAAAACAGAAGGCTGTTAGAAGGCTGTGCCAAACCCCTTCAATAACATTGCCAAGAAGAGTGCGTGAAAATTTCCATCTAAGAATCTCGAATCTCTATATCTGGTTGTTTGTTTAAAGTCACTTTTTCATAAAATGAAAAACAAAGCCCAACAGACTTAACAGGGAGTATCCCTTTTATTTCCCAGGCCTTTTAAAAACACCACGCCTCCCACGTATGACTGTAACTTGGTTGCTTGTATCCTTATGATTTATATTGATTGTTTCCTAGTATGTTTTGATCGCTTACTTGTACCCTATGACTATCATTAAGTGTCGTACCTTATAATTCTTGACGAATGTATCTTTTCTTTTTATGTACACTGAGAGCATATGCACCAAAGACAAATTCCTTGAGTGTCCAATCACATTTGGCCAATAAGGAATTCTATTCTATTCTATTCTATTCTATTCTATTCTATTCTATTCTATTCTATTCTACTCTACTCTACTCTACTCTACTCTACTCTACTCTACTCTACTCTACTCTACACTATTCTAATTCTATCCTCTCCTCTCCTCTCCTGTATTGCGTTGTGTTATATTATATTATATTATATTATATTATATTAATTATTATATTATATTATAATTATATTACATTTATTATATTATATATTATATTATATTAATTATATTTATTATATTACATTACATTACATTATATTATATTATATTATATTATGTATTACATTACATTACATTACATTACATTACATTACATTACATTACATTATATTATATTATATTATATTATATTATATTATATTATATTATGTATTACACTACATTACATTACATTACATTACATTACAATACATTTTCAGCTAGCCCCAACTTGCCGCACAGATGCTGATGCCAGCGGGTGGAGATGGGGAAACACCAACGATGGAGTGGGGGGGAGAGAAGGAGGTGGATGGGCGGGGCTTATTATCTCCGCAGCCCGGTGGCCGTCCCAGAATGCTCCGCGCGCGCGTGGCCGTTGCTGATGAATGGGCGCCTCGGCTCGGCCGGTGGCAGGTGAGCGAAGCGAGGGGGGGGGCAGAGGGGGCCGCCGTGGGGGAGGGAGTGGGCGGCAAAGAACGGGCCCTCAAAAAAAAATCCCCTCAAGAGCCGGGCAATCCGGAAGGGCTGGGGAAGAAGCAGGTGACATCGGAGGAGCGCCTCGTGGGCGAGAGGGATGCGAGGAGCGCCGTCAATGTGGAGCTGGGCTCTTTTTTTCCCGTGGGTGACAGCGGGGTTGGTGGGGGGGCCGGGGGTGTCCATGCCTTTTTTTTTTCCAGGCAGAAATTCCACAGGGGAAGTCAGCATCAAGAGAGCGCAGAAAGACGGGCAGTGGTCAGCCATGGCTATGAAGTCTTCTCCCCCCACCCCGCCGCCGCCTCCATCCCTGCATCTTCGACACTTGGATAATAGCCTGGCCCGGCTGAGCCTCCTTTGTGGACCCCGGTTCTGGCAGGCGAGGCCTGTGGGGAAAGGGTGATTAAGGCTTTGTGGCGTTCATTGTTTATATCTTAGGGCAGGGGTCTTCAACCTTGGCAACTTGAAGCCTGGCGGACTTCAACTCCCAGAATTCCCCAGCCAGCTTTGCTGGCTGGGGAATTCTGGGAGTTGAAGTCCGCCAGGCTTCAAAGTTGCCAAGGTTGGAGACCCTTGTTTTAGGGGGAACATGGGAGCAGCAGCCAGCCGGCTTTCATGGATTCGGTTTAATCTCCGGGACTAAATTGTGGATGCAGCAAGGTGGAAAGTAGACAGGGATCACCAGGGAGCTGGATTAAATTGGAAGGCTTTTTTTTTTTAAGGCAAAATTACTGCTTTACCCTTGAATGGTTCCCACAAAAGCTACCTGGACAAATAATCATAAAGTCACAGGAGTCCAGCTTGGCTCAAAGAATGCAGTAAATTGACAGAATAATGAATCAGTGGAAGGTCTGGCCTCCAGAAGTTGTGAATGCTCCAAGCTTTTTTTAAAGAAGAGATTGGACAACCAATTTATCTGAAATGGTATAGGCCTTTCCTGCCAGAGAAGAAAGTTGGACTAGAAGACCTCCAAGATCCCTTCCCACACTGTTATTTCTGTTATAAATATTTGCCCAGCAAATATTTCTTGGATTTCAATTCACAGCCAGCGTGGGAATGGGTGAGATGGGATATGCAACATGGAGAAGGCAGTAGGATGAGTGCTTCCAGCATAAGTGAAAGGATGTTTAATTCTGCTGTAGATTCCTACCTCACCTTCCCTCCTGTCAAATTTTAGATGATGGGCGTCATAAATTCTCAAACTCATTACTTGTATTGTGTAAAGCAGTGTTTTTCCAAAGCAGTGTTTTTCCAAACTTGACAGATTTAAGATATGTGGACTTCAACTCCCAGAATTGAAATCCACATAAGGGAGTTGATGTCTTAAAGTTTGAAAAACACTGACATAAAGTGTCATGTATGATGATTACTACGAAGTTAATCAATGGGTAAGAGTAACATTGAAGGAAAGGGAAGCTACCAACAGCAGAAATTGAGAAAAGTTAACATGTAACATGAACTGGAAAATAAATTTGGGGAGGTATTGTATATAGATAAAGACACTGATATAAACAGTCATGATGAAAGAGAATTACTTTTTAAATTTAAAAGCAATAAAACTATTGCATAGGAGTAGAAAAAATAAGATGTAAATTGATTTAGTGCGTAGAAATAAAGGGAGCAAAAAACAGGAATATGTCTTAAGTGGGATGTTAAAACAATAACAATAATAGGATTGGGTTTTAAGGTAGATCACAGATTATATATATATAGCAGTAATTATATAACTAAACACAATTAAGAGGAGAGGTAAAAAGGAAAATTGGAAAGAGTAGAATAGCCATACAAATAAGTCCACACATTTTTTTGGGGGGAGGAGTAAGTTTGCATGTAATTTTTTCTGGTTTCAGTCATAAAAAAATTCAAAATGCTATATTTTGAAATATATATATGAAATGCTATATGTTGATCCTTGCATACCATCCTGTAGATATTTATAGCTTCTATAATATCTCGGGTTTAGTCTATGCACTGTTAGACAGCAACAGGTATCTAAAGTAGTTACAAATTTTTTAAAAAAAAATCAGCATAGCAGAATATCACAACTAGAAATATGAACATAAATTGCAACTTTTATTATATTGTAAGTGATTGCTCTGTAGTAAAACATACTTTTTAGTTAGGCTGTTATCCTAACAGTTATCAGGTACGCTGTGTATTTGAAGTATAGTGTTAAACTTACCTTGGGGATGTTCATTTGCCATAGTTCTTAAATTTATATGCATTATTTTTCTTTTAACACTAAAACACTAAAACACAATTCTTTTGAAAGCTAGAACAGGCCAAACTATTATCAGAAGATTACAGTACTGAATTCACTATGGAATTGCATTTATAAAATTAAATTACTAAAGCAAGATATAATCTGGCCTACTTGAAAATCAAGACCAGGAAGCAAATATGTTAAAATTTTACTCTCAGATAAAAATACTTAATGCTACAGTCATAATAGCCACTGTTTAAACTATGACTATAAATCAAAGTGTCTATGAATAAATTAGTAAGCTTGGCTTTAAATGTTTTACGTAATAGCTAGCAATTTAGTGTATCTATTTTATCTTACGAATTTACACAAAAATCACAATTATAAATAGCATAGAATTGATTGACTCTCAGTTGAGAATGCTATGAGGTGCAGGAAATCAGCTCTGAATAAGAAGTAACATATTAGATTGTACTGCTCTGTAATGCTGATTTTTAGAGTGTCATGTTTCCTGCTGTTGCTGTTTCCACTTAAATACAAAAATTTGTGTGACAATCTAAATCAGATTTAGTTCCATGATCTAAATGGATCTTTAATCACTTTTTTCTATGTAATATATCAAATTTCTTCACCAAAGCACAAACAAACTAGCCCTTCATTTTTAAATCTTTACTTTTGCTATATTCTCTAGACTTATAATTTTCTAATGATTGCCAAATGAACCCTCCAGAATCGCTGATGAAAATGGATATATCTTTTAGCCTATCTGTCAGAGAAGAACAATTATATTTATTTTAAATATTTATTTTAATATAATAATCCAATGCTAATTGCAGGATAAAATCAAGTTTCAAAATCATTTCATCCTGAAATGTAGTTTATACCCAGCATTCAGAAAGTATCATCCCATTTTGTGACAAGGACTGGGTAATGTGAATATTTGACATTATAAACATGTTATAAAATTAACAACCACATATTAAATATAATTCAATAACGATAGCTTAATGTTACTTTAATAATTATAATTATTGTTTCTTTTATAACTAGTCCTGTAATTCTGTTTAAGAATTGATCAGCGTACGTTGTGTTTATATGTTCCAAAGCATAATTGAAAAGTGCTTTTTTTTCTTCTTCTTAAGATAAATTTATCAAATGTAAATGCTATTGTAAGTGTAAGTATATATAACCATATGTTCTTTTGCTAGAGAAGAAAGTTAAGACAAACAAATATTAAAGATATTTAAAAGGGCTTAAGAGAGAAAAGTAGAATAAAAATGAGAAAAGATATAAAGGGGTTCTTGGTGCTCTCTGAGCTTGTTTTCTTGCAGATATTTCATTACCAACTTTTGAAAATAATATAATTGCCTACTTTGAAAATAGTGTAGTGATGTCAAAATGTGAAAAATGTTACAATCTGTGCATCCAGGGTACAGGGTTTTCTTTATATGGGACAGTGACCTAAAAATGTGTTTACAGAGATAATTAATTCACTGATTTCTCTTATGTTTTTGTTTAGTTAAGGAAGAAGAGTGTCAGAATTGGTAAGGCTTGTCATTAAGCTTTCTTTGTGGTAATTACAGAATGCCTGAAGATTTTACAGACAATGGGCTGTATGTACCCTGATGAGATTTTGTGCATGGAGACATGTTGCTTGCTATGGCATCTGAGACTGAAAAAGCCAATGCTCTTCTCCAGTCGTTCAGCACAGCGTCTGTTATTTCAAGTCTAGGACTGGGGATTTTCTGCTATTTAGCAGATAGACTTCTGCAATTTTCTTTCATTCAGCAAACTTACTGGCTGCGGGCATTGTCCGATAATATGGTGCATGGTATTATAGGACTGTGGTCATGGGCAATAGTGATTGGACTCAAGAAAAAAAGTGACTTTACAGAAGTAATTTTAGCTGGTTTCCTCTCCTCCGTGATTGATATGGATCACTTTATTCTAGCTGGCTCCCTTTCACTAAAGGTAAGCAAAACGTAAGTTTATTTGCCTGAAATTTCTAAAGGATTTATGAGTAAATAAATCTGAAGAGACTTTAAAGAATGTAAGTGTTGCAAAAAATATTTAAAACAGTTTATATTAAAATCATGACTTCAAGTTTTAGTAAATCTATTTAGTAGACTTTTAAATTACAACTTTTATTGTATAATAAAAGTATTATTTTGTGTGGGCCACCCTGATGTGACACCTTCTTGCCTGCACTGAATTTGATTAAAAAGAAATTTGGGCAGCTTTTCATGCTGTTTGCTGTCCAAAGTTACGGAGTAATTTACATTTAATTTAATCAGTCATTACTAATCGCTCATTTAATCACTATTGATAGACATACAAAGTTTGATACTAGCCTGACTCTATTGGATGTGTTTGCCATGAAAAGAAATAGCACAGTTTATCTAATCCCAGACGCAGATCTTCCCAGGTTTTCTTAAAGGGAATTCAGGAGTTTAATATTTGTTTCATGGAGAGCACACATTAGCCTTGACTAGTTTTCAGAGTAGTTTATTGAATAGTCTGGTTCAGTCATAATGCTAAGTGATGGTTAGGATACCACATTGGTTGGCTTCACACAAAACACATTATGCTTTATTTATTTATTAGATTTTTATCCTGCCTTAGTACATTATGTGGAGAAATCCATGGGTGAACCAACAATAAAATATCCACAGTGAAATTGGGGGTAGGGGACAGCCATAAAGGATTTTCTCCAGAACTATCTTCATTGCCACCTATATTTAAACTGGAGAGGATGAAAGCTCATTGTTTATCAGCTCTTTCCATCTCTTAGTTGAATGCCACAACTAAAAAAATGGAAAGAAGTTTTCTAAAAAATGGTGGGGATATTAAGACTGAAAATCAATGAAAACAGTCCAGTCTAATTGTTTAGAAAAACTATGCATTGTGTTGTTTCTGTGCTAAGTGATGCCCTTGTCCTTATTTGACCTTAAACACCTTGGTGTAGTGTTGTGGTTGGCAGGTTGGTTGGTTCCTTAGCTAAGGAGGGGAAAACTAGCATGACATCAGATATAAGGACTATAATCAACTAAGCATAATCCTCTGACAATGCTGCTTTGTTTGTCCCGTTCCACACACTTCAAATATTTCAAGATCCTTGGAATAATAGCAAGGTTTGTTATGCTGTTTAATAGGCAGGTTGACCAACCAGAAATCAGGCTTAATATTCAGGCTTTTTAATCTTTTAATTTTCATATGTAAAAATATACTGTTATCATAAAATTATAGTTTATTAAACATGCCTGATACAGAATTATAATTGAGGTCTGCCCAGTTAAAATACAATTGAAAGAATTTACTTTAAAATTTCATCACGAGATTATTTAGTTTCTGGTTTGTGTTCCCTCTTTTTGGATGGTGTATCAAGAAGAAAAGATAAATTTGAAATAAAGATTACCATCACAGAGCAGAGTGACATAATTTAGCATTCAATTTTGATATTTTTTTTAAAGATCTGCCTTCTAACATTTTAAAACAGGTAACAATCAGATTGTTTTATCACACCTTTTTCCAGTAGATGGCATACTTGAAAAAGAATTTAAATGTACTGATTTTACATGCAGGATTTCTAATTCTCATTTAACTCTTATTTACAAACTTTGATTCAGTAGGATTAACATTGTATTTAAGTGACTTGTTTTTTAAAATTTGATAGATGGAAGCACTGAAGGCTTATCTATTCATTGTGATCATAATTTATACTTCTCATTTCTCATTCACATAAAGCTACCAACTATAGGTCAAACAGACTAAATATAGTAGTTGCCTTATTTCATAGAGGAAAATATCCATCTAGTCTAGAACTGAGGCTTTAAGGACTATCTGCTTTTAAAACCCAGGAGGAGCAAGTTTTTAATATGCTCAATTAGATGTCCTCATTTTTTGCTCTTTTTATAATCCAGGGCATAATGTTTTTAACCATCAATATTAAACATTGATCAGAAATAATGCAACAAAAGTAATAATTGAGATCTTTGTGTATTATAGTAAAAAAATGAATATTTCCTGTAGTAGGGGTATAACAACTAATTTGTGTGTGTGTGTATTTTTAGATACACCTTTAGTTGAGGAACTCTGCTCAGCATCCCTCCTAAATTTCCCCACAATGGCAACCCTATGAGATAGACTGGCTGAGAGATTGTGACTAATTCAAAGACACACAGATAGCTTTCATGGGAAATATGGATCTTGGATCTCCCAGTAGGAGCCAACACCTGAACCACTTCTCTATTGTCTGAAGTTCAAGTTGTAATAATATTGCTAAAGAGGATAGTTATAAACAACTCAGAATCTTACTTTTATGTAGTTGTGATAAAAAATTCTCTTCAAAAAGGCCTCAGTCAACCTACAAATATGCAAACAATACTGTTATATTTAATCAGATATTAGTAACCTACGTACAAACAATTTTTGCTGAAGTTGGGAAATAGGATTATTTATAAATGATTTCAAATAGGTACTGTCACAGACAACTTTAAAGTGAAAGATTTTATTTTTGTTCATTTAGAATTGGCATTTTCTACTTCACTAACTCCCAAATCTGTCAGACAAATGTAGAGTTAGAATGTTTTGCCAAAATAAGAAAGTCTATAATTGATATTGCTTATCGCTCCCTTGTTCCCAGTTCTGCAGCCAAATAAATTTTTTAAATGAATAGTAATTCCAGGGCTAGCAACCAGAGAATGTGTCCAAGCCAGGGGTGAGTTCTATTTACCTTTACTACTGGTTCACAACAGGAGTGCATGCGCAGATCATCCATGATGGCAGTGTTGTGGCCCCGCCCTCTGAGCCTATCTCATCGGAGGAAGAAAGCTCCAAACATGAGGAAGAGGAGTCAGCCAGGCCTCCCTCTCCAGGCCCCTCCCCTCTGGCACTGTCTCAGGTGCCGGCCGAGGGAGAGGAGATAAGCCAGGTGTCTCGGATGAGAGCGAAGGAGATCCGTCATTCCTGGACGCACGCCAACGAAGGCGTGATAAACGGTTGCAGCAGTTAAGGAGGCGTGCTAGGGATTAGAACTGAGTCACTGGACCACACCCCAGAGACTATATAAGAGAGGGTGGTGGCTGGTAAAACTCCGTGACGAACAAAAACGAACTTTGGCTAGTCACTTGAACAACGTCTGAAGCTGCCGAAAGGGATATTGTTTTTGCTGGACTATTTGCAATGCGTATGTAATTTATGTTATCTGTTGCAGTAAAAGCTCTTGGCAGACGGTGATTATATTGCTGCCAAGTTTGAGATAACGACCTGTGTGCGTGCCAAGTACTTTCTTAACCCTCAGCTGGCTGTGTTTGTGTGTGTGTGTGGACGGGGACAGATCAGGCGGGTGGATGGAGCCTCCCGACCCTTTTACTACCGGTTCACAGCAACCAGACCGAACCGGGAACAACCCACCACTGGTCCAAGCTATCAATTAAATGGACTGCATTTACCAAAATGTAGAATAGCAGTAAAAACTGGAACATACAAAGCATTAAATATAAAAATCCTTGTGTGTTGATTTTAGTCAAAATGCAAATCAACTAAGTTGGTGCAGCTGTTATATACCTTTTTTTCCCTTAAAAAACAGTATGTTTTTTCCTTTACAATACAAGCTAGGATTGTACCTTTTTTTTTTTTCTTCTCCCTCTCAGGCTGCCCTGACTCTTCCACAAAGACCGTTTCTTCACTGTTCTACTGTGATCCCAGTTGTGTGCCTGATGTTAAAGTTCATTATGCATCTTCTCAAGCTGAAGGATTCCTGGTGCTTTCTTCCTTGGATGATGTTCATCTCTTGGACTTCGCATCATGTTCGAGATGGAATACGCCACGGCCTGTGGATCTGCCCCTTTGGAAAGACGGTTCCCCTGCCTTACTGGCTTTATGTGGCCGTCACCGCAACTTTACCTCATCTCTGTTCTTTTCTTTTGTATTTAACCGGAACAAGAGAACTGATGTCGATAAAACATGGGATTCGTATTGATGTGTAAAGATATTGAAGAAGCTTCTGTTCTTGAAAATATTTTTTTCCCTAATTATTGAATTAGGTCAAAATTGATGTTACATAGCATAATGAAACAACGTTGATTTCCTGCGGTCACCGCTGCACAAGGTACTGTGGGACTGGTAGGGGACAATTTATTTATTGGTAGCTCCTTTTTTTTAGATTTTAGTATTATCTGTTTTTGTTAAGTGTCTGTAAATAGATGCTGGTCCCAATCATTGTTTTTCTTGCCTGAATCTAGTGGCTAAAACCCCTTTTAATAAATGGATTCTAGTTTCAGAAAGCAAACAAAATATATTTCCTCCGATTCGGCATCTGTTTTAACATCGGGACTAAAGGGCTTAATGTATAGGAGCTGTTACTGTAGATTTCTAGGCAGCTGACGCTCTCTGCTTCTGCTTCCCTTGAAAGATGGAGAAAAAAATGGATAAAATGCTATCTGTCTCAGCATTACTTAGATGTTCTCCTGTATCTTCTGCTTTAGGTATTTGCCATAGATATTGTCAGCTGTATCTGCACCATTTTGAATATATGAACAACATCACCGATAAAAAGTTTAAAATTCAACACTGACATTATTTAGGAAAATATAATAGTAGTGATACTGCACTTTATTAAGAGATGGCAAGAAATAGGGGCCTTTGGAGTTAATGCCAGCTCCCTAAAAATCTATATTTTGGTAGGGTTGTGCAAAGTATTCAGAAGAAATTCTTTCCCAACAGGTAGGTATACAAAAGAAGGGATTTTTAAACAAAAAAAATCATGAAAGCAGCCAAATGTTTTGCAAGGCTTGTACATCAAAAGCTAAGGTATCTCTGTGTGTCTATGTATGTGTATGCACAAACAATACTACAGTGTTTCCCTGAAAATACGACCCCTGAAAATAAGTCAGTCCTAGCTTGATTTTTACACGTGTCCAATATAAGCCCTGCTCCCCCCCAAAATAAGCCCTGATTAAGACCCCACCCACTCCAGGGTGCATGGGTAAAAATTAAGCGAGGGTGGGGATGGGGGGGATAGAGCTGCCCTACTACTTACCTTTTGACAGTTGCAGCCAGGCCTCGCACATTCCGACACCTGCCTTGCTGCCTATTTCTTCTGCAGCCAGCAAGGCTTTCTGCAGCCAGCAAGGCTTTCCTGAAGGCCTCTGCAGCCGATAACAGAGCTCCCGATCGATTTGGAGCTCTGTTATTGGCTGCACAAGCTTTCAGGAAAGCCTTGCCGGCCACAGAAGAAGTTCCTGAAGGCCTGTGACAGCAAAAAGGACACGGGGGGTGATGCACGCAAGTGAGGTGAATCACATGTGGACGACATCGCCCCCGAAAATAAGACCTAGTGCCTTTTTTGGTGCCAAAAATATAAGAGGGTCTTATTTTCAGGAAAACACAGTAACAGTGGGACCACAAGCAAAGGAAAGTGTCTGGGCATGCAAATGCATGCTGAGAAGGGGCATTGGTCCTGAGACGCACCTTCTTGTTGGGTGGAGACAGCAGCCAGGATGGGGTATGCTCGTCTATTCCGATTGATGGACTGAGTCTGTCAAAGTTGTTTAGTCCCGCCCTTGTTGCTAGGGGCTTCCAGCTTTTGGCGAAGATGAAGAAACAGACTCGTCCTGTGGGACAGAGAAAGAGAGAAAGGTAAGAGGCATAGAAACCAGACTGGCGAAGGGAGGGTCTGGCTGCTGTCCCCACCCAATGAGAAGGTGTGTCTCAGGTAGGACCAACGCCCTTTCTCCATTGTGGGTGGGGACAGCAGCCAGGATGGGACATACCCAAGTTCACTGTCCCTAAGTCTGGGGGGGACCAGTCTGGTCCTGAGAGCCCTCCGTAGTGTAAGCCCGTTGTAACACTCGACACCCAAAGGCGGCATCCGCAGAAGCGAACTTGTCCAGTTTGTAGTGCTGGATGAACGGGGAAGGCGAGGTCAATGTTGCCGCTCTGCATATCTCAGATAAAGAGGCTTGTGTGGCCCAGGCTGCCGACATAGTCGCACTGCGGGTCGAATGAGCCGTCAAATATGGGGTTTAGGCAGGAAACAGTTCATAGGCCGTGGCGATCGTTTGGCGGATCCAGCGTCCAATGGTCGACGACACTTTGCAACCTAGGGAAACCAGCAAAAATGACACAAAGAGGGATTCAGTCCTGCAGATGTTAGCAGTTCGCTTAATGTACAGATGCAGCACCCTCATAGCGTCCAGAGTATGCCACCGCCGCTCTGGGTGTTGAGTCAATGATTCCAAAGAACCACAGGTAAGTATCGATGAGATCGCTGCCACCTGTCTGTGCAAGATATTGGGAGAGAGACCCTTGGATAGACCTTCCTGGAGGAAAACCAGGATATTGACAACTGAAGCCTGAAGGGCTTGCACCCCATTCTGGTCACACCATGTACAAAAGGCCTGCCAGGTGGCCGAGTAAATGCGGTCTGTAGAAGGCTTCCGCGAAGCCTGGACTGTTCGGATAACGTCCGCTGGGATGTTGGCTCCCCTTAAGGTGCACCGCTCAATCTCCAACCGGTCAGATTGAGCCATGGGAGGTCCGGATGAAATAGAGCTCCCCATGTCAGGACATCCGCCCGTTGAGGAATACGCCAAGATGGGGCGACAGATAAAGAAACTAGGTCCGCAAACTAAGGCCTGCGAGGCCAATGAGGGGCCAGGAGAATCACTTCCGCTCATTCCAAGATCAGTTTGCATATGACCCGCGAAAGGAGAGAGATTGGCAGGAACACATACAGAAGACCCGTCGGCCACAGGGACAGAAGAGCATAGGTGGCCTCCACGCGAGGCAATGGATACCATGTGAAGAAACGCGGGAGTTGTGCATTCGACTGTGTTGCAAACAGATCGACCTCTGATATGCCAAAATGGAGCGTCAGGTCCTTGAATATCTGTGGTTGCAGGTGCCACTCTGCATGGTCCAAACATTGACGGCTCAGCCAGTCTGCTTGAATGTTGGCCACTCCGGAGATGTGCTCCGCTTTCAAGGAGCTGAGATGACGTTCCGCCCAGAGGCCCAATTTCATGGCCAGCGACATAGGGACCTGGACCTTGTGCCCCATAGCCGGTTGATATGAGCCTTTGCTGTAGTGTTGTCCATAAGGACGAGAACATGAGAGCCTGAAATGAGGGTGAAACGCCCGAAGGGCCAAGAAAATCGGGTGCAACTCCAACCAATTGTTTGGCCGTTAAGCCATGTTGCCAGTCCGCGTGCCCTATGCTATCTGACCTTGGAAGTGGGCACCCCAGCCTTGAAGCCTGGCGTCCGTCATCACCACCACCCTCTGGGGCTTGAAAAACAGGCAACCTTCCAAGATGGCTGCAGACCCACCATCTGAGGGACCTGCGCACTGCCTGGGGAAGTGAAACCTTTATGGACAAAGTGCCTTTGTCCGCTTTCTGCAACAGCAAAAGAAACCATTGAAGTTCCCAGGAATGCAATCGCGCCCAGGGAACAATTGAGATGGCCAAGATCATTTTCCCCAGGAGTTGCAAGAGGACAAATGGTGAAGCTGACCTACTCCCTTCAATTCTCGAGGCCAAGGCTCTCAAAATATCCTGTCGCTCTTGGGACAAATAGACCTTCCCAGTCACAGAATCAATTAAGGCTCCCAAATGGAGCAGACGGGTGGTTGGCACAAGGTGGCTCTTCTCAATATTAATAGAGAAGCCATAAGCGTCCAGAGCCTGGATGGTAGACTCAAGATCAGTTAGTGCCTGTCGAGGGGAAGAGGGCAAAATTAAAATATTGTCTAAGTAACACTGTAGACGAATGGAGGTGGCCCTGAGGGAGGCTGCTAAGGCTACCAAAACCTTGGTAAAGGTCCGCAGGGCAGAAGAAAGGCTGAAGGGCAAGGTCCTATACTGGTAATGACACCCCCCATAACAAAAACGAAGGAACCTCCTGTGGGAGGGGAGAATGGGAATATGGAGATAGGCCTCAGTGAGGTCTATAGAAGAGAGGAGATTGCCCCTCCGAACACTGTCAAGAATGGACTGTAACTACTGCATCTTAAATTTGCAGTACACAACATACCAATATAGGCGTTTAAGGTCAAGAATGAGTCTCCACCCCCCCGATGACTTTGGTACAAGAAAAACACGGGAATAAAATCCCATCCCCTTTTGCTCATCAGGCACCTTTTGGATAGCCCTGATCGAAAGGAGATGCTGAACCGCTGAGTCCATAAGAGCTCATTTCCTGGCGTCCCGAGACAGCGGGCAGCATACAAAGGACATCGGAGGAGGGGAGAGAAATTCAATGGCCAAGCCAGATTTTAGTGTGGCCAGGACCCATTTATCAGAAGTGGTTACCCCCCCCCCGGCCAACGGTTGTCGAAGAGGGCCAATCTGCCACTTACGGGAGGATCTGGGATGCAATCAACGACGGCGTCGGAAAGAACAACCTCCTCCCCCTCGAAAGGGCCGCTTGCCTAATGGGGGCCTGCCTCTCGATGATCTGTCCTGATATCTCCGGTGCTTGGGATAGAAATTACCTTGTGGCCTAGAAGAGAAGGAAGTCGAAGACCCCCCACCTTCATATCCCCGATATTGCTGGCGCTGGGGATATGGTAAAAACTGAGGGTCTCCCCTACGATAAGCAGCTGGTAAGATCTTCTGCTTATCTTTTATTTCGACCAGAAAGGCGTTCAAAGGATCCCCAAACAAGGCACCCCTGGAAAAGTGGACCGAAGCCAAGTGCCATTTATGTCATGTGTCAGCTTGCCAATGGCGAAGCCACACCAAACAGCATGCTGTTACAGATGAGGCCAGTGACTTCGCTGCAAAATGAGCTGCGTTCAGTGTAGCGTCCGCTGAAAATTGGACAGCAGCGACTATTTTGTTGAGATCTTGCTTGAGACGTGTATCTTCCGGAGCAAGTTTCTCCTGCAATTGACGTAGCCATAGCAACGTAGACCTGTTAAAAAATGAGGCGGTGGACACCAACCTAATCGCCCAGGCAGCACCTTGATGCGCGCGTTGCAGCACCAAATCCGTGCAATGCTCCTCAGGGCATAGACCCTCATCTGGCGCTCTGGGAATAGCTACGTTGGGGACCAAGGCCACTATGGGTGCGTCAACTGGTGGCACCTGCAGAATACAATCCAAATTAGAAGCGACATTAAAGTTTTTACGATCTGTGGAGGAAGGCACAGGCGCAGACCCAGGAGATAACCACTGTTTTTTGAGGACTTCTAAGAAAAGAGATAATCTAGGGATACAAGTCGTTGCTTTGGTAGGTTCTGTGAACAAAGGGTCCAGATTTCCCTGACCAGAAGGGATAGGGTCCTGAGGCTGCACCGACCCAAGCTGCGCAGTGTTAATTGCCTTAAACAATAAAGATTTAAGTAAGGCCTGAGGGAAAAGTCCTGTGAAGGTTGGCTGGTCTGGAGGAAGATCTTCGTCCTCCGAAAGTTCTGGCTCCCCCAGTTCAACACCCTCAATCAATGACTGATTATCGTAATGGGAAGTCAAAGGCGAATCGGGCGCCATAAGGGACAAACAGTCATCCTCCCTGTCATCTGTGTCTGAAACCACAGATGGGCAGGCAACCACAGAAGGGACTCTGTCAGCAGGGGGTAAACGCTCCAATAAAGATCTTCGAACAGCCTCAGTAATTAACTGCTGAAATTGCTCAGGTTCAAGGTGTTGGAGATCTAGAGGCTGAGAAGGAGCAGGACCTCCCCGCGGGTCCTGAGACCCAGGGAGCAGCAAGGATGGTGCAACAGGTGCAGCATTTGTTGGCCCTCATAACCCCTCAGTTGGTATCGAAACAGGGCAGTCCCGAAGCGACAGTTGGTCTGGGGTAACTGGCACCTGATGCACTGCCCCATTACGCAGGACTTGACCAGCTCCGTCTGTGGTCGGTACAGAGACCACTAAACGGCTGGCGGCCTTGGAACAAATCTTTTTGAGGACCTTGTCTCTACATTTCTCCTCCCTCGAGGACAAAGCGCCGAAATGCAGCGTCAGCTGTGAGGCAGCACTAAAATGGCCCTGTCTCAATCGGGAGCATGAAAACTCCTCCAGAGCCGATCGGTGGAAAAAAGAGGCTCAAAATATTGTCAGCGTCTAAGGCATAAAGAGCAGGGGGAGCGTGAAATTCCACGAACGCTTGGCGCACCAAACACACAAACAGTCTCAAGGCAGCAATGTCTTAAAATTTTAAGTTCTTCAAAATGGCCACCGGCAAGCAGGCAAGGGTGCACAAAGCTCCACAGCGGACAATCGTCACAGAAACGGGAGCGTGGAGCTCCACTAGAGAGTTTAAAGCCAAATACACCTAAACAAAAGGAAAAGTAACATATATTGTTGCAAAGCATTAAAAAAAAATTATAAAAGCTACACAGATATCCAAACCAAAATGCAGTCAGAAAGGCAGGTGCAGACAGAGACTGAGGGGAACTAGTCCCCTTCAGCTGTCAACTCACAACTCGATCGAAACAAGGCCAATCCGATAAACCAATTCCAAATCCAGTATCCATATCCAAATCCAAGAACCAGAAATCCAAACGTAGAGGTTGAGAATAGGAAAATAAGACAGAGACAGAATCCCACACGACTATCCATTCTGACAGACTGAGTCAAAAGCTGGAAGCCCCAAGCAACAAGGGCGGGACTAAACAACTTTGACAGACTCAGTCCATTCTGGACTGCTGTCCTCCCCCATCCTGGCTGCTGTCTCCACCCCAATCCTGGCTGCTGTCTCCACCCCCATCCTGGCTGTTGTCTCCACCCACAATGGAGAATAATCAGGGACAGGTTTTAAAGCAGCTGCGTCTATATTGCAAAAGACGCAGCTGCCTTAGCAGTTTGAAGAGTGGTGCTTCATTCGTCTTCTCATGAATGACACAACATGCAAACTAATACTGACTTGAATATTTTGTACTGTCCTCCTTTATGCCTCTAATTTCTTAAGTACAAGTGAGATGAGATGGGGTAGATGAGTGGAATATTATGTAGTAACAGGCAGAATATTCTTTTTGCCACTTGCAGAGAGGTTGTTTAACATTCAGAACACTGGAGAGATGTTCTGATTTTGAAATGAAATGATTTCCATTTTATAAAGAATATAAAATGGCTAAAACGAAGAATGTATTCTATTGCCTGTAACATTTGGGTGTGAACATAAATGCATTTGCTTTCAGGATTTTCACTGAAATCATAACGAAATTAACATTCCTGGAAAAGTTGGTGCCAATTAAAATATTTTCTGCTTTTATTGAATGTTAGTATTCCTTTTGGTTTGCAAAAGAATATTGAAATCTGCAATATTGTAAACTATCAAGAACTTCTAAGCAATCCTGACAAATAGTTTCTAACAGAATAACAGAGTTGGAAGGTATTTTGGAGATCTTCTAATCTAACTCCCTGCTCAGGCAGGAGACTTTCAGACAAATGGTTGTCCAGTCTCTTCTTAAAAACCTCCAGTAATGGAGCACCCACAACTGCTCATTGTCTTTTGTTGTTGTTTTGTTGCTTGCTTCTGTTGTCTTATGTATATACATGCACACATATTTGCTTGTCTTGAGAAATACATAAGAAAGTGGAATCAGGGACAGTAATTCCTGCGAATGTTTTCCAGTAATACTCCTTTTGCATTAAAACTGCTTTAAATACCTGCTGTTGAAATATCCTTTCTTTCAACTCAAGCCAGCAAGTATATCTAATACAGGTAGTTCTTGACTTGTGGCCGGTCACTTAGCAAATTTTCCAAATTATGACGGACCCCAAAAATGAGATTTATGATCCAGATTCATAGTTCCAATGTGCAGGAAGGCCTCCCCTCCTGCAGTCACATGACCCAATTTGGGCAATTAGCATTCAGACCACATTTATGGCTGTCTGGAGTGCTACATGCTCACATGACCGCAATTTACGACATTTTCATCAGAAACTCTGATTTACTTCCAGTTTCCAGCAAAAACTGCCCCAGAGTGCTGCCCCATGCTTAACAGCCAGCATGTTCATTTAATGATTGCCATGTTTGCTTAATGACCTCTGGGGAAAAAAATGTAAAATAGGGCATGGTCTCTTCACCCAACTTAGCAATCATAATTATGGGCTTAATTATAGTTGTAAGTTGAGAGCACTTTCTATTTACAGCTGTCTCTTGCTTTCCCCATAACTATCCATGAAGTGGGTTGGACTGAGAGAGACTCAACCAAAGATTTCATAGGTTTCATTTGTTCTCTTTCCCACACATCACATATTAACAATAGGAAATTGCATCAAACAAAACATGTTTTGTCCTAAATGAAAGAAATTAGACTAACTCAGAATACTCCATTAGAACAATTCAAGTTTTATTATATTTTAGATGCACACTTAAAAACTCTTAATATATAATCTTAAGAATTAGCTGAAGTGTAGGCAGAACCATTATTTTGAACAAACTGATTTACAGGGAAAATCATGTCTCTGTGTGTTTCCTATGCCATAAATTATCTGCTTAAAAAACTGAAGGGAACAATGTGTTATTTAGCTAAAATTTCAAGTACATTGTGTTTTGAACGAATACATTTCAAGAAAATTTTAATAATTTCATCACAAGGAACAATGGGAAGTTGAAATAACTCTTACTTCCTTGTTTTTTTTGACCTACATAATATAGTAACCCATACTAAATGCTACCTACTGTGTAACTTGCAGGAAAAATGGCCAAGGGGATTTTTTTTAAAAAAATCAAGCATTTCCAGTTTGCATAGCATAGCTATCAAGATAAAGAAACAACATAACAATTTCTTCCCATGCACATGAACAGAATAATGACAGCAACAGTACGGTACACTTTTTTGTTTAACTGGCTTTGCTAATGCCCTTTCAAGTCCATAGACGGCAGGATTCTTTTTTCAATGAGATAATTGAAAGTGTTGAAACACTGAGAACATGGAATCAATGGTACCCTTTTGACCCAAGTTTAGAAAAGCATAGAGGCAAAACTTTTGAGCACCAATTTATTTTTACCCCAAAACTCCTGGCACTCAAATTTGAACCTGGAATATTTTGTGATTTATGAATTGTCGGTGAATTCTGTTAAATTCTACCAGTGTCCTTAGCATGTGACCTTGTTCCCGAAAATGTTTTTTTTGATTCACGTTACATTTTAGGTCCGCACTTATAAACTCTTAGGATGTAATGTAAGCATTATCTGAAATGTAAGCGGAACCTTTAAATAGAGCAAATTGGTTTGCAGGGAAAAATTTGTCAGGTGTTCATTATGTCTTAAATGTAAATTATGTGCTGGAAAAACTGACAGGAGCAATGCATTTCTGTAGCTATTCTTTAACAAACATAAATGCACCCCAGTTGTTTGTAATATCTGCTAAATAATATATGAAAAGAAACTCATGATGCCCACTAATGCAAAGAAAATGGGCTTGGATGATGTATCTTCTGTTGTACAGTTACCTTATCCACTTTGTGAGAGAATCTTCCATCTTTCATATATATAGTATTAGAATGCAACCTAAGTGGATGCGGACAGCTTGACATTGTATTATAAGTTTTATCCTGTTTCAAAATTCTTGATAAATGATTTTTCCTTTTAGAAACTGTTTTTCTAGTTAAAATTCCTTTGTTTATTCCTGCAAACTCAGTAAGAAGCATGCTATCCATTGCTATATAAGATGAACTTTTAATATCTGTTGTGACAATGATTCACCTATTTTTGTTTTATCGTTAATGGTATATATCAGTCCTGTCCTGGATTGCTAACAGTGTAGGTGATTGATTGTCATAGATAACATCCAGGCAGAGTTAATACAAAGTCATCTTTCTGATGCTGAATCAGAGCTTTGTTTGAAGTTTAACACAAGCCAGAATTTATTTTCTCCCTCTTTTTAAGCAACAAAAAAAAAAGGTGTTTTCTAAATAAAATTTTGCAAAGGACCTGCATTTTCCCTCCAGTTTAGTGCACTGTCTGTCCCTGCTTCAAACAGTATCATTTTTCTTTAAAAATGAATGATTGAAACTTAAGGACAAAATGCTTTAACTATGAAAAAGTAATTTTTTCTACTGGCCCTAATAGGAAAAGAAAGAGTTTAAAAAATCATGTATAAAAATCATGTTTTGGGAGTGCAATTTCTTATTTTAAAAGAAATTGCAACTGACATTCTCTAAAGAGAGGCAACGTTCACTTTAGAAAATCTAATAAATGTATTTAGTTGCTTAAGTTTTGTAGATGTCATACAGCTTATACAGCAGTACTTGATTTAGAAGCTTGTTCATTTACCTGCAGTACAATCTTTACAGAGATCAGTCCTGCAAACAGATTCAAGACAGAGCTATCTGTGGATTAATCCATGATTGAAACCTAATGATACATTCAAGCATTCAATGGATATAATTATGTCTGTGTTAGTCACACTGCATTTCAGATGAGACATATTTGGATTTTGTACACACCTAGCCTCTAGTCTGACTATGTTTAAAAAAGACTGAAAAAGTTAGCTATTCTGCTAGGTTTTGGATTAGAGTCTGTGTGCAGGGGATAGGGTGGGGGAATGTCCTGTATATGTCTTGCATTGATTTGGATAATTTTCATCTTCAAGACTTCTGTGATGATATTTTACTTGTATTGCTTTAGATCTTATTGCACGTCATCCAGAATCATTATAGAGTTGGATGAGTTTATAAATTTAATAATATGCATCGGTATTCTTAAGCATCTTTCCAGGATGGGAGTACATCCTGAAATGAAAATAATTGCTGTCATTTTTGTTGTTTTTCAAAATTATGTTATTCTGAATCTGCTAACAAAAATAAAAGGTCATCTTTCCAGAAAGAAATAAAATACTATCTACATTAAGATTATTTTAAGATTAAGAAGATTAAGAAAAATCAAGTTGCATAGGTTTTAAGAAAGGCAACTCCTGGTATCAGTCAGTTCTTCAGTAAAAAATGAAAAATGCTTTTACTACGGAATATAATTTTTACCGTTGAAGTAGCATATTTTAGCTAACTTGTGAATGAAGAACTGTGAACATTTAAGTGTTCAATTGCTTTTGCTTTCAAATTAAAAAAAAATTATTAAAGGATCCCATTCAAAAAAATTCACGAAGTTTAGATCACTAAACCAGGTGTGTATGTGTTTGTGTATGTGTGTGTGTGTGTGTGTGTGTGTGTGTGTGTAATACACACACACACACACACACCATGTTTCCCCTGTCTTATATTTTTTTGAACCCTGAAATAAGCGCTTGGCCTTCTTGCCATGCTCTCAAAAGCCCAATTGGGTTTATTATCAGGGGATGTCTTATTTTGGGGAAAATGTGTGTGTATATATATGTGTGTGTGTGTGTGTATACTGAGGTGGATGCTGTGTGGGTGGGGGAGCCAGAGGTGACTCTTTTGTCATAGATCAATTTGTATTTGGTTAAGGAGCTTCAGTTGATTTCCTTCCCTTCCCTGCCCCCACCTTTCAGACATGGAGGCTCATCGCAAGAATCCACCAATGGCACCTTCTGGATCTGGTGAAATTCCAGAACTCATTTCAGAGTCAGTTTGCTGTGTTATCAAACCTTTCAGTGGAACCTTGTTAGTGGGCTGGAATGTCCAGCTTTCTCAGGCCATAAAATATTTGTTTCCCAAGAGGTCTCTGGCTACTTATCAAGCATGTAGGTTTCTTCTGTTACTAAAAAATTTTGGCCTGCGAAGCAAACAAATGTCTGGAATCCGAGTGGTGGAAATCTAAAAGTGAAAATGATCAAACACAAAGAACCCTTGAATATTTTTACCATGGCTTTGAGAATAGGAAAAAAAAAAGTTGAGTGGTACAGAAGCTAATGCATCTTGCTAAGGTTAAGGGAGGCCTTCTCATGCCCTTGGCAGCAAACTGCGATGGCTTTGCAAATATTTTCTCAGGCAGATTGAAGACACAGATTCTGATGAAAATAGAATAATACCAGCACATCAATTTTTTGAATTTTGTTGGATTAATTTTTGTTGGATCCATTTGTTTCCCTTGTTAATTTGGGTAGGCCGGACAATTTCAAGCTACTATTAATCCACTGTCCTTTGCTTCCTCTTGGCTAGTTCTTTCTGGGAAGGGTCCATTAAAGGAAATGTTTGATACTGTTGTTAATGCCTCTCTTTCTCCAGAGCTGATGCCATCTTTTTTTAAATAATGTGCCCTCTGCTCAAAAATATATTTTAAATTCTTGTGTTTTAACAATTACAATGCAGTTTCTACCATTCTTATACAATAGAATAACGGAATTGGAAGGGACCTTGGAGGTCTTCTAGTCCAACTTCCTGCTTAGGCAGAAAACCCTACACCACTTCAGACAAATGGTTATCCAACATCTTAAAAACTTCCAGTGTTGGAGCATTCACAATTTCTGGACCCAAGTTGTTCCACTGATCAATTGTTCTGTCAGGAAATTTGTCCTTAGTTTCTAAGTTGCTTCTCTCCTTGATTAGTTTCCACCCATTGCTTCTTGTTCTATCCTCAGGTGCTTTGAAGAATAGCTTGAGCTCCTTCTTCTTTGTGGCAGCCCCTGAGATATTGGAACACTGCTATCATATCTCCCCTAGTCCTTCTTTTCATTAAACTAGACATACCCAGTTCCTGCAACCGTTCTTCATATGTTTTAGCCTCCAGTCCCCTAATCATCTTTGTTGCTCTTCTCTGCACTCTTTCTAAAGTCTCAACATCTTGTTTACATTGTGGCGACCAAAACTGAATGGTTCTTAGTGATATTGATTGAATGGATAATAGCTGAGCAGCTCCAAGCACTTCTGGATAATGGTTTCAGTATAGCTTTAGATTAGAACATAGCACTGAGATGGCTTTGGTCTCCCTGACAATCTGCTAAAGAGGTTCAACAGGGTTATGTGTGCTTTCCTTGTGGTCCCATACCTCTCAGCAGCTTTTGATGGTAGCCTCGCCTCCTTGACCACTTGAGAAAATTGGGGGTTGGGGTCATGGGTTCATCATTGTTATGTTCCTACCTTGATGGCAACCTCCATTTGGTAAGAGTGAAGCTCCATTGTGCCATGAAAAGTCAAGAGGTCCTTGACTTCCAGTGAAGATTTATGGCAAACTAGATGCCACTGAAGCACGCGACAGCATTACAACACAGATTGGCAGCCAGATGGTGAATTCTGGCCGGCAAAGTCACTCTGAAAAAGAGGAGATCATGAGATTGTACTTGTATCCTGGGCAGCTACTCCTTATGAGTAGATTTCAGGAATGGAGACTTTTATGGTCAGATCGTAAGCTGAGTGGCTGAAATTCAAGAGACTTCAACCAAGTTCACAGCTGTAATGCAGCCTATATAAACATAAGATCCGCCAAGCTTCATTTCTTCATGACTTTTTGAAATTGCTTCTTAACTGCTTTTCAGCAACTTTGGATGGATAAGATGTTTATAGCAAAAGGTGAATTTCTTTCAAACCTGAGCAAGAAAAGTGTTAAATATACGATCAGACTTTGAAGGTTAGACACAAGAGAGAACTTTAAAATGGTTTAATCATGGACATATTGTAGGATATTTGGAAACAATGCACTCAGAAGTTAACTTGTCTGCTGGCTGCCTGCAATTTGGCAGTTCAAATCTCATCAGGCTCAAAGTTGACTCAGCCTTCCATCCTTTCCAGGTCAGTAAAACGAGGACCCAGATTGTTGGGGACAATATGCTGACTCTGTAAACCACTTAGAGAGGGCTCTAAAGCACTGTGAAGTGGTATATAAGTCTAAGTGCTATTGCTATTAAGAGTGTCTGCTATTATAGAAAAAATGTTTCACATGCTGGTTTCCTTCCCAATAGTTTATCATAATGCCATTGTGTGGGGATGCCTTCAAAGGAAGCCCGGGGACTACAGAAAGTCAAGAACATGGCAGCCAGGCTTCAGGGGCATTTGACACAGTGGTGGGATTCAACCAGTTTGCACCACTTTGGGCCAACCGGTTGTTAAATTGTTGGCTCGCCCCGCCTCGCCCCTTCCAGAAGTCGCCATGCACCCTGTTTTGGCTCCCAGATAAGTGCAGGGACGCCTATTAGGCCCAAAATGGGGCATTGGGGGGGGGTGGCACGCTCCCCCCCATGGCCCATTTTTGCTCCCAGCGGGGTGCAGGGGGCCGACTGCTGCCTGTCACATCCTCTGGCTTTACCCACCATGGCCTCCCCCACCCAACCGGTCATTAGGGCAGAGAACCGGTTGTTAAATTATTTGAATCCTACCACTGATTTGACATCTCTCCCACCTCTGTAGAACTTGCTTCTGGTAACTTTCAAAGCCAAATTCAAAGTTCAAGTCATTGATAGAGTTATGAAAGTTAACAAAGTGATTAAATACAGTAGTTTCTATTTAAACTAAACGAGACATACTGCAACTAGAACTGCAAAGCAATGCTGAGTTTTACAGGCAATATAATAAAATTTGCCATTTCAAGGAAATGGAATGTTATTGGTCTGATAGAAATATTGCACATAAAATAAATCAAAATTGTCTGGGTAGTACACTGGAGTCATGAAATAAAAAGTTATGAAATTTCGTTATGAAATGAAGTAACGCTGAAGGCCTCATGTTAACTTATACATTTCTTAATATAGTGGAGAAATCTGCCGGCCTAACTAGAGGAGTGACTTTCACATGATCACATCAACTGGGAGATCTCTTGATCCTGTATGAGTGTATTATGATGAATGCTATCTGGAAAGAAGACGCAAATAGAAGCAAATAACAGCAGGACTGTCTAAGGAACAGCACCAACTCTGGAAACACTCTCTCTCTCTCTCTCTCTCTCTCCCTCCCTCCCTCCTTCTCTCTCTCTCTCTCTCTCTCTCTCTCTCTCTCTCTCTCTCTCTCTCTCACACACACACACACACACACACACACACACACTTATTGTATGGTAACTGGTCTGGATTTTATATATGTCTGTATGGATTTTATTTTATTAGTATTATGTATTATTCTAATAGCTTTTCAACTGATACTGCTTAATACTATATTCTTGTATTAGCCAGTCTAGGTGAGCTTTCCAAAACAAACAATCAATCAAAAAGTCATATGATTAATGACATTGTTCAATAGAACAGGCAAATACAGTGCTACTAACATGTAAGCTGCTTTTTAATTTTAAAAAAATGATATTCAGAATTGAATAAATTTTGCAGTTGCATATGGAACTCCAACAGAAACAATCAGGAAATAAAATATCAAAAGCTTGAATCCCATGCACTGGATCTCAAGTAGGCTCTCTCAGTCAGGAGCATTGATGGAACTTTCACCTGTTGGGAAAAGTGATTTTCAGAATTCTCACTTCTTCCTACGGCACCAAGCACCCCATTCCGCTGTTCCCGACGGCTCCCAGACTTGCTAATCATAAATGCTACAAAAGGATTGGTAGAAAAAGAGGCCTGCAAACTTCACCACCTCTGCCTGCAAAAATGTTCCAACAGATCAAAACCTTCTGCTTCAGGGAAGACAAGATCAGGATTGTTTTCTACCAAGCCGTTTTGAAAGGCTATCAAGTTTTCATCATAAAAGGCATAGTACTTTAAAATGTTCATTTACTGGTACAATATTTTGTTGGTTGGCTACTAAGTAATACGGGAAGTGAAATTTGCATATTTAATGCAACTTGTTTGTATATTACAGCTATATAACGCTCAGTTCTGGAGAATAAGGAAGTTATTTTTAAGATGTATATTTCTCCTGGTCTTGGAACACTAGAGAACTTGAAAGAATCTTGTGTTACCTGTATTGTATAAGTAACAACCTGTAATTCTGCCAAGTGCTTGGCTTTTTGAACTTTGGCTACTTCCCTGTTGCAAGTACAGCACTCGCACAACCATAAAATCTAAACGTATATACTTTATTAATGGTGCAGTTACATTAGCCATAAAGTTTTGTGCTGATTATTTTTGGCTGACTTTGATGTGAGATTTTAAATATTACATAATTTGCAGATTAAAGACTCAGGCCGGGCTAGAGCTGGCAGCTGGGATTTATTCCTTGAAATTTGATCAGCCCCTACATGGTTAGGCTTCAGGAAACCAGGGGTGAAATCCAGCAGGTTCTGACAGGTTCTGGAAAACCGGTAGCGGAAATTTTGAGCGGTTTGGAGAATCGGCAAATACTACCTCTGGCTGGCTCCAGAGTGGGGTGGGAATGGAGATTTTGCAGTATCCTTCCTCTGCTATGCCCACCAAGCCACGCCCACCAAGCCATACCATGCCCACCAAGCCACGCCCACAGAACCGGTAGTAAAAAAAATGGATTTCACCACTGCAGGAAACTCTTAAAAGCAGAATCATACATTTTATTTTTTTATTTGTATTTATTTATCTGCTTTTATTACTTTTACAAATAACTCATGGTGATGCACGTATCCAACACATCCTCCTCCTATTTTCCCCACAATAACAACCCTGTGAAATGGGTTGCACTAAGAGAGTGACTAGCCCAAGATAATCCAGCTGGCTTTCATGGCTAAGGTATATCTCAACATCTATAAATGAATCTTAAGTCTTAAATTAAAAACCAGTTTAAATTAAATTAAAAACCAGATTCAATTAAAACCAGTTTGGTCTAGTGTAAGGCATTAGGCTAGAAAGCAGGAGACTGGGAGTTCACATCCAACCTTTGCCATGAAATATGTATATATCAGAGAGATATGATAGATATAGATATATATACACATATAAATATGTTCGTATACACATGTATATATGTGAGATAGATAGATAGATAGATAGATAGATAGATATACAGTATATATAAGATAGATAGATATACAGCATATATATATACAGTATATGCTGTTATATCTATATATTTATATCTATATCTCTTATCGGCTATGTTTTTTTTAGTACTGTAATTGTTGAGATTGCTTATAGGTAGTAGTTGTGCAATTATAATTGTACTTTATTGCCTCAGAATGATTAAATTGCATGTAAGGAAACAACACTAATTTAAGCACACACATACACAAAGTTTGAATGAAACCTGGAAGAAATTTTAAAGTACACTGAGAATAAGGTATGAAAAGAAAACTATTTCACAGGCAAAGAAAACCGCTAAGCAATTGTAAGATAGATTTCAGCACAGGATTGCTATCATGGAACACCATATCTTGTATTTCATCTTAAACTTGATATAAAATGCATACAGAATAACTTCCCCATGATGCCTAACTTTCTCACTTTGCCTCCTTTTCCCCTTGGTCATGAACAAAAAATTAGAGGGAACACAAATCTAAGTGTTTTGACATTCTAGTTGTTTCTAATTTTATATTAACCAACTGAAGCTTGGTGAGGAATGTTAGATCTAGTTTTATTTAGTTTTTTCCATTTTGGTCCAGCACAATACAATTATTATCTGAGATATCTGGTTTGTCAACACTCCTGTCAAACGAGAATTTCTGTAAGGGCAAAGTATCAGATATCAGATTGACCCCAAAAAAGTTTTTTTTAAGAAAGTTGAGAGATTTTATGTTCGGATTGCTGGATTATCTAGTTCTACTTGTTGAACAACTTGCCAACAATTGGTGAACACTTCAGATTTGTTTTCCTGATAGTCATTTACTGGTAGCAATTAAAATAGCCATTAAGAGCTTGTATTGCTAAGATACTCCCCCCCCCCCCATTCTGAATAACAAGTAAAAGTTATAAAATATCTTGAGTTTCCCATTCATGTGAAACATCAGGTATCAGGTTCCTCTCAATTATTCAGTGGCTGTGCAGCCTTCTCCCAGTATGGCAGGCTCCTCTGGGTGTCTCCGCTGCAGCTCCGCAGCCTGGAATCATGAGATTCGGCATGGCAGCAGGGCTAGCGGTTCCCAGGGTCCTGGTGGTTTCCTGCTGCTTCCAGAGTGGCAGCTGGCCGGAGGTCTCAGGGCGGCAGCTCCCTGCTGAATGGCAGCTCTGGGCTGGCCAGCATGCCGGAGCTGACATGAGGAGTACTCCATTCTAGATAAAACAATGTAAAGACTATGTTTTGGAGAATGAAGTATTGATGTCAACAAAGAATTCAGGTAGTCCTTGACTTACAATCATTTATTTAGTGATTTTTTGAAATTACAACAGCATTTTAAAAAGTGACTTATGACCAGTCCTTGCACTTATGACCTTCACAGCATCCCCACAGTCACATATTCAAAACTCGGGCACTTTGCAACCAGCATGTATTTTTACATGGTTGCAACATCCTTGGTCATGTGATCACCATTTTCAACCTTCCCAGCCAGCTTCTGAGAAGCAAATTGAAGGGAGGGGGCAGGCCAACTTCACTTAGCGATCACATAATTCACTTAAGAATTGCAATGACTCATTTAATAACCATGGCAGAAACACGTTGTACATTGGTACATTGTATGTGACTTACTTAATAACCACCTTGCTTAGCAACAGAAATTCTGGTCCCAATTCTGGTTATAAGTCAAGGACTACCTATATTGAGACCTTCTTTAATTGAAGAAGACATATATGAAGACTCAAGGACACAAAATACTAATGTGAGATCTTCCAGATCTTGAAATTTGCCTGTAACTCTTCTGATGACTCATCATTGGCCATATCAGCTGAGGTTTATGAGAGCTGGATTTTTCTATCTGGAGGAACAGAGAATAGTATGCCATCATGTCATTCCACTATGAGTTTTCTCATTTTATAAAAGGCAGTTCATCAAATGGGAAAAAATCATAGTGCTGTGAAATTAAAACAACTCTGCAAATCTGGCAACCAGAAACAAGACTATGTACTTCAGCTTTCCACCAGACATGCTTCTACACATTACTTCTCCCTACCAGAGCATAACTGAGATTTAGAAAAGAAACCACTCTGTAACATGTAGCTGTTCTTTATCTGTACTTAGAAAGCTTAATGATAAGGGGTGTCCAGATTCATGGAAGCTTAATGTGAATATAGAAAAGGCTTCGACACCTTTAGTTTAAAGTTGGAGAAACCGGGGTGTTCCACTATGTCTGGTATTCATTGAAGAACTATCTGAAGAACTATTAGTTCTTCAGAGAAGAACATTTTCTAGCATTTTATAAGAAGCTGTTACAGAATATGCACTTGGAGAAAGAGTAAGGAGAGAATCCTGGCACGAGCACCAGAGTTTCCCACGGAAGAGGCAGAACATTCTAGAGCAGGGGTGTCAAACTCAAAACCTGTGGGTTGGGCTTGGCCCACCGGGTGCTTAAATCTGACCTGTGGAGCCAGGCTGGAAATATCAAAGGACCGATCTGTGATGTCTCTGCTGGCTTTGCGGGGCCTCCATGCAGCCTGTTTTCGGCTGGCAGGGTTCTGCGGGAGGCATCTGTCCCGTCTTCCCACCCCACTGCTCCCCACAAAAGAGAACTACAATGCTGATCCAGCCCTCAAAGAAATCTAGTTTGACACCCTTGTTCTAGAGAGAAGCCGAAATTAACAGACTGTGGAGTCCCAAGGTAGATGGGGCACCTAGAATATCTTAGAATATATCTATTAGGTTAGTTGGCTACAGCTTTAGACTGGTGAGATTCCCTCTATTGAACCGTAGTTGCACAGTGGTTAGAGCAGTGGTGGTTCGGACCGGTTCACAAGAACTGGTAGTAAAACCGGCGGGAGGCCCCGCCCACTGCTCCGGATGTTGTCATCGGTGATCTGCGTATGTGCAGAAGCAAGGCACAAGCGAAGTGAGCGCACGAGCGCAATCCCGTTGTGAACCGGTAGTAAAGCTAAGTAGAACCCACTCCTGGGTTAGTGTGCAGTACTGCAGGGTACTTCTGCTGACTCCCAGATGCCTGCAATTTGGCAGTTCGAATCTCACCAGGCTCAAGGTTGACTCAGCCTTCCATCCTTCTGAGGTTGGTAAAATGAGGACCCAGATTGTTGGGGGCAATATGCTGACTCTATAAACCGCTTAGAGAGGGCTGGAAAGCACTGTGAAGCAGTATATAAGAGGAAGTGCTACTGCTATTAGGTGTAAGCAAATAAAACATTGGACTCCATTGGATTTCATTGTGGATTTGACAGATACTGCTGTAAAGAATCACTATGTTCATATGAATGAACTGTTAATAATAGTTTGCTCAATTCACCTAACTAGCTAGTTACATCCACCATATGAATCAGAAACTAACCATAAGGGTGCATTCACACAACATACCCAGCTAAATGTAGTTGGCTAGCTTGTAGTTCACCATGTCAAGTGAACAGGGGCAGTTTCAGCACCATCATCAACAGCCATTTCAAATCAAATACTTACATTTTGAGGAAAACTATCTCTTCGGCTACAACAATTATAGGTAGATAATATCAACCGATCTGTGAAGTTGGCACACATATCAGTAACCCAAGCCATTGCTTAATAAACAAACACAAGACACAGAGACAAGCAGAAAAAAACATTGTTTATACAGTATTGCATCAGATTAAACTTTAAGACTGTGTTTTTAGAAATCCAATTAAATTTTCAATATAGCCCAAGGTTTTAAAAAAATGGACCTTTGACTCTTCCAATGTTATCAAATACAAGAATGTTGGTGTATCTGGAACCCTGGTTTTTATTATTATTTTATTATTAGTTTTAATATTTTGTGCAACTTGAATTAAATTTCCCAACTACAGGCAAAATATTTTGATGCACCTAGAAAACAAAAATGGATGATATGTTAGTCTCCCATCAGTAATCATTGCCTCCACGCTTGAGTTCTTTGTAGCATTTGGGTATTTGAATTACATATTTTACCGGTGGTTACCAGTGGTTCTCCGGGTCCGCTTCAAGGTGCTAGTGCTCACCTATAAGGCCCTTCATGGCTTAGGTCCAGGATATTTGCATGACCTTCTCCTGCCTGCCTCTCACCGTCCTGTTCGCTCACATAGGGCCGCTCTCCTCAGGGTTCCGACGGCAAGCCAATGTCACCTTGCTGTGCCCAGGGGTAGGGCGTTCTCTGTGGGTGCTCCCATCCTCTGGAATGAATTACCTACTGAGCTCCGGACGGCTCCTGATCTCCGCTTCTTCCGTCGGGACTTGAAGACTTGGCTTTTCAAACAAATAGGCTGAGATTGATTCCGGGCTTTATTATTTACTACTAATTAATTATTTGGATTAAATTATGATTTTATTGTACTTGTTTCTTAACTTGTGTTTCTGAGTCCTTTGGGAGAATGGCGGCAAATAAATAAATAAATAAATAAATAAATAAATAAATAAATAAATATTTTGAACTGGAGCTAGAATTTTTAGTTTTGTTCTTGTCTGAATGATAGACAAGATGCAACAAACTGCTGTGGCTATAATTGCTTGATTTCAATGTCTTAAGTAAGCTAGTTCACAGCTGCTGAAAAAGCCAATGCAGTCCTAGGCTGCATCAACAGAGGAATAGTATCAGGATCACGTGAAGTCTTAGTGCAGGTACCTTGACTTACAAAGTTCATTTACTGATGGTTCAAAGTTACAATGCCACTAAAAAAAATGACTCATGACTGTTTTTCACAGTTACAACGATTGCAACATCCCCATGGTCATGTGACCAAAATTCAGATGCTTAGCAACTGACTCTTTTATGACAGTTGCAGTATCCTGGGGTCCAGTGGTGAAATGTAAAATTTGTTACTACCGGTTCTGTGGGCGTGGCTTGGTGGGGGGGAGGGGGGGGTAATGTGATGGTGGGCGCGGCCAACTTTTTTTTTTTTTTACTTTTAAAAGCATTTTTTCTACAACCTTAAGAGGTTGCAGAAAAAAGGCTTTTAGAAGCCTCTGACAATCAGGCAACTCAGCTGGGATCGCCAGAGGCTTTTAAAGGCATTTTTTTTCCCTACAACCTCTTCGGCCGAAGAGGTTGTAGAAAAAAATGCTTTTAGAAGCCTCTGACGATCCCAGCTGAGCCGCGCGATCATCAGAGCCTTTTTTTTTAACTTTTAAAAGCATTTTTTTGGCCAAAGTGGTTGTAGAAAAAATGCTTTTAAAAGTAAAAAAAAAAGGCTCTGATGATCGCGCGGCTCAGCTGGGCATGGGGGGTGGCTCGCAGGGATTTTTGCTACTGGTTCTCTGAACCACCTGCTGCTATCGCTACCGGATCAGGTGATCCGGTCTGACCCAGGAGCATTTCACCCCTGCTGGGGTCATATGGGGTCATATGGTCATCTTTTGCAACCTTCTGAGAAACAAAGTCAGTGGTGAAGCCAGATTCACCTAACAACTGCCCTACTAACTTTACAACAGCACTGATTCACTTAACAATGGTGGCAAGAAAGGTCCTAAAATGGGGGGGGGGAAACTCATTTACTAACTGTCTCGCTTAGCAACAGAAATTTTGATCTCAATTGTACTTGTAAGTCGAGACTACCCGTACTGCTTTAGACTGCACTGATGAGACCACACTTGGAATACTGCATCTAGTTTTGGTCATTATGACACAAAAAAGATGTTGAGAAAGAGTCCAAAGAAGAACAGCAAAGAGAATTAGAAGTCTTGAGGCTAAACCATTTGATGAACAGTTGTGGGAACAGGGCAGGGGTGGGTTCTAAATTTTTTTACTACCAGTTCTGTGGGCATGGCTTATTTTGTGGGCATGGCTTGATGGTCATGTGACAATTATTTAGCATTTAGCAGAGGTACTGGTCTACCAGGATTTTAACTGCTTGCAGAGCTGTACCAATCTACCCATTTATTTTTGCAGGCACCGGTCTACTCATTTGTTTTCTTTTAACACTGATCAGCTGTAGGGCGGCTCTTTGAATCCCCGCCAAGAGTTTAAACAGTTTTTTCCCTCTAGCCATCAGCTGGGACTCAGGAGGCAGCAATAGATTGGGGGTGGGACCAAATAAAAGGTAAGAATAACGCGGGGGTGGGCAGAACCGGTTTGGTGATGTCATATTGTCACCGCTACCGGCTCGGCCGAACCGGGCTGAACCGGGAGGAGCCCACCACTGGAACAGGGTATGCCTACTCTGACAAGTTATGACTAGAAAGGAATCTGGTAAAAACTAACCAATGTTAACATTTCTATCTGCCAAATGTGACATGTGTATGCGTGAGTACACACACACACCTTCTCATTCTCTCCTTCTGTGCCTCTCTGTAGGGCACAAACATTTCTTTGATCTTTGGACTTCAGGAAATCAAAGGGTATGGTAGTTACACAATCTTTGCTTAAGTGTAAATCCGTCTTTCCCTGGACATGTTTCTCCTGTATGTTGCAGGCTGTGTAATTTAATGTGACTTGTGGTTTAAAGTACAGCGTTAGCAAAATCTCTTGTTAAAATACACCACAGGTTCAATGGCCAATTTACCAGAAAATGTCAATGCTTTCTAGCAATAAAATATAGCCGCATTGAGAATATTCTTTTCCAGATTTTATCTGTGCCTCTCTTGTTGTATTGGGAATAGAGGGTTTTGGACTAGCCACTCCACTTGAAGTGAAGATTCATGGGAAATGAGCTGTGCACATAACAGAAGAAATGTGGAAAGTGATGGGCTGAATCCAAATATTGTACTATGCCATAGTTGGTTTTAACATGATTAACCAAATAATCCAGGGTTGTAGGTACATCACACATCATGTTAAAACAAACCAATTTATACTTGCTGTCATGTAGGAGCCTAGCTGTAGAGAAATTTGGAGACACCCTTGAAAATGGAATGTGAGAGCAGTTATATAAATACCAGCTTAGCCTTGAGTAAGGAGAGAAGATTAGAAATAAATTTAAGATTATCCTCCCTTGATTGTCTTTGGTATAAGAGGGGAACAGCTTTTCAGATTCTGTTACTATACCCTATAACAGTGAGGGCTAACCTTTTTGCCATTGCATGCCAAAATCGTGGGGAGTGTGGGGGGGCAGGCACACCCATAATGCAATGCGCCCCGTCCCCTAGAAAGCCTCTGGAGCCTGGGTAGAGTGAAAAACGGGCCTTCCCCACCCCCCAGAGGCCCTTCGGAAGCCGGAAAAAGCCTGTTTCCTGACTTCTGGTGGGCCTGGAACAGGAATGGGTTCTACTTACCTTTACTACCGGTTCACAATGGGAGCGCGAGTGCGTGCTCGCTTTGCTGATGCGCATGTGCACTTCTGTGCATGCGCAGAAGCTTATGTGCATGCACAGATCATCCATGATGACGTCTGGGAGGGTGGGTGGAGCCTCCTGCCGCTTTTACTATGACTGAACCAGGAGCAACCCACTACTGTCCCGGAAGGCCCGAAAATCAGTTGACCAGCGTGCACATTCACACTGCAGCTGAACTAGGGCAATGCTCGTGTGCTCACCAATATGGCTCCACATGCCACCTGTGGCACATGTGCCATAGGTTCGCCATCATGGCCCTATAACCATAAACAAGAGTTCCAGTAGTTCTTGGGGTATCTGTTTCTTGACCTGGTCTATTTCAAAGGATTGACAGCCATACATGGTTGGGAGAAAATAAAAGATGAGTCCTACAGTGAGGAATTGGGTAGGAGATGTGTGAAGCTTGGCCACCTATCTTCTCTACTCCTTGATATCCTTTATGGATAGTTTTTCTCTTAAGGACAGACCACACACATCCCAAACCTAGCAAGACGGGATTACCAAACAAAGATACAAATTCTGAAACAAACAATTTGATTATATGTCTTCCAATCATGTGACACTTAGTAACCACATAGATAGAGTTGACCAGGATGATTTACCCCCTACCTGGCCCACTCAATCTTTCAATATTGGATCAATTACTGCTCTAATCAAGTCATCCTTGGTGTTAGTCATTCTGTTCTTCTCTCTCCTTCCACCTTTTCCAGTATAGACTGGAATCTTCATATAAGCAATATCCAATCACAGATCTGTGGCTATGTTCTGATCATCACAGGAGAAAATAATGATCATCATTATGTTCATTTTTCATAGAGATATGGTTCTGCTATTTATAATAAGGGATGCAAAAAAGAAGAAACATATTATCGTTGGTCACACAGTCAGACAGCTGTTTAGAGTGGACTTGGTATTTTAAATTCACCTATCGAGTCCTTCCCAAAGGCCTGGAATAGGGAGATGTTAAAAGTATCATCACAGGATGTAAGCTGTTTCAAGCAAAAGTGCCTTTCGCAATTGATTGATGATTATTTTGTCAGTGCCACGGTGTTCAAGTGGTGCTCCAGATGTTTTGGAATTGCATCCCAGGTGCCTATCACATTAGTACCATCTATGCTTTCTTTTGCCACAGTTATTCCTCTTCTACTTGCAGGAATTGTATTCTGTGATTTTCTCCAGGTCTTACATATAACATCTATATATCTAGTTTTTAAAAAGATCCTAAAGTATTGCCACTTATTTTTAAAGAGAGAGAGAACTCTACATAACGATAGGGCTCATCCTTACTTCCCAATTACTATAGCATGATGATGCTTTTGAAGAAACATGTCCTGATGTCATTGTGTTTGTCTCTGGAATAGGACAACTTGCCACAGCCAAATCGACACGGCCAATTCACTGCTGCCAACTGGTCATGGCCAACTTGCTGCAGGCAACTTGCCACGACCCACTCACCATGGGACAACTCACCGGAGGACAATCCAACAATTCAATTTATTTAAAATATTTTAAAATTATTTTATTTTTTGTCATTCACATTTCATTTTGTCTCCTCTTTTACACCCTTCGTTGAATGATTCTATTCCACCATTTCTTCAATATTAGGATAACTCTTGCCCCATGGCGAGTTGTCCCATGGTGAGTGGGCCATGGCAAGTTGGCCATGGCAAGTTGGCACCGAGTTGGCCATGGCAAATTGGTCGTGCGAGTTGGCTGTGTATCCCCAGCTCTGCTTTGACAGTAGCTTGAAATCATCTCCACTAGTTCTGCTGTTGAAGTAATGTTTTTCTTCTTCTGCTGATCCAGGTCTTATCACACAAGCACTCTGCAATATGCAGGGACAAGTCTAACAATGAACTGGCCAAGAAGAAGGAATTGGCCAGTTCAGAGGTGGGTTTCAGCAGGTTCTGACCAGTTCTGGAGAACCTGTAGCGGACATTTTGAGTAGTTCGGAGAACCAGTAATAAAAATTATGACTGGCCTCGCCCCCATCTATTCTATGCCTCCCAAGTCCCAGTTGATCGGGAGGAAATGGGGATTTTGCAGTAACCTTCCCCTGGGTGGGGTGGGAATGGAGATTTTACGGTATCCTTCCCTTGCCACACCCACCAAGCCATGCCACACCCACCAAGCCACACCCACGGAACCGGTAGTAAAAAAATTTGAAACCCACCACTGGGCCAGTTCCAATTGACTATTCTATGCACTTATTTCTATGACAATCTGCATGTGGGCTGAGAGAGAGACCAGACATCTGGCTTGCACACAGTAGACCTGCCAGCAAGAAAATTTCCTTCCTCTACCATATCCCTATACCAAAAAACAAACAAGCAAACATTTGTCCCAGCAGCTGACGGGTTGCTTACGCACATGAGAGGAATGAGGTAAAACGGTAGGGAGCTTTGTTCTTCTCTGGGCAAGCTCCACTGAGAAGTTGTGGATTTCATTATGCTCTGTGTTATTTTTCTGCCTTAGGACTATTGATCTCCTAAAAGATCAATAGTCCAATATTTCATCAACAATAAAAAAAAAAATCTGGCTGAGCAGTTGTTGGTGCATATGAGGGAAATGGGATCGATGAGGTGAGAAAGAACCGTTGATCTGTAAGGCAATTTTTTCCTAAGAGACAGAGGAGTGAAGAAGATAAAAGATAACACAAACTAATAGAAAGTAAGGAAGAAAAAAAGGAAAAGAAAAAGCAGAAAGCACAAAAGGAGAAAAAAAATGAAGAAAAAGAAAGAAAATGTGAAAAAACTTTCTCTTTGGAAAGTTCATCATGTTATTCTTCTTTCTGTAATCTGATCCTGTTTAATCATAAATCACAAGTTGTCCTTTTTATTACTAAGCAAAAAGTGGTTTCCAGTCATCAATCAATGTAGGAAATGTAGGAAAGCAACAATCCAATAGCAAATAAACAAATAAATAACCCAGGATAGTGGCAAATTCTAGGAGAAGTAGACCTCACCTTACAACCATTTTACAATTGTTAAAAAAATATTCCAAGACTCTTCTTCACTCATAATTTATAATATCAGTCTTGGAAGGAAAATCCATCTGGTTCAGTTCCAAGCTGGGAGAAAGATGCTGGAAACAACATGGAGGCTGATTGGTTTATCGATGAAGCAGAACCACCAAGAGAGGTTTATCGATGAAGCAGAACCACCAACAACATGTGATTCAGGGACAGCTGACGAAATGGAATTGAGAGTAAGTGGGTTTTTATACATTGTTTGGGCTTTGTATTTGAGCTTCCTGTTCCTGTGCAAGAACATGTCCTTTAATATTCTATTGGCTGTTGGCAGATTCCTATGGGGTCATGTAGAGGTTATGTAGGGGTCATAGCTGGCTCTATAGACAAAAGAGGAAATGCAAATCCTAGGTGCTTGTCTAAACTAATCTGGTCAACCTCTGGTTTATTGTTTACCTGAGATCCCAGGCTTTGAAGTTTGGACTGCTCTGTGGGCGTGGCAATGAAGGGGCTTTTGTTCTGAAAGGGTGTTGAGCAATTCCTATTGTGGCTAATGGCTTTTGTCCTGTGCTGGATCTTGGGTGAGGGGCTGCTTTCTAATCTTACCTTTCTGCCAAGGAGTTTTGAAATATCCTGTCTTGAATGGATTTCTGCCTGCAGTATTTGCCTTGCTTATGAATAGAGCTATCAAGATAGTTGTCTTCCTCTTTCAATAAGCTCTTTATCATTTAAGTGCTGGCATCTGCTGTGGGCTATTAAGAAAGCCCACTGCTTCCTGCCTCTAAAAACATGTTTCTCCATTTCTCCTTTAGGGAAATATAATATTCTGCCTTTTTTAATATTTCCCAAAATATTTCATTCTTCTGGGGTGGGGGTGGGGGCTTCCCACATCAGTGAAAGGACTGTCCACCCAAGTTTGACACCATATTCACACAATTGTTGGCTTGATCCTGCTGTTTTCTGAACTAGAAGCCAGCAGTAAAATACAGAGGGAGCAAAAAGGCTCAGGAACAGACATCATTATTCCATTATTACCATAGGAAAAGCTGAGTTTACCAGATTTTAATTTCAGCCATCCTCTCCCTATATGAACTTCCTTGGATGACTAATGTCCTTGGAGATGAGCAGTAAAAGAAATATACTTTGTATTTATTTACATTGCAGACATGGATTCGTCAACTCGAATAAATAATACCTTTGAAGTTCAAGTGAAAAGATCACTGGCTCCTTCCTTCTTGAAAGAAACCCATTCAAGAAGTGATTAGATGACTTTCCATTTGCTACTGGAGTTTCATGATACCCCCAAAAAAGTTTAAGGCAATTTTTCCAAATCTCAAAACTTCCATTTGTCCCAGTCTCTGTCTTTCATTCCTTCTGAATTTAGTTTAATATGAATTTGAGACTAATTCAGCTATATTTACTATTTCCTACAAAAGTATATTTGGATATCAGGACAGACATGTTGAATAGAATAGAATAGAATAGAATAGAATAGAATAGAATAGAATAGAATAGAATAGAATAGAATAGAATAGAATAGAATTCTTTATTGGCCAAGTGTGATTGGACACACAAGGAATTTGTCTTTGGTGCATATGCTCTCAGTGTACATAAAAGAAAAGATACATTCATCAAGAATCATAAGATACAACACTTAATGATAGTCATAGGGTACAAATAAGCAATCAAATCATACTAGGAAACAATCAATATAAACGGTAAGGATACAAACAACAAAGTTACAGTCATACAGTCATAAGTGGGAGGAGATGGGTGATAGGGACAATGAGAAGATTAATAGTAGTGCAGACTTAGTGAATAGTTAGGCAGTGTTGAGGGAATTATTTGTTTAGCAGAGTGATGGCGTTCGGGAAAAAAACTGTTCTTGTGTCTAGTTGTTCTGGTGTGCAGTGCTCTATAGCGTCGTTTTGAGGGTAGGAGTTGAAACAGTTTAAGTCCAGTATGTGAGGGATATGTAAATATTTTCACAGGCCTTTTTTTGACTTGTGCAGTATACAGGTCCTCAATGGAAGGCAGGTTGGTAGTAATTGTTTTTTCTGCAGTTCTAATTATCCTCTGAAGTCTGTGTCTGTCTTGTTGGGTTGCAGAAACAAACCAGACAGTTATGGAGATGCAGATGACAGAACCAATAATTCCTCTGTAGAACTGTATCAGCAGCTCCTTGGGCAGTTTGAGTTGTTTATAGTTTGTTCAGAGTTCAACCAAACCACCAGTTTGGTGGTGCCCTATTTGGCCAGCAGCAGAACACAGATGTCTTTCAGCCATTTGTGACTTACTTGCCTCCTTCTTGTATGTGTCTAAACACATGTGGGAAGAAATATCCATCTGGTTCAATTCCAAGCCAGGAGAAAGGCACTGAAGACAAAATGGAGGCTGGAGGTTGATTTATTATTAAGAGGGTCCATTTATTGATGAAGCAAAACCACCAAGCATGTGTGGTTCTGGGCAGATGACCACAATGGGGTGGGGTTATCCCTTGGGCTTTGCACTTGAGCTTCCTGTTCCTGTGCAAAACATGTATTCTATTGGCTGTTGTCAAACTCTCATGGGGCCATGTAGGAGTTATGTATGGGTCATAGCTGGCTCTATAGGCAAAGTACAAATCCTAGGTGTTTGTTTGAGCTAAGTTTGGTTGAAGTTTCTGAGGATAATGCAATGAAGGGGCGTTGGGCAATTCCTATTGTGGCTGAGGGCTAACCATAACTTTGTTGGATCTTCTAAAGAGCTGAGGTGGTGCAGCTCAAGATTGACTCAGTTTTCCATCCTTCTGAGGTGAGTAAAATGAGGACCCAGATTGTTGGGGGCAATATGCTGACTCTATAAACTGCTTAGAGTGGGCTGTAAAGCACTATGAAGCAGTATATAAGTCTAAGTGCTATTGCTATTGGGGGAAGGTATTTGCTTATGAATAGAGCTATCTATCTCTTTATCTCTTAAGTGCTGACATCTGTTGTGGGCTATTAAGGAAGGTGAGGGTTACTTTCCAAGAGCATGTTTCTCCATTTCTCATCCAGGGAAATATAATATTCTGCCTTTTTAATATTTCTCAAAATATTTCATTCTTTTAGGAGATGGGTGGGTGCTAACTTTCTACACACACATCCCAGTATCCCCTTCCCCAAAAGAGAAGAGTATAAATTGCTAGCCTTTCACCATATTTCTCTGCTTGTCAGGGTAGCAAATCTCATATGCTATCAAAACTGATATTGCTGGCACATTGGCAGATTCAACTTTAATTCAAGATCACTGATAAAATTGGAAGCCAGGAACCAGATTATAAAATGAATCAACAATCTACTTCAGTGAGTGTAAACACAGGCCTTCAAGCGATATGTTTCCATTCTGAACATATCAATAGAAGAAAATATTTGTAGCTCAGGACTGAACTGTGGGGTCCTGGGTGCCATCTGAGTTTGGTTATTTTCTTGCAGACATTTCATTACCCAACTAGATAACATCATTAGTGCATCACTGATGAAGTTACCTAGTTGGGTAACGAGACATTCTGAACATATCTCTGGCATAGGGATTGTCAGAATATTGCCTGCATATGATGCACCAGAGACTAGAAGGGTTTAAGTCTTTACAGACATCACATCAGTGGTGGGTTCCTCCCGGTTTGGTCCGGTTCGGCTAAGCCGGTAGCGATGACGATATGACGTCACCGAACCGGTTCTCCCCCCCCCGCCCTCCCACCCCCCACGTTATTCTTACCTTTTATTTGGTCCCACCCCCAATCTATTGCTGCCTCCTGAGTCCCAGCTGATGACTAGAGGGAAAAAAAACTGTTTAAACTCTTGCGGGGCTTCAAAGGGCCGTCCTACAGCTGATCAGTGTTAAAAGCAAACAAATGAGTCGGGTCGTAATTGCGAGGACTGGTCATAAGTGTGAGGACCTTCCAGAAATGACTCTGACCAGCTAGCCACGCCCACCTAGTCACATGACCTCTAAGCCACACCCACAAAATAAACCACGCCCACAGAACCGGTAGTAAAAAAAATTAGAACTCACCCCTGCATCACATGTGACTATATCAGTCAATGAACTCTTTTATTGGACTCTTACCCAGAAACCACTTGGACATCTTCCCTGTTTTTTCTCTCTCTCTCATCTATCTCTCAGCAAGACAGCACGTGAACATCTCTCTCCTCTCAACATCTGAGTCATACAGTTAGGGTAAAAGGTGCAACAGGACACCCTGTTCATTATTGTATGCATGTATATATTTTGTAAATAATAAAACAACTTTTTGAACCTGAAGCTGTATTGACCAAATAACTTTCTCATAGAACCAAACGAGCATGACCATCAATATATATCTGACAGGGATGCACTGAAATTTCTCACAAGTAGAAGGTCCCAGTTATGATATCATACAAACAATGGAGCGAGTTTCTCATTTTCATTACAGTATTGTGACTTTGGGGGAGACCTAACAAGTTCAATGCACTTGTGACACTGCCTTATTTATTTATTATTTATTTATTAATCAAATTTATACACCTCACTGTCTAAGTGACTCTGGGCAGTTGACAAGTTAAAAGGGCTTACAAATTATCCTAGAGCAGTGATTGCACAGAAATATTGTGCGTACAAACACACGCCCGTCGGGGCCGTGCTCTGGAAAACCCAAACATCCAGGTTCTGGCGTGCATGTGCACTTGACAATCAGCTGGCTGGTGCACATGGGCACACCAGTTTTCAGCACTGCCATACACGCAAAGGACAGGCCCCCATATGCCAGGCGACATGGTTTCACGTGCCACTTTGGGAACACATGCCATAGGTTCGCCATCACGGTCCTACAGGATCCTGATGAATGAAAAAGGAGGCTGAAAGTATTTTAAACAGTACATTGGACAATTCAAAAAGCTGGACTGAGATCATTGCTACGTGAGGGTTTCAGTGAATTTACCAATTTAAAAACCATTTCCTCGGAACTAAGTCCCGGGAGGGGGCATGGCTGGCATCAGGCGATACTGTGTGGATTCTGGGGCTCCAGGAGAACACCGATATCCTAGCCAATTTTGGGGATCCCCAGGGAACATAGCTGTCTTGTGGAGACAACGAAGAAAGAAGATGCTGGCTGGCACGGATAGGGAATAAGCAAGTTCCCTGAAATGCCAGCAGTAGTCTTTGACTCATTGGCGAAGGAAGGCAGCCATTAAGGATCTGTCACAAGCCAGAATGGCCACAATCAGAAAGAGGGAATGTAGGAGCGGTAATTGAACGGAGTATTGTTGCCGGGTGAGTAAATTGGCCAACTCACAGGTAAAAGCAAAAAAGTCTTTGATTGCTTGAAAAAATTGTAGCGGAAGATTGGCGGCTAATTGGCACAGAAGGATTAAAGCGGAGGGGGAAAAAAACCCAGAACTTTAAAAATCAAACCTAAAGCCCTGGAAAAAATCTTCCATTCGGATTTAAAACTGGACTTGGGGGAAAAAATAAGACAAGGAAAAGAAGATACAAAAACATTTTAAACAATAGAAGAACTTAGTGTGCTTTTGTGTATTATAAGATGTCTTTGTTATGGAAAGGATTGTGAAAGAAAGACAGCTGCTGGCAGACAGCATGAGAAAGAGGTCTGAAAGAATTCATACAGCTCTACCAAGATAAAAGAACAAAGGACAAAGACTGAAACAGTGCTGGCTCAAGTGAAGATTTGAATTATTATTAATATTATTATTATTAATGGAACTTATATGCCGCCCTATCTCCAATGGACTCGGGGCGGCTCACAACAATTAAAACAAAACAAACAAACCATTAAAACAAAAACCCAGGTTAAAATTAACAAAAATTCAATAAAAACCCAGTTAAAATTCTATTAAAACCCCTATCAATCCAGGGCGGCCAGGTGAAATAGCCACATCTTCAGGCCATGGCGGAAAGAGCAAAGGTCGGGGGCCACCCGGAGCTCCAGAGGGAGTTGATTCCAAAGGGTAGGTGCGCCCACAGAGAAAGCCCTCTCCCTGGGAGTAGATAGCCGACACTGTCTGGCCAACAGCACCTTGAGTAGGCCCTCCCTGTGGGAGTACACCAGGCGATGGGAAGCTGTTGCTGGCTGCAGATGGTCCGCCAAATATCCTGGGCCTAAGCCATGGATATCCCGGGCATAAGCCATGAATTGGACATTATTTAAAGGGGGTGGGGAGAACACTATATGGACTTGGAAATTTGAAATATATGTAAAGGAAAAGAATAAATTTAAAAATCTCAGCCTTTTAAATTGAAAATATGGAGAATTGGGAGGAAGAATATGAGACATTGAGGGAGATGTTTCAAAAAATAAGAGAAGCACTTAAGGGAAACAAAGAAGCAGAGGATTGGTTAGAATGCAAAAAAAGAGAAAGAGAACAGAAGAATGAGAAACAAAAGAAACAAAGAGATAATATTGGAGAAGAAATAATTGAAAATAAAGATAAAGATGATTACCCTGGGTTTAGCAGTGACAGAATAAGAATGGATAAGGGAAAATACATCTCAAATAAGAAGAGAAATAAATGGGGAAAGATTGAGAAAGAAAATTAATAGAGTTAAAATTAAAGAAAAGCTGAAGGGGAGATACAAGAAAAGGAAAAAGAGGAAGATAAGGCAATGGGAGAAAGGGAGGCAAATACTAAGAAATGGAGTTGTGGAGAGACTAAGGAGAAATGGTTAAGAATCAGTGAAAATGTTAATTTGTTCATAAAGAGAATCGTGTTAGTGGTAGAAATGATATGTGAAAATGTTGTTAAATGAAATAGACCAGTAGGTGCAATATGAAAGAAAGAATGATTTTGGAAAAAGCATTAAATGGAGAGAAATAAGTAACATAAGCATTAATTGAAATTAGGATGGAAAACTGAAATTGAATGTGAAATTGAATGTTAAAAAATGATTTAAGTATTATACTTGCAAGAAGTAAAGAAGAAAAAACATATTGTTAAAAGTAAAGAAGATAAAGGATTGGAAGATTGTTTGGGTAAAAGATTAAAGGGAAAAATAGAATAAGATGAAATATACTGTTTATAATTAAAAAGATAAGAGGAATTGTGTGAAATATATTTGATAAATGAAAGATTGGGGTTGCCTGGACTCCATAGTGGAAAATATTAAATTGAAGATGAATACAGCAATAGAGAAAGATGAGGAGAAGAGAGGTGGAAGGGAAGAGGAAGGAGAGAGAGGGAAGGAAGAGTAGGAAGGAAGGAAGGGAAGGGAAATTAGAGTAGGAGAGAGGGTAAGAGAGGGAGGAAGAGTGGAGGAGAAGGAAAAGGGGAGGGGAAGTAGATAAGAGAAGAAGAGGAGGGGAAGAGAAAGTAGGAAAGAAAGAAAAGAGGGAGATGGTAGGTTGGAGGAGAAAGATTGCTGTACAATAAAAAAGATGAAATGGAAGAAAGGCAACCCCGAACAAACATAAATACATTATATATTATAAATATATTAAGATAATATATTTATCTTATCTACCCGCAGCGCGGGTAGTGACGGGAGCAACATGGCGCTCCCATGTAACACCGCTCCTGCGCGAGCTGGACTGGCTCCCGGTGGTCTTCCGGGTGCGCTTCAAGGTGTTGGTCATTACCTTTAAAGCGCTCCATGGCATAGGGCCTAGCTATCTTCGAGACCGCCTGCTGCTACCGACGACCTCCCATCGACCCGTGCGCTCCCACAGAGAGGGCCTCCTCAGGGTGCCATCAGCCAAACAATGTAGGCTGGTGACCCCCAGGGGGAGGGCCTTCTCTGTGGGGGCACCTACCCTCTGGAATCAGTTGCCCCCAGAGATAAGGAGAATCCATGACCTCAGTGCCTTCCGCCGTCCCCTTAAAACCCATTTTTTCCAGCAAGCTGGGCTGGCTTAAGAAGAAATTTTTTAAATGTTTTAATTGGTTTGTGATTTTTAATTTTTGGGCCAAATTTATATATATATTTAATTGTTTTTTTAATATTTGTATTTCATGTTCTTAATTCTGGCTGTACATCGCCCTGAGTCCTCAGGGAGAAGGGCGGTATATAAATTGGAAATAAAATAAAAATAAATAAATAAAAATAAAGATAAAGAATGAATTGTTAAAGAATAAAAGAGAATTAATATGAATAAGCAAGAAAATTAGAATTTGAGGCGAATGAAGATGTTGTTTATATAAGTAAGCAAAGAAATATTGAGATATGATTAAAAAAAGAAAATTGTGGCAAAAATTGCAATTGAGTAAAATATATTTGAATTTGATAAATTGTATAAAATAAGATATGGCCAATACTCTATTCAAAAAAGATGTGGGTGAATGGGGGGGCGGGGGACCAATAAAACTTGATTAAAAAAAAGAAAAGAACTAAATCCCGTTGCATTCAATGGAGCTTGCATCCAAGTAAATGTGGGTAGGATTGTAGTTTCAGAGGATAGAATAAATTGTGGTGTCTTCATTTTGTTTCTTGAAACTGCTGCTTTCCACTTAAAAAAATGTTCAAAGACGAATGCGACAAATCAAAGAGCTTCCCTGAAATCAATATATTCCAAATAATAAAAGTACAACAGAACAGATTAGCATTATTTGAAACATACAACAGTGGTGCAAAATGATAAATCTTAAAGACCATAAAACAATAAAAACACTTGGTCATAGCAATCAATCCCAGCTTGCTCAAGTGCTGTCCTTCAAGATCTGAGGAGATTTCAAAATCTTGGCACGGCACCAGAAAGGTATTAGGTAAGATATAAGCATGATTTTCTTGGAAAAGGAACCTCACGTGTGCAGAGCCTTACTGAAAAGGCTTTTTTGTATTCTGCCTGCTTAGTTTCTGAAATGGAGGAAATTTGGGCAGGGGCTCTGATGATGGTGATGATGACAACGATGACAGAATAGAATTCTTTATTGGCCAAGTGTGATTGGACACACAAGGAATTTGTCTTTGGTGCATATGCTCTCAGTGTACGTAAAAAGACAAGATACATTCGTCAAGAATCATAAGGTACAACACTTAATGATAGTCATAGGGTACAAATAAGCAATCGAATCATACTAGGAAACAATCAATATCAATATAAATCATAAGGATACAAGCAACAAAGTTACAGGCATGCAGTCATAAGTGGGAGGAGATGGATGATAGGAATGACTATAGTAATAGTAATGCAGCCTTAGGGAATAGTTCGACAGCGTTGAGGGAATTATTTGTTTAGCAGAGTGATGGCGTTCAGGAAAAAACTGTTCTTGTGTCTAGTTGTTCTGGTGGGCAGTGCTCTACGATGATGATGATGTATTTGAAAGAGAATGGGGGTGGGGGATGTCTCAAGTCACAGCATATTGGGTGTGAGAAAGCAATTAGTTGGAGCCTGAGTGGCTTAGGAGGCTAATGCCTCCTAAGGCAGCATTTAACATCCAGCTGCCTGCAATTACTGCAAGTTCAATTCTCACTAGGCTCAAGATCGACTCAGCCTTCCATCCTTTCTAAGGTGGGTAAATTGAGGACCCAGTTTGTGGGGGCAATAAGCTGACTTTGTATAAATATACAAAAGTATGAAGGCTATTGCTTAATGCATTGTAAGCCGCCCTGAGTCTCCGGAGAAGGGCGGCATATAAATCAATTAAAAAAAAAATTAGCAGGATATGTAGTGGATATGGGCACTTCCAATAAACATTAACTATTTTCTATTTATTTGTTAATTAACGAAAATCAAAGGCCATCTACCCAGTTATAAACTCATCCATTGCTCACTGCAGTTCCCTTTATTTACCCGTTTAATACATAATACATATTTCTTATAAGAAAAAAAAGTGATACATACAGCCTGGTCCTTTGGCTTTACAGTGGTTTTTTTTCTTAACAGTGGTTGACTGGTGGTAGGCTGGTTGGGGAATTCTGGTTGGGGAATTTGGGAGTTAAAGTCCACACAGTTTAAAGTTTCCAAGGTTGAGAAACACCCCTTATTTTTAATTAAAAGGACACCAATCAAAGTGGGTGCAGGGATGCTTCCCAGAATACATACTGTATAAAATGAGCATTAAAACTTAATATCGAAATTTGAAGTCACAACAGATTTAGGAATAATCCTCAAAAAAATCCTCAAAAAATCCACATGTCTCCTGGCACTTTGCAATTGGCTTGCATTTACAATTGGTTACAGCGTTCCAGGATCACATGGCTGCGATTTGTCATATTTCCTACTGAAAACATTTTTAATTTTTTTTTTTTTTTGGATATGCTGGATTTCTTGACGATTATGGTGACTCACTTAACAACCATCGTAAAAATTATTATAAAATCAGTTCCAGTGATATGGTATCTCAATTAAGGACTACAGTGACCTAGGACCAAAATTCCAGGCTCCATTATGGTCAGAAGTCAAGGACTATTTGTATGATGCCTTTTGCTGTTTTCCACCCTTCAGTCAACCTGGAAGCCCTCACAAGATATTCAGAGCAGACTTTACTCTAGCACACGGGTGTTAAACTCAAAGCCTGGAGACCAGATCCAGCCTGCGGGGTGCTTAGATCTGGCCCGCAGGATGCTTAGATCTAGCCTTCGGGGCCACCCTGGAAACAACAAAGGACCAGCCCGTGGTGCCTCTGCCAGTGAAAACGGAGCTCAGCAGGGCCATTGCAGCTGAAAATGGAGCTTGGGAGCCTGTTTTCACTGGCAGAGCGCTACGAGAAATGTTGAGCTGGCCATGCCCCCCATGGCCCCACAAGGTCAACACAACCCTGATGAGGCCCTCAATGAAATTGAGTTTGACACCCCTGCTCTAGCAAAACTGTCTTGCTCTAGGACAATGTTTCTCAACCTTGGTAGCTTGAAGATGGGTGGACTTCAACTCCCAGAATCCCCCAGCCATTCTGGGAGTTGAAGTCCACCCATCTTCAAGCTACCAAGGTTGAGAAACACTGCTCTAGGATATCAGGAAATATTTCAACTTGACAATGTCAATAAAGATAATAACAAGATAATTCACATTATCTTGCAATTTTTTGGTCCATTTTCTTGTCTTATCCAGTGTATATCGAATTGTGATAATATTTATACTAAGTGTTAGGATATGGTTTGACCCTAACAAGTTGTCCAGGCAATATATATGTTCTGTGACTTTAATATGAATATGTATTGTGTGACTTTAAAGTTTTACTGCTGATTCATTATAATGCTGAGTCATGCTGTAATTAGATAATTACACTAGTTGTGTACGTATTTAAGAAAGGTACTGTAACGTATTCAGTTGATGATAAGCTACCATTGTGTGTGGAGTTGCAACCATTGTGCTATCATCGGTTGGATGGATCTGCTACCATCGTGGTTTGTGAACCAGAGTGAGCTTGTTATTCTAACCAACTACTATTTGTGTGGTAAGAAGATTTGTTATCACTGGACTGATTTAACTGGCAAAGACTTGGATTGATTTAAAGACTATTTATTTATTTATTTATTTATTATATTTCTATACCGCCTTTCTCCCGTAGGACTCAAGGCGGTGTACAGTCAAGAAAAATATAGACACACAAACATCATAAAATTGCTAATTAAAATTATTACTTAGTTTGGTCAATTAAATAAAACCCAGAATTAGATAACATTAAAAAAAAAAATCATTCACATGTTCATATGTTTAGCCCCGCCTGTTGAAACATCAGGGTCTTGAGGGCACGGTGGAAAGCACGGAGATCAGGGATATTCCGTATCTCCGGGGGCAGTTCATTCCAAAGGGTTGGAGCCCTCACAGAGAAGGCCCTTCCCCTGGGAGTCGCCAGTCGGCATAATTTGACTGATGGCACCCTGAGTAGTCCCTCCCTGTGAGAACGAACTGGTCGGTGGGAGGCTATTGGTGGCAAAAGACGGTCTCGTAGGTACCCAGGTCCTAAGCCATGGAGCGCTTTAAAGGTGATAACTAACACCCTGAATCGACTATGAGATTGTTTTTTCACTATAAAGTAAACTTTTGATAAACCAGTTTGCACATCTCTTATTCATTGCTCTCAGCAACGTTTCTCTGTGCTCTACACTCTGCTGGTTGGTAACACAACAACAATATCCTTAACACTAAGAAGACATAGTATTTTCATAATGCTGGTGTTATACGTCTCATAAGCACCATGCTGAAGTTCATAATCAGAAATAGGATCTCAGTTGAACCACAGCACTGATCCTTTTTGCATGTTTATCACAATCTGACTTTTCTCACTGAATGGCATCTTAGGGCATCATCACTGTGCTTATGGATGACTGGGACCACAGAACCAAAGCAGCACCAAAGTAAAAGGGACGTTACAGAGGTGGCTTCAAGAAAGATTCTTGAATGTTCAGAAAGATTCTTTCAAGCAGATTTCTCTATTGTTTTATACCCATGGACAGAATCTTGCCAAACTGAAACTGGCTATACTTACATGAAGTACTACTATATGAACTGTTAAGGAGGGGCTGTCTTCACCCTCTTTTTTCTCATACAAGCTGTCTGAACTGAATTGTCTCTTACTCTTCTTGAATAGAACCTCCTCCTCCTGGAAACTGGCCACTACATTCATCACATCAAGTTCCAGATGGTGTTGATCCAACCAACCATCCAGAAACAAAGAAAAATCTTGATCTGCTCAATATAATATGAAAAAAGTTGAAGCACTATACAGAAATGTTATTACTTTTATATGACGGTTAAAAACCTACATAAGTGCTTGTGTACAATTCAAACAATGAAGAGAAGAGAAGAGAAGAGAAGAGAAGAGAAGAGAAGAGAAGAGAAGAGAAGAGAAGAGAAGAGAAGAGAAGAGAAGAGAAGAGAAGAGAAGAGTTGGAAGGGACCTTGGAGGTCTTCTAGTCCAAGCCCCAGGTTAGGCAGGAAACCTTACACCAGACAAAAGGTTATCCAACATCTTAAAAAGTGTTGGAACATTCACAACTTCTGGAGGCAAGTTGTTCCACTGATTAATTGTTCTAACTATCAGGAAATTTCTTCTTAGTTCTAAGTTGCTTCTCTCCTTGATTAGTTTCCACCCACTGCTTCTTGTCCTGCCCTCAGGTGCTTTGGAGAATAGCTTGACTCTCTGCACTCTTTCTAGAGTCTCCACATCTTTTTTACATCGTGGTGACCAAAACTGAATGCATATTCCATTTTTCTGAATGCAATTAATAAATGTTCTTGACTAAACAAGGCACAGGACCAAATACTGTTAATAAAAATTTATAAAGATTGAAAATAAGCAATCTTATTGTTCTATTTTTTCATTTTTTTCTCGTATAGTTCTATAATTCATATTGAACTCCTATATACTCAGCTACAAAGTGTCTAGTTCCCAAAACATTTTTCTCTAACAAAGCAAATGTCTCCAGCTGCTTGTCCAAATGGCTTCCAAGCTATACAGCTAAAGTACTGAATTAGTCCAGATAACTGAATGGGTAACTACGTCCTGTCTTGATCTATCCACAAGAGTTTGTAGCTACCACAGCAATCTCTACCTTAGATGTAAACTGAGCTTTGAAAGAGAGCAACATGATTGACGTTTGAAATTCCTACCTAGTAGGACACTTGCTTTGACTTCAGAAAAGTTAGATTCAATCCCTAGCATCTTTGGTTGAAAGGATGATGCTAGAAGAAGACTGCTGGTAGGTCACAGAAGGATACTTCAGAAGAATACAATGATATATTGAGGAACATAATAACTTATTTCTTTCCTACTGGAAACTCCAAAAATCCCTAGTGAGTTCTAGCCAATGTTTATGCTTTGCTAGGGGTGGGGCAGCTACGTTTCTTTGCAAGTCTGAAGGAGGTAGTAATAGCCTTGGCAATTCACTCACTATCACTTTCAATACCTCCCGTACTATGTATGAGGAAACATGAATTTTCACCTTATCCTCATCGCATTTGGGATTGTCCTAATTCATCATATGTCTGACGGTAAGTCATTTCTAAGAATAATGCAGATTATTCTTTTACATTTGGGGCCCTTTTTTTCAATGCAGTTTGCTGTCTTCAGAAAAATAGTTACGTCGTGCAGTAGTCATAATTGTCATCTTTGAATGAATGATTTCATTTTTAAATTTACCAGTGAGATATTGGAAGTCCATGTTCTATAAAACCATAAACAGGACAACCACGCTGAAAAATCCTTGAATTTTGAAGTCGGAAGTAGAAAGGCAGCCGTTGTATAAAGGAAGCACAAGCTGTCAGTTATCAATCTGAATATTTATATCAGTACAAATGTGCTAAAAATAAAATAAGAGTAGATATGCCTTCTTCAGTGGCAATTTCATATGCGAAAATGTGACAAGTGGAGAAGGAAGCAGAGATCAGAGTATCTCCTCTAGGTAGGTTTTTTTTTTTTAAAGATATTCTATAAGTCAATTAGATTTAAAAGAAACAGGATCAGTGAGAGGTAGCAAATGTTAGCAAAGAACAGCTAAGAATGGCTGTTAAATCTTTTCTTTTTAAGCACATTTTGTAGCTTAAGCCACTTATATTAAAATCTCAAAATTCTTTAAAAGAAGTTATTTTAAGCACAGCCCTTCTTAAGAGATTATATTAGGTAAAATGAATGAATGTAGAAAGCTTTCTTTGAATTAAATCCTTTCTTCCTTAACCCACAACACTGTCTAACATGTTTCTGGCTCGGCGGAATTGCCACATCAGGCAAAACTCCTGCTAGTTAGCACCATCCTACATATCCACAAAGCAAGGTGTGTTCTAAGAGTTTAAAACAAAGTATTTCCTGCTATTGCTTATTGTCCATCTGTGTACTTTATGTGCCCAAATGATTAACCTGTCCTAACATTGTAAACAAGACCTGTGCTATGGAGCTGAATGATTTGGAGATGCATCAAGTGGTTTCTAGGGTGAAAAACTCTGGTGAACCTATATTTCCAATTAAGTTCTTTCTAAGCATGCAGACTAATCGATTTCATATATTGCCCAGCTATTAATAATGAGCATGACCTTCGGTGACTTCTAATGGAACTTCCTGTCAAATAAAGGTCATAAAAATCATTCTCCTTAATTAAGGAAATGTACAGGTGGAAATATAGCTTGGTGATAAAGGTGGCTCTTTTCCTTCAGTGCACGGTGAATAAGGATGTAGTGCATAATATGCAAATCTTGTACTTTCTTTGACTGACAAGCTTCTGTTGATCATAAACTGGCTTCGTGAAATATGCAAGAGCCACCTGTTGGCTAAAAGAAAAGAAAATAATTCCTAAAATACTACAATCTTCACAATCTGGTGGCTTTACTGGCTTGGGATTCTGGGAGTTTTACTGGAGACCATTGAGTTGGAAATGGCAAAAACAGGAAGAAAGCTTTCTTCAACAGTACTATTACTTCTTTTCAGTAAAGATGTATAGGACCAGGCTGTATGTGTTTGATTGCACCCACATATATCTCAAATATTTTTTTATGATGATAGCTTTCTCATCTGATACTCATTGGTCACGGTTCTTAATAGTTCTTTTAAATGAAAGGCACAATGGGAAGATTGCATTGTTGTTTGCTAAGATTCTTCTTTTATACATGTGCCTCTTAACTGGGTCTTTGACACTCCTAATCAAAACCTGGCATATGTCAACTTAATAGTAGGGCTGGTCACAGCTTGACTCCCTGGTATCTAAGAGCAACATTCTCAACCGATAGAGAATGCAGGGTTTGGAATTTCACATGTTGTCTTGGAGTTTGTTTAAAAGAGATACAACCTGGAACTAAGGAGAAATTTCCTGACAGTGAGAACAATTAATAAATGGAACAGCTTGCCTCCTGGAGGTGTGCGTGCTCCATTGCTGGAAATTTTAAAGAAAAGATTGGATAACCATTTCTCCAGGACAGGGGTGTCAAACTCAAGGTCTGGGGGCCAAATCTGGCCCGCAGAGTGCTTAGATCTGGCCCACAGGGCTGCCCTGGAAACAGCAAAAGTCCGGCCTGCGGTCCTCTGCCAATGAAAACAGAGCTCAGGAGGGCTGTGGTTGGCCCTCCTGAGCTCTGTTTTTGCTGGCAGAGGGTTGCAGGAGGCCGTTGCAGCTGAAAACGGAGCTCGGGAACCATTTTAGCTGGCAGAGTGCTTGGGCTGCCACAGGCGCCTCTGACATGAATGAAGTTGAGCTGGCTGTGGCCCCTGGCTATGCCCCCCCCGACCGCCCCCAAGGTCAAACACAACCCTGATGCGGTCCTCAATGAAATTGAGTTTGACACCCCTGCTCCAGGATGATGAGGATAAGGTCTCCTGCCTGGGGCAGAGGTTTGACTAGAAGACCTCCAAGGTCCCTTCTAACCAGAGGTGGGTTGCCTCTGGTTTGGACCGGTAGTAAAACCGGCAGGACGCCCCATCCACCGCCCCATTACGAACCAGTAGTAAAGGTAAGTAGAACCCACCCCTGCTTCTAACCCTATGATTCTATGAGTTCTATGAGACAACAATAGGAAAGCTGGCTTGGAAATATTAGCAATAATAATAACGAAAATCTTGACCACATTAGAAAAATCCCAGTAGGTCTAATGAGATTTTACATCTGAGAAGCTAATTTAGGATTGCACTGAGCATAATAACCAACATCCACACCATTCCTAAACATTTATTTCCTGCTCTAGTGAGTATTAAAAGTTAGAACATAGCATAGTCTAGTTTCTAATGTGACTTCTGGATGTTAGCCAGTAAAACTTTTGTCGTGAGTTCAATTAAATGTAAATTAATTATCCTGCACTCTGAATGGATAACTAATAGCCAGAAGATCAGTCTTTGGGTTTTATTCTGAACCTAGATTACTGTATCTGCTTTAATTCAATGTCTGTATATTTCTTACTATATATATCTCTCTTATTTTTCTGAATGTTTGCACAAACGATCAAACAAATGTTCTAATCTCACCTGCTACCGGTAGTAAAATATGCTCATGATTTTGCCACACAGACTCCAACAATATGTGGGAAGAGAACTGTTGGATGTGTGGATAAAGATTTAATACAATAATATAGTTCGAAGGGACTTGGAGGTCTTCTAGTCCAACCCCCTGCTCAACCTAGAAACCCTATACCATTTTAGAGAAATGGTTGTCCAATCTCTTCTTAAAACATCCAGGGATGGAGTACCCACAACTTCTAGAGAAAAGTCGTTCCACTGATTAATTGTTCTGTTAGGAAATTTCTTAGTTTTAGGTTGGTTCTCTCCTTGATTAGTTTCCATCCATTGATTCTTGTCCTGCCTTCAGGTTCTTTGGAGAATAGGTTGACTCCCTCTTCTTTGTGGGAACCCCTCAAATATGGAAACACTGCTATCATGTCACCCCTTTTCACTAGACTAGACATACCCAATTCCTGCAACAGTTTTTCATATGTTTTAGTCTCCAGTCCCTAAATCATCTTTATTGTTCTTCTCTGTACTCTTTTTAGAATCTCAACATTTTTTATATATATATTATGGCAACCAAAATTGGATGCAATAATCCAAAGGTGGTCTAACCAAGGCATTATAAAGTGGTATTAACATTTCATGTGATCTTTTTTCTATCTCTCTGTTAATGCAGCCTAAAACTCGGTTGGCTTTCTTGGCAGCTGCAGCACACTGCTGTCTCAGATTCTCAGTCATCGGGGTAGAGTTGTCTGGAAGTTGAGTCATGGTTGCAGGACTTCTTTTCTTTTTTTTGGTTTGAAACATTTTGCTGCTTATACAAGTAGCTTCTTCAGTCCGAAGCCCTTTCAAACCAAAAACGTGGTGCAAGAGGGATTCAAAAGAAGCAGGAGTACCAACAATCCCATTGCCAACACTCAACAGACAATGGGAGAAAAACAAGGGAGATCCAAAAAGATAGGTATTTTTTCTTTACTGGCTATACAGGTAGTCCCTGACTTACAACCATTCAAAATTACAACAGCACTGAAAAACGTGACTTATAACCATTCCTTGCACCAATGACTGTCCCAACCACACAGTTATGTGGTCAACATTCAGGCAACCAGTATATATTTATGACAGTTGTAGTATCCTGGGGCCGTGTGTGTCATTTATGACCTTCCCAGCTGGTTTCCAAAAAGCAAAGTCAATGGTGGAAGCCAGATTTGGCTAACAACTGCAGATACTCACTTAAGAACAATAGCAAAATAGGTCATACAATTGGGCATGGCATCCTTCAGTCTCAAAAGACTATGGTATCGTGCTCTGGAAAGAGGTCCTAAAACAGCATCTAGTGTGACTATAAAGGCCAATTCGAGAATGGCAATCCCTTCCACACTGAGGGCAGATACATTCTGTCCCTGCCAGCCCCCAGATTTCGCTGGTTCTGGGACTGCCTCTTTGCCTCAGCCTGCCGAACAAGTGTCTCTTCGAATTGGAGAACGCCATGCTGCGTCTTTAGCCTCCAAGCTGAACGATCAGAGGTCAAGGTTTCCCAGTTGTTAATGTCCATTCCCAGGGCCTTTAGGTCCCTCTTGCAGATATCCTTATATCGCAGCTGTGGTCTCCCTTTGAGGCGCTTTCCCTACACTAATTCTCCATACAGGAGATCTTTCGGAATCCGATCATCAGCCATTCTCACGACATGCCCCAGCCAGCGTAGACGTCGCTGTTTCAATAGTGTATACATGCTAGAAATTTCAGCACGTTCCAGCACGTTTTGGGCATGACTCACTTAATAACCACCTTTCTTAGCATGGAAATGCTGGTCTCAATTGTGGTCATAAGTCAAACCTGTATTAAGATTTTTGAGTGTGCAGATCACACTATGTTGTGCTTAGTCCTAAAAACATGGGTAAATGGGGGCCACAAGATAACCAAGAAACAACAGAACAAAATGTGGAGCATAATTTGAAAAAAAAACTCTTCACAAATGGCAAAAGAGTACATCAGGTTTATATCCAATCACTTTATTTAGCTTATTTGCACAATATAGCATGAAATATAATGGACTAAAAGAAAATTTGTAGAAATTAAAATTGCTAGGAGAAACATCATCAGACTCAGATATATTGTTAATACCACTTTGATGACTGGAATTGAAGAGCATTTAAGGAACAGGATGTAAATGTCAATCTGTGTGTATATAAGCAATATATACACACCTGCATGCACACACATATATCACTAAAATTATGTCAATAGCAATGCTAACCTAGTGCAAATAGGCAAAGAAGCTGTAGTAGAAACAGACTTGATCTTCTTAAAACTTTTAAAACTCACAGGTATGGTAACTGTAACCATATATTTTTCCATAGCTGGGAGAAAGATTATGACAGATCTAGACAAAAGATTAAAGGGCACAAACAAGAAAAATGTGCCTTGTCCTGGCCATTGTTTTCCTATGGCTTAGATAGCAAGAAAAACAAATTCTTCAATGTTAGATCAAGTAACTCCAAACTTCTCAGAAGACGCTGATCAGTAGTGGGTTTCAAATCCTGGTGCTACCGGTTCGCTATCGGTAGCCCACGAGTGCATGCGCAGAGCGTTTTTGATGACGTCTGGGTGGGTGGGCGAAGCCTCCTGCCTCCGCTACTGGTTCTCCTGAATCGGGGCAAACCGGGAGCAACCCACCGCTGACCCTGATGTTTGGAAAATCAAAGGCAGCTGAACGAGTCCTACAGAAAAGATGATGGCTTGATACCATAGGAGAGATTCGGTTTAGTGTAGGAGTTAAGGCACCAGGATAGAACCAGAAGACTGTGAGTTCTAGTCCCACTTTAGGCACAAAGCCAGGTCGGCTACCTTAGCAGTCACTCTCTCAAACCAAACCCCTTCCAAAAAACCTGCCAAGAAAACTGCAGGGATTAGTCCAAATCATGAATGTCAAACTCATGACATCACATTGCTGTCATGTGACATTTCATTATGTTTTTCCTATTTGCTGAGCTGGGTGGGCGTGGCCTGCACATGACACATCCAGCCGCAGGCCGCCAGTTTATCACCCCTGATCCAGATAGTCCCCAGGAATCAACACTGATTACGAGGTGCCAAAACTTTGAACTGTCATTAAACAAACTGTCATAAGTCAACAACCACCTGTATGTTACATGGAGCAGCCAAAGAGTAATTGCATCCTCTTGGAAGACAGTAGCAAATCTTACCTCATGTGTCAAAAGTATAGAATTTGGCTCTCTCCAAAAAAAATTAAAAAGTACTAGGAAACAACGAAGCATGAAGCAAATTCGTGAAAGTTATGGTCTCCTTGTTCATTGTTTACATACAACCTCAACCCAATCACCTGTCATTCTGAAAATTAGCAGCATTAATTCTTTTTCAGAAGGTGTCATTACATTTTCAATATTATTTGTTCTTCACTGTTTAGTGATGGCTTGAATCCAACTTTTATTTGAAGAAAACTTAATAGTTTAAAAAATGTATTTGTTTTACTAAGCTTGTAAGGCAGGTCAGGTTGCTTCTGGAGAACTGAAACAAAGGCAGGCTGTTTTCACCCATACTGGTAATTCAGTTATTAGAGATTTTATGTAGTGGCTGTTGAGCAACCCAGTGCACCTGATTCACAGACAACTAGAGCCTTAGTAAATGAGTTTATGAATCAGATTACAGCTTAAATCTATAAGTGAACCAGGTTTTTAGTATGTATTTTAGTATGTTAGTAATGTTAGTAATGAATACTCCAGTGTATCTCTCAAGTGGTTCCAGCCAATAAACAGGCCTTGCACAGTGTCAGTCTCGTTGCTGCAAATTGGGATCTGAACCAGGGGTGAAATGCTCCCGGTTCGGATCGGATCGCCCAATCTGGTAGCGATGGCGGTGGGTGGTTCGGAGAACCGGTAGCAAAAATCCCTCCCCACCCCCACGCCCAGCTGAGCCGCGCAATCATCAGAGGCTTTTTATTTTATTTTTAAAAGCATTTTTTCTACAACTTCTTCGGCCGAAAAATGCTTTTAAAAGTAGAAACAAAGCCTCTGCCGATCCGGCAAGTCAGCTGGGATTGTCAGAGCCTTTTAAAAGCCGAAGAGGTTGTAGAAAAAATGGTTTAAAAAAAAAAAGGTGGCCACGCCCACTCAGTCATATTACCACCACCACCACAAAGCCATGCCCACAGAACCGGTAGTAACAAATTTTACATTTCACTACTAATCTGAACCATTTCTTTGGTGGTGACAGGAGAGTAGGGGAGGAAACCATAACACAATTTGTAACCTTCCGCATGCCTGATTTACCCTTTCCTTTCCTCTCTGACTCGCTGTTTTGAACAATAACAAACAATCACTCTTTTAGAAAGAAAGAAAATGTGCAAGTTGATGTTTCTCTTCAATCTGGGGACACCATCTATTTCAGTGTTTTTCAAACTTGACAACTTTAAAATGTGTGGAATTCAATGCCTAGAATTCCCTAACTATGCTGAGGGATTCTGGGAGTTGAAGTCTACACATCTTAAAGTTGCCAAGTTTGAATAGCAATGGTCTATTTAAATAAGGTGATAAAACCTTGTGGAACAATTTATTTTCCTCTCTCCTCCCAACTTTGCTTTTTATATATATACCTAACTCTTATAGGACATAATTCTCTTCTTTCTATAATTTATTCGTCAAAACCATAAATTCGTTTTTTTCTCTTTTACACAAGAAAATTACATAAAGGGTTTTCAGTCATCAATAAATGTAGATATTATATTTTCTTTAATCAAAGAAGTCAATTAACCATCTCAGTAAATTCCATCAACTTCACCAACCACTCTTCCATTGGGGGCAATGTCAAATCTTTCCGTCTTGCATCAAATAATCTCATTGTAGTTATCAAGTACAAAAGCAATGTTCCATGACTTTTTTCCCTCAGTTCTTTGTCCATCAATCCCAAAAGAAAAACCTCTGCTCTCAATTGTATATTACTCTTTCAAATCCTCAGAAGCAGCGCATGTAATTTGAATTCCAAATTTTCTAGTTTTTGTACACAGCCACCAAACATGATAAAAAGTCCCTCTTTGTTGTTCACATTTCCAACATAAATTTTAAGTGTCTTTATACATTGTAGATAGTTTATCTAGTGACATATAAGAATGGGACATCATTTAGAAAAATTATCTTTCAGATTATAACATAGTGTGAATTTTAATCCTTTCAACCGCATATTTCCCCATTGTGAAGTCCTTGGTGCTTTCTGAGCTTGGTTGTTTTCTTGCTGATGTTTTATTACCCATCATCATCATTACTCAAGAGATTATTTGATGCACAAAGATGGAAATGTCTTCAGCAAAAAACAACCAAGCTCAGAGAGGACCACGGACCCCTCATTTCAATCTTGAACTACAAATATTCTCCTTTATTTGTATTTTCCCATTGTTTTTCGCACACTTTATCACACATTCTTTCACTTATTCTGCTTTTGTTTCAAATTTCAGTAAAAGTTTATACTTTTTAGCAATTATGTGTTCATCATTTGTACACAATTCTATTTCAAAGTTTCAACTGAAATAAACTCTAAATTAAATCTTTCAATAACTGTAAATAAGAGAACCATTGACAACTATATCTCTCTGCCATCAATCTTTGGTTAGAGTGCAGTACTGCAGCTACTTCAGTTGACTGCTAGTTCAGTAGATCAGCGGATGAAATCTCACCGGCTCAAGGTTGACTCAGCCTTCCATCCTTCCGAGGTGGGTAAAATGAGGACCCAGATTGTTGGGGGCAATATGCTATTTAGTATACTGTCTTTGGTGTAAGCTGCCCAGAGTCCTCGGAGAGTGGGCGGCATAGAAATATGACTAATAAATAAATAAATTTTATTTTACAGAAGAAAATTGAGAAAATTCTAGTATCTCACAATTTACCATTTCTGTTTCACTATTATTTTTCTTCTATACAATATTTCTTATGCTGAGATTAACAAAGTTTATTTGGGACAGAACCTGGGTTTATATCTGTTCTTTCTGCTCAACATGGCACATCTTACATAAAGATTTTTAAAATCCACATTGACTTGGACTTTGTCATACTACAAATAACCATGCCACCGAAATCTCAGGTCATGTCCTTCTAACTCCAAGAGCTTTCTATTTCTCACAGCAGTCACTTTTTTATCCAAACCAAACAACAAGTTGCAAACTACAATTTAAAACCAGGTAACACAGTCTTCATTTTCCTGATAATCCATCTGGTCTAGCCATCTTTTTTGGTTTAAGCCTTTTTACAGTTTCCAAAACTTCCCTATTGTTACAGATCCATTGATAATTTTTTCTGTTCCTCTGTAATCCTCAGTAAATTTTGTTTCCATCTATTTTCTCTAGAGATATGTCACTTCCTTTATACAAGTTATAATAATATTGATGCAATGCTTTTTGTAGAGCTGTTATCCATTAATACAGTCATTCCCTCCCTCTTGCAAGTTCAATTTTCTTTTCTTTTCTTTCTTTCTTTTCATAATTTATATGCTAGCCACTTCTCTGTTTTATTTGCAAACTGAATGTTTTTCTATTACATAATTCATTTTATTTCCATTTCTCTCATTATTAACAGAGTCAATTGTCATTGTAAAATCTTAATTTGTTGAGAAATACTTCATCTTCTCTGGACATTTCTTTAATTCTTCTTCTCTTTTTATCTTATCCAAAACAGCTTGTGTTTTCTCTTAGCTCTTCTTTTGGCTCTTCATCATTATATTGTATGTAACCTCTAATGAAAGTTTTACTTCCATCCCAAACCATTCATAAATTGATGCCTTTACCTAAACTGTTTTTTTTTAATATTTTCATTTCTTTTTACAGTCTTTCACTATTTCTACTTTCTGCAGCAAGTTTCATTTGGTCTCCGTTTAAAAGAACTAGATTTCCTTTTATAAACTAAACTCACAGGATTATGATCCGAAAAAGTCTTTTGTAATACTTAGAAACCTTAATAGCCTCGTTCTCTGAAATCCAAATCATATCTGTTCTCAAAAAAATCACATCTATCATCTCTTGAATTGCCATTTTTCTGTCTCCATTGATCAATCTGCCCTGAATTCTCCATCAAATCAAACAAAACCTTTGGTAATTTGCCTCGATGGATTTTAATATTTTTCTCAGAAGTGCTATACAATTACGGGAGATCAATCAATCAATCAATCAATCAAGCTGGAAGGGACTTTGGAGGTCCTCTAGCCCAGCCTCCTGCTCAAGCAGAAGACCGTTTCAGACAAGTGACTGTCCAGTCTCTTCTTAAAAATTGCCATTTGTCCGAGACAGAAAGAAAGAGAGTTTGACACCAGCATCCAAGTTCATTTGCCAGACAGTCACAGATTACCAGATTTTCTGGGGAAAACACAAGCCAGACTAAGAGCTGTTGAACTATTAAGACTTTCCTTCCTTCCTTCCTTCCTTCCTTCCTTCCTTCCTTCCTTCCTTCCTTCCTTCCTTCCTTCCTTCCTTCTCCTTCATCCTTCCCTCTCTCTCCCTCCCTCCTTCAGAACAAATTCCTAAATAAGGCTCATTTGGAGCAAATAAAATTAAATATACAGATGAACTGGAAGTAAATTAATGTATGTTTGAGACAAAAATTGCACACACAGAGATAATTTCGTTCACAGTCAGGAGTATAAAAGGTGCCGATTTGGAAATGTTTTCGAAATGTGACAGTTGGTTTATCATCAGACCTTAGGAACAGGATTTTTGCTTCTTTATTGTTGAATGCTTGAGACAGAGAAAATATAAAAGAAAAACCTCACAGCGTTTTGATCACCGCAAGTTTTGATTAGGCAGTGGAAGGTACTTTGAACAAGGGAGCCCCTCCACAGCATTCAAAATATAACTTAAAAGCCTTTTGGTATTAGCAATTTCTTACCCCTGTATAAACTATCCTCTTTCTTGTTGAAACCTCCTGATCCCTCTGGACATCAGTGACCACTGAGTGGATAAAAAGTCCAAATTACAATGACAGAATTATCATCTACCACAAATGAAGTAACCTTGGAAGGTTGTGTAGCTATAAAATGCACATCACAAAGACATCTCCATTGGATGAAAATAGACCCATTACAAGAAAACAATTAGTCAGTGGAATGGCTTGCCTTCAGAAGTTGTGGGTGGAGGCTTTTAAAAAGAAACTGGACAGTCATTTGTCTGAAATGGTATAGACTAGAGTCTCCTGCTTGGGCAGGGGGTTGGACTAGAAGACCTCTAAGGTCCCTTCCAAATCTGTTATTCTGTTCTGTTAATTAATTTAGATAATGGACAAAGATGTTTTTCTTCCTGTAAAATGTATCAGGCAACCCACGTACATTGAAGATCAGAGGTCCCCAAACTTCTCCAGCTGGCTGGAGAATTCTGGGAGTTGAAGTCCACAAGTCTTAAAGCTGCCAAGTTTGGGGACTCCTGCTGTAGATCAATTGTCTTGGTAACAGACCTGGAGAAATAAGGAGCTGTCAATAAACTACCCATGTCCCTGTCTTTTCAGCCTGTCCCTCCCCCATCCATATTCCCTCTGTTGAACAGAGATTTAGTGCTGTCCTTAAGCATTCAGTTCCATTCCATCTCCCCGACTCCACTCCGATGCAAGGAATTACAGGGTCATTAAAAGACAAAACCCCCCCAGAGATTTAGTGCTAATCAAGAATAGTTTTACTCCAGAATGTTGCTAATCTTGTTAGGGAAATTTTAGCCCTGGCCTCTTGAAGAGGGATTGACTTCAACTCCCAGAATTCCCCAGCCAGCAAAGAGCTCTGGGAGTTGAAGTCCATCCTCTTCAAGTGGCCAAGATTAAGAAACGCTGCACTAATCTCTTTTCTTAAATTGCCTCACTTTAAGGCTGTAAAAATATCCTTACACACCCACCCTTGGTTATGATTGTCAAGCTTCATATTGGCATAGTGTCTTGATGCTTCCAGGATGGGACCAAAAGCACAACTAACTCAAAGGCTCTTAGAATTATTTCCCTGCAACTGTTCTTAGTGGTAACTATTCTTTGCTGGGGCAATAAAAAGCAGAAATGGATTGTCTTGTGTGTCCTCTGTGTTTTTTGGCTGGCAACTGTTTTGAGGAATGGAGAAAAAGCCATAGAAGTCAAGGTTGCGATGAGACACAATCAGTCTCAGCTGGACAAGGGCAAAACCTAGATTTTTGTGGCCATTGGGGGATATTATAAATAACCCATGAGGAAGGATTGTTAAATAATAACCAATGGGTATTAGAAAAAGGGTCAATGTTCACAGATAAGATGAGGACTTTTATTTCCTGTTTCTCTTCTTTTTTTCCTCAGGGAGTTTTCAAACACTAGTATTAAGGCTTGCAGAAAGGGCATTTTACTTCAATCTTTACCATCTAACCTACCTTCTGGCTCTATTTTCTGAATACCTTGAGCCTATCCATCTTTTACTCTTAACTTTCACCTGACTGAAATACAGGTATTCTTTAACTTACAACCACAATTGAGCCCAAAATTTCCATTGCTAAGCAAGACAGTTGTTAAGTGAGCTTTGTACTTTTTTGCCACTGCTGTTTAAGTGAATCACTGCAATTATTAAGTTATTAAGTGAATCTGGCTTCCCTGTGGACTTTGCTTGTCAGAAGGTTGCAAAAGATAATCACATAACCCGGGGACATTTTAATGGTCATAAATATGAGCCAGTTGCTAAGCGTCTGAATTTTGATCATGTGACCGCAGGGATGCTGCAATGGTCATAAATATGAAAAATAGACATAAATTACTCTTTTCAATGCTGTTGTAACATCGAACAATCTCTAAATGAAAGATTGTAAGTTGAGGACTTAAAGGTAGACTACTTAAACTTTCTGTTCGGATTACCTGTTTAAGATTCCAGGCAATTCCCTATGACACTTCTCCAAAACTATATTCCATTCCCACTGATTTTTGCCTAATCTCCAGCAGTCAATTCGTGGCGAAGTAGCCACGAAACACATAGAATCCTCTGTTTACAAAGTCTGTTCCTTACGATTTTATTTTTCCATTTTTCCTCTGCTTTGGAACATCAAAAACAGAATAAATGGAAAATATTATATTTATAAAATCAGCCCAAAAGTGTAATTCCTATTAAAGTTGTTTTACAGATGCCAGAGAAATAAGATTTATTCTGGGATTTTTTGTAAAGGTTACAGAAAGTACCAAGATACATGCATTGCATTCCATTTCAAATAATCCAAAATTGAACCCCAATATCTTCTGTATATTTCTAACGATTCCAGACACATCTTTGAAACTGCTTGAAAAAAATGATCCGAATCAATCAATCTTGCCCATTTGGGATAAACCAACAGATGAGAAAACAAGTGACCCCCCGGATATTTCTGAATCACTAACTTTCAGAAGCCCAGCCAACATGTTTGACAATGAGGATGCTGGGTGTTGTAGTTCCATACAACTCTGCATGCAAATAATTACACTTCAGTTCAGTTTTTTCCCCCCTCCTGTTCAATTGTGTGCAGTTCTCAGAGACTGGCTGGACAAATATCTGTAGTTTTCTTAGCAAAGCTGTTTTTCAGAAATGGCTTGTTATTGCCTGCTTCCTAGAATTAAGAGTGACCGGCCGAAGGTGACCCAGCTGGCTTTGTACCTAAGCAGGACTCGAACACACAGTCTCTCAGTTTCTAGCCTGATGCTTTAATCATTATACCAAACTGGCTCTCTCAATACAATATACAAAATACAACATAGGACTTTTATCCCAAAGGTGCTTTTGCCAAATAGCAATTGGACTTTGTGGTTTTTTCTTTGAACACATTTCACTTGTCATGAAGAAGCAAAATATTTTCAAAGGAAAAATAAAAATAAAAACAAAGTCCAGTTGCCTTTTTGGAAAAAAACACACCTTTGGGACAGCCATGACCTGGATAATTGGGACTGTCCATAGACAAAGGGTTCTATATATTGACAGTAGGAAATATTTGTATATAGAAACTGACTGGTTGATTGATTATCTGTCATCAAATCACCGTCAGTTCTTGACCACAGAGATTTTCTCCTTGACAACCTGTCCCTAGACTGGTCTTTCAGGTTTTCTAATGTTGCACTGATTTCTACTGTAACTGAATCTCATTTTTGCTGCTGTGGTCCTTCTGTTATCTGTCAAGTTTCAAAGTCATCTCAAATAAATTGCATTTCAAACAAAGTCTTTGATAAAAACTCCCATTTATTGAGCACAACATTCTAAATCCTGGCTCATCGTAGCCAACACTGACTTCCAGACCCAAAACTCTTCCTTTCCATTCCCCACTCCCCTGCACTCATTGGCTATCTTCCAAATCATTCTACCCCTAATCCACTGCTCCAGCTCAAAGGAATTTCCCCCCTCCCATCTTATCTCCTAGGGAATATTATCTCCAGGGAAAATAAATAGGTGAAAAGTCAAACGTCCCTTTCCAGACGCCTCCGCTTCTCCTTCTTATGTTAGCACTAGAATAAATGAAGTTTGAAGTGCTGACATCCTTCCACTTTTCCCAGCACTAAAGCCTATTCCAGAGAACTGTGTAGAGTTAGGTAGTGTTTGAAAAAGTAGTGTTTTACATGTTGTGTTTTGCAGAAATTAATGGACAGGCCATTAAAGATTGTAATTTTTAAAATTACATTAAAGATGGGGAGGAAGGTTTATTTGAATACAGTCAATATTCTGCACTTACAGCTTTGCCTCTTCATCAGTTAGCCAGGGAATTCTGGGATTTGAAGTCCACACACATCTTAAAGTTGGCAAGGGTGAGAAACATTGGTCAGTTCAATGGCACATACGTGAAATGGCAGAAATGCTTTTGCAACTTTAAAGACAGGAATGAAGGAAGCCCTAATTGCTTATTAGTTCTCTTATATGAATGTTCAAGAATGAAAGGTTTCTTTCATAGTCGAAAACTTGTGGGAAATTTATTGAGGGTAAAAGTCTATGTAGATTCTCAGTCATCCAGGTCATGGTTGTCCCAAAGATGCTTTTTTCAGGAGGTAACTGGACTTTCTTGTTTTTTCTTTGAAGAAAAAAAACTTTCTCTTTATTAATGGTAATTTCTTATTTAATTTCTCCTCAGAAAATTCTCAGTTAATTCATTTACTGTAACTGAATCAGAGTAAACATGCATGTTGCTCAGCACAACTAGCAAAAAAATAAAAGCTAGATGCTTATTTATTCAATGTAAGATAATATTACGATCAGGTAACTGTCAAAATAGATCAAACGGTAGTTAAAAGCAGGGAGAGAGACATAAACAGGAAGGATAGAAAAGGTCAGATCATTTAATAAAGGCAATCTATATCTCTTTATCTATACCCACAAAACTTTCCAAAGTTGCTGGAAACTATTCTGGGGTAATCAGCATGGCCAGTTTCAAGGGAGTGGCCTTGGATTATTCTAGTTTTAACCCCTTTAGGTACACAATGGCAGCAGAATAAAAATGAAAGGAGGACACCAGGTGATCCTTCCTCTATTTTTCCATGAATGAAAAAAAAAATAGTGGATGTAAATGATATAGCCAACATTCTTATCAGCTCCATGCACTTAATTATGCACTCTAAAGGTGGTACCACCATGCATCATTTCAGGCTTTGAATTCCAATGGTTCTTTCAGCCTGAAGAAGTGATCCCTAGGTAGTGGCTTGGTAAGTACATCTGCCATCTTGTCATCAGTTGGGCAGTACTTCAGTTTTTATCATTTCTTTTGCCTTTGAGTTAGTCTTGACTCCTGGGAACTACAGTTTTGTTGGCAAGTTTTCAGAAGTGGTTTGCCACTGCCTATTTTCTAGGGATGAGAGACACTGATTGGCCCAAGATCATCTAGCTGGCTTTGTGTCTAAAGTAGGACTAGAACTCATGGTCCCCCAGTTTCTAGCCCGGTGACTTAATCACAATACCAAACTGTGTCACACTTCAGTTTTATTTGCCCCCTTTTCTTGTACATCCTTCACACTGCAGTTTAATATCTATGTGTCTTGATATCTGCATTTCTTTTTTTTTTCAATCAAAACTTTTTTATTAGTTTATTGAAGTATAAAATACAAAGAAAAAAACCTGGAAAAGTAAGAAGAGAAGAAGGGAAAAAGAGGGGGTATAGTGGAGAAAAAAAGAAAAAAGGAACCAATTTCCAACTCTCTTTGGCACAGTCAAAGGTAGCAACATTACAACTACAATTTTTTGCTTTTACACAGCAATATATACAAGCCATTTCTATAACAATAACACTGTCTAATTTACAAAAACAGAACCAAAGTTTCATCTTTTTTTTTCCTCATTGCAAACACAAAATCCGGTATCTGCATTTCTGATATATTTAATCTTGTTCCAAAATAACAGGTTGTTTCTTTAATTCAAAGTCAGCAAAAGTTTGTGCAGCCACAGAAGTTCCCTGCGTGTTTATTTGGCAACTTATTACCCAGCCTCTTTAGATAGCAAGGCTATTGTGCATCTTCTGCCCCACAGGCAAAGGACACAGAACAATACGTATCCTGTAAGTGATGTCATAAGATTCATCTCCAGCCCAATGTGAACCTGGGTGTAAACTTTGGATTATCAGTTTTAAATGAAAGATGTAAAGATTATTAAAAATAAAAAGTTCATTAAAAATTCATAATTCCTTTTAAATCTCTGCCTAATCTTTTTACTGCTGTACCATCCTGTTGTATTGCTTTCCTGCAGCTGGCTGTATCACATCTACTCACAATTGTCATGTATAATGGTTTTCTCCCAGCAGTCTTACATTGCTCGTTACTTGCTTTGGTTTCCTCCTTTACTTAAATATACAGCTTCTATGAGTACGCTGAGCTCCTTTGCCTCACTGAGATCTAAAATCTTCATTAGGCCTATTATCTTTTGTGTTTGATTGAGCAAGTACCTTCCACTTTTTGCAATTTTAAAGTTGTATATATGTACGCCTCATCTTTCAGATTTTTATGCAGAAAAGCCCTCTTAATAAGCAAAGGGTTGCTTATGCCTCATTTTCCAAATGCTGCTAGACTTAAGACATTTTCTGACATTTGTATATTTAATTACAAGTGGAAATCATCATCTGGCAAAATTTTTGCGTGTCAGCTTTTGTTACAAATCTAGCTTTTATGGCATTAAAAGGACATCATGTGTTGTTTTGAAAACCCACTCATGAAAGCACACTTTTTTGGCACTTTGGTAGCTCTGTTAGAATCCGTGTTTTGTTTTAGTACAAGAATTCAATTTCTTTCCATGAGTTGTGATCACTTACACCCCTTGTCCAATTGTGCAGCACATTCTTGCAGGATTTAGGATTCCTTTGTAAAATTTCTGAGATCTTTATCATTCTAATTCTAGGTGTCAACAGTCCCTCAGAAAAATGTTACTACAGATAGTCTTCACCTTGTGACCACAAATGGAACACACTATACCAATACTAAGCACCACAATTGTTAAGTGAAACATCACATGATGATAACCTAATGACTTCACTTCCACTACGTCGTTAAGCAAGATATCATATAACTACAATTTATGATTTTACTTCCGTGTTTTCCATTATCTTTGCTTGTACAAGCCATTTGGGAAACACACAACTGGCAATCTTGTGACCATGAAATGCTGAAGCAGTTGTAAATCCCTGCCAGTTGAGAAGTACCTGAATCTTGATTACATGACCCTGGTGATGTTGCCCAGGTCTTAAATTCAAGGACAGATCCTAAAGTTACTTTTTCAGAGCCTTCCTGACTTCAAATGGATATTAAATGAGGCAGTCAGTAAGTGAGACCTACATGTATTTCAAATCCCCCAAATTCATTTTCAATAGCTCCTTCTGACCGAAATATTATTATAATTAGTTGCAGAGTCAGCCAAATATTTATACTGGATTTGGCATTTTTATCTACCTATGGAATCCTTCCTTAGGTACTAGTTGTGGTTTGATGGTGTTAAAAGCATCGTTGATGTATGCAATTCCAAATAAAACTGTCCTTTGCAATTGACTGATGGTGATTTTGTCAACGCCGACGGTGTTCAAATGGTGCTTCAGATGTTGATATTGTTATTCCCTTTTTGCTTCCTGGGTAAATGCTGAGTTCCATACATCAAACCAGATTGGCTTGCATTAATATTTACAGACTGCAGGTCATTTGGGGATATCCCTTTTTCTTCATTAAAATGAGCAACACTGGATGTATTTAGTTTTCCAGTTCTTAAATCCAAAATCTATAACCTTTTGTTCCTATGGGATAGCCAGTACTGTTTCTAACTGACTTCTGTAATTTAATTTATTCCTTTTTTCTTTAAGAATGAACGCATATGCTCAACAATTAAACACCATGATAATTACAAAGCTTGCTCGAGCAATAACTATGCTGACCTCTTGGAAATTTTACTCTAAAGCACTTAGAGAACTTCATGATAATTCTAGTATCACTTGATTCATGACTGTTCAGTATATAATCTCAGTTGAGCAGCCCTTATTTTTAGCAACACTGGTTACTGAATTATAATAAACATAATGTTTTCTATTTCTTCTAGCTATATTTCCTGCCTTCTTTGACTGTTGCACAGAAGTAGCCCAGCACATCCCCAAGAGATGGTTAAGAAGAGTGGTGAAATTTGAGATCCAAAAGAGTGGTGATTTATGCAGGATACCAGCTGTGATGTAAGTGGTACATAACACACATAACAGTACACCACATATAGATGTACACGCATACCCAGCAACAGGATATTCCAACAAAATGGATATCCACGCAACTTCATCAAAAATTGCCTGACCATTTCACCCAATATAGCACAACCAACACAAGCTGTAAAAAGGATAACACTACCATACATCAAATACATTTCAGAAACCACCAATGGACTATTGCAACCACATGGCATCAGTGTAGTACACAAGCTAATTAAAGCCCTCCAAAACATCCTAAGTAAACCAAACATCTGAATAGCCCAGAAGAAAAAACAAGAGCTACCTACAACATACAGTATAAAGACGGGTGGGTTCTAAAATTTTTTACTACCGGTTCTGTGGGCATGGCTTATTTTATGGGCATGGCTTGATGGTCATGTGACAATTATTTAGGATTTAGCAGAGATACTGGTCTACCAGGCTTTTAACTGCTTGCAGAGATGTACTGATCCACCCATTTATTTTTGCAAGCACTGATCTACTCATATATTTTTGCAGGCACAGGTCTACTCATTTATTTTCTTTTAACACTGATCAGCTGTAGGGCGGCCCTTTGAAGCCCCACGGCAAGAGTTTAAACAGTTTTGTTCTCTCTAGTCATCAGCTGGGACTCAGGAGGCTATTATTATTATTATTATTATTATTATTATTATTATTATTATTATTATTATTTTATTTATATACCGCCCTCCTCCCGAAGGACTCGGGGTGGTGTACAGCCAAAATTAAAAACATAAATATACAATATCATAGTTAAAATTAATTTAAAATCATTAAATAGTTTTGGCCAAATTTTAAAACCCAAAGTTAAAACCCAATTTAAAATCATTCAGTTAGACAGCCCTGGGTGGGGCCAAATAAAAGGTAAGAATAATGTGGGGGGAGGGGGGAGGGCACGGGGGGACGGGGGGGGCAGAACCGGTTCGGTGATGTCATATCATCACCACTACCAGCTCGGGAGAACCAGGCCGAACTGGGAGGAACCCACCACTACAGCACTACATAGGACAAACAGGCAGAAGACTAGCAGAATACATCCATGACACCAACTAGCAGTCATAAGACATGATGAAAACTCTTTAATTTCACAACACATGGACAGTTTCAACTGGGAAACTGTGACCATCCTAAACCAAGCCAAGACCAAAAAGTTAGAGAATTCCTGGAAGCCTGGCCCCTTTGACAAATCATCCATTGATAGGCACATAGACATAAACAATATCTATACAGCATTCAAAAGAGACAATCAACAAGCCAAAAAGGGAACAAAAAAAGACCATCAAGCAGCACCCAGATAAGTATAGATTAGCTCCAAAATTAACATCAGACCAACAATCAAGAAGTAAACAGTACCCCAGTCAAGCATCTGCCAAACAAGCTAACTGTACACAGTTCAACCAAAGAACCACTTGCACCAACATTAACAGGGCTAGCCACTGGAATATAAATTGAGAGCAAACCACACTCTTTAGTAGCACTGATGATGTTATCTAGTTTGGTAATAAAACATCTTCAAGGAAATAAAAAGAACCAAGGATCTTCGTGCCTAATACCAAGCATTATCTTTGCTTTCTTTTGCCACAGTCATTATCCTTCTACATTTTTTTTGTATTTTGAGAATTTCTCCAGTTCTCTCTCTTCTTTTCTGCTCTCTTCAGGTTCTGCAACATCCATTGTCCAGACTTTTTTGTTGTTGTTTTTTTATCGACAATTGTTAACTCTGGGGGTGTTATATGACAAATCCTTGTCTCTTTGAATTCTAAAGTCACCAAGCACGTTAGATTCTTTATTTTCTCTTACTTTGTCTGTTTTATGGTCCCACCAGTTCGTGACTGCAGACAAATTATATTCTTTGCAGATATTGTTATTAGTTCCTTTTAAAAACTTCTTTTTCCTTTATCCCTATAGCCTTCACACCAGGCGCAAAAAGCTATGTGTAAGTTCACTGAATAAAACTGTGAAGAGATGGATGAAGCACATGACCAGGTGTTGCCAGAACAGTGATCCAAAGATCTGGACGAGAAGGAAACTCAGAAGGGAGAAGAAAACTCTGAGGAAAGATCACATATTTGCTATGTGCAGGAAAGAAATCTGTACTATGCAATAAATATGACAAAAGTCTCAGAATAACAGATCCCATAAACAAACTTGTCTTTCATTTAAAACTCCTTCCTGAAAAGAACACCTCAGCTGAATGTTTGCAGGTAATGGCCAGGTCCACAAATCATACCATTGTTCTTAGTTTACACATTCTGTTTAAGTCATGACCTGTGATTGGCAAAGCACATTGTGCAGGTTCATGCAACATATTACTAACCAACATGCGATCATTGACTTTGGCTTATACAGGTAGTCCTTGAGTTACAGCCATTCACTTAGTGACAGTTCGAAGTTACCCTGGCACTGAAAAAAAATGACCATTGCAACCTGAATTAAAATAACTAGAACAATAAACTGTATAAACATGGCAGGAGCCCTACAGATACATCAAATACATTAGCCCCAGATCAGGGAATAGAGTCCGGGGATAAGGACTTCCTGGACCCACAAGATTGAGAGTGAGTATCATCCTTAACTCGGGAGGGGGGGATGATGTTCTAGAGCATGGGTGTCAAACTTGCGATATCACATTGCCATCATGTGATGGCATGGATGGCATCTTCATGGAGATGGGGTGGGCATGGCCTGCGCGTGACACATCCAGTCTGTGGGCTGCCAGTTTGACACCCCTGTTCTAGAGGGTGCAGGCTATGACAGAGAAGGCAGACTTCCTCAGCCCAATACAATGGCAGCGCTTAATAGACTGGATCTGAAGTGTCCTTACTCTATTCAAATACAGCAGGCAAGCAGAAACAAGTGGAGGTAGGCACTCAGATAATTAGGCCCTATGCCATGTTGCATGCACATACACTTTTGCAATTGATCACAGACATGCAGTTGTTCTCATCTTTGAGCTATCATACATACCTGTTAAAAAATAGTCACTTAACTCTTCTTAAAAATAAGTCCTTAATTCCTATCCACACATTTGCCCTTACCACTGATTCCATGTTTCCATGACACTCTCTCCCAAATTAATCTTCGGCCGACACCAGGATGAAAAATGCTTCCAAATAAAAATTGCTACCACTGTCTATTAATCCCTGGGAGATATTAAGACTGGGTAGGGATACAATATGGGACACGGTCAGTGGTGAGATTCAATTTTTTTAACAACAGGTTCTGTGGGCGTGGCTTAGTTGGGGGTGTGGCTTGGCAATCATGTGACTGGGTGGGCGTGGCTAGCTGGTCACGTGACTGTGTAGGTGTGGGTAGCTCGTCATGTGACCGGGTGGGCGTGGCTATGTGCATAGACTTTTTTCAGAGGGCTGAAAAAAGTCATTTCTGACTGGGCCTCGCACTTTTGACCGGTCCTCACACTTATGACCATCCTCACATTTATGCCCGTGCAGCTTTCTTAACAACCATGTCACTCATTTCACAACTGCTTCTCTTCACCATGGTGACAAGATAGGGCAAAAACGTAAAATGTGAGGACAGTCGTAAGTTCGAGGACTGGTCAAAAGTGCGAGGACCAGTCAAAAATAACTTTTTCAGCCCTCTGAGTAGTCCATATGCATAAAAGGATACAGCAATAGAGAGGGATGAAGGAAGGGAAGGGAAATTAGAGTAGGAGGGAGGGTAAGAGAGGGAGGAAGAGAGGAGAAGGAGAAAGGAAGAGGAAGTAGGGAGGAGAAGAAGAGGGGGAGGAAGAGAAAGTAAGAAGGAAAGAAAAGAGAGAGGTGGTAGGTTTGAGGAGAAAGATTGCTGTACAATAAAAAAGATGAAAGGGAAGAAAGCCAACCCCAAACAAATATAAAGATATTAAGATAAAGAATGAATTGTTAAATTTTAAAGAATAAAAGAGAACAAATATGAATAAATAACAATAATTAGAAACACACATACAAACATACAATGTATTTTCTTTGAACAGAGTATTTGGCCGGTTCACAAATTTAAACAGTGTTTAGTCATTTCAATTAAATTTACAATTTCTATATTTCCTTTTTGCCATATTTATTCCTCATCTATTTTTGTAAAAAACCAATATTACCCTTCATCCTCATCTCTAATCTTAATCAAATTCAATTTTTCCCTTCTATTCTATATTATACCCCTTCCCATTGTCATCTATTTTTATATCCATCCTCACATTGGTTAATTATGTAATATTAGTTGTTTAATATAAATTCAACATTTTAATATAAATCAATTAGTTATATAACTACCTTTTTTGTATATTAATCAATATGAACATGAATATTCCAATTATTTCCATGCAATCCAATTTCTTACAAATCAATTAATTATATTTACCAATAATAATAAAAAACCAAATAATTTCCCCCATATATTCCTCCAAACCACAACTTAACCATTTCTGCTTTCAGAAATATACAATTAATAGTATCTCAATTATTACAATTCCCTAGTTAAATAGAGCTTTTTTTCTTTTGTGTTTTAAAATCCTGAACTCTCCTCTTTTTCCCTAAATTTCCCATTGTTTGCACCTACCTTTTTTGGTGAGGAAAAAGAAAAGAATTCTGCCTGCCTAATTTTTCAACCTTGCAGCAACAGCAACAGCAAAGCAGTTTCAGTTTCGTTTCTCAGCATAGCTAGGGGGGAAAAAATCAGCACTCTTTGCAAGGAAGCAGAAGAGCCCTGAGCAAAACAGCTGAGACAAATCAGCTGAGAGCCGGGAGGCCAATTAGCCTATGCTGAAGCTCCGTGGGCCAATAAAATTACCAAAAAAACACCGAACCCTTTGTTAAATTGCTGGCTCTCCCGCCCCTCGCCCACCACTATTTATTGGCAATAAATAGTGGTGTGGAGGAGCGGGGCAAGCCAGCAATTTAACGAAGGGTTCGGCTGCACCACTGGCTCTAGGGCGGCCCTTTGAAGCCCCACGGCAAGAATTTGAAGTTTTTTTTTCCTCTAGCCATCGGAGGCAGCAATAGATGGGGAGTGGGCGGGGTAAGCGAACGGCCGGCGATCCAACAGAGCAGAGAGTGAGGGTGGGTGAAAGCGTGGAAGCTGCTTTCTCCATCCTGCTCTCTTGTGTCCGGAGCCGGTGGGGAACCACGTGGCAGCCCACGTGGATCCCAGGCAGCGGAACTCAGGCTAGAGAAAGGGTGGCTAATTGTGGCTCTTTTACAACCTGTGGCCTTCAACTCCCAGAATTCCTGAGACAGCCAAGCTGTCTCAGGAATTCTGGAAGTTGAAGTCCACAAGTTGTAAAAGAGCCACAATTGCCTACCCCTGGCTACGGTAGGCTGGCGCGCGCAGGTGGGAGGCAAGGGGCGGGCGAGCCAGAAATTTAACAAACGGTTCAGGGGCCAATAAATTACAAAAAAACACCGAACCATTTGTTAAATTGCTGGCTTGCCCACCCCATTTATTGGAAATAAATAATAGTGCAGAGGGGCGGGGCAAGGGGCGGGGCGAGCCAGCAATTTAACAAAGGGTTCGGCCGAACCCCCTAGAACCCCCAGAATCCCACCACTGGACACGGTGGCTCAGTGGCTAAGACATTGAGCTTGTCGATCAAATGGTTGGCAGTTCAGCGGTTCGAATCCCTAGTGCCACATAATGGGGTGAGCTCTCGTTACTTCTCCCAGCTTCTACCAACCTAGCAGTTTGAAAGCACGTAAAAAATGCAAGTAGAAAAATAGGGACCACCTTTGGTGGGAAGGTAATAACATTCTGTGTGCCTATAGCATTTAGTCATGCCAGCCACATGACCACGGAGACATCTTCCGACAGCGCTGGCTCTTCAGCTTTGAAACGGAGATGAGCACCGCCCCCTAGTCAGGAATGACTAGCACATATGTGTGAGGGAGGGGTGAAATGCTCCCAGTTCGGACCAGATCACCCGATCCAGTAGTGATGGCTGCGGGTGGTTCAGAGAACTGGTAGCAAAAATCCCTGCGCGCCCCCCACCCCGCCCAGTTGAGCCACGCAATCATCAGAGGCTGATTTTTTTACTTTTAAAAGCATTTTTTCTACAACCTCTTCGGCCGAAAAAATACTTTTAAAAGTAAAAAAAAAGCCTCTGATGATCGCGTGGCTCAGATGGGATCGTCAGAGGCTTCTAAAAGCATTTTTTTTCTGCAACCTTTTCGGCCAAAGAGGTTGTAGGAAAAAAAAATGCCTTTAAAAGCCTCTGGCGATCCCAGCTGACTTGCCTGATTGTCAGAGGCTTCTAAAAGCATTTTTTTTCTGTAACCTCTTAAGGTTGTAGAAAAAATGCTTTTAAAAGTAAAAAAAAAAAAAAAAGTTGGCCACGCCCACCCAGTCACATTATCCCACCCACCCACCAAACCATGCCCGGTAGTACGTGGTTAGTACTACCGGTAGTAACAAATTTTAGATTTTACCCCTGGTGCGAGGGGAACCTTTACCTTTACCTTTAGGGATACAATCCCAAAGGGCCAATTCTACCTCTTCTTTGCTTCCCTCTTCTTCTGCACCTGCATTCACTCTGTAAGTCCTATGGCCATGGGGATGGTAGGAGGGAAAGCAGGTGAGCAAAGTGGAGAAATTCCTTGTTTTCATCACGTTCACTTTATGTGCAAAGCATCCTGTCTCTCCCCACTGTCTCTGAGCAGCTATAGTGATTCTCATCCTCAGTGCTCCATTCCTGCTTTGCTCCTGGCACCTGCTTCTGTTCCTTGGATGCATCATTTCCATCCCCCCAATTGCTCTCCTTAAGATCAAGAATAGAAAAGAGAACAACCCCTAGCGTCTGAATTTCCACCACTAAACTGCTGCAGTTATATAGTTATATTGCCATAAAAGGGTTAAAGCTAGTGAAACTGAAGGCAACTCCCTTTGGAACACTCCATGCTTATTGTTTCCAGAGGCTTCGGAAAGTTCTGTCTCCTTTTGATATAAATAATATGAATTATTGCTTATTTGTCTGTCTATATTTCCTTGATTTTGTCTGCCTTGTAAAGCATTTTATCAGTTCATTGCTATTTTAGGACTGAGAATGAGTAAACATAAAGCTAGCCATATTGAACGGTGTGTGCACTTAACACTGATCTGTATACAGACTGGGAGCATGTTGGGTATAAACAACACTGGAAATTAGAGAGAGTAATGTTCCAATCCAACTCAGAGCAATTATAGAATAAATTAGTCTAGGCTGCTGTTAAAAATAAAGGTTGTCTGGTGGTGCTGACTCTTTCAGTGGCAAATGGCAGAGATGTTTATGTTATGTCCTTATAAGGACATCCGCCCGGATTGGCTGCCAGCCACCGGGCGGGAAAGTTTGAATCCCTGTCAGGGGGCGGTGCGTCTGCCGGAGCGAATATAAGGAGAGCTCCGGCAGCGCACGCCAGTCTTGCTACTGTTGCTGTTCTAATAAAGTTACTGATGTAACGAGCTGGTCACGTCTTCATTCCTGCGCCGATCTAACACTGGCGACGAAGGACTAGAGAGAAGAACGAACCTCACGGCACCAAGCCAACAACACCAAGACTCCGGCACCGGGAACTACAGTAGGCATTTCCGTAGGCATGGCATCCGCTGAAGTCACTTTGGTAGCCCTTGCTCCTTTCCGGCCAGGGAAGGACAAGTGGAAATCCTACGTAGTGAAATTCCGGCAATACCTGAGAGGCAACAACATCAGGGATGCCGATGATGACCGGAAAAAGGGCATTTTCCTGGCCAACTGCAGCTCCGAGGTCCTCGACATGGCAATCAATCTCGTAGCACCACAAGACATCGAAGAAGTGCCATGGACAGACCTGCTGCAGATCCTGGAAGACCACTATGCCCCAACAGGAACACCGGTGGCGAACCGGTTCACCTTCCACCAAAGGGACCAGAAGGAAGGTGAGACGATCAAGGAATTCGTGGCCGCCCTACGCCAGATCGCAGCCAGCTGTGAGTTCGACCACGTGGACAATGCCATCGCTGACCGCGTGGTTTTCGGCATGAGGGACAGAGGCCTGCAAAAGAAATTCCTGAGCAGGAAGAAACTCGTGCTCAAGGATGTGGTGGAGGAAGCCACCGCATCCGAAATCTCGGAGAAAGCAGCCGCCGCAGTAAGCAGAGCAAAGGGAATCCACAAGATTCGCTCCACAGCGCAATCGTCAACAGAGGATTCCACAGCCGGATCCGAGTCAGAGGGGGAAGCCACCGTCCACAAGGTTTCCAGACCCCCAAGGCGGGAAGCCGCCCAACGGAACTACAAGGGGGAGCGCTGCGCCAGCTGCAGAGGGGACCATGCCAGAGCAACCTGCAAGTGGAGAGATGCGACCTGCCAACGCTGCAACAGAAGGGGTCACATCGCCGAAGCTTGCAGAGCTGAGGAACCAGCCCCAGAGCCCTCCAGCCACCGTCCCCGTGAGAATCGGAAGGATTACCAGAGATCATCCAAACGGTCCTCTGGCCCTTCCAGACGCAGAGACGACGAATTTCCCCGGAGCGGAGCGGTCCACCAGACGACCATCGCACACACGACCTCAAACAATGCCACCAAGTTCCACGTGACCATCCACGTGGAGGGGGCACCCTGCAAAATGGAGGTAGACTCGGGCTCGGTCTACTCCATCATGGACTGGCAGCAGTTGAAGCGCCTGCAACCCAGCATCACTAAGCGAGAGCTGAAGCCACTACACTCCAAGCTCGTCGACTTTGGGGGAAACCCCATCGGAGCGTTAGGGAGAGCCGACATCCGGGTCACCTACAAGGAGTTCGAAGGCAAGCTCCCCATCACCGTCGTGAAGGACAGCCGACCGAACCTGCTAGGAGTGGAGTGGTTCAAGCCGCTGGGGCTTTCAATCGAAGGCATCAACCAAATTCGCAGGGACGGACTCGACAACCTCATCGAAGAGTTCAAGGAAGTCTTCGATGGTAAGCTGGGGAAATTTGTGGGGAGGCCAATCTCTTTCAATCTGGACAAGGGAATCACCCCAATTAGGCTCAAGCCCCGCCGAGTTCCGTTTGCCCTGCGGCCCAAAGTAGACGAGCAGCTGGATAAGCTGATCGCCCAGGGCGTCCTGGAACCGATCGATCATGCTTCATGGGAGACCCCCATTGTGACCCCACTGAAGCATGATGGGTCTGTGCGCATCTGCGCCGACTACCGTTGTACCATCAACAAGGCGTTGGCACAGAGCGCATACCCAGTCCCAGTGGTGCAACACCTGCTGCATTCCCTGGGATCTGGATCAATCTTCGCGAAACTGGACCTGGCCCAGGCTTACCAGCAACTGCCAGTAGACGAAAAAACGGCAGAGGCTCAAACAATTGTCACGCACAGGGGGGCATTCAAATGTAACCGCCTCCAATTTGGAGTCAGCGCTGCCCCCGGCATCTTCCAATCCATGATGGAACGCCTTCTCCAAGGCGTTCCAGGGGTGGTGCCTTACTTCGACGATGTGCTCATCTCCGGTGACTCAAGAGCTCAACTCCTTGAAAGGCTCAGGCTTGTCCTGCAGCGATTCAAGGCCAAGGGCTTGAGAGTCAGGCGGGACAAGTGCATCATAGGAGTACAGGAAGTCGAGTTCCTGGGCTACCTCATTGATAGCACAGGCATCCACCCCACCAAATCAAAAGTGGAAGCAATCCATGAAGCTCCAAGCCCAAAAAACAAAACGGAGCTCCAGGCATTCCTTGGGTTGCTCAACTTTTATGCAATCTTTCTAAAACAGAAAGCCACAGTTGCTGAGCCACTTCACCGCCTGCTGGGGAAATCGGCATCCTGGAAGTGGGGCCAGGAAGAGGAAGCAGCATTCCGAGCCATAAAAGGACTATTGACGTCCAAAAGCGTCCTCATCCAATACAGCGAAACGCTCCCCATCAAGCTGACCTGTGATGCGTCGCCCTACGGGGTGGGGGCAGTCCTCAGCCACGAACTGCCCAACGGCACCGAAGCCCCAATCGCATATTTCTCGAAGACCATGTCCAGTCTCCTCCGCAGATGTGGCCGCGCACACCCAGAGAGACCCCACCCTCCGCCAAGTAAGGTCCTGGATCCTCAGGGGGTGGCCATCGAAACAGACGGAAGAGAGGTTCAGCCCGTTCACCAGGAAACAGACGGAGCTGTCCACCATAAAGGGCTGTCTGCTATGGGGAGACAGGGTGCTGATCCCAAGCACTCTACAACGGCGGACGCTGGAGGCACTGCACAACGGGCACCCGGGCATCGTCCGCATGAAGGCCCTGGCACGGAGTTACGTCTGGTGGCCCTCACTGGACAGAGACATCGAACAATGGGTCTCCAGATGTGACCCGTGCCAAGAAGTCCGCCCCGCGCCGCCGCAATCTGAAGTCACGAACTGGGAGACCCCCAGCAACCCCTGGTCGAGGGTCCACATCGACTTCGCGGGCCCGATTCAGGGGCGACACCTCCTCATCGTGGTAGATGCCTTCTCCAAGTGGCTCGAGGTGATACCCATGGCATCTACCACAACAGAAGCGACGATCCGAGCCCTGCGCCGCCTGTTTGCCACACACGGACTACCGGACGTGCTGTTCTCGGACAACGGCCCCCAGCTCACATCCCTGGCCATGGAGTCCTTCCTGGCAGGACTGGGCATCCGCCATGCCCTCTCCGCTCCGTACAGGCCGGCCGGAAACGGACAAGTGGAACGGATGGTCCGGCTCACAAAAGAAGCCCTCACCAAGATGGGCCCGGGAGACTGGCAAGAACGCATCGACAACTTCCTCCTCACCCAGCACATCATGCCGCATGCCACCACCCACAAGAGCCCGGCCGAACTCCTCATGGGCAGAAGGTTGAGGTCACCCTTGGACCGGCTGCACCCCCAATACAGCCCGGAAGTGACCGCAACCGCCAGCCGGCCGCTTCGCACCTTCAGCAAAGGAAATTCAGTTTTCGCGCTGAATTTCAACGGCTCTCCTAAGTGGCTGAAAGGGAAGATTGCCAGCACAACCGGCCCCAAATCCTACACCGTCGAGTTGGAAGATGGACAGGTCGTGAGACGTCACATCGACCAACTTCGGAAAAGGTGGGGAGGAGCAGACGAAAACCAGCCTGACGAGGGAGGCCTACAACACCCAGACGAGGTAGGCTTACAACACCCCAGCGAGGTAGACCTACCATACCCAGACGAGGTAGGCCCACCACACCCCTACGAGGCGGAGCAACGCCATCCCGACGAGGTCGGCCCAGCACACTACCAGGCACTGTCACGTCGGCAGTGCAGCGAGGTAGACCGGGGCCAACCGCACGGGGGATGGCAACACCAACCCGGCCAGGTGGGCACCCGGCACAACAGGCCCAGGGACCCCCGACCCAGCCCGCAGGTAGACCAGGACCTGCCCAGAAGGGAAGCACCGCACCCCACCAGCGAGGGCAACCCACGGCAGCCCTACCAGGGAGACCTCAACGCAAGGCGAGTAGACCGGGGACCATCGCAGATGGGCACACCACAGCACATGGGCGAGGGTGGCACACGACTCCCCGGCGAGAGGGACCCCCGCCCAACGCAAGAAACAACCCGGCAACAACAACCCAACCCAGACGACCCCAACCACCAACTGACGGTAGACCAGGGACTAGGGGGAAGGGAAAGCCGACAACAACCCGGCCAGGGAGGCCTGCGCCAACCCGGCAGGGGAGACCTCCACCGACCCGAGGAGGCATCCCCACAACGACACCCCGACCAGGTCGACCACCACCAACCCGACGAGGAAGACCAACGCCGGCCCGGCCAAGGAGACCGGCGCCAACCCTGCAAGGTCGGACACCGCTACCCGAGCCAACACCACCCACAGCGGGCAGACCGGACCCAAGGACACCGGACCGAACCACCCTCCAGACCACAGCGGGCCGGGCCACAACAGAACCGCAGCCACCGGGAGACCGAGGAAGAGCAAGTGACAGCCGGGGTCTTACCGAGGGTAAGACGCTTTTCCCGGGTCGGAACCGAACAGCACCGCCGAGGCGAAAGATCCACAGGCCAGGAGGAAGACCACCAGAACCAGCCATTCCAGGTTTGCGGTCCGGCCGGAGGCGCTGAGGGTGACCCCGCACACTCGCCAGCCGAACTGAGCCCGGTTCCGGGGAAGGATCCAGGAGCCACAGAAACCCCGTCCGTCCAGGGCGGGGACACGGAAGAAATGAGACTGCGCAGGTCAAGTAGGGTGCCTAGGCGTCCTACGTACCTGCAGGACTACGTCACGTTTATTGACGAACACTGAACGTTTTTTTCTTTGGACTAGGGGGGAGGAGTGTTATGTCCTTATAAGGACATCCGCCCGGATTGGCTGCCAGCCACCGGGCGGGAAAGTTTGAATCCCTGTCAGGGGGCGGTGCGTCTGCCGGAGCGAATATAAGGAGAGCTCCGGCAGCGCACGCCAGTCTTGCTACTGTTGCTGTTCTAATAAAGTTACTGATGTAACGAGCTGGTCACGTCTTCATTCCTGCGCCGATCTAACAGTTTAGGTCAAGAACAAAAAATGTACTGTATTAAAAACGGAGCCAGTTTGGTCTAGCGGTTAAATCACTCAGGTTAGAAAGGAGGAGAACATTAGGCAGGGCATGGGCTTCAAAAATTTTAGCAAGGGGTTCTTTGCCTGGTTGCTGGGTGGACATGGCCATGGTGGGCATGGCCTAGTTGGCCTCCTGCACTATGATGGGGGGGCATTGTTGCCCTCCCCGGGCTCCGGAGGCTTTCCTAGAGCCTCCGGGAGGGCAAAAACAGCCTTTCCAGGCTCCAGAGGCCCTCTAGAGGCTGGAAACAGGCCTGTTTCCGGCCTTCCCAAACTTCCAGTAGGCCCGTTTTTCACCCTCCCTGAGCCTCTATGCGTGCCCTGCACTTACCTGCATCCAAAATGGGCCACGTGGGGACTTCTGGGAGGGGCAGGGCAGGGAAGGCGGGGCCAGCCAGGAGTGGGATTTGGGGTTCTCCGAACTGCATAGAATCTTAGCTAGAGGTTCTCACAAACCCCTGTGAACCCCAGCAGCCCACTCTTGACCTTAGCCATGAAAGCCACTGGCTGACCTTAGGTCTGCCACTCTCTCTCAGCCCAACTCACTTCACAGGGGTGTCATTGTAGGGAAAATAGGAAGAAGATGTGTTGGGCATGCCAGCATGAGTTAAAACAATTAATTTTTAAAAAATGATTGATTGATTGATTGATTGATTGATTGATAACAGTTAGAACAATTAACCAGTGGAATGATTTGTCTCCAGAAGTTGTGGGAGCCCCATCACTGAACGTCTTCCAGAAGAGACTAGACAGCCATTCGTCTGAAATGGTGTAGGGTTTCCTGCTTGAGCAGGGGGTTGGACTAGAAGACCTCCAAGGTCCCTTCCAGCTGTATTCTGATTGATTAAGTTATTTGTAAAAATAATAACGACAGGATACAAATAAACAAATCTCAATCTGAGTACGTACACCACAGCCCAAGATGGCACCTTACACATATCGGTAATTCATTTTAATGCAATTCATTAGTAAAAGGTTTGGAAAATATTCACTGCTACAGAATATTCCATGTTTTTTTTTTTATTCACTATATGTAAAAAAAGTAAAACTGTAGCATACAAGCTAAACCAGTTGCATTTTACAAAAGGATTATAATGCAATGACCATCATAATCTTCCTCTTTAATCATATATCTCTTTCCCAACACAGGCTGAACAGCCTTTTGGAATTTCATAAGCCATGAGAAAAGTATTATTTTCCTCCTAAATCCAAGATTATCTCACCACCATTTCAGATTTATAATATTTTGCCATTATTATCTTTAGGGTGTGGTTAGAGTTGATATGACCCATGGTAGGTTTGAGCATCTGGGGAGATTGAGAGTATACTCCCTCCCTCTGATCATTAGCCAATTCCAGCACAGCCATTTCTCTTGCAGTATTTGCCCCATTCCATTAATGTTTTGTTTCCTGAATTCCTCTCCTATCAATCATCTCCTCCCCTGGCTATTTTTGAAATCAAATTTTCTACAGGCTCTAAGGCAGATAAGGAGAGGAAAGCAGACTTTCACTGTTTTATTTGATGGGAGATAATGGTTTATTTTTTAAAGTCAGTATTTCTAAAATTCTAAAATGGTAACAATGGAAATTTTTTGTGCTGAAGTTGCAAGATAGCTTTTCCTTGCTGAAATGGCCTGAAAGTAATGGGAGACGTAATACTTGGAGTTATTATCTGTCAATCACACGCACTTCCCTACTCATGATTAGCCCCTGAACTTGCCCCAGTGGCTAGAGGTTTGGTTTTTATCACTGTATAGACCAGGGGTGAAATGCTACCGGTTCACACCGGTTCGGGTGAACAAGTAGTAAAAAAAAAGCTACCGAACTGTCCAAACCAGTATTTTCAACAATCAGCTATGCCGCGCGATTTATATTCGCTAGAAAGAAGAAAACAGCACAGCTGTTCCCCTCGCTGTTCTACTTACCTTCAAAAGGCTCCTGTTTCTGCACGAAGCGCAGGCAAAGTGTGCACTGCCCGTGCGCAGCATGCATTTGGCGTTCACTGCACACACACATGCAGCATGCGTTTGGCACTCACTGCACATGCGTGTGCAGCAAATAGGTGGCAACCCACGGAGGATTTCACCACTGGTACAGACCTAGCTGATACATGATCATGACCAGGTCTGTCTCCTTTCTCTCTAGAACTGATTCTGCCTCGATGTGTCTTTTTGTCTTTGTCTGTATTGTCCACATTACAAATATTGCTTAATTAATTATGAAAACAGTTTTGTAGGTGCATGTTTATGATTGGAAACCACTTTCCCATATGTTTATTTTCCATCATTTTGAATTTGTGGGATGGTTAGATGAGATGTGTGACGTGACACAAGGGGGAAAATATTCTTGAGAAGTTCAAGAAAAGTTCCAAAACTGTACAATTACATAATAATACAAATCCCATCCCATTCATACTACAGGGACCTTCCTACTTCATGCGCCTCCACTGAAGTGTGACATGCTAAAGAGGGATAGCAGCAAAGTCCACACAGAGAACCAATCACTTTGCTTATAACGAGTGGTACCAGTAATTCCTGATGACTGTCTAGGCAAGTCCCTGCAATTTTCTTGGCAAACGAGAAGTGTTTTCCCTTTGCCATTGAGACTGGTCCAAAGTTACCCAGCTGGTTTCATGCCTAAGGCAAGATTATTACTCACAGTCTTCTTGTTTCTAGCTTGGTGCTTTAACCACTACATCAATGTGGCTCTAATTGGATATTGTCCAACACATGAAGTTGGGGGATATTTATTTAGTCCAACTTTCTGACTTCAAAAGTAGCTAGGAATGTGCTTTGTGAATATCAGCAGAGCCAAGAAGTTTAAAGCTCTTTCACAAAAAAAGGTGTAAGAGTGTCTGATTTGCAAAACTAAAAACAACACGTCAGAAATTCCACTGAAAAATTTTTTCCCCATGAAACAGCTTTCATTATGCTAAACTGCTGCAGTCAGGCCAAACAAACAGGCAGAAATAAAATAAAAACTGAAATTTTAATCGAAGAGATTTAGGCTTGGGGAGCTGTAAAAATTTATTTCCTGGTAATTCCACAGCTTGTCAATGAGCCTGTGTGATACATGCAATCTGTTGAGATGTTACATTGGCTAGCTCTGTGGCAGCCTTTCTTCTATAATAAGAGATTTAGTGAGAAAAATGGAGATGGATGGCTGTCTAGTTCTCTGAAGGAATTAGAGATGATAAAATGATAAGTTGAGAAGATGAGATAAATTTATTATCAAGGTTTACTTTATTTAGATACAAAAATATGATGCAAAGATCCAGTACACCTCAAATCTAAGACAAGATGCAAATACAGATTTAAGGTAGCAGATATAAAACTAAAATCTACATCTATACAAGTAAACTATTGCACACTTTTCCAGCAACTACATGAAATTTGGTGACTTTCTTAAAAGCTGAAGAATTGCAATCGGACAAAGAAAAAGCTAAATAAAACTCAACTACTCTATCAAGCATTTGAAATATGATATGCATTATATAAATGGTGGAGGAAATATTTACAGTAGTGTAAGAGCAATGCAAATACACGTGCCACACAAACACACCCAATATTATTTCACCAGTTTCACTTGGACAAAGGTGCTGCCAGATGGTGATGTTACGGAATCTTCCTTTCAACAAAGACAATGCTCATTGAAACTATTCTTTATTGCTTCATAGAAACTCATAGAGATGAGAAACATATCTTATCTCAAACATCCATCCCATCCTAAGGCGTGGGTCATTAGGGGACTGGAGGCTAAAAAGAATGGTTGCAGGAACTGGGCATGGCTAGTCTAGTGAAGAAAAGGACCAGGGGTGATATTATAGCAGTGTTCCAATATTTGAAGGGCTGTCACAGAGAAGAGGGGGTCAAGCTATTTTCCAAGGCACCTGAAGGCCAGACAAGGAATGATGGATGGAAACTGATGGAGAGATTCAATCTAGAAATAAGGAGAAATTTTATGACTGTGAGAACAATCAACCAATGGAACAGATTGCCTTCAGAAGTTGTGGGAACTTCATCAATGGAATCCAGGGGTGGATTCTACTTACCTTTACTACTGGTTTGTAATGGGGCTGCGTGCGCGCTCTTCTGTGCATGCACAGAAGCTTCTGAGCATGCGCAGAAGCGTTCTGATGACATCGGGGTCAGTGGACGGAGCCTCCCGTTGGTTTTACTACTGGTTCAATCTTTGTACCATGCTCGTTCCTCTGGGCCTTTCAGCACTGGCCTCTCTGGAATAGCCATACTCTGGGTGAGGGAGAACTCAGATTGCTGTTCAGTTGGCTTTGTGTCTTGAGCAGCTACAGACACAAATAGTAGTTGGAAGAGGGAGCTGTGTTTGCAATGGCCCTGTGTGGGCCACTGAAGTACAATAGGCCACTTTGGGCCCAATGTTTTTTTCCCAGAGATATCAAGAACGCAAAACCATAATACTTAGTTTTTGATCAGCATGCTTTTCCAGGCAAAATAAAATCTATCCTATACAACTAAAAGTTCACACCAAAATAGACTCTTTTGTTTGTTAGATACTATTTCTACAATGCAATTTTATCTACATGAGTGAGAAGATGGCCTGTAAGAACATCAACTGAACCATTTCAGCCAATCCATAATCTTTATAAGTGGGTTTCTAAATCCTGCAAATAACGGAACCAGTACTTGGTTTCATGTATCTTAACTGAAGATTGGATATAACTGTGAAACTGTAGGAATATCTAAACAAGAATTGCAAAACAGCTCTGGATTTCTCAGGCATTTTAGGAAGGTGGAATATGTGGTAGATCATTAATATTCGTTCTCCAAATGTCTTTTTATTAAGATGACCTGTTCAAGCTGAGGAGAGAAGTATAAATGATTCAAATAAACAAATATACACATGATAGTATATTGACATCGGATAAAACAGTATTGTGTGTATCTATGTGACACACAAATGAGCATGCAATGATGAGAGGACTCTATAAAGTCTCTCATTCACACAACATAACAGCAATCTGGGGTGAGGTAAAACAACAGGAACATTCCAGCATCGCACCAGTATTGTCAGCAACCCACTTCTATTTCATGCCAGCAACCCACATCTATTTCATGCGAAAGACATGCAGCTTTGAGAATACAAAAAAGGTTTTCACAGACATTTGTATTATGTATAACACACACACACATACACACAAGTAGGAAACAATCAATCACAGTACATGAAATCACTAAAACAGGCCATCATTTCTTAAGTACAGGAACCCTATCAAGTTTTGCCAGTCTACTCCCTTGCTCATACAATACAGTCCTATTTTGAGATACAGTGCATCAGGTAGGTTGTATAGATTTCCCAATGTGTAATTAATCCTCAGTTGACTAATTATCATAACAAGGTAGTCTCTTTAAATTGCAGTAAAGACACACAAAACATCTTCTGCAAAAATAAAGGAGCTCTGTCTAAAACAAGTAATCCTGTACTGTAATCCACTTAACTGAGAGCAAGTGCTACCTCAGTGAACTTTCAGCTCAAGGTGGGGAAGTAATTAAGGGTGTCTTACTGCAAAGAGTACATAGCAACTAAAAAAAAGAAAACAACAAAGATGTACAGTGCAATTTTATACATTTGCCTTTCTCATCCTGATCCCTCCATTTTACCATCTTACCAGGCATTCTCACTGAAAAGCTGACTGACATGAATTTCCCTCCCCTCACTTGTGACTGGATCAAAGACTTTCTGACGGATCATCCACAAACAGTAAGGGTTGGTTCATTTACATCTGAGATTCCCCTCAGGGCTGTGTGCTCAGCCCCTACCTGTACTCGCTGTATACACATGACTCAGTGGTGAAATGTAAAATTTGTTACTACTGGTTCTGTGGGTGTGGCTTGGTGGGGGTGGTAATGTGACTGGGCGGGCGTGACCAACTTTTTTTTTTTACTTTTAAAAGCATTTTTTCTACAACTTCTTCGGCCGAAGAGGTTGTAAAAAAATGTTTTAAAAAGCCTCTGATGATCCCAGCTAAGTTGCCTGATCAGCAGAGGCTTTTTTTTCTTTTAAAAACATTTTTTCTACAACCTCTTCGTCCAAAAAGGTTGTAAAAAAAATGCTTTTAAAAGCCTCTGCCAATCAGGCAACTCAACTGGAATCGTCAGAGGCTTTTAAAAGCATTTTTTCTACGACCTGGAGTTGTATTTTGAAAATTTGATTTTAAAAATTAAAAAAAAAAGCCTCTGATGATTGCGCGGCTCACCTGGGCATGGGGGCGGGGCAGGGATTTTTGCTACCAGTTCTCCGAACCACCCTCCTCCATTGCTATCGGATCAGGCAATCCGGTCTGAACCGGGAGCATTTCACCCCTGACATGACTGCATATCCTCTGATCCACTCAACATCATAATAAAGTTTGCAGATGACACAATGGTGCTGGGTCTCATAACTGGAGGTGATGAATCAGCATACAGGAAAGAAGTCCAGAAGGTATCCGCATGGTGCTCAAAAAACAACTTACATCTAAATACTAGTAAGACAAAGGAGATAGTGCTAGATTTCTGGAAGCACAGAGAGGAACCTACCCCACAGTATATCGAGGGGGGCTATGTGGAGAGGGTTTCCTCTTTTAAATTCTTGGGAGTGTTTATTAGTCAAGATCTCACCTGGAAAAACAACACGTTGCTGGTGGTTGGCAAGGCCCAACAGAGACTTCATTTCCTTAGAGACCGGTGAAAAAATCAGGTGAAACAACGGCTGATTACCTCTTTTTATTAGTCCATGATAGAAAGTGTCCTCACATACTGCATTAAGAATGGTACACTGGTTTAACTGCTGCAGACAGTAAGGCACTACAGAGGGTGATCAATTTGGCACAAGAAACCATTGGTTGCCCCCGAACACCAGTGGATGACATCGCCAGGTCTCGCTCCTTTAGCAGACTAAGGAAGATACTCAGAGATGATTCACACCCTGGTCAGTGTCTCTTCGCACTTCTACCATCAGGCAGAAGACATCAAAGCGTAGCCAGCAGAACGAATAGATTTAAAAATAGTTTCTATCCTTGGGCTGTCAGACTATTAAACACAACCACAGTCACTCCACGCACAACCAGATACGTATGACTAGGCTAAAACCAATTTCGTTGTATACATGATGTACAATGACAATAAAGGCTATACTATACAAATGTGGTTGGATTAGAACTTTGATCTGGAATTAGTTAAGTGGCAACCTAGCCTGTTTGGAGACTGCCATATTGAAGAGGGAATCTATACATTTCTTTTTAAAGAAAGGGGAATGGACTCTTGGTGACTTTGTGGACTTGTCCAGATGATTTTCATGACAAGAGTATGGAAGTAGCTTGCCATCATGTTTCTCCAGCTTCCTAGCCCAGCCCATGGGAAGACCAGAAATTTTTTTTGGTCTCCTACCCAAGTAGTAATCATGTCCAACCCTGTAAGTTTTTGGAGATCAGCCAACCAGATTTACTGAGAAATACCGATTACAGTATTCATAGTACTCACACCCAAATGAACGTGGGGTTGCAATCTTCTTATCTATCCCTATGCAAGCTGTTGTTGTTGTACTTGCAGCGTTGCATCTCTCCTACCTTAGTCAGCAACCTTAAACACTCAAAGAGCCATTTGGACCCATTTCCCACAGAAAAGAAAACACCGGGAGCCACAAAACGCTTTTGACATCTAAAATGAAGATACCACTACATATATCATTTTTTACCTTTATGCTAGGTATAAAAAAACTATATAGTGTGTTGCATTTATGAAATCAATGAACTGCTACAGAGAAAATTAATTTTTATTACTGCATGCAACAAAAACATTTTGAACTCCAAAAAAAAAAAAAAAAGATTGGTCAAAAACCTCAATAAATTGCATGCCGGCAGGTTTCTCACATTGGCAGTTGTGATGCATATTTTGAGCAACAGGGAACCGCAGCAGAGGAATGAAAGAACCACATGTGACTCCAGAGCCGCGGGTTGCAGACCCCTGGCCTAGGCCAGCATTGACATCAACACTTTTCCAGGGAATTAGCCAGGTATACTAGTTATTCATTCAGGAGAGAGCTGGGTTGTTTTCTAAATTTCGAGTCATGCCACTAAATCGAGGAGAAGTGTTTTATTAACAGTGTATGATTACATTTGAATAAAAATTTATTAGAATGCAGAGAGTAAGTAGAACTGATTTAAGGGTAGCTGAGGGTAAATTTGGTTCTGCTTACATTACAGATCATCCTTCTCCAAACTGGTACCTTCTGGTTGCATTGGGTCACAAGTTATGATAGTCATACCTACTAAGAAAGATGGAAGGTGCATTTGGACAGTAATAGATTTGGGAAGATTATTGTAAAATATCAGTCTAATAAGTGGCAGCTTTCTATTAAGTTCAGAAAAGTAAATATACAAAATAGGAGTTGGGAAGGTAATGGCTATTTGAAAAATAAAGCATTAAAATTTTTTTGACAGATGGGACGACTGCTCTAATAACATGGATAGTAGTCCACATCTCATTTATGCAGATCTGCACATTTCTAGAGAGTAGCACTTGACACTATAGCATGTAGTTGCAGTCTCTTTTTTCAAAATATCCAAATACTGTAAAAATCAGTAAGTACCGAGAACGTCATTCAAAAAGAAAGTCATCCCACTGGAGTTTTTTGTTAATGATTTTGGAAGACATAATTTTGGAGAGAACTTAATAAAATGGGTAAGATCATTTTACATTTCCCAAAAAACCACAAATGATTGTTAATGGAACTCGTTAAAAAATCCTGCGAGATTTTTTTTTAAAAAAAGGAACAATACAGGGATACCTTCTGTCTCAGCCGTTGTTTATTTTGGTTCTTGAAATACAGAATAGAGATATAAAACAAAGAGGAGAAATTGTGGGAGTAAAGTTTTTTTTTTAAAAAAATTGTAAACTAAGAGCTTTTGCAGATGACTTAGTGTTGGTTATGGAAGTTCCTTTAAAGAGAATTGAAATATTAATGGAAAATTGCAGGTTTCAAGATTAATCAACAGAACTAAAAAATGTTAACAAAAATATGAAAGTCGAAGATCAAACAGAACTGATGAATAAATGAGTTTTAAGATTGAGAATATAATAACATATCTGGGTATCACTGTTACAGATATGAACTGTTATTGCAAAATAATAGCACCAAGACATGGAATGAAGCAGTGATGAAATCTAAAATTTGTTACTACTGATTCTGTGGGTGTGGCTTGGTGTGGTGGTGGTGGGGTAATGTGACTGGGTGGCGTGGCCAACTTTTTTTTTTTTAAACTTTTAAAACCATTTTTCTACAACCTCTTCGGCTGAAGGGGTTGTAAAAAAAAATGCTTTTAAAAACCTCTGACGATCCCAGCTGAGTTGCCTGATTGGCAGAAGCTTTTAAATTTTTTTCGGCCAAAGAGGTTGTAGAAAAAATGCTTTTAAAATTTTTAAAAAAGCCTCTGATAATCACGCGGCTCAGCTGGGCATGGGTAGGAGGGGGGCAAGGATTTTTGCTACCAATTCTCCGAACCACCTGCCTCCATCGCTACCAGATCGGGCGATCTGGTCTGAACCGAGAGCATTTCACCCCTGGAATGAAATTAGAAAGACATGTTAGGATGAGAAAAACAGATACTGCCATTGCTGGGGAGAATTTTTGTGATAAAAATGAATACCTTACCTAGAATTATGTGTTTCTTTCAGATAATTTCTGATGTACCATTGAAGCAGAAAGATATGTGTAAATTTGTGTGGTTCTGGAAAAACCATAAATTAAATATAAAATATTACATAGAAATTGTTGAGAACATATAAAAGTGCTTCAGATTTATGTTAGAAATGTGAATGACAAGAGGGGACAATTTATCATGTTTGATGACCATGTAAAAGAACTAGAAAATTCTGGGTTCAAAGACACAAATACTTCAAACTTTAAAATTCAGAGGATTTTAAAGATTAATATACAACTGAGACCAGGTTTTTTCTTTTGTGATTGATGAACAAACAGCTGGAAAAAAAATATGGAATTTGTTTTTGTACATGACAACAGCCTGGAGAAGTCGCAACTCACATCCTATCATTCAAAGATCATCTGGTGAATTGGCCCTCTGGTGAATTGAAGATATTATAGCCTTGCTTTCTGTGGCCCTCAACTACATACATACATACAATACATATATTAGAAGTGAGATTGATAGCTGCCAAAATATTGCCCATCCTGAAACAGACTATAGAATAGAATAGAATAGAATAGAATAGAATAGAATAGAATAGAATAGAATAGATTTTTTTTATTGGACACACAAGGAATTTGTCTTGGTGCATATGCTCCCAGTGTACATAAAAGAAAAGATATGTTCATCAAGAATCATAAGATACAACGCTTAATGATAGTCATAGGGTACAAATAAGCAATCAAATCATACTAGGAAACAATCAATATAAATCGTAAGGATACAAGCAACAAGGTTACAGTCATATAGTCATAAGTGGAAGGAGATGGGTGATGGGAACGATGAGAAGATTAATAGTAGTGCAGACTTAGTAAATAGTTTGACAGTGTTGAAGGAATTATTTGTTTAGCAGAGTGATAGAAAAAACTGTTCTTCTGTCTAGTTGTTCTGGTGTGCAGTGCTCTATAGCATCGTTTTGAGGGTAGAAATTGAAACAGTTTATGTCCAGAATGTGAGGGGTCTGTAAATATTTTCACAGCCCTCTTTTTGACTTGTGCAGTATACAGGTCCTCAATGGAAGGCAGGTTGGTAGTAATTGTTTTTTCTGCAGTTCTAATTATCCTCTGAAGTCTGTGTCTGTCTTGTTGGGTTGCAGAACCAAATCAGACAGTTATAGAGGTGCAGATGACAGACTCAATAATTCCTCTGTAGAACTGTATCAGCAGCTCCTTGGGCAGTTTGAGCTTTCTTTCTGGCGCAGAAAGAACATTCTTTGTTGTGCTTTTTTGATAATGATTTTGATGTTAGGTGTCCGTTTTAGATCTTGTGATATGGTAGAACCTAGAAATTTGAAGGTCTCTACTGTTGATACTGGGTTATCTAGTATTGTAAGAGCTGGAAGTATGGAAGTATGGAACTAATAAAGCATTAGTTCAATAATACACTGATAAAACAAATCAGAGGGCATTTGGTTACTGGCTCAACTCTTTGAAATGAATGAAGTTTATCCTAGAATCAGTGTTTAGGATAAAAGCCAAAGTGTTCAAATTTATAGCTGCAATATATCTGGCTTCATTGTCTAAGAACTCTTTCCCTGTGGAATTGGATTTCATCATAGTATATGCAAATAAATGGCATGCAACTTTTTGACGCAAGTACCATTTCCTAGAAAAAAACAGCTCTTCTGTAATGAATTGAGTCAACTTTGAGCAAGTCAGTTTAAGTAAACATTTATCAAGGATTTTTAAAAAAATAAATGCCCTTATTTTCTTTTTCCCATTCATGACCATGTCAAGTAGATTATATTCAGAGTTACCTTAAGAAACCTTATCAATCTTTTTGCCTTGCAAACCTTATGGACTAACATGTCAGTCAAAGGAGTAAATGGACATTTGCATGTCTGTCTACATAACAATATCATGCCAATGGGATTATACCAAGTGCTAAATAATTATTATTAGGAACTCCTTGACTAAACTCCATGCCATCTTGTAGAATTATAGCTCCCAAGAGAGTTATTCATGGAAGAAGGAATAACAATTTTTTTACTGATTTATAGTTTGTCTTTTGTCCAAGAATTTAAGGTACCTTATCCAGGAAATTCACTTCATTGTACACACCCAATAAATCTGATATAAATTGATCTCAAAAAAAGCAATTAGCCTAAAGTTATCCAGGGAGCTTTCATGACTGATCAGATATTTGAATCTAGATCTCCTAGTTCTAATCCAACCCATTGACTGCAATATCACTGACTCTAAATCCTTGAAGTCTGAATGGCATGTACTGTATACGCCAGTTGAACATTATGGTACTATCAGAGGTGGTATTCGGCAGGTTTTGATCAGTTCTGGAGAACTGACAGCAGAAATTTTGAGTAGTTGGGAAAATCGGTAAATACCACCTCTGATTGGCCCTGCCCCCAATCTATTCTCTGCCTCCCGAGTCCCAGCTGATCAGGAGGAAATGAGGATATTGCAGTAATCTTCCCCTGGAGTGGGGTGAGAATGGAGATTTTACAGTATCCTTCCCCTGCCACGTCCACCAAGCCATGCCATGCCCACCAAGCCACACCCACAGAACTGGTAGTAAAAAAAATTGAATCCCACCACTGGGTACTATGTCTAAATCTCATCTGAAAAAAAGGGTAACTTCTGTTAGGGTGAGTAGCTGAGGATGCTACTCAAATATTTAGTGTGCTTTATGTGCAACTCAGTTCTTAAGGCTTCATCTCCAGAATGTCTCTTATAAAGCTTTTATTGTGATTTTGTCCTGTCTCATTTGCAGAATTTTACTGGAAGTCTAGATATTACTGCCTTTGTTTTCTTATCCTTTCACTGTTTATGATACCATATTACTTTTAGTTTTGAATTTTTCAAGAAATCTGTTAGAATGAAAAATTGGAATAACTGCATAAGGATTGGTAGTTGAAATACTCAATAACCCAACTGCAGTGATCTATCTATGATCAAAATATTCAAGATAGCAAGTGTAACAGTGCAACTGAATCACATAAAAACAGCTAGTTTCAATCGGTTGCAATATTTTGCTCCATATCTTTTGGTCCATATCCTGTGGACACTCCAGATGAGTAACTTAATAGTAAGTTTGGAATGTGGCTAACTTTGCCTTGGCTCCAAAACCATGTACAGCTGGCTAGAAAAAACAGCATTTCAGAAGAAAGCAATCAGACAATACTTCTATTCCGCTGCTTAGAAGACTTCTTATTTGCATCTATGTCATCCAAACATTTTAATGTTTTTTCCCAAATGCCTAGAAATCTAATTCCCCCAATATTTCTCAACTGGATGAATAAATAAAAAAAAGGTTGGAGAGAGAAAAAGTTGTAGCCCCAAGCATCTGGAAAATGGTGGGTTCAAAGAGACTAAGTTACAATGCCTGTTCTTTGGGAGTTACATTACAGTTGTACTTCCTGGAAATTTAAGTAAACTTGAAACAATGCCATTGAAGAAAAGCAACTTAGTTTAACTAAAATAGAAGCAATCTATATCTGATTTCTGTACATTTTGTCTTCTATGTATACTTATACTTTATGTATTTATTGTAACTGATTTTTTTTCCTTTTTACAAAAGTAAAAACATACCCTCTCCTTTTCCATGAAATCATCTCACAACCTACGGTATATGGTATGTGACAATGTAAGACCACTGAAGAGAAAATATGTTGTAATGGCATTGGAATAGGAAATGAATAGTTTATTTTTAAAAAATATAGAGGCAGAAAGGAAAGCCTTGTTTTCACAAACTACATGAAAAAATAACATTACCTGTGATAGGTGATTATGGAGAATAGATGAGAATACTTATTTTGTGTGCCAAACAAGCGTAATACACGTTGCAAACCTATTTATAAAATTAAATTTATCCTGAAGTAAATTAAAGTCTTATCTAGGACTTAAAGTCCTAGTTAAGATTTTTATGAGTCAGGAAATGTATTAGAAATAATTTACTATTTTTCTACAATACCTGTTCTCCATTATTGGTAAAAAAACAACTGATTTTGCAACATACAATTCCTGATTAGAGAAAGTAATTGTGAGAAATTCAGTTACTAAACAAAATTAGAACTACTTATGATGTTTTGTTTCATTAAGACACTTAAAACAGAGCGTTTGAAGGAGATAAATACCCAGATTAAGCCAGTTTTGATATTTAAATTTAAAAGCAACAAAAAATAATTTACTTCGAGATAAATTTAATTTTATAAATAGACTTACAACTTGTATTATGCTTGTTTGGCACACAAAATAAATATTCTCCACTTCCAAATATATCTTTGTATTATTTCTTAGAGACAGTTCTTGCTCACGCCCGCAAGAACACAATATTTTCACTGAATATAAAGTTAGCAATATTCTACTTTTTGCAAAGAATATGAGTAAACTATGAAGTAGAATATTATTGCTAACTTTATATTCAGGAGTAATTATTTATGTGCCTGCCTGTCAAATATTTATGTAAGCTTAAAGATAGGATATAAATGAAATAATAAAAGAATAGAATTAAAATAATTGAATAAATAATGCAAATTATCATTACTTTCCACAAAGCTAAGATGCTGGACATTTAATATTTTCAAAATATCAAAACATATTCAAATATCAAAATATATTCTTCCCAACAAACTGCTTCCAAAAGCAGACAAACTGCTGTGGATAAATCTACAAAAGAGGACTGCAAGCCAATAGCTCCTTTTTAATGGGAAGTAATTAAGATGTGTTAAGTTTCCACATGGTCACAATAGGCTCATTCCATGCAGCACCAATTTTGTCTTTTAAACTGAAGATGTGAAGAAGTGAATAGAGAACCTTTTGAATCCCATGAACTGTTTTTACGAGAAATTTCCCCAATGTGACATCATTGAGAATCATTAATACCAACAGCATCATTCCCAATCAGTATGTTTTGCTCCATCTTTGTGTCAGGTTTAACAGTTGCTGCTAATGTCCAACGAAAGGAAGCTAACTTTTTAAATAACAATCACCAGAATTTTAACTTTTTCTCATACTGATTTTCCCCTCCCAATGAAAGCTTCATCCCCTTGGAGGAGTAACACGATGCTTCTCTGCTCAGATAAGAAGAGCGCCTTCCTCCCGTTGCTAAGCAACCGTCTCCTCTTTCTCACCAGAGGACCTACAGCCGCACTACCCTCACCCTGCAGTCAGCAGTGGACTCCTATTGGGCGCCAGGTTCTGACGTCACGCACTCCATTACCGGCCTGGGCTTCAGAGAAGCGCCAATTGGCCACCCATTCTCTGGCCACGCGGCGTCACTTTCTCACACCACCCCCGCCCTTTTTTTTTTCATTTCGCTTCGCTCATTGGCGGCAAAAGATAAGAGGGCGAGGCTTCGAAGCACCGGCTTCTGACAGGGCAGAGGGAGCTGCCACTCACCGGTTTCGAGTAGCAGCCGAGGCGGCGGGGCTGGTTTAAAGGCGCATCTCCAGAACTGTTGCCTTCCAGAGCTACCGATTCGGCGATTGAGGTTTGAAGGCGAGCCGTTGCTGCACACAGGTGGGTTGGACCTGGAGGGAGCGGTGACATCATTATTATTATTATTATTATTATTATTATTATTATTATTATTATTATTATTATTATTATTATTATTATTATTATGGTTATGATTATTAAGTGTGCTACTTGTATGGTCCCAACAAAGCAGTCATCTCCACCTCTTTATAAATTCTCAATGGGATTCACTTTCAGAAAACCTTGAATGCATAGAATGAAAAAGAAAAGAAAAAGAAGAGTTGAATGGATAGGTAGGGGATTGCCTTTTGAGAGAGGATTCTTCCGAGATTATGTATGGAGTTATATAAAATTAGATGGGAGTCCTCTTCTAAACCTTTGGCTTGTTTGCTTGGTTAAGATTGGGTTGTTTGTTTTTTTTTTGTTCTTGCTTTCTTTGGTTTTCTTGAAGGACAATGTAAAAAATGTGTGAGTATGTGAATTTATTCTAAAAAGACCACCAGAGATCCCAGATATGATGAATCCCAGATATGGGATATGGGATTTACTAATCACAAGGCGAGTTTGAGATTAAGGGAAGCTTTTTTTTTTTATGCAGTAGGTCTCTGGTGCATGCTCACCTTCCCTGCTTCCTCCTGGGAATCCTGTCTCTATGATTGTGAGTCCGCTGAAGAACCCAAGGATAACCCGCAGAGGGATATAGAGCAAGTGATGGGTGTGAAGAGTCAGTCGTAACCTGAGCTTTTAATAATTATGCTCTTAATACAAAGGTATTTATTTGGAGATGGTGGAGTAGAACATGTTCACAGAGTGTGAAATGATTTGCTCAGCCACTTGCCTTGCACCCTGGTAGGGGTTAGGTTTTACTGCAAAACTCAAGTCATTCACCCCATTCAGGGGCGTGGGTTGTCTGAGAGAGCTGCCTGCATCTCTTGCTTAAAATCTTCTTTTAGGCAGCATAGCAACAAGAAAATTGGTTTGTCTTAAGTGGGCAGAGGCAGCAATTTAAACAGCTTACTTATGACTGTTGCCTTAGATCTATTCTTTCCCACAGAGACTGAGGGAAGGCAAGTAGGTCGTGGGAGTGGCATTCTTTTGTCACTGACTTGCCTGCCTTCTCTCTGGGTGCCCTGCCCAAACAAAATCCAGAAGCGGTTTCACTCCTTGAAAATATTAGCCACTTGGCCAGTTGTGCAAATAAATAAATTGTGCTTCCCCCTTCCTTCTCATGAATTTTTGTCAAATAACCAATGAAGAAGATAATGATTAGGACAGACTTTTCAACCTTGGCAACTTTTAAGAGGTGTAGACCAGCTCCCAGAATTCCCCAGCCAGTAAAGGAATTGCACTCCTTCAAATTCAAAATCCATGATCCCCCACCCTCACATTTGATAATGTCAAAGGGGGGAAAAAAGAGGTGTCTTAGTTGAATGCATTAAAGTTGTTCAAGATACAACAATTAATATTAAAAAATTTACAAAAAATTAACAGAAAAGAATTCTTACAAATCGTATTGGATTGAAACAAGTATAAAGATATTTGGCTGTTTAAATATAATACTAGAGTCAGGTCAGAGGTTGTCTTAAAACAGCCAAAGTATTAAGAATTGGCAGTTTAAATAAAAAAAAATATTTCTAATTTGAAACAATCAATCTGGATTCATAGTATGAAGAAATTTAAATATGATCCTTGCTTGACTCATTTTTACCATACGTTATATTATCCACTCCTAGAGTATGTTTAGTTTGGTGACTGAACTTTCACCGATTGGGTTCATATAATACATTAAACCTTGTATGCTCATATGGTTCTTAATACATTATGTGAGCCCAGCACAACCTGTATAATTGGATTGTCATTTGGAACAGCTGTCTTAGTTGAAGGGTAAAATTATGAACAGATGGTTAGATGAGGAGGATGAAGATTAGCTCCCCACTATATCTGTGAAACTAGTGAATGTTCTGTATTTTTCAACCAACATATAATAGTCCAACTACCAAACTTTAGGATGCCTCTGACTAAAATAGCCTCCACCAGTTCTACTTAGGGAATTTAGAATTTCACCGGAATACAACTTGCAATTTTCTTGGCAGCTTTATAGAAATAGTCTGAGGTTGGTTGCCTTCTACCAGGAGATTTGTTTTTTCTTCACAGTGCGTGATGGGGATACAATTCAATGCATTTTTCTCAGATGGATTAAGTGTTTCAGAAGGCTACTAGACATCTGTGATTTCTTTTATCTAAAGTAGGAGGAAGGGGTGCTGGGTGGCCAAGCATGTTATTGGTTCCAGAGTGAATGTACAACTTTTCCTTAAATTCAAAGAAGCTGAACAGAACATTATACTGGGGATTGGAATGGTAATTAGCCATTAGATTAACTACACTTCCTCACTGCTTAATGAAATATACCAAGACTTAATCTCCATAGGATGAAAATGGAAGCTGGACACTTTTATTATGATGACTTTGGTAGAAATGTCTGCTAGTTCTAGGGATATCCGTCCCTATCTACAGATCTGATATTATTTCAGGCATCATTTTGTTCATCTCTTTGGAAAGATTACACTAGCAAAAAAAGAACTCTTATGTGAACCAGCAGTACTGAGATCAGTGAGGCACACTAACTGGACATCTGGTACTTTTTAAGAAATTCAGAACTGTATTAGCTGTTGGGATTTACTTGTAAATAAATCTGCTACAGTTGCACTGTTGCAATTTATCTCCTTGATTTTGGCAGAGCTTAGTAACAGTAACTCCGTGTCCAAAAATGTCCCAAGATCTCACTAATACGGTCCACTGTTTAAATTTCTAAAATTTTTAGGGTGGTTGAATTTTAAGGTGTGTCCCTTTCTGGCTAATGTTTTTGGAAAAATTTAAATTTCACCAAGCAGAATGACATCATAAGTTGTTCAGTCTCTATTAAAAATAAATGGGTTCTTTCTAGTTACACCTAAGTTCTTCTAAATTGCATTGATGTCACTGAGAGATCTCTGCATATGTTTAAGTCCTTCCAATTGAAAACAGACTTAGAAGAAAGTAGCTTCAATGTGTGCTTTTTTTTTTTCTAGCACACTGATCCTGGCTTGCTTGTTAGTCAAATAGCTAAAAGAATAATGTAAAGATCCTATGATGTATTCATTTAGCAAATTTTCTATTCCCTTCCACTGCTCTATTTGTTCCCTATAATATGCAATTTATTTTTTTTAGGAAAACACAAAGGGAATAATTTTAAATATAGGAAAAGCTCCACAATCCACAAGAAGGCAATAATTAGTTTCAAGGTCATAAAAAAGTGTGCAGGCTCTTAAGAAGCAGCCTTTATTGGTCAAAATTGTAAATATGGCCATTATAAAAGGCTTTCTGATGGGAGGGAGAAAATTTGCATTCATCGTTCAGTATTTTTAAAATTGTTTTGGTGTGAAAGAGAAACATTAGTTTGCCAATTATTTAGGAACTTTTCCAGAGGGGATAATTGTAAGAATGTGTGAAAAGAAGAAAAAATAGAATTTTGTGGGCTCCTAAACAATTTATAAATTGTGATTTATAAGACTTTGTAAGACTTTGCTACCCCATAGTGTATTGCATGAGGCCCCCACAAAACTGTATTTTTATGAATGACATCTTGAGTTTCTTACATAATGAATGATTTTAGCCAAATGTCATACATACTTGCATACCTGACAGTTTGGAGAAAAAGCTTTTTTCCCCTCAAAACTTACTACTCTTTTAATTTGACTGACTTGATTCATGCCTCATTCTATTATTCGACTTCTTTAGTTGAGGTATGTCGTGTTTTATAAAAATTTGAACTTAGCTTCCACAAACCATGGTTAAAGGAGCAAAGTCGAAAAGCAGGTTGAATTCTACTTTCCTTTTTCTGAAAAGGAAAGGAGATGCTACATAGATTTAATGATCCAGTATATCTTAGAGAAATGTTAAAAAAAATAGGTCCTCTTGGGTAGACTTGAAACAGCGACACCTTGTGGTTTTCTGTAGTGATAAAAATAGAGCTAAAGTAAGTTAATTCTTATTAATAGTATTAAGTATGGATTAAGTAATGGCTTACTGGTAATTCAGAATCAGAGTGCTATAATTATTGTAAAGCATGAATGAGTGAAAGAAATATATATACCTGGAGATCCCCAAATCTGGCTTCTTTACAGTTGACTTCCTGGGCTTATCATATGAATGGACAGCCGACTATGTTGTACATATCGGTTCCAAACTGATGAATATCTGATTTTGTACTTTCAGACATACACAAAATTAAATTTGGTTTCATAACCACAACCTTCTACAGTTTTAACACATTATTTTTTTATTGGCAATTGACCTGATACCTACTACACTATTGCATTTGTGGGGCTTGCAAAAAAATAATAAAAAATAAAAATCTAGAGCATGACAATGAGGGAACAAGATCAAATTTGTCTGGCCTTTCCCCCATGCCTGATCAGGGTGGATTTGATTTAAATCGAGTTGATTTAAATCCCGATTTAAATCATGATTTAAATCACTAGTAAAAAGGCTTGATTTAAATCAACTCGATTTAAATCATAATTTTTAAAGAGCAACTATCATCTCTGCTACTCTTTGACCCACTGTTGACTCACCGATAGTCCCAGTGTTGCAGAATATACATCCTTGTGCTACATAACTAAGCTCCATTTCATGCTGAATAAACTAAATTATTTACGTATCTTAAATAGAAAACTATCTTACGATAGATTTTTACCCCAAAAGTTTTTTATTAAAATAAATTTGATAAAAATCAAAAAAATCCGATTTAAATCAAAAAATCCGATTTAAATAAAAGAATGGTTTTTTAATTTTTTTTTTTTTAAAAAATCATTGATTTTTATCCACCTTGTGCCTGATACATACAGAAACTGGACAACCTATCTCTTCACTCAGGCCTTTGGTGAGCTTGATAGAAGCCCCCTACTCTTCTTTTTGTCCCACTGGCTTGTTATCTCTGCCATCTTTTTTCTTTTGTGCTGTTTTCCTGTTTTAATGTTTTAACAATTTGTAAGCCGCCCAAAGTTATAGGGAGTCAGAAGGCCTATACATTTCATAGGTAAAAGGTAAAGGTTCCCCTCGCACATATGTGCTAGTCATTCCCGACCCTAGGGGGGGCTGCTCATCTCCATTTCTAAGCCAAGAAGCCAGTGCTGTCCGAAGACGTCTCCATGGTCATGTGGCCAGGATGACTAAGTGCCAAAGGTGCACGGAACGCTGTTACCTACCCACCAAAGGTGGTCCCTGTTTTTCTACTTGCATTTTTACGTGCTTTCGAACTGCTAGGTTGGCAGAAGCTGGGACAAGTAATGGGAGCTCACCCCATTACACGGCACTAGGGATTCGAACCGCTGAACTGCAGACCTTTTCGATAGACAAGCTCAGTGTCTTAGCTACCGCGTCCCTTACATTTCATAAATTGTTCTTATTCAAAGAAGACTATTATAATTATCACTATTGAGATAATGGATATGCACAAAATAGCGAAGAAGTAATTTTAGAGCAGAAGATTAATACTTTTAACAAGCAAAATGGGCTTCAAAATGGAAGTTTCTCATTCAAATGCAGACTTAAAGATTGGGCTATGCTTCATTGGAACCGGAAAGAAAAGACTGCCTTTCTGCTATTCCAAGCCACTTTGTTCCACTCTCTATGTCTGACATTTTTACAAGTTGTGTTGAGTTATGGTTTGCTGACTTGTGACTTTATCAGCTATGAGAACTACCCTGTTTTGGTGAGAGGAACAGGAGCTAGAAAACAATGTTTTTCCTTCACGGCTCCAACATTTTTAAACAGTCTTCCTCCAGAAGCTAGGTTTTCCTCTTCAGGTATTAAACACCAAAAGTATTGTGTTTCATTTACTGCTGCTTATTTTGATTGGATTATATTTTTTTATGCTGTTGTCCTATGCTGCTGCTCTGAGGCTAATACAATTCAGCAGCATGCAAGTTCAATAAACAAATAAAGCAATGACAAATTAATACAGCAATCTAAGCCATATTTGGTTTGTATGGTTTTGACTTAAGTTCAGAAATTCCCAAATATTTTCAGTTCACAGGGTCCTTAGCATCTCCCAAACTGTATGCTTGGTGCCCCTGGGACAATTAGGACAGTTCTATTTATGAAATAATAAAATATCTAAAATATCTAGGCTCATTGTGGCTCACAGTTTGGGAACCGCTCAGCTTGTTAGTCAGTTCAGCCTGTGTAGAATTGCTACACACATACCGTTTATTTTTATTTTTAGATGGAGTTCAATGGTATCCAGCCACGGCAAATTTAAAACTTGTAGACTTCAACTCAATTCTCCGGCCAGTGTGGCTGGGGAATTCTGGGAATTAAAGTCCACAGGTTTTAAACTTGCCAAGGTTAGATATCCTTGATGGGGTTCTAAGTAGCTAAGAGATTAAATTCAGACTGCATAGGGGAGCAATAAAATTATCTTGTAAAGTCAATCTCCACTCTCAAGAATTTTATGAACACATGCTTTTAGGGGTTTTGCAACAGTACAGAAGTGCTTTGCAATATTTTCTTCCAGGATTTTTTTTTTCTTCCCTGTCTAGTCTACAGCCTTGGGCCTCCTGGCCTCCTGTCCAGATTCTAACAAATCATCATGCTTCGTTTTTTTGTCATCAAGTAAGTTCAGCTAGATACTGATATTTAAGGAGAAGAATTCCACTTCCAGAGCCTCTGCTCTGATTAAAGTTCAAGTCCACCCCCACACCCAAAGGGAGATTTAACTGTATTTTCTATGTTGCGTAAAACATTTAACAATGAGGCCTTCGCTTGACTATAGAAAAGGGACAGGTTTTAATGCTGTAGAATGAAAAGACAGCAAGTGACAATATTAACGTGTCCTACGTTTCCTGAGCCACAAAGCCAGAAAATTTACATAAATCTATAAAAACTGAAAGAGCAAATCTCCGTGAATCATATTTTCCACCTTCTTTTCACAATACAATGTACTTTGAAAATAGAACTAGTGCAATATTGCCATAATGGTTTGACATCTCGTTTTAAGCTAAGTTTACACGTCACATTACAGGTAAGCCATGATATTATTGACTTTCGCTTATCATAGGGAAGAAGGGGAATCTGTGGGGGGAAAGTTATGCTTTCATTCAGTGGTTGACCACTCCTGGTTTATGATTTGCTATTAGAAGGTGGCAGCACCTGGATGACTGACTGAATTTGGAAACTCAACAGCATCAGGCCTTGTTAATACACTATTTGGGTAGGAGACTACAAGTGACAAGACTAGGGGCTAAATTAGAATTGTCCGTAGCAGGGGTCTCCAATCCCTGGCCACAGACCGGTAGCAGGCCATGGTCTGTTAGGAACCCGGTCGCACAACTGAAGGTGATCGGCAGGCAAGCGAAACCGAAACCATTCCCCCCCCCATGGAAAAAATGTCTTCCATAAAGGTGGTCCCAGGTGCCAAAAAGGGGACTACTGGTCTACAGTAGACAATAAATTATCGCGTTTCCCTGAAAATAAGACATGTCTGGATAATAAGCCCAATCGAGCTTTTCAGCGCATGCGATAATATAAGTCACCCCCGCAAAATAAGCTCCCCCCCAACTACTTACACACAAGCGCAGCTGGTCCCGCCATTTCTTCTAGTTGCTTGCCGTGCAACCAAAATGAGTTGAGGCGAGGCCGGAGGGGGAGGTAAGGAGAGGGACATGTCCTCCCCTCCCTGTTCTTCGCGCCGGCCGTGCGGCCCAACATGTCCCACCTCATCCCAATGGCAACAGCAGCCTGGCTGCTTCCCTTCCCTGCCGTTTCTTTATCAAGAGGGGTAGCAGGTGGGGCGGGAGAGAAGCAAGACGTGTGGAGTGAGATGTGGCTCCCCTTGCCGTCTCTTCTCCCCCCACCCCTCGCCAGGCATTGCAGGGTTCCTGCCCCTTGCTTAGCCACTGCCCCCTTTAAGGATGCAATTTGGGGGTGGCAGGCGAGAAGCGGGACACAGGTCTTACCTTTCAAGCTCCGTCGCTTTCCTCGCCATTGTGTCCAGGGAAACACACTGTAAAAGAAAACCTTATTGCGAGTTCGACCTCCCAAATAATAACACTCCCCGATAATAAGGCCAAGCCCTTATTTGGGGGGTGGGTGTCAAAAGAAAATAAGACCCTGTCTTATTTTCGAGGAAACACGGTATTACAACCTTTTTTTTATTGAAAAGTTTTATAAGAAATTCAAACAATTTTCTCCCCCTCACCCTTTCCCCTTCCCCACATAAATTGTACATTTTCTTATACATAAGAAATTCTATATATACATGTTTCCCTTAAAGAAAGCATTAAAATAAGACATTTTAATTACATTCGGAGTTGCTCTTCTTCTCTTTCTTCCCTCATTCCACAACAAACCTTCTTCTTCTCCTCCTCTTTCCCTTCTCTCCCTCCTCTTCTCTCCTACTTTCTGCTGCCTCTTCTCCCACCTCATCCTACTTCCTTTCCCTTTCCCCCACTTCTCTCTTCTTTTCCCCCTTCTTGCCTTCACTCCTACCCCTATCCCCTTCCCTTCCCTTCCTCCTCTCCTTTCTTCCATTCCTCACCCTCCCTCTCCTCCTCCTACCCCCTCCTCCTCTCTCCTTTCTAACTTCTTTGCTGTGAAATATTTTCCTCCTTTAGTGTCTGAGCAACTCCTGTATTCTACTCATAGAATATACTGTTTCTGCTAAAACATTTCTCTATTCACCACCTTTCCCCCATCCCTTATCCCCCCTCCCCACACACCCCACACACCCCCGACTTCCCAGAGCATCTAACAAACATATACTAAAATAAACTAACAAATTATAAAGTTCAAAACTCCCACATGTTCTTTAACTCCCTCGCTCCAATTCATCAACCTCCCTTTTATAAATTCTCAAAACCAATTAAATTAAATTCATTCTTCCTACTTATAAAAAAGAAAAAGAAAAAAACTTTTTCTTGATGTATAATCTGATACTTTAGCAGTCTTACAAACAGTAAAAATCATGAATAAATTCCATTTCTATTCCAGAAAAAAAGAAAAAATTTTCATCTTAAAATCTTACACATTTTATCTCATATATCTTTTAAAATAATATAGTCTTATGTTAAGCATTTTAAAAATCTCTTAATACCTTTAAAGCACTTAGTTACCAAATATAAATTTCAGAATCTACAGGAGGGTGTCTTTCAATTTTTCAATTAACTGTCTTAATACCTCTTAACTTTTTAGAGAGCAACCCTTAACTATCCAAAACTAATTATCATTTTGCAATAAAATTCGGAATTTAACATTAATCTTCTTCGCTTCAAAGGGTTAGACATCTTAAAAGCTTATACAATTTATCTCATATATCTTGTAAAATAATATAACCTTATATTAAACATTTTAAAAATCTCTTAATACCATTAAAACACATATTTGCCCGATGCCAATTTCAAAATTCACAGGTAGATATCTTTCTTAATCTTCTGTTCTTCTCTTCTTTCTATATTTTTTCCAATCCTTTTTTTTATAAATTCTGTCAACAGTCCCCCCAGTTTTATTTTTGAAACTTTTAAAATGGTGATTTGAGGTTGATGCGCGTTTTCTAACTTGAAATCCCCATTTCGTCTCTTCTTGCTTGTATAATCATTCAGTCCATTTCTTTGTCCATATAGCCAAAATTTGTTGCCATAAAGATTGCCAGCTTGCAATAAAGAAACTATTTGTTGCTTTTCTGTCATTTGAATGGAAACGTCCACCAAAACCTTTGTTTCAACTGTACCAGCTAGTGTCTTAATCCTGTCCATCTCCTGATCTTCCAAAAACAAATTCCTCTGAATAATTTCCTGCTGTCCCTCTAACAACTGCTTATATTTTCCCGAGCTGTTTTTTGAAAAAGCCCTTTCAATTGTATCCAACAAGGCTAAAGTAAAAAATTCTAGAAGTTCTTGAAAAGCCTGGACAGTCACGGTTTGGGAATTTGCTGATTCACCAGCCCTGTTGTCAGCCATATTTCAGCCACTTTGTATTTATCCAGCTATCAGGACAACAATTCAACTCTTTTCCACACAGTATAAAAACCAGATTTTAGTTAAAGTCAGTACCAAATTCTTTTCCTCAATACCAAATTCTTTTCCTGGCCGCTTCCCCTTTAAAACTTTTTCTTAGGGTGCAATCCAGTAGCTGTATCACTGTTGCAAACTTTAACAAGCCTTAACAAGCACTTTCCCTGGTAATTTCCTCCTCCCGCCCTCAGGCGCCATTTTCTGCATTTAAAAGCGGAGTTAAAGTGTTACTTGCAAATTTTCTCCTGATTTGCTGTCTGCTATCAAAGTAAAGATGTTAAAAGTCCCCCCGTTGATTTTCAGCAGACTTTGGTCGCAGCTTCTAGCTCCGCTTTAGCGGAGTCGTCTCTGGTCCGGAGTAGCTTGACAGGCTTCTATAGGGAGCCCACATCCTTTGCGCCCCAGGATTTCTCCTAGTGCACTTGGGGGGCTCTACCTCCGCCTGTCGACTCTTCTCTCTCCCCTTTGCCTGGGGAGAGGGTTCCAAGCCTCCAGGCAGCAGTTTTTCGGCTGTTCTAGGGCTTTTACGGAACCAGGGATCGGGCGCTCGTAAAAGAGCGTCTTCAAAGCTTGCGGAGCCAAGCGGAAGTCCATTACAACCTATTATTATGCTACATAAAACTGTCTACCTGTCTAACAAGAGTCAAGCATGAATTTATAATTGCTCAGCGGTTATTTCTATATTATTTCACGCACATTTCCTTTTATACGTTGACTGCTACTATTTTATCCCTTATCGTAGATATCAGTAACATGTTGTAGACTTGTTTAGTTTTATGACAGAATTATGCAAAATATAAATTGTCTTTCCCAAGAGACGCAACAGATGTTATTAATTGAAAGATAATTGGCACCACTATTGTGCAATTAATATATTATATTTTAATGTTCTTTAACATGCAAGAACCAAATAAAAGACATTAATGTGTATGCACAGAATACCTCCAAAACAATAGTTTTATTTGCCAGCTGCAAAGGAAATCATTTTGGCTATAGCATGCAAAGATAGATTTGCAATGTAGTGTTATCTGCATAAGGAGTGCAGTAGAAGAAATCCAGATTAAAGTTATTGGAGTGTGATTTCTCTTGCATTTAGAAATACCTCTTCTTCCTACAGAGATATACTGTATGTGATATCATGCTGGCCCAAAGTAAATTGTATGAAAGATTCTTTACACCCTTAAATTGTGAAGTTCACTTTCTCTCAGAAGAAAAACACAAATGCAAATTTAAATTACTGTGAGTTATCATTGATATTTGCTTTATTGAGACTACAACAAAAAGTCATTGGAGATAAACCAGCACGCACAATTCCAATAAGGAATCAAAGATAATCTGTGCAAAAGATCATCTATACTTACTTACTAATATTTTGTTTCTTCCACTCCAAATAATTCTTTTACAGGGTAGAGTTAATGCTATGTCATCTGAATCTGGAGGAAAAATATAAAGTATTTCTGCAAGATTATTTCTGCCTTATAGAGGCAGTTTCCCATGTTTTGCTGCATGGGCCCAGAGATTAATCTTGATGTTTTAAATGAACAGACTAGTTAGCAGGCCAGAGGAGGAAAACGTTAGCAAACATTTAAGAATTATTTGCTTCACAATTCCATCCCAAGAAATAACTGTAGCTGAACACTAACTCAATCATGCAGTGAATGAACAAGAAGCTTTCCTCCCTGATAGATATTTTAAAATGAATCTGTTAACATTTGTATCCTGTACCTTTGGCCTCAAATTCCTAGGACAGTAAAAGATGGTGAGATTCACAAATCATTAGTAGTACTTATAAATAATAAGTGAAAGTAAGGAGGTAATGTACAGTATATCATAGGCCTTCTAGGCAACTCTGGTTCTTCTTCTTGGAATATGTATTGTGCTAAAGGTTCTCAATCATTGAAGATTGAGCCACTGGGAAAAGATTAATTCCATTTCTTCTAGCAAGAGCCGCTGTGGCGCAATGGTTAGAATGCAGTACTGCAGGTTACTTCTGCTGACTGCCAGTTGCTTGCAATTTGGCAGAATGAATCTCACCAGGCTCAAGCCTTCCATATTTCCGAAGTGGGTAAAATGAGGACCCAGATTATTGGGGGCAATAGGTGGACTCTCTAGACCACTTAGAGAGGGCTGTAAAAGCACTGTGAAGCGGTATATAAGTCTAAGTACTATTGCTAGAAGCTGGAGCTTTAAAACCTCTTTGTATTCCATGGAAGTGCCCTCAGTATTATGCTCTATTTTTCAGGCGAAAGCAATGACTTTGGCTCCACTCTCCAATTTAAAAGCCAGTGGGAAGGCAAGGTGATCAGAGCAGTGGTAAAAAGCAGGAGCCCAGAGAACCTTGTGAGCTAGGACCTCTTACAGCTACTGCTCAATTTACAATCATAATTAGGACTAGAACTTCTGTTGCTAAACTATATGGTTGTTAAGTGAGTCACACCCAGTTTTATGACTTTTTTTTTTTTTTTTTTGCCACGGCTGTTAAATTAATCCAGTTTTCCCTATTGACTTTATTGGTAGCTGCCTGGGAATATTGTAAATGGCAATCACACGACCCCAGGATGTTGCAACCATCGTAGACACATGCTGTTTGCCAAGTGCCCACACTTTGATCATGTGACCACTGCAACAGTCATAAGTGCGAGGACCAGTTTTAAGTCATTCCTTTTAGAACCATCCTAATTTCAAATGGTCATTGAATAAATGGTCATTGGTCAAGGACATTTAATTACTTTTTCGCTTTTGAATCTGGACTGTTGCACAGCATACGGTTTTAAGTATTACAATTTTTAAAGCGCTGATCTATTCCTGGTACAAATTATTGGGAATGCATATTTGCCACAACTGGCAAATACATTTGACTTCTACAACATCTTGTCCACCCACATATGACACATTCAGAACAGGGGTAAAATCCATTTTTTTTTACTACCAGTTCTGTGGGCATAGCTTGTTGGGTGTGGTGGGTGTGGTGTGGCTTGATGGGCATGGCAGGGGAAGAATACTGCAAAATTTCCATTCCCATCCCACTCCAGAGGAAGGATACTGCAAAATTCCCATTTCCTCCCCACTTCTGGGGGAAGGATATTGCAAAATCTCCATTCCCAACCCACTCTGGGGCCAGCCAGAGGTGGTATTTGCCGGTTCTCCAAACTACTCAAAATTTCCGCTACCGGTTCTCCAGAACCTGTCAGAACCTGCTGGATTTCACCCCTGATTCAGAACCTCTTCTATTCCCCAATGCTCGCTTTCTTGACTTTATTTTATTAGACTTCCTTTGTTTCTTTCTAAACTGGGAAGTTCTACTTACACCAGTATTTCACTTCAACACCAAAAATTCTCCAGCCAACCAGCTTGAAGTTGCCAAATTTGAGAAACATTCTACAGTACCACAATACTACACTCAACAAAAGCTTAAGACCTAATTGTTAGGGAAGAGAGGCTTGGGGAGAGCACTTTTTCAAGCTGAGGGCAAAGTATTGTTTTTCTGACATCTACTTTATGGCAAACTAGGTCTGTTGTTTACCTATCTTGATCTGTTCTCAGGGTGACCCTGTCCAGTAGACTGTGTTTGTATTAGAAATTCAAAATACAAAGCATGCCTAGAACATTTAGTACATGCCCCAAGTTGCTTGTAATCAACCTATGCGCATTTAATGATTTCCAGGAAACAGCATATAGTATAACTGTATGAGCATTTGCTTTGATTTCTCAGACAAATGATGCAAAACTGTGAAATTGAGTAATAAGCACTGTTTGCACCCAGTCCTCCAATCTTACTGCAACATCAGCACATTTAGCAGTACCAAAGGTTGAGTAAAGGTGAACAAGTACTAAACACGAGTGTACAAATTCTAGTGTCTTTTGCAACCATTTTGATGAAGTCCTATGATTTTCTTAATGTGTGGCTATTGAGGTATGCATTCAATCACAACTTTAATCATTTAATAATCTGGTCTAGGAGAGTTGTAAGCTTGCACTCGATTTTGTAAACTAAATTAAGCAGCTTAATTAAAAGAAGGAGTGGGAATCCTTTTGTGGATCAAAGAATCATGCAGTGATTTAATAAAGAAAGACCTACCTTTAGAAAGCTCCAAGATAAAATCACAAGCCCTATACACATTGCAGGGCTCTGAACAGGGCAAATGCAGTTTGTAAAGTAGCCAGTTTAAGATGCTAAGAAACAGATCATGAGTTCTAGTCCTACCATAGGCATGAAAACCAGCTGGGTGACTTTGGGCCAGTCAAACGCTCTCAGCTCACCTCACCTCACCTCATAAGAGGAGTTATGGGGCAAACAGATGAAAGAATATGCTCGCCACCTTATTTATAAAAATCATAAAGGCGGGATAAAATAAATAAATTTAAAAAGCAATCCAGCATAAAGTAGTGAAACTACTCTTCAGCAATTATATTTGTAGATGCATATCAGGGACATCCTAGAATTGGATTACAACTGGCAGTAATGGAACTTGTATTGGCACATCTGGAGCTCAACAGCTAACTTAGAGATCTTCAAACTTGGCCGCTTTAAGACTTGTGGACTTCAACTCCCAGAATTCTCCAGCCAGTTAAGCTGGCTGGAGAATTCTGGGATTTGAAGTCCACAAGCCTTAAAGCGGCCAAGTTTGAAGACCTCTGCTTGCTAACCTAATATAAAATGCAAGTACGCAGACCTAAAAAAACAATATCGACGTATCTTAATAATGTTAGGAACGCTCTGTCGCTAATTATCCAAGACAAAACAATGGCAGATTGGCGAATCCGAAACCCTTCCCTGACATCCCTATTTCAACCGAAGACAAATCCGTAGCCCCCAGCTAAGGCTCGCTTCCCGCTTTGCTCCTCTGCGTCGCGGCAAAAGCGCATGCGCGCCTGCCTGCGGGAGGGGCCGCCCTTGGGGCAAATGGGAGGGGCGACCGCAAGAGTCACCAAACGGCGTCTGCCCCCCGCGAGGAGCGTCCGAGGACTCCCGATTTCTGGGGGCGTGTCGCACAGAAGCTGGGCGGGCGCGTCAGAATGAAGCGTGGGGGGGGGCGTGACTCCGCGGAGGAGGAGGAGCAGCAGGAGAGGGAAGGAGGGAGGGGGGTGGGAAATCGAGGTGCGCGGGCGGTCTCTGGCTTTTAAGAGGACAGTGCCGGTCTTGACGGGAGGAAAAGGCATGACATGTGCGCATGCGCGGCCAGGGGCTCGCGGTGTCTGCCGGAGCCGGCGATGGGATTCCAGTCCGGGTGAGTCGCCGGGCAGTGGGGTGGAGGCCTTCGCGGGCGGGATTCCAGGGCTGCCCGGGAGGCTGTGACGGAGCCGAGGGAGAGGCGGGAAGGCTCATAGTCCTCTGCCTTGACGGCTTTTCTGTTCTGGACGGGGCAAAGGGAAGCAGGACGGGCATCCCCTTTCTCCCCTCCGGATCCCTGAGCGCCTTCAAGGAGGCGGCTGCGGCCAAGGGCATCGCGTGGTTAGCGGCGGAGAGGCGCCTTCCCCTGCCTTGGCCGACTCTCTTTGGGGGAGGAAATGCGAGTGTGCTTAGGCAGTCCGCCAGTCTCCCCTCGTCACCCCAGACTTGCCGGACTCCAAATCCCATGGGCCCCTACCTTAAGGCTTGGAATTGTAGGAGCCGAAGCCCGGCACGTCTTGCCCCGCCTGGGACTTTTGGAGGAAGCGGCCAACCCCCTCTTCCCAGAATGTGTGGGCTGATTTCGAACAGTTAATCGAGAAGAATCGGTTTCTGTTTCTGCAATAGAAACAACCCTGTCTCTGGATGTTATGCTCCACATCCTAACTTCTGGTTTCATTATATATATATGTATGTATGTATATACATACACATATATTTGTTTATGTAAGTTTTCACGGGTATGTATGTGTGTATAGTTAATATTTCGGGTTTCTTCCCGTGTAATTGTATATATATCCTGACATAAGCCTGATGATGGCAGATGGGATTCTGTCGAAACGTCGCTTCTACCCTTTTAGGGATATATCCACAATTACACGGGAAGAAACCCGAAATATTAACTATACACACATACACATATATACACACACATACATACATACATACATACATGGAGAGAGAGAGAGAGAGATTGACACACACACACACACACACACACACACACACACACACACACACACGGTTTCAAATTTTTTTACTACTGGTTCTATGGGTGTGGCTTGGTGGGCATGGCATAGGAAGTATACTCTAAATCCCCATTCCCACTTCACTCCAGGGGAAGTATACTGTAAAATCTCCATTCCCACCTCACTCCAGGGGAAGTATACTGTAAAATCTCCATTCCCTGCCCAATCCAGGGGAAGGTTACTGCAAAATTCCCATTTCCTTCCCATCAGCTGGGACTCAGGAGGCAGAGAATAGATGGGGGTGGGACCAGTCAGAATTTTTTCTCCAAACTACTCAAACTTTCCGCCACCCCTGATACACACTCACATACATATATACATGTGTGTGTAGCAGATATATGAGAGATTGACACACACGCACATATACACACACATATATACATGTGTGTGTGTGTGTGTGTAGCAGATATATGAGAGAGATATGGACACATACACACACACATATACACACACACATACATATATACATGTGTGTGTGTGTAGCAGATGCCTGGCAATGTAAATAGTAATTTTATTCAGTGTTTTGTTTAGCATTGGCTTTTATGTGTATTAGGCATAGTAGCTAAAGTATTAAGGAGTGAAAAAAAAATCTTCCTTTTAACAAATACTTTCTCCATGCAAAACATGTGCCTTGTTACCCAGTTTGCAGCTACCCAGCCCACCCCTGCCCCATGATTCCTCAATATCTACCAGTAGGCATGCAGTATTTTCTTTGAAGCTGTTAAAAGTTGAACAAATTTCTAGACTTGTGTCCATGGTGGTCGCATTCTGACTTTTGTGTGTGTGTGTAATGTTTATTGTTTGTAAATTTCTTGAGATGTGTAGGAAAATGCACCAAATGTATTTTTCAGTCTTTCTGCTGAAGACAGGTGTTCAAGTAACATACTTTATTTTTATAACAACTTTGCCAATTTTATTTTTGTATTTTTTTAAAAAAATGCTTTATATTGTGAGAAAAAAAAATCAGCTGTCAATCTGGTCCACAGTTTCTCTTGAGAGGAAAAAACAAATGCTGTAAAATTCTGGTGTACAGAATGTGTGTGTGTGTGTGTGTGTGTGTGTGTGTTGAAGTAAGTTTGTGTAAGAATACATGACTATATAAGAGTGTAATTTCTTGACATAGGAATGTTTTATATAGAGTTGTTTCTTGCTGATTATATTGCATATATAATCTTGCTTGCCTATAATAGGATTATAAACTATTCTGAGTCAGTTGATAAGCCTAGAAAAATAAATAAAAAATAGTAAATATGTCTTTGAAAGAAAAAAAATCAGTACCTATATTCCCCTGGGGAAATCACTAACCTAAAAACCCATGAATTAAGCACAATTCAGACAATTATCTTTTGACATCGACACTCATGTTAATTTCTGCTTTGGTAGCTGCAAATGTTGCCTCTTTATTCCCGAGGGCCATAACTATTAAGCTCTGTTGTTTGTTGTCATTCCTTAATTAGTTCATTAGAATATAAATTTAGTTTTCAAGAATAAGCAGGGCAAAGGCCAATGGTTGTCTGACTCTGTAGTTTGAAAACAAAGCAGTGCAAAGAGGAATGGGAGTGGCAGAAAGAAATCAAGCTGATATAGGAAAAGTAAGAAAAATGTAATAAGACTAAAAAGGTTACTATTGTGAATTTGAAATAGTTGATTCTTGGAATTGCCTCTTCAATCAAGAGTGGTGTTCTTCAAGTAGTATAATGTTAATAGCAAAGAGTAGCAAAGTACCAGTAGGGCATGAGTCATTGAACAGAATTGAGACTTCTGTACCATATGTGCTTGTTTTATTTAAAGTTTCGTTCCAACTACGGTATGTGGAAATAGAAACTAGGTGTTAAAAGGCATATAGTTTCCATGACTGGATACTATATTATATATTTCTGAATTTCTTTAACATTCTTGGCATTTCTCTCCTGCATGTTTGTTTCTTCCCATTCTATTTCATAATTTTAAAAGAAAAATGATATTCCTGCAGATATAGTGATTTTTTAAAAAATGCTGTTTAATAGTATTTACAGTATATGTATATATACTGGATACTGTATTACATATTTCTGAATTCCAGTAGGTATATGGTATCTTTATGAATAGGAACAGCATTAACATCATTTTGTTCCTGTGGTTTATGTTTTTGCTCTTTACTATTTAGGGGAAGAATGCAAAATTATATTTTCCATTCTGGCAGAATATTTTTGCTCTTTTTTTTCATCTTGGACATTATTAATAGGTGTGAAGCAAAACAAGTTAGATGTTCATCTATACTAGAGTAGGGAAAACACATTCAAAAAATCTGATGGCATATCATTTTAAAAGACAAAGCAAAATGAGTATTTGCTTTTTTTAAAAAACCGGATTCTTATTAAAATAATGAAATTCAGATCCTGAAGATGAAACTTGAATACTTTGGCCACCTACTTTGAAGGGAGGACTCACTGGAGAAGAGCCTACTGCTGGGAAAGTTTGAGGGCAAAAGAAGAAGGGGACGACAGAGAAGGAGGTGGCTGGATGGAGTTACTGAAACAGTAGGCGTGAGCTTAAATGGACTCCAGAGGATAGTAGAGGACAGGAAGGCCTGGAGGAAAGTTGTTCATGGGGTCTTGATGGGTCGGACACGACTAACAACAACGACTGGCTGGAGAATTCTGACAGTTGAAATCTATGTGTCTTAAAATTGACAAGATTGAGAACACTGTAATAGACTAGAATTAGAAAGTGGCTGACATATATAGCATCAGTTGAAGCAGAAGAATTCATTTCTGTATGAAATATTCTTTCTGTTTACTCATAGCTGTTTCTGGAATAGCTTAAAATTGTCTAACAAATAATATTTGTTCTTGACAATTACTGTGTCAAATATTGGATTATTGATATTTTTAAACTAAATTTCAGTATTGTACATTGGTATAAAACTATGACCTTTTTTTTTTAGATACACCAATATGCCTGGATCCCTACCTGTGAATGCTGAAGCCTGTTGGCCAAAAGATGTGGGAATTGTAGCTTTGGAGATCTATTTCCCTTCCCAGTATGTTGACCAGGTAGAGTTAGAGAAATTTGATGGAGTGGATGCAGGCAAATACACCATTGGCTTGGGACAATCCAAGATGGGCTTCTGCTCTGACAGAGAGGATATCAATTCACTCTGCCTCACTGCAGTCCAGAAGCTGATGGAGCGGAACAGTTTGTCCTATGATTGCATTGGAAGACTTGAAGTTGGAACGGAGACCATCATCGACAAATCCAAATCTGTAAAGACAGTCCTGATGCAGCTCTTTGAAGAATCTGGTAACACAGATGTGGAGGGCATTGACACAACAAATGCATGCTATGGAGGCACAGCTGCACTCTTCAATGCCATTAACTGGGTGGAATCTAGTTCCTGGGATGGTAAGTTTGATCATCTGGGGCAACTCAAATCCTTGAATAAATTGAAAAAAGAGTAAACAAAGATACAGTTTCCAAAACCCTCCATAAAAGTACCCTGGTACTTAACACCTATTCAAATCAAGATTTTCTCGATATGTATTTCAATTATTGCCTCTTAGCCACAACTTGTTAGAAATGTTATAGAAATCCAGAGAGGTAATGCATTGCCAAATCCTCTATTGTTGTTTACATTGCAGAAGACTCTTTTAAAAAGGTTTTAATTATTACAGTATCAGAGTGAATCTATGGGAGGAACTAATGATGAATGCTTTTCAGCTTCTAGCCAAGTATAAAGTACTTGTTTCAACTATCTAGTTGAAATAGTTGCTGATTACAACACCATATGAAGTAGGATGGTGCAATGTTGACATGCGGAGGTATCAGAAATTATCTGGGTGGGGATAGAGGTTTGTATCCTGATATGTGAGGCATGAAAAACATTATAATCCCCAAAAAGATAACGATGCTAGTCATTGTTCTATCTGTAAAATAGGATAAATTCTGATTGTCAAATCACACTTATTTGAGTAGCTTTTATAGCAGTTCTTGCTGCACTAGAAAAATTTTCAAGACAAAACTCTTGATAAGTGTCATTGAGTATAGCAACTAACAGGTTATAATGATGTAGGTCAACTTAAGCTGAAATATAAAAATATTCTGTGAGATAATATATTTATGGTTTATCAGGCTTTCATAAGAAATCCAGCATCATCTTAAGCTATTACCCTGTGAACATTTTCTGCTTATCCTACAAGTTCTATGGCAGCTAATCTAGACATACCTTCCTCTGTGCAACTTCCTTGTTATTGACACAAATGCCACTTAGAAATGCTCACACTTGTCCTCATATACAAAATGCAAATTTGTATAAAAGGATATGTGTCAACACAATATAATCAGAAATTTTTAATAGGATTTTAAATGCTAAATGTAGAAATGAATGGTTGCAGTTGATTAAAATAATTGCAGGTTGAATAACTCTGGATAGGGTTGTTTCTGTTCGCATAAAGTTGTCACAACTGACATTTCTCATAATCTTGATGCAGTCCATTCATAGCTTGTATTTGTATTTTTTCAGGGCGTTACGCACTTGTTGTTGCTGGAGACATAGCTGTATATGCCACTGGGAATGCCAGACCAACTGGAGGAGCTGGTGCTGTTGCTATGCTTGTGGGTCCAAATGCACCCCTCATTTTTGAACAAGGTTAGTGCTGTTACCACGTATTCTAAAAGAAATACTGCTGTTGTTCATATTAATGGCCACGTTCACATGACACACTTAGCCAACTCAGTTACAGTGCTACACTCACATATCTGGTTAGTTTAACCTTCAACGTATGCAAATATGTGTACCTCAGTGTTGAATTGTGAGTCCTTGGTGCTCTCCAGGTTTGATGGTTTGCTTGCAGACATTTCATTACCCAACTAGATAATGTCATGCCAGTGATGAGGTCACTTAGTTGGGCAATAAACCAAGCTCAGAGCACCAAGGACTGCATTGTTTAACTTTGATTGGAGTTTTTTGGCTAGCTTAGCCTGATGCACAAGTCCAGGGCATTTGTTTGGGGTTCTTTCACATGGCTGAGATAAAGTGCCTAAAGTCCTTGATCTAGCATATCCTATGCTAGCATTTATGGTAGCATATTCTAGTTTTTGTTGACCTACTGGTAATCCTTATCCTGTCACATACAGGTCAGCAAATGGTATTACGTAGGGCATGCTAAGGATAGGGATTATTGGATTCATCAAGATTAATTTTTCTCCCCTCCCACCAAGTATCAGCCTGCTCTTTGAGTGGGGTTCTACTGGAATGAAAGAATCGGCTTTTTGAGATATGGATAGACTGGCAGGTTTAGCAACCTAACAAAACCTGCTCAGACGTAGTACACATCTTTGTACATCACAGATCTATACAAATGAATTACCTCAATGATCAAGATAATACAATATTAATACAATAATTAATACTAATTAATATTAAATATTAATACAATAATTAATAATACAATTAATTAATACAATAATTCTACAAAACCCCTCTCTTTGGCTGTTAAATACTGCACGTTTCATTTTCTCAGAGAAATGAAAAATTGAAAGTAGTTTCTCACTTCTTCAGCATTTCCCATCTAACTCTAGTTCTGCATAGCGCATCTTGGAATTGGAAAAACAGCTTGTGAATCGATAACTCTTTTGTATGTGAATTTTCCCCTGTAGGATTGCGTGGGACCCACATGCAGCATGCATATGACTTTTATAAACCTGATATGGTATCTGAGTATCCTGTGGTAGATGGCAAGCTATCCATACAATGCTACCTCAATGCACTGGATCGCTGTTACAATGTCTATCGCAAGAAAATCTGTGCTCAGTGGCAGAAAGGTATGTAGTTGTAGACTCAGGCTCCCCTTTCTTCTCTTTGGGATGTTATTCTTTTCGTTAACATTTTGAAAGCTACTACAGACTTAAAACATTTCCCATCCACACTTGAAAATGGCACACAAATCTTTTACTGGTTTAGGTACACAGAAGGTCTCGAAACTAAATGTTTACTGCAAGGACATTGTAGCACTTTATTAATACCATTTTGACTCAGGAAGGGCTTTGTTTGGAGTAATAATAGTTTTTGAGAGGTGTGTTTTAATAATGCACAAGACCTGTAAGTTTTTAAGAGAAAGCCCACCTGATAACTTTTAGAAAGTGGAGAAATAGTGAATGGGGAAAAATAGGTATTTGAAAAGGAGGAATACTATTCTACTCATGAAATAATAAAAATGTAAGACGCAGGTATTGTTAAATAAATGAATTGTGCTAAATTGAAAGAACAGGTAAAGAAGGTATGGATATGCAAGAGTAAGGAAAAACTAGAGCGCATCAATAAATAAATATTTAGCCCTATGTGTATTGAGGCTTTAATCAAACCGGGGTGGTTTGTGTTTAGTTGCTACTGAGAGATGGTGTCAAATTTTGTTAAATGATAAGTGTAAGATATGTAAATACTGTTTCAGGAGTCTTAAATTTAGAATAACTAATATATTTACATTCCAGTACCATGTTTGCTTAAATGGAATAAACTCTGTTTTTCAATGGCATATGTGGGATTTGCAATTTTAGACAGATCATTTCTAGAATGTCATTGTTTTTATCGTTTTTCTTTTTAATTTTTTCAGAGGGAATTGATAAGGACTTCAACCTGAATGATTTTGGCTTCATAATCTTCCATTCTCCATATTGCAAACTTGTTCAGAAATCTGTAGCCCGCCTGCTGCTGAATGACTTTCTTAATGAGCCAACACTCTCGAAAGAAAATGACATTTACAATGGCCTGGAAGCATTTAGGTAAACTATCCCAATACAACAGTTACCTCAAAAGCAAGATTTGGCAAATATGTTAACACTGTACTTAATGGCAATATATTAATGAGGTCTACAGAGTTATGTCACCCAAATATTTTATTCTTGATTGGTTAAAGATAAATTGTACTAAGCCTTCTCACTGATGGCTGAAACAATGGGTTGTGTCCAACAGCGTTTACCTAGGAAAGGAAGAGCATGGGCTGAAAAGTTGATGTTTTATGGACTTGCTTATAGATAAGGGTTGGGATATGGGATGAAGAGATATCTGTTTAACTTTATAGAAGGTGAAGAGTGATTGTTTGTTTACTTCCTTATCTATTTGTTTTCTTTTTATTATATTTCTTTCATTCTTTTTTCGTCCACTTTTTATTCTTTGCATTTTCTTTTCTTTACATTTAGCTTGTATTAGTTTTTACTATTGTAAATAAAATGCTTAATAAAATTATATATAAGAAAGGGAAGAGCATATGCCAGCGGAAAGGATTATCCCTCCTTTGTATGCCATCCTAACATGTTCCCGAGATCTGCTATTGAGTGCCCAGTGATCAGCAGTGACACACTAGGGGCATATAAAGAAAATGTAGAGAAGAAGAATGTGAGAGAAAGCTTCTTTGCACAAGTCAAGATGATAGCTGAATTGTAGTATCAAAGTAAACAGAGTTTTTCAGAAATATTTTCTTTCTAAAGAATTCAGTGGAATTTATAACTCAGTAAGTGAGTTTAGATTGTGAAGGCTTAGGATTGTTCCTCATATATCAGCATAATCCAATATATGTAAATCCTTTGCCTCTAGATAAGACATCTTCCAAATCTTCACTAATCTCAAATCACCCAGCAGGTTGAAAAAAAGGATTCTATATGTATTTATTCTACATATTTATCTTATTTTCAGAGATTTAAAACTGGAAGACACCTACTTTGACAGAGATGTGGAAAAGGCTTTTATGAAGGCTAGTTCTGAAATCTTCAGCCAAAAAACAAAGGCTTCTTTGCTTGTCTCCAATCAAAATGGAAATATGTATACACCATCTGTTTATGGCTGCCTTGCTTCTCTGTTAGCCCAGTATGTATGATGGTAATATGGGAATATGTTTGAGATGCATTGAAATGATTTGACTGATTCAGATAGCGTATTCCTAAAGCCCAGGTTTAATTTGTCAAGAAACAGAGACAAATCCCCAAGATGTTAATGGTATTTTTATTGTAAATTCCCCAAATATTTTTTCTAGAAACCGTATAGGAATTTCTGAAACTGAAAATCTTGGAAATTTACACAGCATGAATGTACTGTTTCAAGAAGCCATAGGTTTCTTTTTTAAAAAAAGTGTTTTCTGATACATTTTGTGGGTAGAATTGTGAATACTTGAGGAGAAGCAGGAAAGAAGAAAAATGCATGTACCTTTAAACAGCAAAGCTGCCTGTTTTCTTTTTATCCAGATGTAATATTTGCTTTTACATATATGAAATAGAACAAAAGAGAATAAGAATTGATGTAGCTTTTTCCCGAGAGCAATTAGGAAAATGAGAAAAAAGGAACAATGCAATTTAATAGGAAATATTGGCTGTAACAAACAATTAGATTTTCTAGATGCTTTCCTTCACCTTCTTTAAACTTTTTGCTAACTACTGGTCTCCTATGAAATGCAGGTACTCTCTACAGCAACTGGCAGGACAAAGGATTGGAGTTTTCTCATACGGTTCTGGCTTTGCTGCTACCCTCTACTCTATCAAGGTTAGCCAAGATGCAACCCCAGGTGAGGAAAGTCACCAGGTGTGTGTGTGCGCACACACACACGCATGCACAATAAGATGTGGCCAATTTTGAATTCCTATTGGGTATAAATACTAGTAGTTGTTTATAGTGCTTTGACTCTGTGCAAGCATACAATTCAACATGTTTAGAATCTTGAGTTTAAATTTTTTAAAAGGGAGGCACGTGTGATAGTTGAGTTATGAATATGTGTGTATGCTGTTGCTTCCTGAGGAACCTTTGAAAGCCAAAAGTTGCTGATCATAGATAGAGAGGTGAATTCAAATTAGGGAAATGCCAATCCTTAGCAACTATTACTGGTTATATTTTGACTTCAAGTGTTGTGATTAAGTCATATTCTTGTCTCTAAGTCCACTACTTACCTCCAAGTCTTCTCTACGATAGTCTTTCCGTCCACTTTGTGTTATTCAGGTATCTTCAACTCACATTATTCTGAATATTCTAGGAAATCAACCATTCTGGAGGGCAATAGATTGGGAAGAAACTCCCATGTATAATGAAAATCTCTTTTGTATAAAACATTAAAACTAAAGGAAGCTACTTCTGTGGTCTACTATAACTTTCTCTGAAGCAAATTGTTTAGAAGGTCTGGGCAGCATTTCAGGTTAGATTCCAAAGAGATATGTTGGCTTGCACCAGAGTGCGAATGTAGCATTACTTGTGGCTCTTTAAAACAACTATATTAATTCAGTTGCTTTAAGGAGCTGCTGACAGATCTTGCATTTCTGGCCTCGCATGTTCTGAAGCATATTTTGGATATAGACCTGTAACATTGACCAGCCTTATTCCATAGATTTAAAATTTATCAGAATTTAGCTGTGATGATGAGTCCTGTTTTAAGTCCTGTATCTTTTATTTTATGTACATGAGAGCATATGCACCAAGACAAATTCCTTGAGTGTCCAATCGCACTTGGCCAATAAAAATTCTATTCTATTCTAATGTGTGATATAATTGTTTATGCTGGCATGAATGTCAGGAAACTTTAAAATGTGAGTTTCTGCTTTACTAGTTTGAGTTAATGCCATTAAAAAGGGCCACAAGAATCCCCTTCTTGGGTATCTATAGGAAATAAAAGGGTTGTTTTACTAGCTTTATTCTTGCATGCCCAAGTCTGTAGCTGTTTGTGTATTATAATAATGTTTCCCACAAAACTTAACTTAATCCTTTATACTGCAGGCTCTTCTCTGGATAAAATACTATCAAGCCTGACTGATTTGAAAGCAAGGCTTGATTCAAGGAAATGTATCTCACCAGAAGTATTTGCAGAAAACATGATGCTGAGAGAAAGAACTCACCACTTAGGTGAGTAGTAGATAATCAGTGATATATTTGATCTTGATTAAGTCATATTTGGTGTATGCTCATGGAAATGAATAGGACCTGTATCAGAAAATTTGTCAAATTTGGTGAGTTTGTTGTTTTCTATCAACTCCATCTTTTCTAAGATGACATAAAGGGTGACGTACTGTACATCAAAACTTAAAACTACAGATACATAAAAATATTGGTTATTTTTCTAAAAACAATAATGAAATGAATCTGTAGCTTTTCCAATAATTAGGAAACTTTCCATCCAACTTGGGTTAGAGATACGTGGATAAGTTAGGCCATATCTAGGAAATAAAACCATCCCATTTGTGATTAATAAGGATTTGCAGCTTAAGCCCTGCATCCATCCCCTTTTAACTTCTGAATTATCTGGATAATGTATTTTGTACTCAGATAATAAATCTTGATGCATAAAATGTATTACAGTTCCTACTGAAGGAGATTTGCTAATCATTAGGGAGGTTATTAACAGATTAGGATCAATAGCTTTTAAAAAATTAAATTAGTTGCACTAACGTTCTATGTAGCCCTACTGCATTCCAAGAAACACTTGTAACAAGGCTTGTTACTATCGACTTATCTCTAAAAATATGCAAATTTGTAGAAAACAAAAATGTCTAGTAACTTTTGGGTTTCTGTGTTCATGTGTAAGATTGCTTTAAGTTTTATTTTTTTAAGAAACAATTTCAAGATTGTTAAACTTTAATTCACTTTTTACTTTTATTTTTGGGACCTTAGCTTTATTCAGAGTAATGAGTCATCTGAAAAGGTGCTGATCACTACAGTATATTAATACCTGGGATAAAATGCCTATTTAGAAATTCTGCCTCCCAACCCTCCTATTTTTTACAGCAAACTATATCCCCCAGTGTTCAGTCGATGACCTTTTTGAGGGAACATGGTACTTAGTACGAGTGGATGAAAAGCACAGAAGGACATATGCCCGTCGTCCCATGCTGGGTGACAGACCTCTGGAAGCAGGAGTGGAAGTTCATCTGAACCTGGCTGGCGAGGTAACTGGGCAGTCATATAATCTCCGTTCTTCCCTTATATCCAAGGGCAAGTGCACATATTGACTGGGTTTAAGACTGCATAATTGCAAGTCTTAATTATGGTTTAAAACTGCATAATTGGAAATGTCTTTCCCCTTCTGTTTTAACTATGACTTTGCTGAATGAAGTTGGAGTCTTGGCCAAATAGAAATTCGGTTTAAATGCAAACCTGTGTGTCCTAAATACTATCAATGTCAGTCTCTGTGACTCAAAGGAAGGGTATTCTTTTGGAAGAAGTGCAGCAATCTGCTTGCTTTCTCTCAAACACATTTCCTTGCTATTTTGTGTGTTGGTTTTCTGTTAACTTTCTTCTTTGGTATTTCTATTTCCTGAAAAATAAATAGCTGTGCAACAAGCACATGTAGCAAAGTACATCTGTACTTTGTTATTATTCTGGAAAATCACAATCTTAAATCCTGTTAAATCGTGTCTATTCTCACTTTCTTGAACTAATGTAAAAGAGTGTCCTCTCTCACATATACGTCTATGGAGATTCTCAGACATCCAGATCATGGTTCTCCCAAATGGGCTTTTTCAAGAGGCAACAGTTCAGAGCTGAAGAAGCTTCTTGGATGAGAAGCCAAACGTCTTCAAAGAAAAACCAGAAAGTCCAGTTGCCTCTTGAAAAAAACACCTTTGGGACTCTCACATACACAGAGTTCAATTTCTCCTATGTACCACATTTAGTTTTTGTGGCTCTATATATTGTCCAAAAATTATAAATTGGACTTTTGTTAAATTTGGAACATGATACTCAAGATTGTTTTCATTCTCCAAATTTTAAAGCATGCCAGGTTATTTCATGTTATTGCTATTCAAAAGTATCCAATTCTTACCTAATTATAATTTATTGTCACCAATGTCCTTTAAATCTGGGGCATGGTTTTCTTTGGGATTTTTGGCATTCATTATTCAATTATTCAGGTGAGAATAAATTGCCACCCCCAATATGTGGTGGGCCCTAACCTGTTCTCCCTCCATGTGCCTCAGTCAGGAGAAGTAAAACTGCCACTTGGTTATGCATTATAGAGAATTGTCTACACTAACATTACTAACATTTTTTCAACTTTGGCAACTTAAAAATGCATAGACTTCAACTCCCAGAATTCATCCTGAACGGTGTTTAGTACTATGTAGCTCAAGTATTTACAACCATGTATTTATTATGCTGCTCTTTCCTTGTGTGTCATTAAGTTTTCTCATTATGTTTTGAAACATGCATTTAAAAGAACTGTCAGCTTTGTTTTTTGATGGGTTCTAATCCAAGGCTTCTTTCTCCTTTTCCTAGCATATTCCCAGCCCTGCCAAGAAAGTACCACGAATTCCTGCAAAAATGGACACTGAAGCAGTTGCTGTTACCCTTTCTAATGGGGAGCATTAAGACGCCTCTGTGAGGTGGAAGTCGATTAGATACGGGGAACATGGGGACATACATGGGATTAACCTGTTATAACCCACATTCAGCTGTACAGTACTGCTTAACTGGGGCATGAAAAATGTTAAGCTTGACGCTCTGTTGTCTGATGCGGTTTGTTGATGTATGTAGTTTAATAACACTAAAAGTTCTTGTGCTTCTTGGAACTAAAATTACCAAGGGCTCTTTGTGAAAACAGTTTTTATTAAAAAAACAGGAATAGGTTATGTAACTTCAGTTGTCCTCCTCCTCCTACCCTTTTTTGACTAAGATCTCTATAACATTTTCTGAAACTAGTTTCCAGAGAAGAAGCCAGATTTGTTATAAAAGTCATTATTGCGATCAGTTATTGTGATTTAAAGCCTTTCATATCTCTATTTGATCTTAGTGTTAGGGTCCTATGTGCCTTAACAATAAAAATGCCCTAAATCTTAAATATGACTCTGATTCCACTTTTCAGAATTCCCCACATTTTTGAGATCAGTACAACTCACTTCTTCTTCAAGGTGCTAATAATTGGATATAGGTTTTTTTTTTCAGTTGTTCTTTCTATCCTATCCAAAAAGCTGCAGACATGTAACTATTGATAATTTGGCTTCCAGTTGTGTGTGTGTTTACACTTTCGTAAACGCCTTTGCTTCCCTTCTCCTAAATACGATGTTTCTGTTCTGAGCAGATTTTCTTTGTTGAAAGTACTGTCCGAATAGTGGCCATTTAATTAAAAAATGGTTGGGAAATAAATTTCTTGGAACCTTTCCCTTGTAATCTTTTATAAAGGTTACTCAAGAGTAGGGTTTGTATCATTGGCTTCCAGGTGATAAAGATCTGATCAGATGTTCAATCCAAGATGAATGATCCTGAACATTTTGTGTTGTTTTAGGGATATGTTGAAAAGTTGTTCTGCAAGAATATCTGTGGCTTTGCACTTGTGTAAGTTGTTTGATATTTCAAGCTTATTTAACATTCAGTTTCACCTCTGAAAGGACTGCAATCTCCAAGCTCTTAACAGCAGACATGCCTGTTTCGAAGACCACTCACCAGATAAGCATCTAGTTTGCTCGATGTGGCTCCTATGTTGATTGCCAGTCATGGACAGCAAAACCTAGAGCATTAGTCAAGGGAAATGCATTACTTGTAGGCTGCTTTTTGGCCTGTGAGTTCTCCCTAAGAATGATTTCTGTAGATCTCCATCATACTAAGCATTTGAACCTTTCCAAATATAGGCTTCGCTGAGAGAATCCATTTACCTTTTGGATGAACTGGAACTTAAGAGGGGGGAAAAAAACTTTCTGGCTTGTAGAATATAATGCATTTATATTAAAGTTTCTGTTTTGGTTCCTTTTCCTTTAAAATAGTTCAAAAAGCATTGTCTAATAAAACTTGAAGAACTAATGCAGATTGTGCAAACATCACAAGACGCATGGTTTTGGTGTTACATAGCTTTTCTTTTTTAAAGTGACAAAGGTTTGGCAATCTCTAGATATGCATATCCTTTGACTTAACATTAACTGATTAAACTGGTGGCCTAAGACCTGTGGGATTCATTTTTATGTCAGAAATGTATCCAGTCCATTGCAGGCAATGGATGGGCCGAGAACTGTAGCACAAATTTAACCTTTATAAACCTCACAAACCAATGAGGCAAATGCCTTGTAAAAATAAATGTTAAAACTCTTTGAATCTTTTGCGTCAGTGAAGTTATGCTTTGTATCCTATGAACCTGTCAACAAGGAATTAGTAGCAGGCATTTCAAAAGACAGATCTATGTAATTAAGCAGGTAAGTCATCCATGGTTGCACTGGGTGCTATGGTGCTTTAAAGGCTAGTTCTGTGTATATGCTTTCTTGGATCATGGTCCAGATACATGGAGTACACAAGCCATGTAAAAATAAAATGATCTTTGAAGTGCTGCAAAATTATGGCTTTTACTGCAAAAGACTTAACAACAGCCTCCAGGCTGTTGCCGTACGTCATGCTTTGGAATCAGAGCAAGTTTTGGCATGTCCTCTTCTGCATCATCATTTTAGAGAGATCTGATTCAACAAATGGATTTGGAAATTCAGTTGAGAGGCTAAATCAGCTACTACTTGATAGTATCAGATAATAGTGAAGGTATAGAAAAAAATAGGGAGAAAATTAGAACTCTTCATCCTATTTTGATGGCGGGGGAGATGTTTCTTCCGATTTTTTCAATTTGATATTTAATTTAATTTAAATTTAACTTAAATTTAATCCTTTCCATGCTTTCCTCTTTCAACTGTGTTATAATACAATTCCATATCTGAAGGAAAATGTTAATGTGAGGAAATTGCCTTTCGGAGAACATGTTTCTGATCTTAAATCAGAAACATTTTGAATAATTAGAGTTCACTCCCATTTGTAATTTCAAGAGTGGTGTCAGCACAGTAGTGTGGTGAGAATAAATGGATCAGAGTCATAGAACTGGAAAGGACAACCAGAATCACCCGGTTCAACCCTCTACAATGTGTGGCCAACCAGTTAAACTATCCATGGGAAATGGCTGTACAGCTTCCTAAAAACTCCAAAAATGGAGACCCTACAACCTTCATAAGATTACATATCTTACTAAGCCATAATGTAGTTTATGTGCTTGTTTGTGGTTTTGTATTGATATGAACTCAGCCCTGGGGTATGCAATTTGGTTATGGTATAATGTGTTGTGTACATTCAGCTAACTGACTTATTCAACAAACAATGAGTTACTGAGATTTGTGAACTCCCATCAATGGACGGGAGCAACATCCATATGCGATCTAGATCACAGGTGTCAAACTTGCGGTGTCACGTTGCCATCGCGTGACGTTTCACATTTTCCCCATTCGCAGAACTGGGGTGGCCGTGGTCTGCGTGTGACGCATCTGGCCCGCAAGCTACCAATTTGACACCCCTGATCCAAATTTAACACAAAACATGGATATTAAACATAACTACTTTGTGGATTCTGCTCCCATTGGAGTTTACAAACTCTAAACACCAAGTATTTGGAGCAATATAAATAGTATCTACAGAATTTCCAGATTACATGTTTTAAAATTGTATTTACAGAGAGACAGCTAATGTTTTGTAAGAGCATCACATCCAGGCATTAATGAATGCTTGTTAATTCTGGGTGAAGAACTGGTCCATCTGCCTGGGCATGTTAGATGATCCAATGAGGTAGGAGTGCCCCGATTTAAAAATCATACTCTTGGCGTCATTTGGTTTTCCTGCTGGGAAATCCCAGGAAGCCGCCTCTCAGAAGTGACTTCAGCTAACCCCAACGTCAGAAAACCTCAGACAACCACAGCATCTGTAACTATAGCTTTCTCTTGACTTGCTAAATGTTTACTTCTAGAGATACAGCTACCTAAGTCAGTGGGTTTTAGACTTTTCCTACCATTGCTTTTTTTTTTTTTTTTTTAATTTGATTTATATGCCGCCCTTCTCCGGAGACTCAGGGCGGCTTACAATGCGTTAAGTAATAGCCTTCATTCTTTTGTATATTTTATTCAAAGTCAGCTTATTGCCCCCACAAACTGGGTCCTCAATTTACCTACCTTAGAAAGGATGGAAGGCTGAGTCAACCTTGAGCCTGGTGAGATTCGAACCTGCAGTAATTGCAGGCAGCTGGATGTTAATAACAGGCTATTAGTCTGTTGAGCTATCCAGGCTCCCTATTTGATGATTGAATGACAAATTTGCATGGAAAAATACTGTGTTTTCATGAAAATTATGGTGCTTGAGTTTAAAAACCAAATGTGTTGTTTCAGAGTTGGTACTGAAGAGCACATATATTAAACATAGTTAAACGTCTATGGGGATTCTCAGTCATCCAGGACATGGCTGTCCCAAAGGTGCTTTTTCAAGAGGCAACTGGGCTTTGTTTTTTCTTTGAAGATGTTTCGCTTCTCATCCAAGAAGCTGAAGCTGAAGAAGCTTCTTGGATAAGAAGCAAAACATCTTCAAAGAAAAAAAACCAGAAAGTCCAGTTACCTCTTGAAAAAGCATCTTTGGGAGTAAATATAGTTAATGTAGTGTCCCATCCAGGAAAAACAAACAAACTGATTACTAAGAAAAAAAGCAGATTGTGATCTGTCTCAAGACTTCAACAAGGGGCAACATATTTTAATCATCCTGTTTAGTTTCATTCATGTCAGGCTCCCGAGATAGGATGACTAGAAAAATGTTCAACTTGGTCCCAGATTTCTAACTTTACAAGTGCTTCCTCTCTTGGATATCTGCATGTTGTAGGATAGGATAGGTCCACTGCTAGTATTCCAGCTTGCTCCATATCCTCTCTTGGTCTAGCAGGCCACTCTTTTCAACCTGCTGTCCTTATTTGTAGTGTCTACACCAGTGTTTCTCAACTTTGGCAACATTAAGGTATATGGATTTCAACTCCTAGAATTTAGGACTGGTTGGGAAATTCTGGAAGTTGAAGTCTGTATCTTAAAGTTGCCACGGTTGAGCAATATTGTTCTACACCTATAAATAAGCCATACTATGTCCAGAATGATGGCAATCAAGTTGCTATTTCACAATTGCATATCCCCATTGGAAACAGCAATACTTTGCTTTCTTCATTGGAAGTACAACAGAATAAGAGAGTTGGAAGGGACCTTGGAGGTCTTCTAGTCCAACCCCCTGCTCAGGCAGGAAACCCTATATCATTTCAGGCAAATGGTTGTCCAGTCTCTTCTGAAAAACCTCAGTGTTGGAGCATTCACAACTTTTGGAGGCAAGTTGTTCCACAGATTAATTGTTCTAACCGTCAGGAAATTTGTGAAAGGGTGAAAGATGTGAGCCAGGCCACAAGTTGGGTTGTGCATGTGACAGTCCAGACTTCAACTCTGACAGCAGTAGTTAGTTGCTTTTGTTCCTGTTGCTGCCATGGGTTTGCAATATGTGGCACTTAACAAGTTTTTTTGTTCTTCGTTCCATTAAACTCTTAAGTCTTCCATATAACTGAAGTCCATTTTTCCGTTCTCTCAGTATATGTGATACCGTCACAGTGACTACTAGCCTTCCAAGCAATCTCATTGATTGTAGTCAGAGTGGGGAAAAATTGCATGACAAAGTACTAACACTCACACAATTTATCAAACAAACCGATGATGTATTTAAAAAAGATAACGATGTATTTAAAAATTGTGCAATCACCTAAATCAGTTCCAAAAGCAGCATTTTGCAACCACTAATTAATATGGTGACTCTCCTTTCGGAATCCAGAAAGCGCTCAAAAGAAAAGCAAACCCAAAGCAAAGCCATTGGTTTCCAATTTTGTTAAGGCAAAGCAACCTGAGCTTTTGCTACATAGGAGTCTGGAGAAATCTTCCAACAGGATTGGGCTTCTACAAAGATCTTGAGATAGTAAGCTTTGTCTCACTATTACAGGGTGTACCGCAGTGGTGCAATCCATTTTTTTTACTACCAGTTCTGTGGGCGTGGCTTGGTCAGTGTGGCATGGCTTGGTGGGCGTGGCAGGGGAAGGATACTGCAAAATCTCCATTCCCACCCCAGTCGGGGGCCAGCCAGAGGTGGTATTTGCCGGTTCTCCAAACTGCTCAAAATTTCCGCTACCAGTTCTCCAGAACCTGTCAGAACTTGCTGGATTTCTTCCCTGGTATACAGGTAATCCTCAACACAATGACAGTTGAGATCAAAATTTCCAATGCTAAGCAAACTCATTTGAGTTACACCTGATTTTCTGACATTTTTTGCCACAATTACTGCAGTTGTTAAGTGAATTATATGGTTGTTGAGCTAATCTGGCTTCTCCCATTGACTTTGTTTGTCAAAAGCAATCTGGGAAAGTCACAAATGGCGATAACATAACCCAGGGATGCTGCAGTCGTAAATACATACTGGATGCCAAATGCCCGAATTTTGATCATGTGACCGTGAGGATGCTGCAATTATAAGGGCAAAGAGCAATCATAAATCACTTTTTTCATTGCCATTGTAATTTTGAATGGTAACTAAGTAAATGGTTGTAAATTGAGGATTACCTATGTTATTGTTAAGGCTTATGCAAAATAGTACTTCAATTTCCGTTGTCATTAATTATCTGAATGTAGGGACGAGTGTATGTTAAGGAAAGACTTGTCCCACCATAGGAAATAGGATTTCAGCTCCCAACTAGCTCTCTTCTTTGAGACACAGTTTGGTGTAATACTGAAGGTAGTATAGTTGTACAGTGTAATGCAGGGGTGTCAAACTCGCATCATCACAGCGTTATCACATGATTTGTTGTGACTTTTCCACCTGTCTCTAAACTGGGCATTGATTTTTGTATTGATTTTTTTTTTCTGTTACTCTTTAACAATAAAAATACAATAAAGATTAAAAAAATAAAATAAAAAATAAACTGGGCATGACCAGCGCATGACGCATCCTGGCCACAAGTTTGACAGCCCTGGTGTAGTGATTAAGGTGCTGGCCTAAAAACCAGGAGCTATGAGTTATCGTCCTGCCTTAGGCATGAAAGCTGCTGGCTGAGTGATTTGGAGGCAATCTCTCTCAGTCCAATCCACCTCACAGGGTTGTTGTAGAAGGAAAATGCTATGTTTGCTGCCATGAATTACTTATAAAAGTAATAAAGTGGAGCTAACAAAAAAAAATAACAGTTTTACAATTATAGTAATTGGTCAACAATGATACTAATAAAAGAATACTTGTAAATAGATATGTCAGAAAAAGTGACTTTTTTAAATGAGTGGTTTGGGGTTTTTTGGCAATGTGATAAAAGACATGAAAAGTTGAGAATTACCATCCTAAATTAATAATTGTGATGGGAAGAGAGCAAATGTTGTGTTTATTTAGGACATTAACCAGTTGATGCTTGCATCTATCACAACAAACTCAAGACAATTCTATGCAGCAGTGTTCCTCCAAAAACAGAATTTTATCTTCTCCTCAGATAGATTTTGAAGTCTGAAAAATACCTTACAAAAGGAATTAAATCAGAATGCATAGGCTTTGGCATTAAGTTTTGGGAATGGAAACCATACATTAGAAACTTTAAGGCATCCTTTTTACTTTTTCAAAATCACAAAAATGCTCAGGGCAAACAAAAGGACTCCAAAAAGTCATTCTCTCTCTGCCCAACCCACCTCAAAGGGTTGTCGTTGTAGGGAAAAAAGAAGGACGAAGAAGTATTGCACATGTTCACTGCCATGAGTTACTTATAAAGTAATAAAGGTGGGATAACATTCTAAAAAAAAATAATCTTGCGTGAGACTAATCCAGGAAGGTGCTTTATAAAATCAAACAGAGTTTTGATGAATATTTGTGGCCCTGATAGGTACACAGATTTTTCTTTGTCCTTTCTTTCTTGAGTTCAGGTTGGCTGACAAGAGGGACAATTTCCGTGGCCTGTTTTTTCTGCACTCGGTGAAGAACAATTCTGTAAGTCCCAGTTACTGAGGTGTAGTAATCTCTCCCGTGGTTATTCTGGATGTGCTCTTCTGTGATTCCCAAATGGTTCAAAATGATTTTTACCTCAGCCTCTTCCTTCTGGAGAGTTTTGTCCTCGGACAAAAATTTGGGATCCAGCTTAAAGGGCTCCAAGGGTTTGGGATACTGTACACCATTCATCCATTCACTGTTCATAATGTTATCAATGGAGCAGCGTTCTGATGGAACTGGTTGTAGGATCGCCCAAATCAGTCTCTGGCAAGATTCAGACAGGAATGGTGGCACGCTATATATCCCACCAAGAATGTACTTTTTTAGCTTGGCCACCGTGTCTGCCTGGAAAGGCATGAGCCCCGTGGTCATGAAATACAAAAGGATTCCTAAGGCCCAGATATCCACGTAAACCCCAATGTAATTTTCATCTCTGAAAAGTTCTGGAGCAGCATAAGGAGGAGAACCACAGTAGGTGTTCAAGGATTCCTCTTTTTGACTTACTGTGCTGAATCCAAAATCTCCCACCTTCACACACGTGTTACTGGCGTAAAAGATGTTTTCAGCTTTCAGGTCCCGGTGAATTATGTTGTTCTCATGCTGCAGAGTAGAATTTAAAAGTATACATATAAGCAAAAAGCCAAAGCAGACAGTCTAATATAGGAAACTCATTTGTTTTTTAGGGTTTAAACTCTTTTATCTGTGCTAAAAATGCAAATTTAGATATTTTAATAGAAGCATTAAGGCGGAGTGGTGAGAAATACGTTAAGAATTCTGTGCAAAATTATCAGCAGGGCTGTTTGCAAGCTTCCTTAATGGATATTGCAATCTCTTCCTTGCATTTTCTCCTGGACTGAGTTTTTCAAGATCGAATAACCATTTGTCTGGAATGATCTGAGAATTTCGGCTCTGAGTGGGGCTTGGAATAGAAGACCTCCAAAGTCCTGTACAAATCTATGATACTATAAGCAATATAGGAATACGGACGTCAGTCTGCGAAACATTGAAGAATGCAATCAGTTCTGGCCATATAGTCTGGATGCAGACAGATTGAGATGGTTTAGGAATATATGAAGAGGCTAAGGAAATTAGAAATTAGAATTAGGGAGCACTGAGCATGCTGAGTAATGCAGGATTGGATGCAAGCGAGTGGATGTTCAAAGGGATGTGGGGTTGAAGAAAGGACGGGAGGAACCAGCTCAGAAACAGTATGGAGAGAAGCAACATTCAAGAGGTAGGCAGAGATGGTTTGGTCGCTTTGAGGAATGTAACTGGGTATCTTAAACCATACCTAGCAGGCTTCTGTCACGTTGCCTTATGGCTTAGCATTGAATATACTGCTGTGATAGGTACCACTCATGCCCCTTGTCTTCTTCCTTGAATTCCTTGAATTTGGAAGCCAGACCCTGTTCTGAAACTCCTTTAATTAGGAGAAACTTAAAAGATTCCATCTAGCTATAATAATTAAACAGAAGAAGTTACAGGACTTTATCTTATGATATATACAGCAAAGAACCCCCAAGGAGAAAAAATGCAATTCTGAAACATGATGGGACAAATACATATAAAATAAATTGTGGTGCCCTGTGCACTTCCTTCTCATGCACAACTTTGACCTGCAGAGATTTACTAATGGCTCTCTTCCCAAAGAGTAGACTGAAAGGCAGAGAACTACAATACCTGGCCTTCAATCACAATTACCATTTGTCTAACAGTTAATATAGTTCTCAGCATGAAAGAATTGTTGATCAACACATCACAGCAATAGGGAAAGCTTGTCTTGCATTCTCTGCTTTCAATGAAAAACACAGCCTGAGAACTGTGAAGGCATTGGAAACACCAAAATGTCCCCAGAAGTCCTCCAGAGCTAATGAGCTACCACACTCATCAACACCAGACAGAAAGGACTCACCATGTGTTTAATGGCAGACACAATCTGAGCAAAAACGTGCTTGCTCTTTTCTTCCGATAACTTCCCATCTATTATGATTTTAGCAAAAAGCTCTCCTCCGTTAGCATACTCCATGACCAGGTACAGTTTGGAGAAGGTCTCCATGACCTCATAAAGCCTGATAATGTTTGGATGGTGCAGCTTCTCCATGCTAGAAATTTCAGATGAGAGGAGACTCTGGGTTTTGTAGTCTAATTTACTTTTCTCCAGGATCTTGATGGCTACTTTTTCTGGAAAATATCATTTTGATGTTCACATTGTTAGGAAACATGACTAATCTCTTGCTTAGCAAAGAAAAGAAAAATAGTACAAAACATTATTCAAGAATAACGAATTGAGAAGAATTATGTCTGCTGAGATCATGAATTATTCGTTCAAAGTTCTTTACCACAATCCAGCTTTAAATCAACTTCACATGAATCTGAATACATATTACTTAACACAATTATCAGCTTCTAAGGGAGGTCTTGAGACACCATGTGAGGTAGGTCTTGCCACTTAGAAAGAAAAAAATTAGAAAAAATTGAATTGGGGGTAATAACGCAAGTAGATCTTGATCAATTTGTGCATAATCCTCAGGCTGCTGCTCTTCTGCAACTAAACTTGACATGTGACTGGTATGTGATTGGATATATACTGTACTTAGCTATCTTGGGCTTATGATTATCATATCCAAAGATTAGTAGTGGAGATTACAAAGACTTTTGAACCTAATTTTGTCCTCCAGCATGAACATCCAAGTCTGCTTGTGTAACAGGAAAATCCATCGCTGGGTGTATTTCTAGCAGGATTATCAGATTCTGTAACAGCTTTGTTACCTGCCATCCATCTGGTAAACTTGCAAGATTCGTTTTTCTCGCCATGCACATGTATACATCCGAACGAGACTGTGTTGTTTCTCTTAATATATGTGGGTATATGCATAATTTTGTATTCATTTATTTTGTCATGTTTACAGTGTATATTGGTGGTGACTCTTTGAGAGCTATATGCCATGAAATTTCATTTTAATGTATGCCGATTACTGTACATTCAAAATGACAATCAAGTTATTCTAAAGTCTTTTTAAAAAGCCTAAATATATATGCTTTGCCCAATTTTTCTGCATTAGAAACAGGACGAAAGAAAAACACACAATTTGGGCTGCCCTTACAAGTTATTCCCATGTTTCAGTTTACTTCAGTTGGAGTTATTGATTCTTCTGAAATGCTCAACAACCAAGAACAGCCTACGTAGATCTGAACAGAGGCAAGCTTATTTATGTGAAAATTGAAATGTAGGCTGCCAGTTAATAAAGACTTTGCAAACCTGTAAATTAAAGAAGTCACAATTTCTTTGCCTTACATGAAACTTAATGATTCAGCACAAGAGCTTCATGAAGATCATCCCAGGTTATTATGCACAAAATAACATTCATATTCCAAATACTCTAAAAACTACCCACATTTTTGGCCCTCTTAATTAATTACACTGATCAGACAAATAATATGCACTGGAAATCTGGAAGAGAGACTATATTAACTCCTTCAGGAGTTTGCACAAAAGGACAGCCAATAAATATGTTAAATCTTTCAGCTTTTGCATTAATTGGGACGATTCAGTCTGAATTACTGCTTTCAGGACATATCTTTTCAGTACACATATGGGAGAAACATAACACCGGACTTTTTCATACAACATTGTGTTGTGTTTTCTCTTTGGCCTACATCAGGAGTGTCAAACTGGTGGCCCGTGGGTCGGATACGTCATGCGCAGTCCACACCCAACCCAGCTCCACAAGTGGGAAAAATATCACGAAGCATCACATAACGGCAACGTGATGCATCGAGTTTGACACCCATGGCCTACATGAACCCTCCATAGATCAAGTTCCACTCACTGAATTGTTCTTACCTTTTGTCAGAGTATGTATTCCAAGTTTCACTTGGGAAAAGTTCCCACTTCCAATTTTACCTCTGATGCTGTAAAACCCAACCCTCTTGCCCAGAGTTAATTCTTTTACTATTTTTTCACTTTGGGACATATCTAGAATAAGTTTCTCAAATTGGGTCAGCTGGTGTTGATTGCCTGGATCATCTTCTGTGTTCAAAACTTTGTTAGTAACTCCATTATCTTCATGATTCCACCTAGCATTACTATGGCTCCCTGGATCTCCATTGCAGTGAACCATAGTCATGGTCTAGGGAAATACACATATCCATGGGATATAATAAATTGATTCCAAGGAAATCTTAAAAAAGAACCTGCAGCTGCAGAAGCAGCCATGAGTTCAAGATCAGTTCAGTATTGAGTTTATATGAAATTTCTGTGGTAGCAAGATATGGCCAGTTTCTTCTAATTAAAGTCGATAGTTAAAGTAGATTCATTTCCTCCAATGTTCACTACCCATTTTAACTGCCAAAGAAGATAGTAGTGCTTGTGACATGCAGGTTTAGTGAAAGATTTGCAATCAAAGCTACAAACTCACTACCTCCCAAGCAGGGAATGGTGGTGCGCCCAATTTAATACTTCTGAGGACTCAGGTTTCAAGATTCCAACCATTCACACAAATCCAGGGCTGATGATTCTGTATACATTCTAATCCCTTAGAGTAGCTGATCACATCAAAGAGGGGTGATGAGTGGAGGGTCTTCTCCTGGTTCAGATCTCAGCCCAAGAACTGAATGCTGCAATGGTCAGCAATGTTTCTGCTCCAACCTGGAAATACTTAGGCACTCTTGCAAAGTTCTGCTGTCAAAATATCACTTGTGTTCCTTTCATTGTAGCTGCAGAGAAAAGGGATGACACCAGAGAATGCTAGGAAGACTTTAAGCACACAAGAGGCTGAGGGAAAGAGAAAACAAAATGTATTTTACCAATGAAGTCACATGAAAGGTCAGTAAAATATCAAAGAAAGGACTGTCATTTCAATCATCTTCGGTTTAGAAGATAGCTTGCTTTCATATTCCCACTTCTCCAAATATTGTCAGTTGCATGCCTTCCTAAAAGGAAAGAGATGCTATTCATTCATTCATTCATTCATTCATTCATTCATTCATTCATTCAGTCATTCATTCATTTTATTTTTATTTTTTATCCATTTACATAGACACCCATCTCAAACTATCTCAGGGAAGCAAACAATCATAAATAAATGTAATCCTAGTATGTATGGTCCATTTGTCCTGCAGGCCTGTGTATGTGTGGCACATACCTTCAAGTAAGGCCACAGGTGGATGATGAATGGCCCCGCCCGGGGGAATAAAAGAGGAGAGAAAGGGGAGTGGAGTTTGCAGGAGACAATTAGTTCACCTAATTGGTTTGTGACTTTCGGAGACTCTTTGCCAAGTTTTGAAGATATCGGTCTGGCAGCTCTCCAAGCCAGATAAAGTCTGACTGTAAATTCCCTCTTGAAAGATTTTGCTGAAAATGAATGAGAGGAATTCACTGTTTGTTTAATAAAAGGGGTTTTGTCGGGACCAGGATTCTGCTTCGTGCTTTTTGGGGAAGCCTAGGTCAGAACAGTCAGTTTTGACTCCTGGCAATTGCCTGGACTAGTCCCAGCAGTTTTGCTGGCCAGATTTCAGAAGCAGTTTGCAATTTCCTCCTTTCTGGGGATGACAGAAAGTGACCTGCCTAAGGTGACCCAGCTGGCTTTGTGCCTAGGGCAGGGCTAGAAGTTACAGTCTCTTGGTTTCTAGCCAGTGCCTTAACTACTAGAGATGCACTGGGCTCTCATGCAGGCCTGTAGGACATCTCTTCTCACTCTTCTAATTACTGTTTGTCCAAGTGCTTTTTACCAACACTGTGCAAACAGTGTTGATAAGAAGAGAGATGGTGCACTCTGACCCGTTGTAGGCTGGCTCTGGTTCAATGCTCTCTCCCTTTCTGTTTAATATTCACATGAAGCCACTGGCTGCAGTCACTTGCTGCTTAGCTTGGGTATCATCAAAAACTGATGATACCCAAGCTGTATGTTTCAACCCCAATCTAGCCAAATGGTGCTATCTCCATCCTATTCCTATGTCTGAAAGTTGTGTGAGTTGGATGAGGAGGAACAGATTCAGGTTCAGTCTGATCAAGTGACTATGGATATTAGGGATCCCTAGAGTTGGAGATTTCCCACTTTTAGGTTTGGATGGGGCTAGAACTTAATCATTTGAGACTGGTGTGCAATTTTGGAATTGCCTCGGACTCACAGCTCTTGCTTAAACAGCAGCTAGGAGCTGTAACCAAAAGGGACTTTGTAGACCTCTACAGTGTACCAATTGTATCTGTTCCTGGATCATGAGGCCTTGATAGCCATTATGCCTTCATCACCTCATAGCTGGACCACTGCAAAATATGAGGGTACCATTGAAGATGTTCATAAGCTACAGATGGTCCAGAATGAGCTGTCCATGCAGCAATAGGCATTCCTCAGTATGGCCATGTGATATCTCTGGTCTATGAGCTGCCCTGGTTGCCCGTGAAATTCTAGATACAACATAAATCAGGTTATGTTGATGGCTATTCATGGTTTATCATGTGTATTTATTGTTATGTTGTTGCTATGTTGTGTTTTTTTTTTTAATTTGATTTATTGTTGGCCACCAAAGTCATAACAATGAGATGGGAAGCTGTATAAATTGAATTAATAAATAAAAACAAAGTTCTGGCTCTCACCTACAAAACCTTTCGTGGCATAGCACCAGGCTCTTGGAAGGACTAACTTCCATGGTCTTTGCCCCTCTTGGAAGATTGGGCAGAATTGGTGACTTTAGTTCCCCAAAGACCACTTACTGGGTCTCAGGAAGTGCACCTTGACTGTGGAGACACCTGTCCCGTGAAGTAGCATCCTCTCAAGATCTGACTGGCTTCCACTTGTAATGGTTCCATAACTCTTTAAAAAAACTGACTGTCCCCCCACTAAGCTCTTGGGTGTGCTTTATTTCTGTAGTATATGGAATTGTCTTGTATGGCCACAGATGGTATTTTTTTCAGATAATGATGATGATTTTAATTATAAGCTGTTCAGAGTAATTCTGGAGTCAAGTAGCATTTAAATCTAATAAACCAAACAACAGATAAAGAATGAGTCATGTTCTTCTGAATAGGTTGCTCTTGACTTACAACCACAACTGGAACTTCTGTGCTAAATTGTTAACTTCTCTTGGTGATCATTAAGTGAATCACACCCAATTTTATGATATTTCTGCCGCAGCCATTTATCAAATCACACAGTCATTAAGCTAATCCGGTTTCCCCAATTAATTTTACTTGTCACATGCTGTTTGGGAATGTTGAAAATGGCAATCACATGATCTGGACGGGAGGCTAAAACACACAATGAATGGTTGCAGGAACTGGGCATGGCTAGTCTAAAAAAGAGAAGGACCAGGGGAGACATGATAGCAGTCTTCTAATATTTGAGGGGCTGCCACAGAGAGAAAGGGGTAAAGCTATTTTCCAAAGCACCTGAAAACCAGACAAGGAATAATGGATGGAAACTGATCAAGGAGAGATTCAACCTAGAAATAAGGAGAAATTTTCTGACAGTGAGAACAATCAATCAATGGAACAGAAGTTGCCTTCGGAAGTTGTGGGAGCTTCATCACTGGAAGCTTTCAAGAAGACACTGGAAAGCCACCTGTCAGAAATGGTGTAGGATCTCCTGCTTGGGCAGAGGGGTTGGACTAGATGAAGTACAAGGTCCCCTCCAACTCTGTTAATCTGACCTGGGACATCGCAACAGTCAGAAATACATGCTGATTGCCAAGTGCCTGAATTTTTATTCACGTGACTGCAGGGATGCTGCCGCAGTCTGCAGTGGGAGAACCAGTTTTAGTGCTGTCATAACTTCAAAAGGTCACTCACTCAACAAATGGTCAAGATCCATGACCTTCTGTATTGTTCCTTTTATAGGAATGAGTGCTGATAAATATGAAAAATGAAGTGGAAGTTGAGATAAAATAAGTGAAATATTTCTTTATGAAAATAAGCATTGGTCATATATATTGATATTTTGAAGATGGGATTGAGCGCAAAAAGATGTTAACCGATCGATAAAACTGTCTGTAACGGTTTGGAATGATGATGGTTTTATGTTTTATTTCTGTTTTAAAATAATTGTTTTGCAAAAAAAAGAGGAATGAGTGCTCAGCTTTTGCCACTTGTCTTGTAAAATATTCCAAAAAGGGAGAGTGAATGTTATATATCACAACAAGATCTTCACAGGCATATTCAGGTTTTATATAAATACAGCATTTACCCCTTGTATCATCTTGGTAGAGTTTTGGTAAAATAATACTTATCGCTGGGCCCCTGATAATTGTAAGACTTACTCTGTGGTAAGATGGGTCCCGCTTTTTAAATACAAAATATTTTAAACAATGATATTTTTGTATGAATAGCGGTAAAGCTTTTGTTAGTAAATAAAACCTATTATATATATTTAACAACAGATTTGTTTCAGAGACATCTGGAGCTAGGATCATCATCTGGCTTATAAAGTAATATACTTTCCAAACCTGTTTGTATCTAACTTTGCCTTCCATCATCCTTCACTAAAGCAGTTTCAACTAACACTGCATATTTACTCCTGCCTTGTGGTCAAAACTGTATGAATTGAAGTTGGATTGAGACAGAGTACATTTTTATTATTTTTCCTTTTAGCTAGGTCAATCTTATAGTATTGTATTTATATTGTTATAAATTATATAGTTTTATTTTTTAATATTGTAAGCTGCCTAGAGTTGCCATGTGGTAAAATGGATGGTTAATAAATTTGACAAATAAATACATTTTATTTTTAATGCTGATTTTTTAAAAATGTGTTAATTATATATATATATATATATATATATATATATATATATATATATATATATATATATATATATATATATATATGCATATTCTTTCTAGCCAGGTTTTACCTACGTAAGCTAGGTTGTTCTGCAGCTCTGACTGTGTGAAATCTCATTCACCAGCCTCAGAGCTCCTCCTCTGCTGACAAACTGCAACTCTGCGTTGCTCTCTGGGAGACTCAGATAGCTATTTCTGCCTTATAAGGCTTCGTCAGTGAGCCACACCCACTTCACTGACGAAGCCTTATAAGGCAGAAATAGCTATCTGAGTCTCCCAGAGAGCAACGCAGAGTTGCAGTTTGTCAGCAGAGGAGGAGCTCTGAGGCTGGTGAATGAGATTTCACACAGTCAGAGCTGCAGAACAACCTAGCTTACGTAGGTAAAACCTGGCTAGAAAGAATATGCACATAAAAGCCTACGAAAAACAGAAAAAGACATATATATATATATATATATATATATATATATATATATATATATATATATATATATATATATATATATATATATATATATATATATATATATAATTTGATTTATATGCCGCCCTTCTCCGGAGACTCAGGGCGGCTTACAATGCGTTAAGCAATATTGTCTTATTTGGTTACTGTATGCTGCCCAGAGTCACTTCCATTGAGATGGGTGGCCATATAAATAAATCTGATGAATAACCAAGCAAATAAATTCAATCACCAGTGCCTCTTTAAGAGGAAAGGTATCAAGACAGTTGGGATCAATGAAATGGTTTTGCTGCAGCTACCTACATTTTTCCCAGAGGATGACCGTGTGAAGCAGCCAATACTATTGCATCCTGGGTGAAGATGACAGGTCTAGCTTCCAATCACAATGCCCCATCCTGACACCATTTAGTTTGCCTGGTCAAATAGGAGTCCTGAATCTCTTCCCTGAAGTGGATTCAGTTTCCAATCCCTACTTTAAATGAATGCATTGCAGTACATAAGGTCTTACGTCCTGTACAGAATTACCAAAGTTTGAACTGTGGTGAATTATTTCATGTCAACTTAGTTGCATTGAATGAATTCAATGTTCATTATTACAGCATGAAAAACAAGAATAAATGTTTATAATTCTGTTATTTTCCTTTTTTTTTTCAAATTGTATTAAGAAATTCCAAGAGTTTTAGCATAGTTTAATTTAATTATGCTAAATTGACTCTATTTCACTTTAATCTGCTGTGGATTCCACTAGAAACATGTATATTTTGGAACAGATGCATTTTCCTGAATTCAAAGCAAAGATAGTAGCTTTCTAGTTTAGGAACACAAGCTATAGTGACTCATAATTCTCTCCTTGCGTCCAAGGAGACCATTAACACCATATTGCTTCTTCTGTATCTTAAAATGCATCTTATTTTGTTAAAGCACCTCAAATTTCTGGAGAGGTTTTCTACCCATCACTATATAAAGTGAGCCCATATCTCATCCAATTTTCAACTGCACTGTGAAAATGCAGCTGAAGAAAAATAGCAATTTCAAGCAAATTCTTTGATGTAACTTGTGTTGCAATTACCAACCTTCTACTTTTAATGATATTTCTTTGAAAAGCTTTTAATCTCTGGGTGAAGTTGGCAAGGTTTTCAGCCGCCTGCTGCAGTTATATCAGTTTCATTGCTTTTAACTCAAGGAGAAGTAATTTACAGCAGTAATTTGACTGTTAGCTGAATGATTTCTGTGCTCTTTTGAAGAAGCATGAATTTCAGAGCAGTCCCCTAGGGGAAAAATGAAGCAGCAACGTCTTCCCCATAAGATATCTTATGGGCATGACGGCCTTCAACTCCCATATTTCTTCGCCAGCAGAGAGGGCAGTAGATTATGGAACATTGCAGAAAAGTCTTGCAAACACTGTAATAATAATAATTTGGGGTATGTGCATACCTTCAAGTCAATTTCGACTCCTGGAGACTGCCTGGACTAGTCCTTGCAATTTTCTTGGTCAAATTTCAGAAGTAGTTGCCATTGCTTCTTTCCTGGGGATGACAGAGAGGGATTGGCCTCAAGTTCACTCAATTGACTTCGCGCCTATGGCAGGACTAGAATTCACAAGACCCCTGGTTGCCTGATGCTTTAACTATGTAATAGTAATAATATAAATTAACAAGTTGACCAGTTGAATCCTTTAGTGCAGGGGTGTCAAACTCGCGGCGTCATGATGGTGTCACATGACATTTCGGGACATTTTTTTCCCCTTCGTTAAACCGGGCATGGGCGTGGCCAGCATATGACACATCCAGCCTATGGGCCGGGAGTTTGATAGCCCTGCTTTAGAGTTTTCAATGTTCTATTTTCTTTCCTGCTCCCTTCTAATGCATATATTTCACCTAGGGAGTTTTGCAAGTTTTAAACTCAATATAATGTTTAAGAATCAAATCCTGGGAAATAGGGTAAGATCTAACTCCAGTTGTAGAGTTCAATCAATATCTAATTTTAAGTTAGGCTTCAAAAGAGCTATTGCTTTGTTTTCAAGGCATACAAAAACATGAAAGAACGCAGGCTCTATTTATTTAAATAGAGCTATTAAGCATGGTGCTCCTTTCTTAAAAGCTGCAACAGCCTGACATTAAAAAAAAAATCACACAGCTGCATCCTCCTCCTCATCTGATCCTCTCATGTTTGTATTTTTTCCTTTGGTCACACTAGCCAACCGTTCTCCCACCTCTTTGAAATACAAAATACACAGTCCCCCCAAGTGGGGTTCTAATGAATAGGAAATATTTTAAATTAACCTTTTCCTTGGCCCACATTTTCACTTGTTCTTTGAAGTATCTTTGCCACTACTCTACCAAAGGTGAAATGGAAGTGAGGGGATCTCTTATAATAGCCATTCTCACTCTTTTCAATATCCCCTTACTGTCCTTTATCATAATAAGTTACCTTTCTAACAGTATTTTCATATCTTAATATTTCCCCTTTAATAAACATTCTACCAACCTGCAGAATTTACACATCAACTCAACTTTTGCCATTTGCATTTACATTTCTTTTTCAAACACAATTATCTTGCTCTTTAGTATATTAATTTCCAGACCCATACAGCCGGCTTCATTATACAATCTTTGGAACATTTTATTGCAAGTAATCTGGGTTTTCAGCCAACAGTACAATAAAATCTGCATATCAAAGTACTGAACATTCGTATCCTCAAGTATCACATCTCTAATATCATAAGAACCATTCCTTCTACATTTACCCATTAATACATTAAAGAACCATGAGCCATCCAATATCTCACTTAACACTGAACTATTACCTAAGCATTCATTCCACTTATTCTCACCCCCGTTTACTTCAATCAAGTACAAGGCTTATCACGCTCATCAACCAAGCTCCAATTGCTATATTATAATATTTTAGCCCAAAGGAAAGAAGAACTAAAAGATGTGACCAAAGAGAAAAGAAGTATGTTTTTAAAAAGTAAGGTATGGTTCAAATAGAATTAGGTGACAGCAAAAGGGATGTTGTTGTTACAAAAAACTACTACTGCAGCTATGTGCCTACTATAGCAGCCAAATATGAAAGATAAGAATTGCACATGGTCTCTGGTTTAACCCTGGATATTTCTTTGAAAAAGAGTTTGCTTTCTGATATCCATAAACTTAGTTCCCTGAAATACAAGACTACAGTATTATGAACAGAGAAATCTTGCTCTACTAGAATTAGAGAAAAGCTCTTGCAGGGAAGGAAGATAATCCCTATTAACAGTATTTTTGCTAGATATATTTCCCCTGAATACACAGACACATACCCACGCTCTTCTTAGCCCATGCCAGTTACAATTAGCACCAATCTACCTTGCCCATTTATATCAAGGCCCAACATTTGAGCAGTGCAGACCCCAGGATCCCACAGAAAAGCAATCTCCGCTACCTTCAGAATGCCAAGGAAATGTTGCAGACTACAGTAGGAATTCTGAGATTACTACCCAGTATTTAAAGGGCACGAGCGTCTGCAAGCTAATACTGTACTCTGGATCCCAAGATTCAAAAGAGCTAAAGCTATTTTTATATCCATGATCACACACTCTTCATGGCATTTCTTTCACTCACTAATCCATTCTGGATTTGCTTAAACTTTCGCCCGATGCCCGCCTGCACAAATCACAGCAGCTCCTTTAAAATGCATTTGTTTACATTCATTTTGCAATTTAGAAGCTGATGAACTCCATGAGAGTCTGGTCTACTTACAGTATTAACAACTGTAAACAACAGCAAAAGAAACACAGGCTACATAGTTCTGGAAAATCACATAATCTAATAAACTGCATGACAATTTGTGTTTGAGACTCTGCCTTAAATCATCAGTGCAAGTTTTCCCAAAGTTCTATGAGCGACCAACAGATTTGGAGGCGTGGAAATTTTCAGTGCATACAGTCAATTGACTCCTTCATTGCTTTGGCAGCTATATTTGAAGAAAAAGAGACTTATGAAGAGTTCAGTTCCCAGTTATGATAAAGACTAAAATGGCAAGAGAAAATTGCAAGCAAACTTCCAGGAGCAAAAGACCATCCTGATGATACTGCAGATCTAGTATTTTTTACTTGGATTATGTACTGAGCCAGTTGGAATATCACACCAAATCTTAATTCACTATGATAAGAATAAGGTACACCAAGTCAAAAGTTGGATTCACAGACATCCTTTTCTCACAACGCATTTAGGTGGGACCAGTAAAAATATGTTAAAAGCCCTGTCAGCTAACAAATTCAGCTACACCAGGATAACACTAATTCTACCCACTTGAGGGGCCTTAAGAATGCTTAAACCCAGTGACTTTGCTTAGTCCTTCAAGAAAAAGAGATGGAGATTCTAACTCTTCAAATAAATATTCCATCTTGTACACCTAAATGTCTATGGAGATTCTCAGTCATCCAGGTTATGGTTGTCCCAAAGATGCTTTTTCAAGAGGCAATTGGATGTTCTGGTTTTTCTTTGAAGACGTTTTGCTTCTCATCCAATAAACTTCTTCAGTTCTGACTGGATGGTTCTTCTTCCATTCCTCACCATCCAGTCATAGCTGAAGAAGCTTCTTGGATGAGAAGCAAAACATCTTCAAAGAAAAACCAGAGAGTTCAGTTGCCTCTTGAAAAAGCACCTTTGGGATATCTTGTACACCATTGCAGGCGATTAATCTCAAATGAGGAGTCTTTTCTTTCAAGGCAAAATGTAAGGACCCATTTGGTCAGCAGCATCTTTTAAAAAATAGACAGTTTTCTCTTTGCTGCCATCTAATGGTCACCCAGATTTTTGCAACTGATATTTGGTAACCCTGTTGGAGAGGAAACAAGAAACTTGAATTTTCCATACAATACCAACTCTTAATTCTTCTTGATGATGAACAATCATTTCCAGAATCTTCTATTAAGAACAATGTGATCTCAGAATGCATCCAGCACCCCACTATTTTGAAAATGGGTTCCTTTTAGTTAATCCCAGGCCACTGATCCCAGATATTATTTTCTACTTCTTTCTACTGATGAGCTAATTCTGAATTAATCAACATCTCAGTGGAATCATAGTTGTCAGGACAACAAACAGAAAAATGCATCCTCATTAAACCTCTTGGAACAAATCTATTTTCATGTAGTTTAGTCAATTACAGATTATCAGAGAAACCTCATAAATACTTTTTACATATTATAGGGTTTTTTTCAAATCTCAGGAAGCTGAACAGCAAAAAAACCATCTTTTTTAGGAGATGGGCTATCCATTATAACTCCTGTCTGCAAAGCCAGTGTTTCTCAATTTCAGCATCTTTAAGGCATATGGACTACAGACTTCCGGAATCAGCCAGCTAGCATGGGAAATGGAAATTCTGGCTGGGGAATTCTGGGATTTTTAAGTCCACAATTTTAAAGTTACTGAAGTTGAAAAACCCTCAACCTCAGTAAGCCAACATAACAACAACCTACTAGAGGGGATTTACATAGTGCAGATGGATTCAGATTGCCTACACCTGATGTGAACTATGGCATATAACAAGGACAAGGTGAATGATTGTGAATACATTTGAGGCAAGTCTGAAACAGCCCTTTCATGAAGAAATAAGTTCAAAACCCTTCCATTCATGGAGCATTCATAAAGAGAGCCTTTTCCCTTATAAAACAATCACAAATTCAAAATGAGGCAAATGTACCCCAGGAGATGTTTTAACTTGACGCAACTGGGGCAGTGATGAGATCTGATTATGACAGCAACCAAGTTGAGAGATCTAAAAGGCCAAAACTGAGAGAATATGATTGCAAAGATTCAACATTGACTTAATGGCTCTTAGTTGATCAGTCAGTCAATCAATAACATAGGACAGTCTTCTCCAACTTGATGCCTTCTGAATGAATAGCTCAAACCTGTCTGGACATTATTGGAACTGACGACTGATCTAGTTGATTCTAGTTACTGAACAGAACTCCTGCTTTCATGCTCTACTACAGAATAGATACATCCTTAAGCAGTGGTGGGATTCAAGTAATTTAACAACCGGTTCTCTGCCCTATTGATTTCTTCCAACAACCAGTTTGCCGAACTGCTCAGAAAGTTAACAACCGGTTCTCCCGAAGTGGTGCAAACTGGCTGAATCCCATCACTGTCCTTAAGTGATACAAGCAAAACCACAAAATGCACACACTAAATAAGTAACAGGACTGTGCTTCTCAGTCACAGAGGAGGAATAGGAAGGAAACAAAAAAGTTTGATAATGCCTCCACCAATGACACTTGTCTAGCTGGATGATTAATGCCATGAAATTATGCTATGCCAATGGCACATAACAATACAGTAAGATCATGCCATTTAATCCCAATTAAGGGTACAATTTATCAATACCACATTCTACTGTGCCTAGATTTCTCTGCTTTACAGTTACTAATATTGATAGTGCCAACTATCTTTCCAGTAGTTTATACATCAACAACATCATTGCAGGTATTTCCTTTCCCCAACATTTTTCCCTCTCTAGGAAATATTTCTTTCCACGCAATAGTCTTTTGCAATAATTATGGACCTATTTTAAAGCATCATCTGTGAAGTTCACAGAACTTGGTTTCCTTACATGGATTCCTCTTGGATGCTTGTAGATAATTAATATACTGGATATTTAGAGGAATTTTACATTCTCAAAGAAACTTTGCACAGGATCTAATCTAAAACTAATATTACAAATGAAAAACAACATTGCTAATGATATTAACCTGGATTCAAAACAAATTGTAATAATAATAACAGAAACAATTTACAGTAACAGAATTTCAGACCTACCTAGTTAAGACAAACACACCACACCCTTAAACACTTGACCAAGCACGTTAAAATAAAATTCAGGTTATCCCAAAAATACATGCATCCACAGGCAGCTTCCTATGTTTCCTGTAGGCGTACCTGGACACGGTGAGGATGACACAGACATGCGTGTGTGTGTGTATATTTACATATTAGGAAGATGCGGCTCTGTATTATCTTTAGGTGCCCAGTCAAGACAAATAGGTCAGTTGCCGCCTGAGCCTTAATTCCCAAGAATAGTTTCCTGCTTATTGTTTTGATGCCAAATAAGAGGCGTAATAAATTTTGGCATCTTTGGCTGGAAGGCAAACCGCCTTGGGAAAGCTTCACTTCCCCATCCTTCAGGTCAGGTTTTCACAATCCTTGTGTGATACGTTACAATGAATTATAATTCTTATTCATATATGGAAGAAGAAGAATGAATAAATAAACATGAAATAAAAAATAATAATTTTCTTATTCATGCAGATGAGGAGAAGAGGACACTCCCTGACCCTTCAGTCCTTCCAGGCTCAACTCCAACTTTACTTCCTCGCTTCCCGAGAGCCGCCCTGGCCTCGCTTGCCTCGCTTGACCCGGGAACGAAGCCGTCAGGAGGAGAAGGCGAAGAGCGGCTCCCGCCTCGCCCGACGCCGGCAGTTGAGAGAAGCCACCTCCGGGCTGGGGAGACCGGCCGATAGCTTCGCGTGTGCCAGCCTGCCGCGAGAAAAGGGAGAGCGCCTCAGGTCGGGAGAGCCGGGAGGAGGCGTCCGGCCACGTCGAATCACCGCGAATTAACGGGCGGCTGGTGGAAGAGAGGGACGGTTGCAGCTCTGCCTAGGTCGCTATTCGACCCCTGCCTGCTCCCTATGGCAGGGGTCTCCAACCTTGGCAACTTTAAGCCTGGCGGACTTCAACTCCCAGAATTCTGGGAGTTGAAGTTCGCCAGGCTTAAAGTTGCCAAGGTTTTATTTATTTATTTATTTATTTATTTTATTTATTTATTTATTTTGTCAAACAGTATTAGATGACAGAGATAGATATAGATATATAGATATATAGATTTGCTGGCTGGGGAATTCTGGGAGTTGAAGTCCGCCAGGCTTAAAGTTGCCAAGTTTTTTTATTTTTTTATTTTATTTATTTATTTTGTCAAGCAGTATTAGATGACAGAGATAGATATAGATATATAGATATATAGATTTGCTGGCTGGGGAATTCTGGGAATTGAAGTCCACCAGGCTTAAAGTTGCCAAGGTTTTTTTTATTTATGTATTTATTTTATTTATTTATTTTATTTATTTATTTTGTCAAGCAGTAATTAGATAACAGATATAGATAGATATAGATATATAGATATATAGATTTGCTGGCTGGGGAATTCTGGGAGTTGAAGTCCGCCAGGCTTAAAGTTGCCAAGGTTTTTTTATTTATTTATTTTATTTATTTATTTTGTCAAGCAGTATTAGATAACAGATATAGATAGATATACATATATAGATTTGCTGGCTGGGGAATTCTGGGAGTTGAAGTCCGCCAGGCTTAAAGTTGCCAAGGTTTTTTTATTTATGTATTTTATTTATTTATTTATTTTGTCAAGCAGTATTAGATAACAGATATAAGGATATAGATATAGATATATTGATGTTGATATAAATAGATATAAACATGGTTATTAATACATGCAGAGGGATGTGGTGGCTCAGTGGCTAAGACGCTGAGCTTGTCGATCAAAAGTTCGGCAGTTCAGCGGTTCGAATCCCTAGTGTGTGTAACAAGCCCCCGTTACTTGTCCCAGCTTCTGCCAACCTAGCAGTCCTAAAGCACCTAAAAAAAATGCAAGTAGAAAAAATAGGGATCGCCCTTGGTGGGAAGGTAACAGCGTTCTGTGCACCTTTGGCATTCAGTCATGCCGGCCACATGACTACGGAGACATCTTCGGCTTTGAAACGGAGATGAGCACCGCCCCCTAGAGTCGGGAACAACTAGCACATATGTGCAAGGGGAACTTTATTAATACATGAAATGTATTATAAATAAAAGGGGGGCATTCGGACAGGGGCGGTAGGCACGCTGGTGTGCTTATGCACGCTCCTTACAGACCTCTTAGGAATGGGGTGAGGTCAACAGTAGACAGTCTAAGGTTAAAGTTACGGCGGTTTCGGGAAGAAACCACAGAGTCAGGTAGTACATTCCAGGCATTGACTACTCTGTTGCTGAAGTCGTATTTCCTGCAATCGAGTTTGGTGCAGTTTATCTTAAGTTTGTATCTATTGCGTGCTCTAAATTGTTGTGGTTGAAGCTGAAGTAGTCATTGACAGGTAGGACATTGTAGTGAATAATTTTATGTACTACGCTTAGGTCGGACCGAAGGCGGCATAGTTCTAAGTTGTCTAAACCCATAAATTCAAGTCTAATGTCATAAGGTATTCTGTTGCGAGGAGTGGAGAACCCTTCTGGTGAAATATCTCTGGACTCGTGCCCTATGGAACCAAAGTTAGCTGGTTGAAGAGAGGGACGGTTGTAGTTCTGCCCATGACACCCGAGGTTATTAACAGGCAGCCCACTCTATTTAATTTTTTTAAAAAAAATAACAACATGGAGCGGGCTGCCTGTTAATAGCCTCCCATGTCATAAAGCAGGCAGAACTGCAACCATCCCTCCATCTTCAACCTGCTAACTTTGGTTCCATAGGGAGCAGGCAGGGATTGAATGGTGACCTATTTTTTTTTCCTCCAACCGATGGTGTCCAGTGTTGGAATGGATTGCCTTCATGGAGATCATGCGGTCGAGCAAGATGCCACTTGTAATCAAAAGCATAAGAGGAGCTGTCCTGCATCATAGCCAGGGCTGGGTTGCCTTATTTGGCTGTTCCCACCCAAGCCGATTATTAAAATTCTGCAGAAAACATGAGCAGAGATACAATGCAAGTAGTAGTCCTTGTCTTAGGACCACAATTTCTGGTTCCTGTTGTTGCTAAGCAAAGTGGTTGTTAAGTAAGTTCCACCTGATTTTATGATCACATTGCCACATTGAAGTGAATCACTGCAGTTAAATGAATCATGTAGTCTTAAGCAAATTCAGGTTCCCCCATTCATATTGTCAGAAGTTGCCATGGAAACTTGTAGTGATGACGTGACCCCAAGATGCTAACTGGTTTATTCAACAAACCTTGATTAATATGAGGCTTAGCTTTGCATGAATGGGAATCAATTTACATGAAATAGTTCTTTTGTGCCTCTTCTGTTCTCCGCAGTCCTGACTCACCATTTAATTTTGTAACTTGCCCACTCCTGCGAGAATAAACTAGTATGATGAATAGATTTTATCCTGTCTTTTTAATAAAGATTTATACTTGATCAACCCAAGGGAGCTTACTTAATACTCATGCCTCCTATTTGTTGTCCTATCCACAACTTTGTAATGTGGCTTGGGCCAAGAGTGAGAATTTTTTTTTTATCCTTATGAACCTCTTTCAGATTTGTCCTATTCAAGTTTGTCTTTTATTTTTTCCCAAAAAATGTGGCTACTATACTAATATTTCCATGTCAGAAACACCAGTGCTTCCGTAGTGAAAGGATTTGCCGGGGACAGCACCGTAGCCCTTGGGGGCTTCTTTTGTATAGAATAACAAGAGTTGGAAGGGACCTTGGAGGTCTTCTAGTCTAACCCCCTGCTTAGGCAGGAAACCCTAAACCATTTCAGACAAATGGTTATCCAATCTCTTCTTAAAAACATCCAGTGTTGGAGCATTTACAACTTCTAGAGGTAAGTTGTTCCATTGATAAATTGTTCTAATTTTCAGGAAATTTCTCCTTAGTTCTAAGTTGCTTCTCTCCTTGATTCGTTTCCACCCATTGCTTCTTGTCCTGCCCTCAGGTGCTTTGGAGAATAGCTTGACTCCCTCTTCTTTGTGGCAGCCCCTGAGATATTAGAACACTGCTATCATGTCTCCTAGTCCTTCTCTTCATTAAACTAGACATACCCAGTTCCTGCAACTGTTCTCTATATATTTTAGCCTCCAGTCCTCTAATCATCTTTGTTGCTCTTCTCTGCACTCTTTCTAGAGTCTCCACATCTTTTTTACATCGTGGTGACCAAAACTGAACGCAGTATTCCAAGTGTGGCCTCACCAAGGCATTATAAAGTGGTATTAACACTTCATGTGGTCTTGATTCTATCCCTGTTTATGTAGCCTAGAACTGTGTTGGCTTTTTTGGCAGCTGCTGCACACTACTGGCTCATATTTAAATGATTGTCCACTAGGACTCCAAGATCCCTCTCACAGTTACTACTACTGGGTGAGGTACCAAATGTACTTGTGCATTTTGTTTTTCTTGTCTAAATGTAGAACCTTACTTTTTTCACCAATGAAAAACACCATTTTGTTTGTCCGGATAGTGCTTTGAACATCACTACCGTGAGCGGGAGGGGTAGATATGGCGGGAGCAGGGGGCCATATCGAGTCAGGGGAGTGCACACCCGCTGTTTATGAGCGGTGGTGCACTCCGGCCCCCAAGGCTCCACCCGTTCCCCAGGTTGCACAGACCCTCAGGGCCCGGCCCTCCGGCTGATGCTGTGCAATGCCAGGTCCGTAGTAAATAAAGCCCCCCTCATCTGTGACTTAATTGGTGAGGGGGGAGCGGACCTGGCAGGTATTACGGAGACCTGGTTGGGCCAGGAGGGGGGGTTCCCCTCGTGGAAATGTACCTGCCAGGTTTCCTTGCATTCCATCGGCCAAGGTCACAGGGCAGGGGCAGGGTAGTAGCGGTTATTATTAAAGAAGGTCTGAGACCAAGGGAGGCCACTGTTCCTCAGACGGCCGGCTGTGAGTCCCTCCTTGTGAAGTGGGGTCATGGGGTTCAGATGGGCTTGCTGATCACGTACCTGGCTCCCTGCCACGTGGCAGCAGCCCTGCCCAAGCTCCTCAACGTTATTGCCGCAGTGACGGTTGATACCCCAGACTTATGGTCATGGGGGATTTCAACCTGCCATCTGTGGGTGAGATGTCGGAGGTGGCTCGGGAGTTCATGGCTTCCATGACAACTATGGACCTGACCCAGTTAATTCATGGCCCTACCCACACAGGGGGAAACACACTGGACCTGATTTTTATCTCTGGACAGTGGTTGAGTGATCTTGAGATAGGGGATATAGTCACTGAGCCCTTGTCATGGTCGGATCACTCTCTCCTTCGCCTTGACCTTCGAACAGCTATACCCCGTCGCAGGGAGGCAGAGCCGGTAAGATGGTTCTGCCCCAGGCGCCTGATGGAACCTGATAGGTTCCAGATGGAGCTTGGGCCATTTCCTGAGGCTCTGGCACACGCCTCGACTAGGGACCTAGTGGCCGCCTGGGATAGAGCGGTCGCTGGAGCTCTGGATCGGGTCGTGCCTTTGCGGCCTCTGACCCGGCGCCGATCTCGCCTAGCTCCTTGGTTCACTGAGGAGCTGAGGGAGAAGAAGCACCGGAAAAGACGCCTAGAGAGTAGTTGGAGGGCCAGTCTTTCTGAATCCGACCGGACACTGGTAAGATCTCATATTAAGAATTACCTAGTGGCAATAAAAGCAGCAAAATGTACATATTTTGCTGCTCTTATTGCATCATCAGATAATCGCCTGGCTGCTCTGTTTAGGGTGACCCGCTCCCTGCTCCACCAGGAAGCGCGGGAGGACCCCTTGGAGGGAAGAGCCGAGGATTTTGTTCAATATCTGTATGACAAAATCACTCAGATTCAGGAAGATCTGGACTCCGACTGGGTAGTTCCAGGGGGGTTGACTGAGGCAGGTCTTGAGAATGTTATCTGGGGTGAGTTTGATCCTGTGACCCCTGACGACGTGGACAGGATTCTGGGTGGACTGAACGCGACATGTTTATTGGACCCGTGCCCCTCCTGGTTAGTGCTGGCTTCCCGGGAGGTGACGCGAGGCTGGCTCCCGGGGATTATAAATGCTTCGTTGGGTGAGGGTGACTTCCCCGCCGCCTTGAAAGAGGCGGTGGTGTGGCCTCTCCTCAAGAAGCCTTCCCTGGACCCAGCAGTGTTGGCTAACTATCGTCCGGTCTCCAACTTTCGCTTTGTTGCGAAGGTTGTTGAGAGTGTGGTTGCGCGACAGCTCCCCCAGTACCTGGATGAAACGACGTATCTGGATCCGTTCCAGTCGGGCTTCAGGCCTGGGTACAGCACGGAAACGGCATTGGTCGTGTTGGTTGATGATCTCTGGAGGGCTCGGGACAGGGGCTGCTCCTATGTCCTGGTCCTATTAGACCTCTCAGCAGCTTTTGATACCATCGACCATGGTATCATGCTGCACTGGTTGGAAGAGTTAGGGATGGGGGGCACTGTATTATGGTGGTTCTCCTCCTTTCTCTCCGACCGGTTGCAGTCTGTGTTGACAGGGGGGCAGAGGTCGACCCCGAGGCCCCTCATATGTGGGATGCCACAAGGGTCGGTCCCCTCGCCCCTTTTGTTCAACATTTATGTAAAGCCGCTGGGCGAGATCATCCGTGGTTTCAGGGTGAAGTATCATCAGTACGCTGATGACACCCAGCTGTACATCTCCACCCAGGACCACCCCAACGATGCCCTTGAAGTGATGTCCCGGTGTCTGGAGGCCGTGCGGATCTGCATGGGGAGGAACAGGCTCAGGCTCAACCCATCCAAGACCGAGTGGCTGTGGTTTCCGACGTCCTGATATAGTCAGTTGACACGATCGCTGACTATTGGGGGCGAATCGCTGGCCCCCATGGAGAGGGCTCGCAACTTGGGTGTCCTCCTGGATTCAAGGCTGTCTTTAGAAGAGCACTTGACGGCCGTGACCAGGAGGATTTTTCATCAGGTTCACCTGATTCGCCAGTTGCGTCCCTTTCTGGATCGGGATTCCCTACACACAGTCACTCATGCCCTCGTCACTTCCTGCCTGGACTACTGCAATGGTCTCTACATGGGGCTCCCCCAGAGGAGCACCCGGAGGCTCCAGCTGGCGCAGAGTGCGGCCGCGCGGGTGGTTATGGGAGCAACATGGTGCTCCCGTGTGACACCTCTCCTGCGCGAGCTGCACTGGCTCCCGGTGGTCTTCCGGGTGCGCTTCAAGGTTCTGGTTACCACCTTTAGAGCGCTCCATGGCTTAGGACCTGGTTATTTACGGGACCACCTACTACCACAAGCAGCCTCCCACCGGCCGGTACGCTCTCATAGAGAGGGGCTCCTCCAGGTGCCGTCAACTAAACAATGTCGACTGGCGGCCCCCAGGGGGAGGGCCTTCTCTGTGGGGGCACCCACTATCTGGAACGAGCTCCCCCCAGAGATACAGAGGATCCCGGATCTACGCACTTTCCACCGTGCTCTTAAGATTCTTCTATTCCAGCAAGCTGGCCTGGCCTAATTTTCTCCCGTTTTAAAATTCTTTTACATCAAAATTTTAATCTGTTTTAAATTATTGGGATTTTTTAATTGTCTTGGGCTAAATTATTTAATCTGGTTTTAATTATATCTTTTAACTTTTGTATTTATGTATTTTATTTTGTGCCTGTTCACCACCCTGAGTCCTTCGGGAGTAGGGCGGTATATAAATCTAATAAAAGACAAAGACAAAAAGACAAAGATAGTGCCCAATGTTCAAGTTTGTCAAGATCCTTCTGTATCTTAAGCCTATCTTCTGGAGTGTTGGCTATTCCTGCTAGCTTGGTGTCGTCTGCAAATTTGATGAGTTCCCCATCTATCCATTCGTCCAGATCATTGATGAAGATGTTAAGAGTACTGGGCTTAAAACAGAGCCTTGGGGTACCCTACTGCATTCTTCCCTCTAGGTCGATGCATTTCCATTGAGGACTGCATTGAGTTCCATTTGTATCCCTGTGAAGTTGCCCACCAAAGTGGTACTCATCTACTTGCGGTTACCCACTTTTGAACTGTTGGGTCAGTGGGAGCTAGAGTGTGTGAGGGGAACTCACCCCGCCCCATAGCAGCAATATATCTCGAAAGTGAAGCTGCTGATTGCCAGCCCAACATTCTAATCTCGTGAGCCCCCCTGCTCCCAGAGGCCACTGTACTGGTAGTACTGGTAGTGTATATTTTTCCAAAGCAGGGACAGTCTTCCAAATGTTGAATTTCAAAGTGTCATCAAATTTAGGGACTATGGAAATTACAAGTCTTAATTTGCCTGGTAACTATGGGTCTCCCATCAATTTTTAACATATAAGACAAAGATGGAAGGCATCACTTCAGATAACAAAAAGTCTTTGGTTGGCACTAACCAACTGAAGACAGATGTAATAAGTCCATATGGTTGTCGAAGAACCAGGATTGACTGCAATTTCTTCGAGAGAAGCATTCTCCAACCCAGGTAACCTCAAAATGTATTGATTCCACTTTCCGCAATTCTCCGGGCTGGTCTAAGTGAAATGTATCTAACTGAAGGCTGGTCAGCTTCTAAAAAAGTAGCTGTGGAATTTACAGTGATGAAAAATTGATCCCTCCTCCCTCAAAACTATATCCATCCCCAAAGAAAATAGTACTGCATTGACTGAAAGCTTATGATAGGTACTGTTTTATTGTCCAATAATACTGATTAAAATATTTACACTCCTATGTCTGTAAATCCACAGTTAAAACACTCATACTTATGGCTTTGGATTTTTTTCAAACCTTTTAAGCACAAGATCTTTCAATCATGGGTCATAAAGTTTAAATAATAAAACAGTAGCCTGATGCATTGCGTAGACACATTTACTTCGTATTTTTAATGTTTTTCCTTTAAATATAAAATGTACCTTTTTTCCTAAAAAATAAAAATCTGGTGATGCCAGTGCAACCTATTAGCCAACTCATATCTTGTTACAGATGCAGATGCATTTTCCCAGTATAATTGGCCCTTAAAATTGCCAGTGTTCAATCCATTTTCTCCCATCCAAGTTTATTTTAATGCAGAAAAAAACCCTGATAGCGAACAATTGTAAGCAAGATTACAAAGCACTATACAGTACTATGTACACTGCCTTTTGTATTAGCTTTGTAAGAATTGTAAAAGCTTTGTGGAAGTTTAATTATTTATTGTGTGAAGGCACAAAGGTTTTTTTTTTTTGTTGTATTCACAAAACCTAAGCACACTCTACCTCCATCCCAATAATCTTCTAGACCTTGAAAATAGTGCTTAAAGTTAGGAACATCAGCAAATAATGCAGCTACTGCAAAATATTAAATGGGAAAGAAAGAAAAATATCTTTTTTCTTAAAGCAGATTACCCAAATTTATAGATAATCCATACTAACATTGCCATTTTAACACTAAACTCATATTCTGAAAGGAAAATAGAACTTGCTTCAGAAATTTCTCACAATGACAAAACAGTATAATCTAGCAACTCTACAATTAAACTTCACACAAAGCTGTTCATCTCCAGAATAGCCTTTGCTCCATGGTATTTTATTTTAAGAAAACACACACACACAAAAGGGTTTTTTCCTTCCTAGAAATAAAGAAGGGGAGTTCAATCAAATATTCTAACTTTGGTCCACCTGTCCACTTCCCTAAGGGCACCGATATAAGAGAGCTGTCCCATGGGTAGGGCAAAAGTCAAACAAGTAATTTAACAAAAATAATTTGGTATTAACTTTTTTCCCCCCAAATCACATATAATGCAATCAAAATTGTTTAGCTCTCCTCCTTTTCCTCTTGCGTTGCCATTATTGGCTGAGTTTTTAAATCATCAGATTCTTCATGATCTGCTCCATGTGCTTCTACCTCGTCCACCTGAATAGATGTGCTTGCTGTCAGTTCTTGATCCATGGGCACTGACTCTCCCTGTTCTAGATCATGTTCCTCCATAAGATGAGCTTGAACTTCTTCCATTTGTAACTGGTTCACATGTTCCACATCCAGCTCTTCCATATGTACTTCAGTACCTTGTTCAGTCTGAATGTGTTCAACCTCTAAGTAGCTTATTTCAACCTGCTCTTGTAGCTCTGCTATTTGTTCATGTTTTTCTTGATTATTCTGTATCAAATCTGGATGTACCTGTTCTACAGTCACTTGGGCTGGATCCACCTGGACCTGAATTACGGGCAAGACATGAACTTGTTCCACCTGCTCTATAATTGTCATGGATGCCACTGGATCACTGTCCACTGGAAGAATATCCTCAGATACTATTCGCTCTGAAATATTGTGCATATCTTGAAGATGCCTCCGGAGTTCACTGCCTTGCATGAACCAAACATCACATAAGGTACAGTGGTTGGGTTTGTCACCTGTGTGTATTACCAAATGGTCCTTGAACTGATCCCAGCTGTTAAACACACTGTTGCAGACCTGAAAGAGCAAGGCAGAGTGATTTTAGGAAAGCTATTTAAACATTTAATATATGGCTGATGATTTGGGATATGCAAATTCAATTGATCCAAAAACATACTCTTCTACAGCACTCTGCCATATTCTGTTTCCCTTAAATCAATCTAAGCCTCCTCCATATCATACCAAACCAATCCAACTAGCCAATTCAGCAGTCTTCTATAGTAAATTCTGAGAACTGGAAATAGTTTAAGAATAAACCAGGCGTGATTTAGGACTAGACCTCCTCCTGACACATGTCAAACCATTTCAGGTTTTAAGGATTTTTTTTAAGGTACTGAACCCCAAAACTGAAAAGTCTAGAGGAGATTCAATAGAGTGGAAGGACCCTGCAAATAGGCTGATCTGGCATCCATCTGTCTGTCCTTCCTTCCTTCCTTCCTCCCTCCCTCCCTCCCTCAAACAAGGCAATACTTTTTATTTAATGTGCTAAGTCATTATGTCTCTTGGCACTGTGGATCCTCCAATAAAAAAACAGGATCGTGGTTTAAATACACACAAAGAGATCCTGTCTCGTGATTCATTGTCAACAGAGAATATTGTTATCCTGGTATGACCACAGGCAATGAATTTTTGTTCCCAGCAAGTGGCAGCCTCATTCAAGCTAAGAAGCTAAGCAGCAATGGGTCCTGCTAGATGGGAGATTTTCAGGAAATGTGAATTAGACTGGAAAATTGGAAAATCATCCCGGAAGAAGGCAATGGCAAACTACTCCCAGAATATAATGTGAGCTGCCAGGAATCCACTGAATTAGATGTAATAAAATATAAGCAATGTAAATATGCTGGGGTGGGTGGGGGTGAGGACATGACATCACCAAGAATCAAACTTGTCTGAAGGAGACATAATAAAGCTTCTGTTTACTGCAGGGGTGTCAAACTCGATTTCATTGAGGACCACATCAGAGTTGTTTGACCGCAGGGGGCCAGAGGTGAGCATGGCCGGGGTAAGCATAGCCAGGGTGGGCGTAGCTAGCTCAATGTCACTTGTTGAGGTTGTTTTTGGCTGCAATGGCCTCCTGCAGCCCTCTGGCAGCAAAAACAGAGCTCGAGAGGGGAGGGCGCAGAAGCACTGCAGGCCAGTCCGCTGTTTCCAGGGCAGCCCCACTGGCCACATCTAAGCACCCCGCGGGTCAGATCCGACCCGCAGACCTTGAGTTTGACACCCCTGGTTTACTGAATACAGAGTAACAGCAAGGAAGTTGAAGAAAAAAATATATGCAGATTTGCTATAAAAAAGTGGAATGGACAAAAACTGGGAGTTTCCCCTACCTGCCTGCATACAGGGTTTGGGGAGTTTTAAGCCTTGCAAAATGTTTAAATATCCATTTTATTCTTTCAAAATCCCCAACTCATGAAAAAAAAAAAGAGGCATTGCCTTATCTAGTTTTAAAGCACAGCTCAGGCCACCCAACGGTCAGCATATTCCTGAATACAGCTAAAAGGTTGTATTACCCTAGAGTTGAGGGCAAAGTAGTATATTTTTTTTAAAAAAAAAATCTTCCACCTCTTTGAAGAAATCAATATCCTGGAAGAAGAGCAACATCAAGGAGATACCCAATAGCCATTCAGGTAGTTCCTAAGCTTTGATCACAATTTCCTACTAGATGCTTAAGAAGGTATGAAAAGAGTACTGTTATCCCTCACTAGTTAGAACTGCAGAGGATCGTGTTGTTCCTCCATCAAATTCCTCCATAATTTTGCTGCTATGACATTAGAAATTCAAACCCAATCATTTTCTTTGTTACCAACCTGGCATTCATAAAGCTTCTTCCGTCCCTTTTTAGCACCTGCACCAGACTGGCATGCTGTCAAATGACATTTGAGGGTGCTGTTCCGAGCAAAACGTTCATGGCAATTTGGACATTCAAATGGTTTTTCACCTATCCAAGGTAAATAGAAACAGAAATTCATTTAAAGACCAGCATACGGGATCAGTCATCTATTGCATTCCATCTGTAAGATTAGCAATGTAGATTGCTGTATTGAAAATTAAGACACTATTTCCAATTATAAATTCATTCCAGAAATTAAAAAAAATTCCTAAAGTAATATTAGGCTATAATGGGCAAATCACTGACATAAGATATGAAAAGATAATAACTTTCTGTTAAGATAATGCCTCAGTTGTGACCACATTGACTAAAGTTGTTGGGAGTTCAAATTAAGGAAAGTTACAAGTATAATACAAAATATCAGATGAAGAACTACATTTCTATTCAACAGAGCCTTGGTGGCACAGCGGACTAAAGTGCTGTTAAGTAGCACTTAGCTGCCAGCTGCCTGCAATTACTGCGAGTTCAAATCTCACCAGGCTCAAGGTTGACTCAGCCTTCCATCCTTGCGAGGTAGGTAAAATGAGGACCCGGATTGTGGGGGCAATAAGCTGACTTTGTATAAAAAAAAAAAGAACACCACTTGGGGGGGGGCCAAAAGCCCTACTAAGCAGGTATATACAAAAGTATGAAGGCTATTGCTTAACACATTGTAAGTCGCCCTGAGACTCCAGAGAAGGGCGGCATATAAATCAAACCAATAAATAAATAAACACACTTCATAAAGTTATACATTAATGAAACCACATGAGAACACATATCAAATTATTGTGAAATTTACTCATTGTTAATATGGTTGAAACAGTAGCTCCTCAAAGATGTATCAGAAAACCTTACTTCATCTTACAGTACTCCATTAAGTAAAGCCAAAACAAGCAGCTCTCAGGATAAAAGACTATTTCGTTCATCTAGTTATTACATTCAATCTTATTATTCAGATTTCTTCAAGCTCAAGAAAAAAAAAAGAACCCAGCAATTTCTATCCGATTTGTTCAAGTCTTCAACCATGGGAATCTTTCTGGAATTTATATTATAATTCAACGCTCCATGGAGTTTTGTTTCCAAAGTCAGTATGTACCAACTCACAGAAAAAACATAATTATGCTTACCCAATTTGTTAATCACTCCAGGAGTAACAAATGTCCTGGCTTGTCTACATCAGTGAAAACCACCACTCTGCCACTTCATATAGGAAAATAAACTATAGATAACCAAGACCAAAAGCAAATGTTTTCCTGTTTCTCTTGCAAACCTTGGACTTGAAACCTCACTGTCTGTGGCTTATTTTGCCTGGAAGAAGTGGCTACAATGAGTGCATAATTGTAGGAAAAGATGTGCTTGGTTCAGAGTTATCTACATTCAAATCCTCACACTTTTGAAGCACTTTTCTTGCCTTTGAATCTAAAGCACTGCACAGCCTTAAGGTATATCATATCATATTGAATTAAGAGTTTAGCATCTCTGGACAGAATTACGGAAAGAGATGTAGCCAGTATACAACTAAAATTGCAGGTACCTGTGTGTTTCCGAAGATGTTCTTTAAAATGTCCAAAGTGATCAAACTGCTTATCACAGTATTGGCAAACGTGTATTTTTTTGCCAGGTCTCTGTTTTTTGTTTGTTCCACCTTCATCAAGGTGGTAACAAGTAAGGTGCTGCTTCAACGCACTCTCACGCAAGTATCTTTTGTTGCATAGGTCACACTTGTAGCTTTCAGTGGAATGTGTTTTCATATGCTCCTTAAAGTGGTAAAGGAATTTAAATGTGCGATTGCACTTTTCACAATGGAAAAGATTGTTGACATGCGACAGCTGAAGTTCCATGATCTCAATGCCTTCCACATGTTTGCCCATTGGATCAGACAAGTTGTCACATTCCTCCTGAATTTCATTTTTCCTTTCTCCATGGCGGAACTTGCTGGTGATATCTGCCAGAAGAGCCAAAGCAGAGTCATCTGAGGTACCTGTAGTCTGTATGTACTTTATTGGCTGTTCACCAGAAGCCACTTCCTCAAGAGATTCAATGTTATTTTCCTCCACATCGAGAGCTCCTTCGGCAATCTCCACCTCAATTTCAACTGGTTCAGATTCTGCACAAGGCAGTGTTTCAGTAATAACATTAGAGGTCTCTGCTATCTTCCTCTTTTTGGCTTTATTTATATCTTGAACTTGATTTGATTCAAGTGAGGATGTATTTTCTTTGTTCCTAGAGAAGATCATGAAGGACATAGTAAGGCATGAAAAATGAAAAAGAGTCGAAGTAAGTTGGCTACTGATATAGGGCTGAACAAGAAGCAGGATTAAAGTTAAGCACTGCAACACTGCTAAAGAAGCAATGTTTTGCTATACCTAGGCTTGTTAGTAGGAATGTATTCTCCTTAAAGAGAAGGATTGGGAAAATGAAAATTGCTCCTAAGCAATTCCTTGATACTTAAACATGATTAAATCAGAAGGAAAAGGGATGTCCACAATATTGTCCGTTGCAACATATGCAACTTCAACCGACATATCAATGCTACGTAAGTTTTTTCAGGTTTCAGTCCTATGATGATTTGTCAAATGCTAGTTTGTAAGGGAAAGAGATTTCAAAGCTTGTCTGAAAACTGGTACCATGTTAGGAACAGACTCCCAGAATTTTGAGGTAAAGTTTCTGATCAGAACGTTCCTTCATTTGGTTTGTGAAGATGCAGCCAATCAGAATCACAAATATTCATGTTGAATAGCACCTTAATACCTTTAACAAGAAGACTATGTAATATCAAATTTAAAATATCCTGCATTTTATTAGTTAAGAAGGAAGGATCTTTCTTGGCTGTGTCTCCCATTCTCCACTTTTCTAGAATTCTAGCACTAATGGTTCAGCATACCATGTTGTTTAAGCATAAGCTATCTCTACTTATTTTCAAAAGTCTGGTGTTTTGGAGATAAGGCTTCTACTTCTTTCCCAGTTAACATGTAGTAATATTCCCCGATGTTCCATTAGTATCTATCAGCCCTGAGTGAGCAGTTACAGAAACTTTGTGGTTGTCTAGAGTAGTGCTTCTCAACCTGGAGAACTTAACATGTAGACTTACAAAATTCCCCAGCAAGCTTGCTAGCTGCAGAATTCTGGGAGTTGAGGCCCATGCAACTTAAGTTGCCACGATTAAGAAGCATTGGTTTAGACGTTCATTGACAGTTGAGAAATTCAAGTTACTCTTCCACTAGCCATGGTTTGTGATGACCCAAGTACTTGGGAATTTCTCCACCCAGTCCTTGCTCAATTCTCCCCCACAGTCCCATGCTAGTAAGCTGATACTCCTTGTTCACTCTTCATAAATTGATCAAATTTTCTGTGGCTGTTTTCCCTGGTTGAGTCTTATCAGGGAAGAGGATCTAGGGCAAGGCAGGACTCCTACCAATAGTTGGTACCTGCTTACAAGCCATTCCTTGAATGCCTTAGCTATCACTGGTAGAAATACTATATTTAACACTGGTGGTGTTCACATCAGCAAAATGCCAACACAATCTCTATATTTCAATCTTTTATTTTTATCACTTTTACAACCATATCAGCCTGGCAAATTCTTCCAGAATCATCTAGTCTGTCTATCTGCTGACTCCTATCAACTGTTATTTCTAATCTCTCATTCTCTCTACTGTACCTAAGTGCATCTCTCTTTGTCTCAGTCATGATTTTATTATTTTATGCTTATTTTCCATGGTGACTTCTCCATACAGAGAATGGTCTCCCTTTTTTCAATATCATCCACTGACTACACTTTTTTTCTGAAAGCTCCTTAAATCCCTAACTCTCTTTTTAATTTATTTAAAAATGCTTTCCTCCCATCTCACTGGGTTGCCAGGGGTGCAAGTTCGAATTCAGATTCGATTCCCAGAATAACATACCCCAGCTATTTCTTTATAAAGCCTGGTCCTCTATGATCAAATACGTTCTGCCCAGTTCATTTAGACTGCAAGCTCTTTGAAGGGAGACCATAACTCTTCTGTATTCTGCAAAACATTAAATAGTAGTGCTTGGCTTTCAACATTTTATTCTACACACATTAAAACTGTACACAGAGGCTTATTCACTAACAGATGTGGAATCCTCTTGCCATCCAGATATTGCTAGGCTTCAATTGTCCTCAGTCCCAGTCACCATGGCTAACTGTCAGAGACTATGGGAGATGAAGGCCAACAATATCATGAGAACCCCTAGTTCCTCATCTCATCTTATTGCATTAGAACACTAGATTCTAGAATCTATTGTTTGTTTCAACTTACATATGTTTAGCATCATAAAGTCTTACTTTATTGTGCAGCCTAAATGCCTTCAAGCAAATCAAGAATCACGCTTGGCCCAACTATAAATTATAGTTTTTTCAGGTTGCACATATTTCAGATTGGAACATGTGCTTAAAAAAGAATATGCAGAAAAATGAATAAGCCTCACAGATTTTCCTGGGAGTAAGAATTGGGTGTGTTTCCCTATCAAGTTGCATTTTCAGCTGCAAACACTGCAAGGTGTATATATATAATCTCCCAGCAGCATTGTCATATTTCAGAGACTTGTCAAAAGTGAATGAAAACATCTTAATGTTCTTGAGAAGATAGCAAAAAGACAATGACCTTACTGTAATTTGACCACACTCACCTGATTTCAAGTGCTTTAATGGCTTCCAACATCTGAAGATACTCAGCTGCTTTCCAGACATCGTTTGCTTCCTCTTCTCCTTGGACCATTAGTTTTGCAGTATATGTAAACTCAATTAAATGACGAAAGGCCATGTTACTTACGCCTGATTGTGGACAAAAGACAAAATATAGAACTGGCTTATACATTTTGCACAGATTTGTGGCTGTAAAATATCATAATATTTGTTTCACAAGAGTTGCTTTTCAGGAACATAATATCTAGCATTTTTCTACAACTAATGGTCATTTCCTATAATTCAAAATTAAAAGCTATAACATCTCTAAATATGAAAAAAAAAATCATAGATGTGTACTATGAGAATGGTTATTTCCATACATATCTAAAGCAAAGATGAGCGGACTGTTCAGTATTTTGGGTCTATTTTTATACAAACATTCAGTATATAAATTGTCTGAGAGCCAGTGTCCTATCATGGTTAAAGTGCTAGATGGTTAAAGAGCAGGGAGAAAAAGATTCTAGTTTCTCTAAGGCAGAGGTCTTCAAACTTAGCTGGCTGGGGAATTCTGGGAGTTGAAGTCTACAAGTCTTAAAGCTTCCAAGTTTGAAGACCTCTGCTCTAAGGCATGGAAGCCAACTGGGTGACCTTGGGCCAGTTACTCTCTCTCAGCCTCAGAAAAATTCAAAGCAATCCATCAATTTGCACTGGACCTTTGTAATTGATTATGATCCATAAACCTCATCCTTCAGTGCACTATTTAGGTTGATAATAATAAATAAAAGTTGGTTTGGTCTAATGGTTAAGGCCCTGGACTGGGAACAGGGAGTTCTAATCTTGACTTGTGCAAGGAAGCCAGATGAATGACTTTGGACCAGCCAAATGGAAGGTCTCAACCAAGGGAAGAAGGCAAGGGCAAAGCCTCTAGACATCCAAAAATGATGTCTAGAAAATTGCGTGTCTATGTAATTATCAGGTGTTGAAACTGATTTGAAGATGACATCACCATGTAATTAATTTGTAGAATCAATATTTTTAAACTTATTAATAAGGAGAGAGGGGGGAAAAATGTTGAAGATCAAAGTACAATCTTGACGAAAGAAAGAATGATGGAAAATAAATTGTTGAATAAGATAAAGTTAAAATGTGGGTGAATAGATGTAAATACTAAGAAAGGATCACTTCAAAATAGCTGTAGGGAAAAGTGATATGTATATAAATGTTGTGTGTTTGTGTCTTGTTTTTAATGTTTTCAAAATAAAAAACTTTTTAAAAAAAGAATTCTTAGGCAGGAACTAATATTCCTGCCTAAGTTGTATTAAAATTAATTTGGATAAAATTGTCATTATATACTCTTGCTGAAGAATATAAACTATTTTTTTTTGGGCTGGATCAAATATTTACATTACATGGCATCTATAAGAATTCCAACATTTAATGGGTATGGATCAGTGGTGGGTTGCTCCCAGTTCTCAAGAATCGGTAGTAAAAATTTGTAGTAGTTCGGAGAACCGGTAATAACACTGGCTGGCCATGCCCCCGGCCCAGTCACCGCTCGCTTACCCCGCCCACCTCATCAGAGGCTTTTTTTTTAACTTTTAAAAGCATTTTTTCTACAACCTCTTCGGCCGAAAAAATACTTTTAAAAGTAAAAAAAAAAGCCTCGGATGATGGTGCGGCTCAGCTGGGATCATCAGAAGCTTCTAAAAGCATTTTTTCTACAACCTCTTTGGCTGAAGAGGTTGTAGGGGAAAAAATGCCTTTAAAAGCCTCTGGCGATCCCAGCTGAGTTGCCTCATCGTCAGAGGCTTCTAAAAGCATTTTTTCCTACACCTCTTAAGGTTGTAAGGATCCAAGCTTTATAAGACAATAAATAAAGGTAACTTCACAGATTCACAGATCTGAAAAGGGCAATTTAGTGCCAGTCCAGAATGAATGTCTAATGAAGAATATAACAATTTGAAAATTAAAAAAATCATAACAGTCAACTATCCAGAAGCTCCCTAACACCTCCATTGAAAATAATTTATTACCTCTGATCAATTGTGAAAGTGTTCTTACTGTTAAAAAGAAAAAAATGCCCTAGCAATCAATTGGAATCTGTCTCCTTGTGATTTAAATCCATTATTCCATGTCCCGAATTTTGGAATAAAAAATAATAAACATTGGCTTTCTTCTGTGGGATATCCCTTCCAGTTATTTGAAAGGTATTATCTCTCCTTCAGCTTCTGTATTCAAGGACAAATATGATAAGCTTATTCAGTCTGACTTCAGAGGACAAGTTCTCTGATTATCTTCATTGCTTTTATGAATCTTCTTAGTATACTAATCAAATGTGGACATAATATTCGAGGAGAAATTTCACCAATGTAAACTAGAACTAGAATGGCACTATTACATCCTATTATCTGAAAGTTCCATGCTTTCATCATATATCTTGATTGCAAAACATAACCTACTTGTTCTTTTAAATATCATTATACAAGCATTAACGAAGATAAAGGCCTCGTAGTCTAAGAGCACTATGTAGATTTCTATATTATAGATTGATGTTGTGATAAATTCCTACTTCACTGCCAAGTTAAAGGTCTGCAGGCTATCCTTTGTAAATCAATGCTATTGAATTAATTATGTTGGTTATTATGAAACATGCTGAGCAGGGCAGTATTATACCCATTGCTATTGCTTTCTCTTAACTATAAAACCTCCTATTTTTCAAACCTAGATACACAGAAGTAGCTATATATAATAATACAGGTAGTCCTCAAGTTATGAGGGTAATTAGGACCAGCATTTATGTCACTAAGTGATGCAGTTGTAAAGTGTGATGTCACAAGACTGCATTCCTTAACAATGGCAATCCCTGCAGTGCACGTTGCCATTGTTAAGCAAGGATCATGGATTGTTTAAGTGACTTTCAACAAAAGTGGAAAAGCTGCAAGGAAGTTGCAAGTCCACGAGGGGTTTTTAACTTGGCCAGCAAGTAGGTGAGTGACAGCTGTTGGGGGTAGAAGGAGCTGAGGTGTGGTGCAGGTGCTGGGAAGATGTGGCCAAATTTAATAGGGCCTGGAATGGCTGCTGCTGGATAGCAGAGGGTGCATTAGGATGAACAAGTAGCACTTGTAGGGAGTAGTAGCAGGGAGACACAATACAAGCTTGCAAGGGCTTGCAGCAATTACTGCTGGGTTGGAGAAGGGAGGCATGATCCAAGCACAATGAAACTCAAGAAGGTGCATGACTATCAGGGAAGGCATGTTGCAAGCATGATAGGGCTTGTGGCTGCTGCAGAGTGAGAGAGGGTGCACAAATGGCCAGGGAGGCACAATGTGAGGGCAGCAAGGCTCAGGAATGATGTGGGGGGGGGGGGGGGCAGATGTGTTGCAAGCCTGGGGAGAGGCTTGGAATAGCTCCTGCCAAGTGAGGGTTGTGTGAATGGCCAAGGATGCTCAGCATGACCACATCATGGCTCAGGGAAGGCATGAGGATGTCCATTGACTTTGCTTGTATGAAGCCAACAGGTAAGATTGTAAATCACAGTCACACAGTGGTGTTGGAGCAGCTGGAACTTAAGAGGACTGGTCATAACCACCACTCCTTCAGCACCATTGTGACTTCAAACAGTTGCTAAAGAAATGTCATTAACTGAGGATTGCCTGATAATTTTTATTTTGCAGCCAAAAGAGCCAAATAGTGTATAAGCTAAAACTTGGCATTAGATAAAAAAAGCTTGACAAATAAACTGATACATTTTATACAAAACATTTAAAACTCAAACTATTAATGTGTTACTAAAGAACTGTCTGCTAGGATAATTACTAAATTTGGAGAAAAGATAACTATCTTTTTTCCAAATTAAAAACATTCTCCAAGCAGAAAGAATGTTTCACTTGACTGGGGCAGAAGTAAACATGGCAAATACTAGTTCATCAGTCAGAATACTCCTTTGGACCATACACTGATTTTATCTAGAAAACAGATTTGAATCACTGGGAATAGTTTATAATAATTAATGAGGCTCTCACAGAATATATAAATCAGCATCAAAATAGAAATAGCTTAACAAACAATGTTCAATTAGTGTCGACCAAGCAAGGAGGTTTTTTTTATAATGCAGCCAGTGAAGATACTAAAAAAGAATAAAGTAGCAGAAAACGCAACACCATCAAAACTAGGCTGAATTACAAGTCCTTCTATTCTCTTTCAGTTTGCAGTTAGAAAGAGACCAGTATCTTCTGGCCTTTAGTGTCCTCTAAGTTTGTTGATAACCCAATGCAACAACTGATTTTATCACTATTCTCTCCCTTGTACTTCCAAAATGGAGATTATTGGGTTTGGAGCAACTTGTAACAAAGTGTGGGGTGGGGGGAGCAAAAGGTCTTAACAGTCTTACATATTTGGTTAACTTCCAAGATTGATTAAACCTTACTACACAATTCAGGAGTAAGAACGAGTGTAAATAAAAGTTGCCTGGAGTTAAACCACAGTCAGTTTTTTTTTCTATGATATTATGTCTACCACACTGGATGGCTTCCAAAGCATTCCATGAGCCCTTTTATATTATATCTCCTAGTATTTCTGTACATGACTGAAACCATAAATTACCTTCAATTTCTACTAGAGGCTCCTGAGTGAAGTCTTGGAAGAATTTGTAGAAAAACTGACTGCAAGCAGCAAGAACAGCTTTATGAGCTTTAAAATGATGACCTGGAAATAAAAAACAACATCACCATACTATATGAAACCCCATGTTGGATATTACTGGATATAAGAAAAAATATGTAATATCAAATTTTTATTAATTGATAATGCAATGTCTATTGTTGACCAGTCACAGTTACCAAAAAACCTCTCCAACAAGACTCTCTTCCTTACACTTACAAGTGTAAAAACAAGTTTTAACAAGTTTTGCTGTTGTTTCAACTTTATAAAAGAAAGATAGTGCAAATAAAAGCTTTCGGATGATCTCCTGAAGAATTTTAAGTTCCAACTCTAAGTTTATATTTTGCTTCAGCCACTCCTAAAGATATTTGAAATTTGTTTTAAAGAACTAATAGTCTGTAGTGTAGCACAATTTGTCTCTTACAAATTTGTGAACTCTAATTCTATGTAATTTGACAAGCTCCACAGTTATATATATCTTCTAGATAAGTATATAATTAATTTTAAAACTTTAATATTTAGGTTAAATGAGCCAGGCTCCACCCACTTCATGTAACAGAGCAATCTTATAGCAATTTTGAGAGCAGTTTGATGGAAGATATGGAACAGAAGTAGTGCCAATTTTTAAAGCCTGCTGGCTTCATCTGAGCAGAGGAGGTGAGAGAGCTCCCTGTTCTACTGCTTGCAGTATGAAGAAACACACTATGCAGGTTTTAGCACAGTTAAGAGCAAGAAGAAAAACTAACAAGACTGGCAAGGAAATCATGGTAAGAAAAAGGGTTCCTACTCTCCAAGGAGAATTTTAGAAGCATCTCTCTCTTTCTCTCTCCCCCTCCCCCTCTCCCTCTCCCCCTCCCCCTCACCAAATCCAATAGTTCTTCAGCCAGCTTTACAGGTGACAGAGAATTGCTCCTTAAATAATGTCAATTTTAATTTATAACCAGATACTTCAGATTAATTTTTCTGAGGAGTAGACCTGGACTGTAGAGTGCCTAATTTGACTTTGTTTGCATCATTACATACCATCCACAATCAAAGTGATGTCTGTAAATTGATCCTGCTCCCGCTGTTCATTTAATCTGTCCAAAATTACTTTATAATGTTCTGGAAATTCCTGAATACAATCCATCGTCTCTTCAGCTTCCATGGCTAATAAATTTGTCTAGGAAAAAGATCAGGAAAAAGTAGACATGGATTTTTGCCAAGAAGAAAATTTCAAATAGGAAACACAACTTCTTAATAATAGTAAAAATGGAAGGCATTATACCAAGGATCTTGGTAAATAAGTTTCCCTCTTCTGAAGCCATATTTTTTTTAAAAAAAATCTTCCAGTTCAAAAATTCAACTCAGAAGCAGATGGAGATGAAAATGCTTTAATGAAATAAAACCATTGGGAAGGAAATATTTTGGGGTGGTGATAGTTTAGGCATCTGAAACACACTTCTCACCGCCTCTCCATTTCAGCTATTCTGACATTTAGCAGAATGTCTTTAACTACAACTAATCAGAGAAAATTAAAGCAAACCCATCCATTGATTAAATGCATGTACTCTATTTAATATATTCTTATGTTGCTTTCAACAGGAACAAGAAAACAAAGGAAAAGAAAGAAGGGCCAAATTGGCCATTTATAAGTAATGTCCCTACCATGGCTCAGAAAAACCTCAATAAATATTGGATTGCAAATTGTATAGATAAACACTAATAAAGAATAAAGTTAGTCCGGTTGCTGCCTCTCCTGAAATGATGGTGTAAAAATGGTTGCTCGGTGGCCATGCATGCAACTGCATGTCTTGCTACATTTATATCACTATCTTTCTTTAAAAAGTGCTCAGGTAATTAATTTCCCATCCAAACAATGATCAGACAGAGACTGTTAACAATTCCTTTATGCTAAGGGTGAATAACTGGTAGCTCCGAAATGACAGGTGATATTCAAGACCCTTTTTTGGAGCTCTCAAAGCTTTCATGGATATCGTTGAATATACCATTGGCACATTTTCTGCACAGGTGAAAATGACAGTAGACACTGTAAAAAAAAATGCACCATGGCATAAATAAACCGCTTCAAACTCTCCTTCATCCAATGTGTTTGTGGCCCTCCACCTCAAATACCAAAATATTTTTACTTATGTATATATTTCAATTTTAATTTAGAAGTCACCTGACCTTCTGACAACTCTGTGTGGCTTACAAAGCAAAAACAGCAGAAACACAAAAAGCCTGATCAACTGGAAAACAATGTACCAGGCCATTCAGCACATACAAACCCCCTCCCTCCAAAAGGGAGGAGTTCCCCCCCCCCCAAAAAAAGGCCAGGGAGAATCAAATCTTCAAGGCCTTACAAACCACCAAGAGGATGAAAGCCACGTGGATTTCAGGGGCAAATCTCCTTCCAGAGGTGAAGCAATGCGCTAGAAAATGCACGCTTTCTGGATCCCACAAGATGACTTTGTGTATTTGCCGGGACCTGGAGTACGTCCACTCTGCTGCATTGCACTGGATGGGCAAAAACAACTGGCAGGCAAGTTCCTCGGGGAAGCCAGGCTCCATGTCAAAAAGATGGTCCCCCTTTGCTTTACCCTATGTCTTCGCAGCACCTAAATACTGCAATTAATGAGAAGGGGGAACCAATATTTTTCTTTATTTTTCCCTCCAAGTATGGTCCTAAGGCTGTCAGTTGCAACCACCTGGCCAGTGCCAGAAGGGAGCCATGAGCAAGACCTTCGTGCTTTCTGTCTGTCCTGTATTCTAGGGCAGAGGTGGGCAACTGTGGCCCTTTTTACAACCTGAGGACTTCAACTCCCAGAATTCCTGAGACAGCCAAGCTGTCTCAGGAATTCTGGGAGTTGAAGTCCACAGGTTGTAAAAGGGCCACAGTTGCCCACCCGTTCTAGGGGTCTTGCATCCAGCTCTGGTAACCCCCCTCTTCGTACCTATAATAAAGCCTTCGTGTGGCAACTCTTAACGGGCGTGGAGTTTTGCTCTGACACCTGTCGTTTTGGGCTGCCAGAGGAAGAGGACTTGGCTGTTGTCCTCCCCTCGTGCGGATCACACAGAGACCCCAGTGGCTGGCTGACCTCCAGACACACACCTGGCCATAACTACAGCACTGCACGTACGTTAACCGGCAGTTCCCGGCGCCAGCCATCGTGCCTACGCCAGTCGGGGATGGCGCAAGCCTCGGCCCGGCGGGGGAAGGCTACCTTTGGGGACCCACACTGCGGATGACCCTATGGGGGCTGCCTGTCAATCATCTCCACAACTACCAATCGGGCCCCGGAACGGAAGAGAACGGAGCCAATGAGCGCTCAGAGCGGGCTAAACGGAAGGCCTAACCGCTGGGGGGCGCCGAGTAGTGAAAGGGTCTCTTAAAGAGAATAAAGGGCGACGCGGGAGAGGCTAGAGCGAGCCGGGGCGAAAGGAAAGAGGCCACAAGGAGCCGGCGCATGGACCAGCGCAACTCCAGCGGTGGCTCCGTCTCCAGAGCCGTTATTACGTCATCAAATCGCGCATTAAATCGATCCCCTTTTCGACGCCCGCCTCGTCCGGGAGAGAGCGCCGACCCCGACAAAGTCGGACCGTTCCGCATAACAACTCACCGGGAAAAATCTCTTGCCCCGCCAAGCCGCCTCGGCCGCCGCTTTTCCTTCCTGCCCGCCTATCTCGGCGAAAAGCGGGGAAAGCACCGGCCAATAGAGCTACTCGCATTCCCGTCCTGCATTGCGCACCGGAAATGGCGAATTCAGTGACCTCCTTTACCTGTCAGGGCGCTCTCGGGAAACTGGTGGGGCCAAGTGCATGCTGGGAGAGACTGATTTGGCCTCTCAGCTGTGCAATGCATTCTGGGAGGAGCCGACTTGTGTTTTGCTGAGGTTCGGGTTATAGGCAGACCTCGATTTTTGCTTAGTAAAGAAAGCCAGGATGTCGTATTTGGCAGCCCACATAGTCATTAATACTAATGCACGCGCAGTGTTCTTCACATGCAGTGAAATAAGTTTGGGTGGATACCATTAAATATCAGGAAAGAAAACTGAAAATGAGATTAAATTCTGTATGTAAAATACGCCTCTTCAATAGCAGCACCTGTCTTGGTAGACCTCAAAAATTTTAAATATTAGTTAGCCCATGGAAAGGAGACCACTAGGAAGTTTCTGGATTATAGGTTAAAAACGGAAATTTAAAAAAACGGCAGAAAGTGACATTGTTTCCCCCCAAAAAAATTATTGCACTCTTCTGAATCGTCGGGAGACAAAATCATTTAGCTTGTATGAAATTATATTAAATTGTTTAATTTACTATGAAAATGTTTTGGTTTTGTAGCAAAAAACAAATGCTCTGCTTTGTGAACATAGTCAACACCTGTTTTAAAATTAAATTTTGTGATAAATGTTGCTCCTTCTTTAAAAGAAAAGATTTCTTCTAAAGATATATCTTTAGATGTACATATAGATATAAAGATATATCTAAAGATATACATCCTTCAATCTAGCCTGAGATACTCGATCTAGTGACAAATATCTGAGACAGCTTTTATTAATTATTAGCTAGAACCCCCCCCCCCCCAAAGAATGACTAGTTAAGAAGTACCAAGTAGTACTAGCAAATGAATTGGACTCTTTCTTCTTGCATATTTTGAGGAGGGGAGCAGGCTATAGGAGAGGGAGAGAGAGAAGAAAAATTTGGGATGACTGAAGATAGAAATATCCGGATCCTCCATATAATGCCACTAACGAAGCAGGCAAAGATTCAGGCATTAATTGAAAGCACCAGGAGTCATTATACTTTTGATAGCTAGCACCACCAAGACCTAAAACCTAGGATTAGGAGAGCAAAGACTGTATGGAGGAGGGAGAAAAAAGAGTCATCTCTATGTACATAAGTACATAGCATACTTGAGTTCTAATCAATCATTCTGACGGCTCAGCTGTACAACTACTGAAGAAATTGGTGGCATAAATCACATTGCTTCCTTAGCATTCTCTTAACCCGCATCTAAAATAAACCATACTGGGCTGTTCTCCATAGAGCTCCATGTAACACTGCAAGAATGGTCACTGGCAGTTTCCATTGGCTAAAATTCAAACGTCACAACTGTAGGAACAGCTGTCTCCCATGCCCTACTCCACCCCGCTATAAGAATGTGTATTGTGATGGGGTTTGTCAATCATTTCCCCCCCCAAAGGACTATCCATTTATTGACCTTATAACCACTAGATGGCAGGAAAGTGTTTATCTCTGCAATGCAGTTGACTGGATTTTTACAGCCCAAACTCAATGCATCGATGCATCAATGTCTTTTAGGCTGTGCCAGTATTCAAGAAAGGTATGCAACACATGTACATTTTCCAAAATATTTTTTGATCTGTTAACTGATTAATCTATCAATTATTGGTTACAGTAAAGAGAACTTTGTCTCTTTTGGCTACCCAGATTCATATAGCCATTGGATAGTGTTGGAGAACCAACATTTCAGAAGTGTTATTAATTATTGTGTAAAATCTCAGGATACACAAAAAAAGGGTAAGAAAGGAAAGGAAAATGGCTATATATTGAGGCCATACCAGACTATGGAAGTTCCAGAGCAGTGACTTTTCAATCACACTTCCAATGACATGGGTTGAACGAAAATGCAGAGAAGTGCAACTAAAATGATTACAGGCCTGGAGTCGAAAATATATTGAAGGGAAACAATAATAAGGATATAATAAATAATACTAGAATATGATATACTGGTATATTAGATTCTGTAACCATTAGGTTCCTGTAATACATATATGCCTTTGTATTTGTATCACATATATTATGCCTTTATATTTGTCTCTCCTGTAACAAACATATTCTGTTATTAGGCCTCTGTAATGTATCTGGTATTTGTCAAACATATGTCCCTGCCATTTGACCTGAACCCATATCAATCTTCTCCCTGTTTTTTCTTGTGCCATCTAAGAGCATGGTACATATTTCCAAGGGATAATTTACACATCAGCCCTAATTTATGTTTGATCTGGATAGACTCCTACTTTCCAGGGCCAGGCGGCCAAAGTGACCAAATGAGTAAACAAAGAAATGCTCAAGATGACTAATTGGGAAGTTTCTATTCACCCTTGCAGGGCAACAAGGAATACACAAATCTAAATTAGGAGGCCAGAGTTGGGTACTAAGCTGACATCTCTGAGGGTATAAAAGGACGCCATACCTTCCCCAAGGTGTGGTTATTTCCTCACATGCATTGTATCTGTATGTTCTGGATATAGTTCCACCCAGTATTTTGTTTTTGGCCATAAATAAAATCTGGTTTTTTTTTTTTCAAGCCTCATCTTGTCTCTCTCTTTGGCATTTTGGTGACTCAAGTGTATTTTGGGACCTTACAATACGAAGAACAATTGCAGGAATTGGGTATATCTAGTTTAGAGAAAAGAAGGACTTGGGGTGACATGATAATAGTATTCCAATATTTGAGGGACTGCTACAAAGAGGAGGGGGTCAACTTATTTTCCAAAGCACTAGAAGGCAAGACAAGAAACAATGGATGGAAACTAATCAAGGAGAGAAACAACCTGGAATTAAGGAAAAACTTAATTCCAATGAGAACTATTAATCAGTGGAATAGCTTGCCTTCAGAAGTTGTGGGTGCTTCATCACTGAAGGTTTTTAAGAAGAGATTGATGGAATTCTGAAATGGTACAGGGTCTCCTGCTTGAGCAGGGGGTTGGACTACAAGACCTCCAAGGTCCCTTCCAGCTTTTATTCTGATAAAAAGAATTAAAGGGTTAAGCCTGGGTCAGGTTTTCAACTTCAGGGTTTGGAACCATTCAAGAGATGTGAAAAAATGAAAGTGGTTCCAGTCTCTTTCACAGCCAAAATGCTACTATAGAACAAGCTCCAGGCCCAGGAACTGGACTGAATGAGAAAGATCCTGCCAGGCCAATGGTAGCTAATTCACAAGCCTCCTCTTTTTTTCATGTACTGTGGAATGTCTGGATGGTATGGTATGTTTTCTGCTTTCCCAGGCAAAACATTATTTTCATCTGGAACATCTCAAACTGGTTTCAGCCTATCTCAGTAATGTCTGCCTACAAGATGGAGGTGCCCTTGTGTGGACATTTTCTCAGCAAATACTACAGTAAATGTGGCATCTTCACATCACAATAAGCTTGATGTGTGGATGACCCTTAAGTATAAGAGGCCAGTGAAACGTAAGTTTCTTTCCTAATTTGTATCTCCTTGTGTGTTCAATTCTCCAGGAAATATGATGCACTGAAACAGGGAATTCCAAACTATTATGCCAGTTCTCATAATGATTCTTTAGAAATATGGCAGGGCAAGTTAATGTAAGACCTACTAAACCATATAGTTCTGTTTAATTATGAACTATCACACATATTAATTAAATAGCCCACAAATGTAATCAAAAGATACTCCAATGCTTCCATTGCAAATAATTCCTGATGGTCCCAGAATGTAGAGTAGACAATTTATACAACAAATACTGTTGTTATAATATAGACTGTCCCAGGGACATGAAGTCTTTCCTCCACATTGTAAACACAAATCTGACCAAACTGCAATCTGCTTTATCCAACCCAATTAGTTTAGTTTAGTTTAGTTTATTTGATTTGTATACCGCCCTACTCCCGAAGGACTCAGGGCGGTGAACAGCCAAACAATAAAATAACATAGATACAAAAATTTAAAAAACCAGATAAAATCAAATTAAATCATTTTGGCCCAGACAGAATTAAAACACCCCAATAATTTAAAAACAGATTAAAATTTACATATTTAAAAAAGGGAAGAGATTAGGCCAGGCCCGCCTGATGGAATAAAAAGGTCTTCACAGCGCGGCAGAAGGTGCGCAGATCCGGGATCCTCCGTATCTCCGGGGGGAGCTCATTCCAGATGGTAGGTGCCCCCACAGAGAAGGCTCTCCCCCTAGGGGTCGCCAGCCTACACTGTTTGGCTGACGGCACCCGGAGGAGTCCCTCTCTATGAGAGCGTACTGGCCAGTGGGAGGCTATTGGTGGTAGTAGGCGGTCCCGTAGATAACCAGGTCCTAAGCCATTAATTAACGTTTAATTTTCTGAGAACTTGCATAGGAACTTGAAACTCTAGTCCTTCCTGGCTCATGAGCTGATCTATTCCAGGTAAGTGTTTATATGAATTTTTTCGCTCCTCTAAGTAGATTTTCACACACACCAGTTCCAGCCTGGTGGAATTGCTATAATATTTTGGGAGTAATAAGATAAGGTGATTTAAGAAGTAATTACAGCTTCAGCAATGGCTGCAGAGCACTTGAGTGAGTGAATTCAGAGTTCATCAGGGTCTTTGTCCCTTCATCTTTCCTTTGGGAAGATTCCAGTTGCTAAGTCTGAGAAGGCTGACCTCAGTTTTGCCAAGGTGGCATCTACAAAGGTAGTCATATGTAAATAGCAGAATAGAATAGAATAGAATAGAATAGAATAGAATAGAATAGAATAGAATAGAATAGAATAGAATAGAATAGAATAGAATTCCTTATTGGCCAAGTGTGTGATTGGACACACAAGGAATTTGTCTTTGGTGCATATGCTCTCAGTGTACTTAAAAGGAAAGATACATTCATCAAGAATCATAAGGTACAACACTTAATGATAGTCATAGGGTACAAATAAGCAATCAAATCATACTAGGAAACAATCAATATAAACCGTAAGGATACAAGCAGCAAAATTACAGTCATACAGTCATAAGTGGAAGGAGATGGGTGGTGGGAATGATGAGAAGATTAATAGTAGTGCAGACTTAGTAAATAGTTTGACAGTGTTGAGGGAATTATTTGTTTAGCAGTGATGGCATTTGGGAAAAAACTGTTCTGGTGTCTAGTTGTTCTGGTGTGCACTGCTCTATAGCGTTCATCAAGAATAAAAAGATACAACACTTAGTGATAGTAAGGTTACTAATAAGCTAGCAAATCGTACTAGGAAACAAAAACAATATAAATCAAAAGATACAAGCAACATGGTTATAGTAATAAGTGGGAAGAGATAGATACTAGTAAGGAAGAGAAGAATAATAGTAATAAAGTCTTAGTAAATTATTTGATAGTGTTGTGGGAATTAGTTGTTAAGCAGAGTGATGGCATTTGGGGAAAAACTGCCCTTGTGTCTAGTTGTTCTGGTGTACAGTGCCCTCGTTTTGAGGATAGGAGTTGAAACAATTTATGTCCAGGATGTGAGGGGTCTGTAGATATTTTCACAGCCCTCTTTTTGACTTGTGCAGTATACAGATCCTCAATGGAAGGCAGGTTGGTAGCAATTGTTTTTTCTGCATTTCAGGTACCAACCATCAAAACCAGTGCTACTCATAGGATTTCTCTTTAGAAGAGACAGATAGGAAACTGTCTCTGAGAACAGCTGTTACGCCAGAGTTCTTCATAGTTTGAAGCCAACCTCCTTAATGCCCAGTCTGTGCATCTCAACTATGACAACTGAAATCAACACATTTGAGTATTATATTGCCTAATGCAGTGTTTTTCAAACTTAGCAACTTGTAAAGTATGTGAACTTCAAACTCCCAGAATCCCCCAGCCTGGGTGTTGTGGTCTTCACACTTTAAAGTTTGAGTCAAGTTGGAGAAATACTGGCCTAATATGTGCAGTCATGTGCTCAAAATGAAAAGGAAGCATTTTGCTTTCTTTGCCAAATGATTATAAAAATGCTTAGTACAGCAAGTTCCTCCCCCTCCCCAACTCCCAAGCAGGGAAATACTTCGTATCTCCTTCCTTGAAACATTTGCTGATAATTCACATATTTGTCTTCTCCATTCAATTTTAATCTTTTTCCAAACCTGGATGAGCTTCCTCTTTCTAAGTCAAAGTCCTTTGGTGCTTAGCAACATAGAGATAAAGTTTTTCTTAACTTGTTTTTTAAGTTTAAATTAAATTCAATATTCAGCAAATTGAATGCCTAAAATAGCCGCTTGACTTCCTTTTTGAAGAAAGTAGTTATTCATCCAAAACCTTACTGGGGTACAGTTCTAAGGAAAAATAAAGTTGCACATATCTTTAAAAAAAAAAAAACTATTCTAGGAAAAACAGAGTTGCAAATACTCAGAGAAACCCTATCCTTGGGGGTTGGTTTGTTTTTTGCTCCAACACTGGAGGTTTTTATAAAGAGATTGGACCACCATTTGTCTAAAATGGCATAGGGTTTCCTGCTTGAGCAGTGGGTTAGACTAGAAGACCTCCGGGGTCCCTTCCAACTCTGTTATTCTGTCTTCTGAAGGGGTTCAATCCAGTGGTGAAATGTAAAATTTGTTACTACCAGTTCTGTGGGCGTGGCTTGGTGTGTGTGTGGGGGGTAAAATGACTGAGAACCATTTTTTTCTACAACCTCTTCGGTTGAAGAGGTTGTAAAAAAATGCTTTTAAAAGCCTCTGACGATCCCAGCTGACTTGCCTGATCGGCAGAGGCTTTTTTTCCTTTTAAAAACATCTTTTCTATAACCTCTTCAGCCAAAGAGGTTGTAAAAAAATGCTTTTAAAAATAAATTAAAAAAGCCTCTGATGATTGTGCGGCTCAGCTGGGCAATGGGGGGGTGGGGCAGGGATTTTTGCTACCAGTTCTCCGAACCACCCGCCTCCATTGCTACCGGACGATCCGGTCCGAACCGGGAGCATTTCACCCCTGGTTCAATCCTAGTTAACTCAGAAATCCAGAAAGGAATTGCTGATTTAATTTTTGTCTATGTTTGTTCCAGAAATACATAAATGTTTTCCCCCCTGGAATTTGCCTGGGTAAGGATAGATTCAAAAGTAAACAAATACTTAGTCTTGTCTTCTTGAGAAAAGAGTAAAATGCCAGTTGACTTGACCTCCATTTCCTCTTGTGTGTGTTTTTTTTCTTGCAGTGACATCAGGGGGCAGCATTTGGTGGTCCTTCTTTGGGCTCCAAAACTACGCAGGCTCAGGCTGATTAGCATTTGGCTGGGAAACTTTCATGGAATACAAAGTTGCAATGGAGCTGAGAAAAACATCCGGGAAGAGGAAAACTCTTTGCTCTCCCCACCCTCCCTCTTATCTGCAAATAATTATCTATACGAGGACAAGATATACCTAATACAAAGAATACGAAAAAACCCATAATTATAATATAGAAGAAATGTAGCTGGATTGTATCCTGAATGTTATGATTTCCACAATGAATCCTTTAGTTAGTCCTCAATTTACAACTACAATTGGGACCAGAATTTGCAAGGCAGTTGTTAAGCAAACTGTGCCTGATTTTGCAATCTTTTTTTTTGTTGCTGCTGTTATTAAGTGATTCACTGCTGTTGTTAAATGAATCATGCATTTGTTAAGCAAGTCCAGCCCTCCCACATTGACTTTGCTTGTTGGAAGTCAGTTGGGAAGGTCAGGATCAGTGGTGGGTTTCAAAAATTTTTACTACTGGTTCTGTGGGTGTGGCAGGGGAAGGATACTTTAAAATCTCCATTCCCTCCCTACTTCAGGGGAAGGTTACTGCAAAATCCCCATTTCCTCTTGATCAGCTGGAACTTGGGAGGCAGAGAATAGATGGGGGCGGGGCCAGTCAGAATTTTTACTACCAGTTCTCTGAACTACTCAAAAATTTCCGCTACCAGTTCTGCAGATCACGTGATTGTAAGCATTCTGTGACAGTCACAATAAGCGTGAGGACTGGTTGTAAGTTGCTTTTTTCATTGCTGTTGTAACTTTGGACGGTCAGTAAACAAATGGCTATAAGTCAAGGACTACCTATTAAACATTTGGAGAACGGATCTAGCAAAAGTTATTCATTCAAAACTCATGCCTCCAAAAACCAGTTCTGGGAACCACCACAGGCGGAATGTCTCTGAATTTTGTTTGTGAACATCTTGTTAAGTATCGTACTGGTCACTGTAAGAGAGTTCTGTAAGAGTAACAGAACCATGGACTCAGATCCGCCTAGCTATTCTTCCATTTTAATTCTATACCGAGAGTATCATCTGACCTCTACAGCAGGGGTCTCCAACCTTGGCAACCTTACGATTTGTGGACTTCAATTCCCAGAACTGGCTGAGGAATTCCACAAGTCCACAAGTCGTAAGGTTGCCAAGGTTGGAGATCCCTGCTCTACAGTTTTTACTCTGTAGTGCCTGAAGCCCCAATGCAAATTGAGATCACTAACAAAAAAACTCTTCCCCCCTCCCCCGCCACTGCTGTATTTCTTAAACTTCACCCAATGTGTCAAGTTAAGAAAAGAAGGCTGACCTCCTTTATTCATTTTTATCCAGTTGTAGATAATGCCTTTTCCCCCTTTACAAAGCAGCTTTTTCTGTAAAGTTTAAATGTAGCTGTTGACTGCCTTGGAGGCACAACCTGCCAAGGTTTCTGGCTCCAGCTGTTCCCTGTTTTTCCAAGCATCAGATTTAACAGATACATTTTGTTTCCTTCTGACATGTACTCATCCGAAGCTTGGCAAAAGTTCCAAGTTGCAGAGTCAGCAGAAACCACCTCCTCTTTTTCTCCTGTGTTTCTCTAATAAACCTTCAGAAAAGCATAGTGATCAGCACAAATTCAAACGCTTGGTTATTGTCCTTGAGATGCCCCATCTCGGAAGCCAGAATCATTGTGCAATAAAACAACCACAATTATTGGTTTCTCCTTTTCTGAAGAAGTGCAATTGGATTAATCTACGGAGTTTCAGCCTGTTGATCTGGCAAGATCGCAAAGAAACAATTAAAAGAAATGGAATTAATCCCAGGGAACATTTTCTGTAGAGGCCCATGACTATTGCTCAGCACAGATAGAAACTGGTAATTCTGTTTTTCTCCCCACTCCTACAAAAGCTAGCCGGGATGTCTGTTGAATCTGATATCAGTATGGGTTACACAATAGCTTCTTCCAACAAGAGAGAAGATATTTTCAGGAGGGGAAAAGCAGGAGAGTTACACGGCTCAGCCTTCTCCCGTATTGGAATCTCCTGTTTTTCTGACATTCAGAGGTTACATCTGCACAGTATGATAGTCTAGGATTGGGTCATTTGTGTTGGGATCTACCCATTGTTTCAGCTTGTTTCATGAATTGGGTTGTCATATAAAATGTCTTATTTATTTGGACAATGCATGTTATGTCAACTAGTATTTTGCCACACAGGCTTTGTGTCTTGTGTAAACTCAACTGTTAAGCTGTTCCAAGTTAGCAGGTGTGTTGCATCTCTTGAATAAAGGAATTATGTTTGTATAATACACCGTGGCATGGCCACTCACTCAGGAGTTTTTCCCAATGGCACTTTGAATGTGGCATATGATATCAGACAGCCAGTACCAAGAGGACGGTGTGATATTCTTAGCTGCTCCATCTGAAATAGACATATGTTGTGTAGTCTAGGAGATAAATGTAAGGATTTGCAACACACTGCATGCAGAGGTGGGTTTCAGCAGGTTCTGACCAGTTCTGGAGAAACGGTAGCAGACATTTTGAGTAGTTCGGAGAACCAGTGGTAAAAATTCTGACTGGCCCCGCCCACATCTATTCTCTGCCTCCTGAGTCCCAGCTGATCGGGAGGAAATGGGGATTTTGCAGTAACCTTCCCCTGGATTGGGGAGGGAATGGAGATTTTACAGTATCCTTCCTCTGTCATGCCCACCAAGCCACACCCACCAAGCCATGCTACACCCACCAAGCCACACCCACAGAACCAGTAGTAAAAAAATTTGAAAGCCACCACTGACTGCATAGATATTACAAGCCACAACCTTGTCCATTCCCTCCTACCCGTGATGAAATTTAAGAGGTTGTGTGGTTTTTGTAAGTATACAAACTAGAGAAAGATAGACTTTGCTAATTAAGTACTACCACTAGTCTGGAACATCAGTTTGGACTTCATCTCCTACTGTGTTCAATAGGATGAATGTTTACAACACAGCTGAATTTTTGGGTTGGCTCTCAAGCAACCAGAAATTGGTGAGAGTATTTTCTTGGAGCATCAGAATCTATTCTTCATGATTCCCACTACACCAGGGGTGTCAAACTTGCATCGTCATGGCAGTGTCACGTGACATATCAAGACTTTTTCCCCCTTTGCTAAACCAGGCATGGGCATGGCCAGCACATGATCCGGGCCACACGTTTGACAACCCTGAACATACTCAATACATACTCAGTTTGCATATATGATTCTGTGTATCTTATAGGCAAGGCAAGGCAAGGCCTTATCCATCGTATTGTTCCATTTAGTTATAGCTGCCTGGTTAATACATTATTTACAACCAGGTAGGGAAAATATGTCTCTTTTAACATCACCCAGTTAGTTTATCTGTCTTAGTTTGTGCTGCTATCCTTGGAAGTAGAGAAAGTGAACCTAGAAGCTTTGGGCACACAAATTCCGTGCTGCCATTGCTCTGGGTTCAATGGCTAACTGAGAAGCCCTCTGCCTTTCTCTCTCCACCCACTTGTGCCCTTTGTTCTCCTTTGCTAACTTCAATCTTGTGCAATCAGCTGGAAAGGGAAGAAGCAGAATGCAAGTCTGCTGATATAATTTGGCTGACAATCAGGGCCAGAGTCTCAACTTTGTAAACAAATCATTAACGAAAGCATGTTTATAGGGAATTGTTGGCAAATGCTTTTTGGAGGTTACCTGAAACAAATCAGATTTGCTCTACCTCTGAAGCCCAAACTTGTTTGATGGTCATGTTCCTTGAGCAGAAGAAGTTAGCTTTTAGTAGAACAGATCAATGGGCAGCGGATCTAAACCAGAGGTCTTCAAACTTGGCAGCTTTAAGACTTGTGGACTTCAGCTCCCAGAATTCTCTAGCCAGCTATGCTGAAGTCCATATGCTGAAGAGTTGAAGTCCACAAGTCTTAAAGCTGCCAAGTTTGGGGACCCCTGATCTAAACCATGGGGTCCTTGGTGCTATTTGAGCTTGGTTGTTTGCTTACTATTTGTTGGATAATGAAATATCTGCAACTAAAAAACCAAGTTTAGAGAGCACAAGGATTCCACAATTCAGCCTTGAGCTACATATATTCTCTTCTATGGCATTGGATCTTAGCCAGCCTAATTTCATGGACCACAAGTCCCAAAATTAGAGAAAGACAGGAGTGATGAATTAAACCAGTATTTCTCAAAATTGGCAGTTTTAAGATGCATAGATTTCAACTCCCAGAATTATCCAGCCGGCATCTTTATAATCCCATTATGTTGATAAACTACCTAATTGCAATTGTTTAAGGTTGACCTCTAGGTTGCTCACACTATCACCAAGAGGCTACCCATGAAGACTAGAACCTTCAACTATACCAGGGGTCAGCAACCTATGGCTCTGGAGCTGCATATGGCTCTTTCACCCCTCTGCTGCGGCTCCCTGCCACTCAAAATATGCATCACAACTGCCAATGTGCAACACCCACCGGCACGATATATTGAGCTTTTCAACCTCCGGTAGGCCAACCATGGATAAATCTAAGAAAAGAAAAGTTTCAGAAGAAAACAGAACGTTTAATTCAACTCCATATGCTACTTTTGTGGCCACTCAAGAAATAGTCAGGCACAGGAAGGGTTTTGTGTCTCCCGGTGTTTTCTTTTCTATGGGAAACGGGTCCAAATGGCTCTTTGAGTGTTTAAGGTTGCAGACCCCTGAACTATACTATGTATATGCTTGTAGCTAGCTGAGATATTTGTGAATGATTGGGCAGATAGTTCCAATAATGTATCAGCAGCATGGGCTGCTTACTGGATTCTGAGCTCAGTTCAAAGTGATGCCTGTGTGTGTGGTTTTTTTTTTAAAAAAAAAACTTTAAATCAATCTGCCTGGTCTGGCACCCTCTAGACACTATTTATATCTACATCATGTCTTTTGGGGAGCAGCATAGCCATAGAATTCTGCCCTAAATATTCAAATATCTAAAGTGAACTTGTTTATGCAACCAGGTCCAATCAGATCAGCATGGATATGAAAGTCTTTGGATGGACAGATGGATGGGGATTCTGTGTGAGGATGATGGGAGCTTTCGTCCAGCACATCTAGAGGTTCCCAAAATGAGGAAACTAATAAATATTATAGTCAGTAGACATCCTTTTATTTTTGCAATATGTGTGAAGAGACTGGAAATGGATTGACTGAGGCCTTGTTAACACATTTTTGTTAAATTCAACTTGGTGGACCAGGTCCAAACCCCCATATTAGTGATCCAGATATTCATTATAGAACCATCATAATGGTAAAAACTGAGATCTATTCTTGACCTGATGAGCTGTTTGAACATTGTCCTGTTATATGCTTCAAAACTGCACTTATCCAATTGCCATATCAGATAACCTGTCATTTTCTAGATCATTTGATTGAATCATATCTTGGCAGATAGGATTGTTTTGCAAGTTTAATAAATGCCAGTTGCTCAATTTTGCTAGTTGACTTCGGGCCATTCACACTCTCTCAGTCCAACTCTGAGCAAAATAGAAGGAGGAAGGAGTATTAGGTGCCACATTGGGTTATTTATTTAAAAAAAAATAAGAAAGGTGGCATTTGAAAATATCTAATCTAATAATTTCCTAATCTCAGAATCATTTTTAAGACTTTTGAAAATGCAGCATTAAAGATATAGCCCTTGTGCTATTTGGGTTAGGCACAGATATACTGGGATGAAATGTAGAAGGACTGGCTTCCCACCCACAATGAGAAGAGGTGCCTGCAAGTGAGGCAAAAAAAGGCAAAATAATGGTAATGACTATGCAATCAAAATCCTGCCCTTTTTTCATGTCCCTGGAAGCCAGCTATATTCACAGATCTCAACCAATCCTTCCTCTTGACAACTAGACATTTGAGTCATTCTAGCTCCCTGAACACCTTTGGAGAATGTTAAGAATGTCATCAGTTTCCACTTGACTTAAGTGATAATTGCTTCAAGGTAGGCATGATATCTTCTGGCAGCTGGAAGGGACCCAACAAGGTAATCTTAACCAACCCATAGCTGACTGGTCATGTATTTGCTCAGCAAATACAAAATTCGTAAACTTGGACTGTGTGACTGGCTTTATGGCTGATACGTAGGCTATTCCTGGATGACTTGCTATGTTTCCATAATAATAATAATAATAACAACAACAACAATAGCAACAACAAATATAGACAGATTGTCACTTGGAACATAACACGCCAGATATCACAGTTGTCAAAAACCGAAATGTACAATTTATTGACATTGCAGTACCAGGAGATGCCAGAGTCGAAGAAAAAGAACTGGGAAAAAACCATGAAATATCGTGATCTGGCCATCGAAACTACACAGCTATGGATGAAACATGTAACAGTGATACCCATTGTCATCGGGGCACTTGGTACCAAGAATTTTATAAGATACATCAAAAATTGCAGCTTCCTGCAATAACACCAGCGGAACTGCAAAAAAATGCGCTATTTGGAATATCATACATCTTAAGAAGATACTTGGTTGATACCTAGGATGCTGGCAGCAACCCATATCAACCATTAGCACCAATCAATGATATTTGTGATTCATTTTTGAATGTTCAGTTGACTGAGTTTCATGTTTAATGAATGAAGTAAATAATAACTACTTTATTGTCATTCTACATGTATACACAGTATACCCATACGACGAAATTCACTTAACACCCAAAGACCAGGTCCAACACACATAACAATCCCCAAACACACTCCCACCCACCACAAATTCCCCACCCCTAAACCACCCAAACATCCACACAAAGACCAAGTAATGCTGTCCAACAACTCACTGATGGTGGCCCTTTAGCTCATTGTTGAGTAATATACTGTGGCAGAAGATAGTTAATCACCAATTATTTAGTGTGCTATGCAAGGCCAGCTTTTGAAGTTAGTTACAGGTATGTCAATCAATCACAGGTATGTCAATCAAACAATGCTCAATAAAAAGATTGGGGCTTATTTTCAATGCTGAAGAGATGTGTATTGTCACTTAGGCTTGAAAGCTGGATATAACCTGATACAAGCTAGGTTTAAACCTCATGCTGTCTATGCCCCCACAATGCTCTAAACACAGGTAAAAATCTAGAATATGCTTTCGTGATTCCAAGCCTGGTTATTGTAAACCTTATTTATTTGTTGCTTAGTGTTATATCTGTTACTTAGTGAGCTACTGTCTTGTGTGCTTTCCGGGGCCTGAACTGTTGATCCGTGCATCAATATTTGATTATGCCAATTGAGTTGTTCTTACAAAAAGCACATTTGCTGCAATTACAGTCATGAAAGCACTTAAGGGAGAGATTCTTTTAAAACAGAAGTTATATATTTACTTTTTTTTTTAAAAAAAGTATATTTTGGGAGCTGCCAGCAGTCATTCTGCTTGGAAAGTTAATATTAAACTATCATGTCAGAACTTTCAACTGTACCTTGATTTCACTCTAAAAGCAGCCCTGTCTTTACCTCAAAGCAGTGTTTTTGAAAGTGGACTACATTTTGAAACATGTTTTGGAAAGTAGGTTTTGTTATCCAAAAAGAACACAACAAACAAGCCTTTAGAACAGTATTTCTCAACCTGGGTAATTTTAATATGTATGGCCTTCAATTCCAAGAATTGTCCTGCTAACATGCTAGTAGCGGAATTCTGAGAGTTGACAACTTAAAGTTGCTCTCGTTGAGAAACACTGGAGCATATTTAAGTTACAGTCAGAATGGTCAAAGCAGAAATTTTGAAAACAAGAAGTAGAAATGCACTAAGCAGCTGGAACAGGTTAACTGTAGTTAAACAATTTACTGATTAAACTAAGCTTTCCCCTCCTAATCAAGAGAGGAATTGCAAGTTATAGCCAATTTTATCAACATTCCAGCTTGCAGGTTTTCTCGAGGCTGTCAAACTTTCATGCGAAGCATAGACAATCACAAAACTATACCACTGAAAAGTACCATTTGGAGCACTGACTCCAACACTCTTCTCCCCACAGGAATTTTCAAACATTCAGGACAGATGGCTCTGGTTAGCAAACCTACTCTTGAATCTGGCATTCTTATTAATTAAGCTCAGCACTTCTCTTGATAAATGGATCTATTGTGGACTGGCTCTGACTGCTTTTCTAACATTTAGCCTTCCTGGAACCCCATCTATTATTCAACCTACCGGGAGAATAGACAACATAATCAGTTACATCCTTCTGGGTACCCAAAAGGTACAATCATGTCTCTTTCCATCTTTCCATCTTCTCAAGGTTAAGTATTTGCAGATCTTTCAACTTGTCTTCATGGGATGTAGTTTCTTTCCCTTGTTCTTCCTTGTTCTTCTTGGAGCACATCTAGTGGTGATCACTAGATCCCAGAGCAAGATCCATTTCTCAAGAACGGACCTGGACAATGCAGCATATAGTGGGTTCATTCCTTCCTGAGAATCAGAAATTATACATTTGTTGACACACCTTAAAACTGCATTTGTCTCCCCCCCATTGTATCACATATGCCAATTCATATTTGCTAATCACCAACATATATTGCAACACAAGCTTCCCCTTCTGTTGCCCTCCAGTGAGTCTGGATTACATTATTCCCACAGGGAAGTTGCTGAATTATGGGAATTAGGTGAAACACATGGCGAGTTCCTAAATTTGGAAAAGCTTCTCTCTACCAGAAGAGCAATAACACAATATTAGCATCAGGAACTCATGCCTAGAAGCAACTGTTTACTCCTAGTTCTTGTGCCGTTGCTAGTCATTATAATGTATACATATTGTATACTGCTGAACATGCTAATAATGTATGAGTCACACATCATGCTATCACATTATTTATTTAAACATTCATCCAAAGTGGTTTTTATGGTTACCTGAAGTTTATACAACACCAAACCAACTCCTTTATTGCCTAGCATATGAGACCTTTTCGATTGGGAGGGACACATTTGCAATTTTAGACCATAATATGAACATTAAAGCAAGAAGGATGGGGTCTTTTTGGGGGTGGAGTGTTCCTCCCATTTATGAAGTGGCTGCCAGGACAAGGTACCCGTTTCCAAAACAAGTACTATATTTATTAAATTTATTTGCTGTCTATCTCACTTTGGGGGCTACTATAGGCAGCTTATGGAGTCGAGTGGCTGAGGTGGATTGCTTCACGTGTTTAAAACAAATCATGTTTGAAATATAAACCGAGAGGCAGGGAGCTCTCTGGATAGCAAAGGGATGTCTTCAGGGGCCATGGTGCTCCTGGGCGCCAGGTTGGGGACTAGGGAGATGGTTACAGCCAGTCCTGGGACCCCATTTCTCCAACGCCGCTGAGCGGGTTTATTCAGTGCAGGCTGCTGTACTGTTAGCAGGAAATCTGTTTTTGGATACCAAAATGAGCAATGGAATCCCCCTCGAGGGAAAAAGTGCAGCAGGGGATAAAAGGAGACAAAAGATACCTTCCCTCTTTTTGCTCTGGCCAAGCATATCCAGAGTTGAAGTTCCCTCGCCTCTGACTTGGGACCTTGTGAGCAGTAAGGAAGACGCTTCGCTTTGGGCACCCAAAGGTGCTTTTTCAAGAGGCAACTGGACTTTCTGGTTTTTTGTTCCTCTTGAAGACGTTTCATTTCTCATCCAAGAAGCTTCTTCAGCTCTGAAGTTTCTTAATCATAATCATAAGTTTATTTCTCAAGCATATATAAGATAACAGGTAAAAGTATAAACATAATTTGAATACATGAAAAGAGTAAGTAAAAAGGAATATTAGGACAGGGACGGTAGGCACGCTGGTGCACTTATGCACGCCCCTTTTACAGACTTCTTAGGAATGGGGTGAGGTCAACAGTAGACAGTTTAAGGTTAAAGTTTTGGGGGTTTGCGGAAGAAACCACAGAGTCAGGTAGTGCATTCCAGGCATTGACCACTCTTGGATGAGAAGGAAAACATCTTCAAGGAAAAAATAACCAGAAAGTCCAGTTGCCTCTTGAAAAAGAAAGGAAAAAAAAAAAGCACCTGGGACAACCCTGACCTGGATGACTGAGCATCTCCATAGACCAGAGGTCCCCATAGACCAGAGGTCCCCAAACCTGGCAGCTTTAAGACTTGTGGACTTCAACTCCCAGAATTCTCCAGCCATAGCTGGCTGGAGAATTCTGGGAGTTAAAGTCCACAAGTCTTAAAGCTGCCAAGTTTGAAGACCTCTGCCATAGACTTTCGCTTTGGAGAGTCGCTGCTCTTCCCGGGGTCCTCACCCTCGACTCGGCCCAGGCTTTGGGTTTCTTGGGAAACGTCGCGAGAGTTGCCGAACTTTGAACGGTATCCAAACTCGGAGACAAACAACTCGAGGGGGTATAAATACCAGCGAGCTGGGCGGGCGAGCGAGAGGCTCGCGAGCGGGGAGGATCCTCCTGAGGTGCGCGGTGAGTTTTCTTGGGCGCCCCTGGAAATGTTCGTGGAAGTTGCAGAAGGGGACTTTTGAAGGTCCATGATGAGCCGGGAGCGGGAAAGGGGGCTTTAAATACATTACAAAAAAACCCTCAAAAAACCTATTTTCCTCCTCTTAAGACGCTGAGATTCACGCGCGCTTGCCAAAAATACGGTTTGGCTTGAACGCGCGTCTGTGAAAGTGCGCGGCTGTGCACCGACACAGTCCTAGGAAGCTTGGTTGGTTCAAACGATTAAAGCGGGGAGTGGGGGTATTTTTTTTGGGGGGGGGGGTCGTTTGAAACATAAAAAAGTCCAAGTCTTCCAAAAAAAGAAAAAAAATCTCTAGCGAGGTTGCGCGTAATACAAAATTAGTGCTTTGGGATGCGCAAGGCTGCTAACCTTAATTTCACGCAGGAGTAAAATCCGCGGAGCTCTGCGTGGCTGACTCCCCTCCTTCCTGTATAGAAAGGACTGCAGCCTGTGTGTGTGCGTGCATGAAGTAAAATTCCGATTGTGCCCTTTTACGAGCTCCGATGACACACTTCTGTAATACTGCCCTGCTCCTCTGTCAGATGCCTATTCCTAATTTAGACGCGCGACCTGTGAGAGAATACTGGCTTTGTACTGGATGCAAATACAACTTTTCATGAAGTCAGGTTCTGATTAGAATTGCCAGACGAATAAACGGAAACGGAGAATGGCAATTCATTCAATATTGTGTAGATGGGCAGGATTGCATTGTCACCCATAGTACAATGTGAATCATGTTAGTCTATGGCAGGGGTCTCCAACCTTGGCAACTCCATTCTGGGAGTTGAAGTCCTCCAGGCTTAAAGTTGCCAAGGTTGGAGACCCCTGCCATAGACTAACATGATTCACATTGTACTATGGGTGACAATGCAATCCTGCCCATCTACACAATATTGAATGAATTGCCATTCTCCGTTTCCGTTTATTCGTCTGGCAATTCTAACTTCAACTCCCAGAATTCCTCCAGGCTTAAAGTTGCCAAAGTTGGAGATCCTTGGTCTATGGGAACCCAAAATTAGGAGTAGTCTTACAGCACTTTTTCAGACAAAAGTTTTTAGACTAAGCTACTAGACACCTCTTGATTTCTGGGTAGCTTCGTAGTCGAAGATCAGTTTAGATTAGAATAATGGAACCCATTACATTCTTTACATTACATTCTGCAATGTTAAAGTGCAACGATGCAGTGATTTCTGAGTAAACAGATTCAAAGATCTTATTTTCATGACAAAGAGCCTTGGTGGCGCAGCAGACTAAAGTGCTATTAAGTAGCACCAGCTGCCTGCAATTACTGCAAGTTCAAATCTCACCAGGCTCAAGGTTGACTCAGCCTTCCATCCTTTCGAGGTAGGTAAAATGAGGACCCGGATTGTGGGGGCAATAAGATGACTGTATAAAAAAGAATACCGCTTGGGGTGGGGCGAAAGCCCTACTAAGCTGGTATATACAAAAGTATGAAGGCTATTGCTTAACACATTGTAAGCTGCCATGAGTTTCCGGAGAAGGGCGGCATATAAATCGAACCAATAAATAAATACTAAATAAAGCTTTCTGTGTCTCATATGTTTTCAGTTTTCATCTGCCCCAAGCAACATGTTACTTTCCATGAGCCTAGTAACCGGGAAATGTGAAATTTTACAATTTATGTATGAATAGATTGAAGAAAAAAAAATACTTTTCATAGGTTTCAAACATATTCTTCTTCCAATGGTAGACATAGTTGTGTAGAAAAATTATTTTAAAATAGGAAGTGCTTGGACACTTTGATTGATTAGATTTTTTTTATCCTGCCTTTATTACTTTATAAGTAACTCAAGGCAGTAAACATGCATACTACTCCTTCCTCCTGTTTTCCCCACAACAACCCTGTTGAGGTAGGATTGGGTTGAGCTGGCTTTCATGCCTTAGGAAGGACAGTCTCCTGGTTTCTAGACCAGCATTTTAATCACTGCACCAAATTGGCTTGGCAAATTAATTGTTTATGTGGTGTAGCTTTAATTTGTACCAGACAATTTTAGAGAACAGATGCCCCATGTTTTCAGACTCTGTTGGTACTGCTATTCTGAAAGAGTCAGGGCCCAGGGCAGACTGTGTGATATAGGTAGTCCTCAATTTATGAACACAATTGAGCCCAAACTTTCTGTTGTTAAGTGAGACATTTGTTAAGTGAGTTTTGCTCCATTTTATGACCTTTTTTGCCACAGATGTTAAGTGAATCATTGCAGTTGGTAAGTTATTAACCCAGCTGTCAAGTGAATCTGGCTACCCCATTGACTTTGCTTGTCAAAAGGTTATCACATGACCTTGGGACACAGCAATGTTCATAAGTATGAATCAGTTGCGAAAGCATCTGGACTTTGTTCACATAATCATGGGGTTGCTACAGAAGTTGTAACTCTTGAAAAATGTCACATTTTTTTCAGTGCCATTGTAATTTCAACAGTCACTAAATGAACTGTTGTAAGCCGAGGACTACCTGTAGTCTTTAGTTTTCTTCCTTAACTTGTTTCTCTGCTTTGCAGGCCACGTTCAGTCATGTGGGCTGGGCTAGGACTAGCCCTGGTCCTCTGTCTCCTCCCAGGAGGAGGAGCAGAGCATTGTGAAGAACCTCCAGAATGGAGCATCGGGGAAGAAAATCCCATGATGACCTCAAGAGGGTCAGTGACAGTGGTTGCTCTACTCCAGGCTAGCTGATACCTGTGCCTTTTGCAGGCTTCCAGGTAAGGTCCACCCAAATAGGCAAGTGCACATGAATGTATATCCTGTTGGGATCTGTTTCTTAAAGCAAGAGAAGTTTTTATTCAGCTTTGAGTGGGGAGAAAAAACAATTCTGACACAATAGCTTTTGCTTGATTGCTAAAATTATTGCTTTACAGTTATTTTAGGCCTGAAACTGGCATTCTGGCTTTGTTAAACAACCCCATGTGACAATTTGTAAGAACAAAACATCTTGGTGACATAGTGTATTGCAGGCTGCTTCTGCTGACTGCCGGCTGCCTGCAATTTGGCAGTTTGAATCTCACCAGGCTCAAGGTTGATTCAACCTTCCATCTTCCAAGGTTGGTAAAATGAGGGCCCAGATTGTTTGGGGTCAGTATGCTGACTCTGTAAACTGCTTAAGAGAGGGCTGGAAAACACTGTGAAGCGGTATATAAGTCTAGGTGCTATGGCTATTGCTATTGCCTTATTCAGTAATATTGTCTCTTCATTTTTGAATTTAATCCCAAAGTGTTTTTTTCTGAAAAATTAGTGACTGTACACCCTATTACATGTGACATGTTTCTTACGAATTGTTCCCAGGCTAACAGATTGGTTTGTTTGTTTTGTTGTCCAGGTGTATTAAAGCTGCTGTGACTTTTCAAATTCATTTGTACTATTTGATTGTATAGTAGGACTCCTAATTCTGTAGTATTAAATAATTGTAGATAACATGCCCCCCCCCCCCCCGCCAAACAAATTCTGCTTTTCTAAAGAGAAGAAAATGAATGCATAAAATGTTATTTACTTATTAGACTTGAAGACCTGCAACTGAAGCTGGCAAGTAATGGACTGGTCAATATCTCCTTCATTGTGGTCAATCACCAAGGAGACCATTCCCAGCTGAAGTACCATCTTCTAAGAGAAAAGGTTTCAGAAGACATTCCTGTATACCAACAGAACGCAACGCAACCTGATGTCTGGGCTACTTTAAGAGGCAAAAAAGATGATTTCCTGATTTACGACAGGTCTGTTTTTTAAAACAAATCAAATGGATTAGAACTTCTTAGGTACTTCATATTTTGAAAGCACATGAGGCTTATTTGGATCAGGTGGCACCCTAGAGTTTTGCATAAGAAGTTCGGTGCCTCTATCTGCACAATACATTCAGAGCAGGGGTGAAATGCTCCCAGTTCAGACCAGATCACCTGATCCGGTAGCGAGTGATTTGGAGGACCGGTAGCAAAAATCCCTGCCCCCCCCCCATGCCCAGCTAAACTGCGCGATCATCAGAGGCTTTTTTTTTCTTTTAAACACATTTTTTCTACAACCTCTTCGGCCGAATACGTTTGAAAGTAAAAAAAAAAAGAAAAGTTGGCCACGCCCACCCAGTCACATTACACCCCCCCCATGCCCACAGAACCGATAGTAACAAATTTTACATTTCACCACTGATTCAGAATACATAAAAGTAGTTTTCTTCATTCATTTGGCTCTGCGGACTGGGTAGGTTCATATAAGATGTGAGAGTGGTTGTCTACTTCACTGTGATATGTGTTTGATTTGGTGAGTAAAGCATCAGGCTAAAAATGGGAAAATCATCTGTTCTAAACCTGCTTTGTCCATTAATAATTCAGGTGACCTTGGGCCAGTCACTTTCTCTTAGCCTTAGGTAGGAGGCAATGGCAAACCCCTTCCAAAAACATGCCAAAAAAACTGCAAGGATTTGTCCAGGCAGTTTTCAAAGTCAACATTGACTCCAAGGCACAAAAAATCCAAACCCACAAATAGTTTATTGTGCCCCGAAGTGGTTTATCTGGATCAGTTTATGCTACTTAAATGAATGAACTTCCTTACAAGTATTTGTGGTCCTTGCATACAAGTTCTTACTTTACATTTTCCTTCCCCTGGATTTGCTGCTTTTCCAACTGATGGGATTTGCAGGGAGATGCATTCTTTCATATGAGCCCTTCCTGTTAAAGGGTTTTATCAGGTCCACCTTAATTAGGTTTAGCATTGTTCTGCTTTCAGAAAGGTAGGAAAATTCAGAAGGAGACAAAAGAACTCCTATTCATTCAAAACAGATAACAGAAGACAAAAGATTAGGATTACTGTAATCCTGCTACTACAGCAGTATTAGTGTGACCCTAATCCACAATTTTCCTATAATATGCATACAATAGATTTGGGGAATCACAGCAGAAGACAAGAAACTTAAGTTGTTTTTTAGTTTTGTAAAAACTCTTCTTCATAAATATGGTGATGCTTTGATATTAAGAACTGGGTCACTTTCTCCCTAGGTGTGGTCGTCTTGTTTATCACCTTCAGTTACCTTATACTCTCCTGGGTTTTCCATATGTAGAGAAAGCTATTCAGGTCGCCTATTGTGAAGACACTTGTGGAAATTGCTCATACACAGTATGTATTCATTTTCCCCTTTCACTATTGTATAGCAGTATCTAGGAAAAAGAAAAACTGATTAAATGAACATTTAAAAATGTACAGAACCTATGACCATTGATTTCTTTTTCATAATTTCTAAGAATTGTATAACTTCTTAGCAAATAATTAAAAACTTTTCAAATGTTTTTATTCCAAAACAAAACAAATTGCTAGCTTTCTTCAAGAAAAAATAAAGAAAGATGGATAGCCAATGGTATCTTTTATTATGATTTATTAAGTCACAGTGGTTGAGTCAACAAAGAGAAGACTGAGGGGAGACATGATAGCAGTCTTCCAATACTTGAAGGGCTGTCACAGGAAAGAGAGTGTCAATTTATTCTTGATAGTAATCTTGAGGTAGGACAAGAAGCAATGGATAGAAGTTCATCAGAGGGACATCCAACCTGGAAATAAGGAGGAATTTCCTGATGGTCAGAATTATTAAACAGTGGGACAGTTTCCCTTCTGGAGTTATGGGAGCTCCATTGTTGGAAGTTTTCAAGAAAAGAATGGGCAGCCATTTATCTGAGATGGTATGAAGATTCTTGCCTTGGGCAGAGGGTTGAACTAGAAAACCTCCAAGATCCCTTACAACCCTATGATTCCATGAGTTCACATAACATGCTAAGCTCAAATTCAGTTAGTATAAGATACGAAACCAGTTAAGGTATATCTTACAGATATGTACAGATCTCATTCTCCTCTGTTATGCTTCATCTTCGAGGCATTTACTCTCCAGATGTTTAATTTAGAAAAAAACCCATTCCCATAAATGCAGACCCGTGAGCATTTCCCCAACTGCAAAATGATTGGATTGCCACTCCACAACCAACTTGCCATTAAACTCAATGCTGTTCATGTATAAGATTTAGATCTTTGTAATTAACTAGTATTTTATGCATTGTTTTTAATCCCTTGAGAAGGAAGCAAAGTAATGAAATAAATAATAAATAAACCAACATCAAATGGAACTAGGACTCTCACAGGTTTTGTATGGTCAGAGAATTATAACAAGATGGATATTTTCTAAAGTAAGAGTCTCATGCTGATCTAAGTATCAGGCATTTTAGAAATGACTTGGAAAAGAATAGTCATGAGAGAAGTTGAACACCTTGGGATGATTGTGATTTTAAGCAGAAATCCTAGGCTTAGTTACATTATTATTTTCTTTAAGTTGATTTTAACCTGATTTCTGCTTGCATTTTGTGTTGACATACTGTATGAGAACTGTTGAAATTCTGACCATATTGTCTGAACTTTTTCAGACACTTGAAATTGAAGAAATATGTAAAAGAATCTCAGAGAATCCAGAAGAAAAGCAAACTGAGGCAACTTCTGCCCCACAGTTGTCTCCCACTAAGCATCCCCACCATCATCACCCTCATCATCATCCCCATCATCATCATCATAGACATCATCCCAAAGGAGATCGGCCAGAAGTAAACAATCAGCATAACAACAGAGATCCTGCAGAAGCTGCCCTTCTGTCAGCAGCTGTAGACGTTCCTTTGCAAGGGGATAGGCTCTGACAAAGGGGGAGTGGCATCTGCAAGCGCCAATTAAGCTGAAACTGGCAGCTCTTGACAGGTTCCATCTCCAGTAGCTGATGCTGACACTGACGACACTTGTTGTTTGAAGATCAGCAGAGCACAACTTCCTGACATTGTCGTGGAGAGCTCCCATCTTCCTGAAGGTGACAAGGGCAGCTGTTGGCAGACAACGTGGCTGAGTCTTGACAGTGACGTCTGCCAACTGCTGCTTGACCGTTACCAGCAGCAAGAAGGGGCGAAACCTGACAATGAGCAGGGCTGGACAACTGAGCCTGAGGAACAATCTAAACATCTATGGAAGATTGCAGACTTTGGAATGCATTTCATAATAATTTGAAATTGGTCCTACTATTTCTGTCAAAGTATTTGGAAACCCTTGCCGTAGGTGGCTGAAGGGCATTAAAGCAGAGGAATGCATTCCAGCAGTAATCTTCCTGGCACACATACCATTATGTAAATTATTGGGGAAGAAAAAACAACCTTTACACCTGCCAGTAAAGCAAGTGTTCTTGGATTTCGGCTGTATTTGTTTAGGTGTAATCATGTGCTGTGATTTCACTGATACAGAATACAGTCCTTGTCATCTGACTTTGCCTTAAATAGTAAGAACAAAACTTTCCCATAATGATATGGAGTTGTTTCTCAGTGCCAGTTCCAAGTGTCTGTGGTGTTCATTAGCTTTTCTTTTTGGTTTCCTCTTCTACCATTCTGTTTGCATTCATGAAAACAGAAGCTAAAACTATGACCTAGGGGCTTCTGTTGGATACAGAGCAAATAAGAACAGGAGAGGATAAGGAAAGATTTGCTAACTATGTTTTACAATTATGGGTTAAAACCAAGTGAATAAATGAAAATGTTTTTCTCCAAAACTCTAAAGTCATTTAAGATAATTGTACAGAATTCTGTGCGTAGTATTCCAACCAGATATTTTCACCAAGAAGTCTACAGAATTCACTACTCTTGACATCAGATTTATGTTATGAAGTGTGAGTCCTATAACAAGACCTATTAAAATCAATTTCTGTGTTTCTGAAACTGTTCACTCTTATAGTTTGTTTCGAATTTGGAATAACAGTCTTTAAAAACATGAAGTGAGAGTGATGGGATGAAACAAATAGTAATTTCATTGAAGGATAAGCATAAGTATCTGGTAATAAAATTTGAGACTTAACACTTAACCATCATTTCTGCTAACCAGTGATGTGGACAATCTTTTGTAAGTGATGAAGCATGTTTATATAATGTCTATCTTTATGTACCAAAATAGTCTTGTTGTTTCTGAAATTTCTGAAATTAACTGAATTTTTGCAAGTTCTAGAGAGGAAAGAAAATGTTGAACAGAGGGAAACTCTTTAGATTGTGTTTGCCATAGTTCATGATGGTTTGGTAGGGAAATCATACCCCTATAAAACCTGAATTATTTTATGGTGAATGCTTACAAGAGGGAAAGTAGTTCAGTATACACAACTGGAGATCTTGCAAGTGGACAAACCATGTTTTAATAAATGAAAATATATTTGAATTCAATGTGTGTCGCCCATTCAGTTCTGTCTCCTAAGTTAAACTTGTGGTCTCATGTTATTCTCAAAATTGCCGTAGTTTAAAATTGCAATCTTTACGTTTATTGAGCTTTTCTTCTAAGTCTTTGATAGTATTTCGAAGAAATTCAATTTCTTTGTTCTTTTCTTCTTGAAGATGCTGGAGCTTCTACAAAAACAAATAATTTAAAAAATCATACCCTCTTATACCTGTACATGAAAAAGTGTGTATGTGTATCCCCATTTCCAGAAATGTATACACATACACAAATTGAGATGCTTCAGAGATATTGATAGTTTCTAGGAATCAGAAATATTTATTCTGTCATAGACCAACAAATAAAATAAGAAAATCATAATAATTCTAAAATATTCTAAATTATTCTAAAAATTATTCTAAAATATTTAAGGATTAGACCACACAACACAGCATACTGTACAGATTATAGAACAGTACATAGCTATGGTCGAAGTCAAATCAGATTGATCTGATAATAACTAAGATAAAATAAGTCAAAACAACTAGGCTGTTTAGTAAAGCATGGGAATAAGGATTCCTGGTGAGTATCTGCATAGAGGAATAATTGCATGTTATATCATTTCAATTATTCAATTATTTTTCCACCTCAATTTACTTATCTAAATTCTTAAAAACAACTCAAATCAGTGGCCCTACCAAACAGAAACAATAAAGGGCATTTCTCCATAGCCCTGGCATTCAAAATATTCTATAGCTACTACATGAGGGACACCTGCTAAACCGACCTATCATTAAACCCACTCCCTTCAGGTGGTCAATGAGTAAGCACAAAAAAGTCCATCCCAGTCAGTGCCTCTCTCTCCATTTTGCTTTACCAGGAGAAAATGAGAACTGTTAACACCCTGCTAGCTGCTATACCTCTCAAATCACCTCGGAATGAGAAGGAGATGGTGGCAAAGCACCTTGAAGCCTTGTTATAGGAAAGTAATGGGGAGGAAAAGCTTAAGATGGGAGTTCACATCAATGGGAAATGTGTAGTTACATTGCTGCATAAATGCTTAATGGTATCCTAACAGCCACGTGTGCAAAGAGCCTAAAGTTATAGAGCAGAAGAAATTGAAGACATTCAAGAATCTTAATAGCAGTAACTACTACAGGTTTTCAATAATTTTGGATATTTTCCTTCCAAAGGCTAATCTCTATTTGCTCCCCTGTTAATGGTAACAATAGTTGATTAAATTTGAGAAGAATTGTATTTCCCAGTTTTTTACTTTAGGAAAAAGTTTATGTTTAAATGAACTATCAATACTAAAAATGTGACACTACGGAGGAGCCTTTTACATTTTTTCAGGACTATGAAATAAATGGATGACTTGGAGGCAACCTCCCCCTGCAAATGGATCTCAGATGAAAGAAGCATTTATAGAACTTCTCTCTCTCTTTTTTTTAAAGTAGCTCTTTAGAATGTTTTCCCCTCACCCTCATCCCAGCAGAAGACACTGGTTAAAACAGAATTATTATTATATTTGGAAATTGATATAGCTGCCCATCTCATATATGTGACTATATGTAAACAGAGTAGGGCAAAATATCTGCAGTCAGATCATCTTAACACTTAAACCACTTCACATTTTGGAAAACAATTAAAACACTTACCTTTCTATAGATATTTTGAGGGAGTCCTGGGGGGTTAGCCTGTACTTTCAGTGTTTTGGTCTGCAGCCTTTCCAGTTTAGTACTGAACTGATTAAAAAAAAAAAGATTTAGTCTATTGATAAAAATGTAAATGAGAGGAAAAGCTTCTCTGAAATTAATGCTATTTTAATGATGTACAAGCAACCTGGCTAAGATTGTTCATATTAACACAGGGAAAACAGACTCCCATTTGACCATGAAGTGCAAATGGGAAAAATTGGCTCATTATCATCACATGGTATTATCAGTTTTAGAGAGCTGTTACAAAGATAATGTAAAAATAGAATTTCCTCAGAAAATTCAAAAAAGCAAAGTATAAGTGTAATACAGATAAATTCCTTGTGTGTCCAATCACACTTGGCCAATAAAGAATTCTAGTCTAGTCTAGTCTAGTCTAGTCTATTCATGTGATTAAAGGTGGCTTAATTGACTGGATAATGTATTTGTTTACTGCTCAGAGCTGAAGACTGTAGAAAATGGTGAGGGAAAGTGCGAGTATAAGAACAAAGAAAGAAAGATATTAAGGCTGTAATCCTAATAAACTAGCAACAATTATGGTATCAACACAAACTCTTAAAGGCATGAATATATTTCTTTTAGTGCTATGGAGCATAAAATACTTTACAATAACTTTTTGTTTACTACCTTCTGGGGGAAAAAAAGGAATCAAAACATGAAATAAAAGCATACATTTGCCATCTTAATGTTAAACTTATTTACTAACATTAACTGGATATCATCTGCACTCCAAAGATATTTCATTCCAAACAGTAGATGACAATCACTCCTCCCTCAACAGGCCTTCATATCAATGGTTTAGATCCACATCCCTGCTTCCCCACCATTTCTTCAGCCAGCCAGAAAGGGCAAGGGTCAGGTATGCAAGTAAAGGAACTAAAGTTAGAAAGAACCCTGTCAACTTCTTCAGAAGTCACCGTCTTTAAAACCTCCCAGGCAGCATTGCAAGACACTGTTTTGGCCAACTCACTGACTCTTGCCCAGCCAGCTTCTAGCTTATTCTGAATCATGTTAATTTACAATCTGAGACCCAATAATCTATGGTGCAGGATCTCATGGCACTGCATATGCTAATAAAGGAGGTTACGAACTAATATCTATGGAGATTCTCAATCATCCAGGTCATGGTTGTCCCAAAGGTGCTTTTTTTCAAGAGGCAACTGGACTTTCTGATGAAAGAAAGTCCAGTTGCCTCTTGACAAAAGCACCTTTGGGATTGTGAACTAATCATTCTAAGTATGCAAAATACTTTTTACAACTATAGAAACTATATGTAATAATGAAAAAAACCAGTAATAATTTAACTGATATTCTCAACCTTAAATAAATCTCAGAATAAATCTCAACAGACTTAGAAAGACACCATTCCTGAGGTATCCTCACTGATGTTCTGATCCCAAGTTCGTAAGAGAAAATCTTCTTTGTGACAGCTCTGGCAAAAATGAATCTGAATTGAAAATGATGAAATATGAAAAACGTAACATGAATGCATACTGAAATCATATCAATTTCTACCTTAAATTTATTCCTTGTCAGGTAGTTCTTTTAATTTTGTAAAATGCAATGTTTTGATTTTGATCCACAATTTATAATAAATTATCAATGTAGCATATCTCTTGTTATTCTGGCATATTCTCAGGGTGTCATAGATGGCATACCTCTATTTGTAATTTGATTATCTCATTCTGCTTTTCCTTTTCTTGAGCTTTCAGTTGTTTAGTTAGTTCTACAATCTCTAGATCTTTCTTCTCCATTAGTTTTTTATGCTCTTCCATGTTGCTTTCAACTAATGCAATTTGTTAATATATACAAAATTAAAAATAATGAAGCAAAATCATTAATTAATGATTTTAAGCATTAATTTTAGCATTAATCAAATAGAATTATATACTTTATTATTTTAATGTCATCATAATTAATAACAACAATAGTTCATCATAAGAAATTTTAGAAGTTTCAGTCTTCATTAATTCCCAAATGGCTTTCACCAAGAGGGGCTTGCAGAGGAGGTGTTTCATAGCATTGGTACCATGACTAAGTGCACATTCTAGCCTAAACCCCTTTCACTTCATAAAATTAGGGTACCATAAACTGTTTCCTCTGGGAAAATTTCATACATTTTGGACAGATCAAATCTATTAATAGTAGTTGGTCATCCAAGTACGGGTGGTAAACTATACAGGATTTTGAAAATGAAAGTTAGCACTTGGAATTGCATCTGGAAACTTATTGGGAACCAATGCAAAATAAGTGTAATAGTGATTAACAATAGTCAATAACTGGGCCACTGCCCCCATCTACAACACATTGCAGAAGTCTACCTTCCTGGTGGTGAGGTCCTCTCACTAAAAAATGGACTGCAGTTGATACGTCCCAGGAGAAGCTGAGCAAAGCTTCTCCTATTTATAACTTCCACTGGTCATTCAGCAGTAATCAGAAGTCCAGGAGGACCTACAAACTGTGACCTACTTCCTCAAGGGTGATGCCACCCCTCAGGAAACAAGAATGGAATGAACAGAAAACTACAAAGGACAATCAGTAACTCCATCTTGCTAGGATTCAACTTTAGCCTCTTTCATACCATCCAGACTGCAGCAACATACTGACATTGGGATAAGTGCCATCTGCAGCTGCGCTGCGGGTGGCACTATCAAGCTGAGTATAATAAATAAAGGGGAGGTAGGAGGAGCATGAATACTTCCTTCAAATGGCAAGAGTCATATTTATTTCTCTGGAGTCAACAGACCAAATTCATCTCAAATAACAGAACTAAATGATGCCATAGTCACCAAATCAGACTCTGCCCAGGAGAAGTCAAGATTGATAAATCTGGGTGACTTAGTCAACAAAATGTTGAGTAAAATAGTCAACAGTGGTCACTGGGGATTCTTCCATTTATCCTCCTTTAACAGGGAGTTTGTTATGTTAAACAAGGCTGATGATCAACAGCCTATTGATGCAATAAGGGAGAAGTTAAAACACTTTTCCATCCTTTCCAGCATACTATAAACTGACACTTGAGCTTGTAATCTTGGTCAATCAAACTTACATTTGACCTTTCTCTGTTTTACGTGTCATTTCTAATGCTTCATTTTCATTTTCATTTTCAATGCAATCAAGCATACTTCTATAACAAAATTAGATTAAATATTTTGTAACAAAATTAGATTTTGTTAACACATTTTGTAACAAAATTAGATTTTTGTAACAAAATTAGATTAAATATTTTGAAAATAATGTGCATTCACTCTGCAAAATAAAGTCCTTCTGAAGGCATGGGAGAAGCCCAAATACTTCAGTATTTTTCATATCTTCTTCATGTCTCCATATCATATAGAACATGTCGCCACAATTAGCAGTTGTCCGGGAATTGGAGAACTAAGTGGTAGCACATTCTATCCTCTCCATCTGCCAAGGGGGCCAAGGGCCACTGGGGGGACTGTATACCTTGCTTCCCAGAAAGAACATACTAGTAAGAAGAAGACAATCTGGCTCCCTACACTAGCTAAAGCAAAAGCAGCTGTTGTTCCAAGCTTGCTTGTCTCCTCCCTGCCAAACAGAAAATCAGATCCTATTTTTACAGTTGCTTTGGGGTCAAGAGTAGAAAATCACTTAATTCTTGCTCTCTACATCAGCTATCCATGAAGGACCACCAACTGCTGCTCAGAGACTAGCTTGGTCTGAATTGGGGGTAAATTATAGCAATACATTTTGTTGCAAACATGAAGAAATCCTTCCTCCCTCCTCCCTTTCACTTCAATATTTTTTAGCTGATATAAAGTTTTTTTATGACACAATTCGTATTTGAAAGGCAGGACGAACAAAATGTGTTACTCATTTGGAACTGCCTAATTTGCTAGAATGGAAAATAAGTTATTAAAGATGTGCAGAGCTTACTGTACATGAAGAGCTTTACACTTACTCTCTTTTTCAGTTGGGAAGAGATATTTTTAAAATACTTGAAACATGTAATTCTGAGTCTTTTATTAGTGAAAAATAATTTAATAGTGCACTCAATGAAGGGCTATGCCTTACACTCTATCTCTCAAACACTGTGTACACATCATCTATTATGCTTACGTTGCTTGTTCATGTCGCTGTGAAGTTTGTTCTGTTCGTGGTTGTGTTCCTTCTCCTTGTTTTTTATTTCTATAATGAGTTTATCAACCATATTTTCATGTTCCTAGGAATTTATTGAAACATTTAAGTCTTTGCAATTGATTTATCTTAATATAGTTTTCACTCAATGTACTCCTGCAAATTGTTTTTTTTTTACCAAAACTTTACATTGGGTTCATCAGGGATTCCTTTAGCACTGGGGTCATTCTGGCACCTATTGGTCACTTTAGGTGGTGGGGGCATACCTGCATCCTCTGATTCCTGGGTATGATTTTCCAGAGGCATGGGCAGATGGAAAGTGCAATTCTTTTAAATTGGGCTCTCCTCCTGTACTTACCAGTAAAACAATCCCTATTTTGAAAAACAGAATCAACTAAAACAAGACTTGACTAAAAGTGATGGGGAACAGGCAGTGTGTGTGAGAGAGTGATGGTGGATGAAGGGGTGGATGAAGACAAGGAGCCTGATAGACTAAAGCACTGTTATTAACATCTGCTGTTTGCAATTACTGCAAGTTCAAATCTCACCAGGCTCAAGATTGACTCAGCCTTCCATCCTTTCAAAGGTAGGTAAAATGAGGACCCAGATTGTGGGGGCAATAAGCTGACTTTGTATAAATATACAAAAGTGTTATGTATTGATACTTTTTAAGCGGGAGTTTCAAACTTGCCTACGTTTCTGATTGGCTGACAGTCCCTCCTGGATTGTATATAAGGAGGACTGCAGCCCCGGAGTTTTTGCTGAAGTCTCACTGTATATTAAAGAGCTGTTGTCACTTGCTTGCTTGTGCCTCTCGTTATTCCCGAACCACTTCATTGGCGACGAAGGTGAGATAGAGGCTACAAGAAGCCAACCAGTGAGACCACGAGCTTCAGCTAGGCGACGAGGCAAACCACAGGAGGCATACCAAACATGTCTGCCTACGTTCCGCCCAAGCCTTTCGATCCGACCCGCGAAAAATGGGTCTCGTACCTAACAAGGTTTGAATGCTCGCTAGAAGCCAGCGACATGCAGGGCCTCTCGGCTAATCGAAAGAGAGCCCTATTCCTAAGCCACTGCGGACCGGACGTGTTCGAGATGGCCAAGTCACTGTGTGAGCCAACGCCGGTTCAAACAGTCTCCTGGGACACCCTGATGGCAACTCTCCGGGCTCACTACGCTCCCGTCCCCTCCAAGTTCGTGCAGCGATACCAACTGAGGCAGCGCGTTCAACGAGAGGGAGAGCCGGTCAGCGCGTACATGGCCAGCCTGAGAAAAGCCGCAACCCATTGCGACTACAGAGATTTGGACGATGCGTTGCTTGAGCAACTGATCTGTGGTGTTCGGGACATTAGGCTGCAACGGCGTCTGCTCGCCAAGCCTGATTTGACGCTTGCCGGAGCCCTAGACGAGGCTAGGGCTCATGAAGCCTCCACAAAGGCCGCTGAAATGCTGCAGCGTCCACTGACCAGCAAAGACAGCCCCAAGTCTGCCCCGGTGCACAGAGAAGACGCCGGATCCAGCTCGGAGTCCGAGTCGGATGAGGACGTCTTCCGAACGCAGCACCAGAGAAAAGACACTGGCAGCCCCCGGCAAAGCTGTTCCAGCTGCGGCAGACACCACGATAGACTGTCCTGCAAATACAGGGAGGCTATTTGCAGGCGCTGCGAGAAAAAAGGGCACTTGGCGCGAGTCTGTAGAGCCATTCTGCCCAGAAGACACGAACCACGTGAGCGCCACAGCCAACTGAAATCAGCGCGTCAGAAGCAGCCAACGAGAGAAGGCGGCGCGGAAAAACGGCGTGAATTTGAACCGCGAGATGGCCGCAGCATACACATCGACCAGGCCAGCACGACGGTCGAGGACAAAGTCAGCATGGTGGTCGAGATCAACGGAAGGCCGTGCTCGATGGAGATCGACACCGGATCAGCTCTCTCCATAATGTCGTGGACGACCCTAAAGACCCTCCTGCCGTCGTTCCGGAAGGATCAACTCTCCAGACAGAGACTACGCATCCTAGACTACCAGGGGAACCGAGTCCCCCTCGAAGGTGTGGGCACGTTCCGGGTCACCTACGGAGACTACGAAAGAGACCTGCCGCTGACCATCGTCACGAAGCAGCTTCCTAGCCTCCTGGGCATGGGGTGGTTCTGAGCCCTTGGCATGGGCTTCACCGGCGTCCACCTGATGTCCAAGTCAACCCTGAAAGACAGCCTCCTGTCCGAGTTCCAGGACGTTTTCAGGGACACGTTGGGCAAGTATGTGGGGACCCCTATTTCACTAAACTTAGACCCCAACATAGCCCAAGTAAGACTAAAGGCCAGACGAGTGCCGTTCGCATTGAAACCGAAGATCGATGCGGAACTGGACAAACTGATTAAGCAAGGGGTGTTGGTCCCCGTTGACCATGCTAAGTGGGAGACCCCTATAGTCACCCCAGTTAAGTCCGACGGCTCAATAAGAATTTGCGCCGACTACAAGTGCACGATCAACAAGGCTTTGCAGCTGAGCGCCTATCCGGTGCCGATCGTGCACCATCTACTACACTCCCTGGGCCCCGGAAAAATTTTTGCCAAATTAGACCTGGCCCAAGCCTACCAACAGTTACCGGTCGACGACGCCACGGCAGAGGCGCAAACGATCGTGACTCATAGGGGTGCATTTAAATGCACCAGGCTCCAATTTGGGGTGAGCGTCGCACCTGGCTTATTTCAAAGCACCATGGAGCGCCTGTTGCAAGGACTCCCAGGAGTGGTGCCCTATTTCGATGACGTCTTAGTCAGCGCCCAAGACGAACACCAGCTGGGGGACAGGGTACGGAACGTCCTGTCCAGATTCAGAGAGGCGGGACTAAGACTTAAAAGAAACAAGTGTAGGATAGCGGTCCCCTCTGTAGAATTTCTGGGGTACAGGGTGGACGGCACAGGCATCCACCCTACTGAAAGCAAGGTGAGAGCTATTAAGAGCGCACCAGCCCCCAAATCCAAAGCAGAGCTCCAAGCCTTCCTTGGACTGCTCAATTTCTACTCAATGTTCCTAAAAGATAAAGCCACGGTTGCAGATCCCCTTCACAAGCTTTTAGGAAAAAATGTACCATGGGTCCGGGGGAAACCGCAAGCAGCCGCTTTTGAGGCAGTGAAAAGACTTCTATCTGAGGACAGTTTCCTGATACAGTACAATGCAGAGCTGCCGCTCGTCTTAGTTTGTGACGCCTCCCCCGTAGGAGTTGGTGCCGTCCTAGGCCATAGACTGCCGAACGGCCTAGAGGCGCCCATTGCATTTTATTCCCGTACCCTGTCCAGCACAGAGCGGAACTATAGCCAGTTGGACAGAGAGGCTCTGGCTGCGATTGCGGGGGTTAAAAAATTCCATGAATACCTCTATGGCCGAAAATTCGAACTTGTGACGGATCATAGACCCTTGCTAGGACTGCTGGCGGGCGACAGGCCAACCCCCGCTGCCCTCTCCCCTCGCTTGACCAGATGGGCCATTTTTTTGTCGGCCTACTCATATCAACTCGTCCATCGACCTGGGCGGACCCTGGGTCATGCGGATGCCCTTAGCCGCTGCCCCCTTCCCGACCTACTGGACAACCCAACGCCGGAAGCCTCCGTCCTCTTGTTGGACACGTTAACTTTGGGCCCCATCTCCTCCGGCGAGGTGGCGAAAGCCTCAAATAGAGACCCAGTCATCCGGATTGTTATGGGTTGGGTTCTGAAAGGGTGGCCGGACAAGGTGGTAGGGGAGGAGTACCAAGGGTTTGCCAACAAACGGAACGAACTGTTCATGCAAGGGGGGTGCTTGCTATGGGGTGACAGGGTGGTAATTCCAACGAAACTACGAAATAGGGTTTTGGAGTTGCTGCACGAAGGGCACCCGGGCATTGTTAGGATGAAGTGTTTAGCCCGCAGTTATGTCTAGTGGCCCAACATGGACCAGGTCATTTCCGAGTGGGTGGGGAAGTGCAGACCCTGCCAGGAGTCTCGCCCCGATCCCCCAGTAGCGCCCATCCGAGAGTGGGAGAAACCAAAAGGCCCATGGGGGAGGATCCACATTGATTTTGCCGGCCCGTTCCATGGCCAAACGTTTTTAATAGTTGTGGATGCCTACTCAAAATGGCTCGAAATTGTATTAATGCCATCTACAATGGCCGAAGCCGTTATCAAGGCCCTAAGGAAGTTGTCTGCCACCCACGGCCTGCCGGATACCTTGGTATCGGACAACGGGCCTCAATTTACAGCAACCCTTTTCGAAGGTTACTTGGCCGGCCTGGGAATCCGCCATGCCCTATCAGCTCCATTTCACCCGGCTTCCAACGGATTGGCTGAACGATTTGTCAGGACAGCCAAGGAAGCGCTGTCCAGATTAGACAATGGGGACTGGCAGGCCAGGATAGATCAATTCCTAGCAGTTCAGCATGCATCACCATGCACAGCAACAGGGAGAAGCCCAGCAGAGCTCCTCATGGGGAGGAAGCTCCGGTGCGTGTTGGACAGGCTTCACCCTAACTACTCGCACAAAAACTTTAAGGGAGAGACCTGTGGCTTAAGGCAGTTTCAGGTCGGGTCCCCGGTGTTCGCTCGCAATTATGCCAGCGGTCCTCTATGGGTTGCAGGAACCATAGTGGGGATAACAGGCCCAAAATCATACACGGTGGACGTTGGGGTAGATAGACTCTGGAAGCGCCACATAGACCAACTTAGGAAACGGGTGGTTGGCGAGGCAAACATCAACTTAGACATTTCCGAGCCTAATTATGACCACTTCTCCAAAACAGCTAACTCAAGCCCGGGGTCGCGCGAATACTTAGCTGACAAGCCCTGGTTCCAGCGCCGCCCCAGCGAGTCGCCACTCCCAGCCGGGGATAACCACGCCCCGGACAAAATCCAGGAGGTTCCATTGGCGGAGCCGGGAGAGACAAAGAGTCCCTCCGACCAGCTCGACGCCCCACCAGACTCTGAACTGCGCAGGTCAACTAGGGCGAGAACTCGTCCTAAGCACCTGCGAGACTTTGTTTGTACATATGTTAATTTTTGAGTATTAGTGCCTTCTGGGAAGGGAGGGGTGTTATGTATTGATACTTTTTAAGCGAGAGTTTCAAACTTGCCTACGTTTCTGATTGGCTGACAGTCCCTCCTGGATTGTATATAAGGAGGACTGCAGCCCCGGAGTTTTTGCTGAAGTCTCACTGTATATTAAAGAGCTGTTGTCACTTGCTTGCTTGTGCCTCTCGTTATTCCCGAACCACTTCAAAAAGTATGAAGGCTATTGCTTAACGCATTGTAAGCCACCCTGAATCTCAGGAGAAGGGCGGCATATAAATTAAAGCAAAAAAAATAATAATTCTTTGTTGGTTCACAGTGCAATCCTCCTATCAGCTGTGATTTGGCCTTCTTTTGAACATAGGGTATAGATCTGTCAAAATCTGCCTCCCCCTCCCCCTCCCCCTCCCCATGCCATGTTGAGGAGAATGACAAGCTAATTCTTTCCTGTTAGCTGGTGGGGCCTGGTGGGAGAAGAACTAAGCCAAAATAATTTACCAATCCTTGTCCTTAACACGCCCTCCAGATTGTAAAGAGAATAGCCCTATTTAGCAGTATCATGCTTGTAGCAAATCTTATGCCAGTATCTTTGGATAGCATTTTAACTTGGCTAGAAGGAAGTACTCAATGCCTTCTTCAAATTCCATTCTCTTCAAGAGAGACCAAGCCAGTCTTAAAGCAACAAAAACCCTCTCACTCCAAACAAAAAGAAAACAATTTGCAAAACTTTCGCTTCCATGAGGACATTGCACGAAGAAAAACAAGTAGCAGGGTGCCAGTATGCAATTCACTGACTCCCTGCTGAAGAGGAAGGGATGATTAAAGTCTTGTCAATTTATGTTTCTTTGATCTGAATTACTACGCTTCAGGGTTCTACAGCCAAAAGAGCTAGGAGGTAAATCCTTTAATAGTGGAATCAACAGGAATGTATGCATTTGTCTGAGTGCATTAAAAACAAATTAAATTGTTGTAGAGAAGCAAGTCTTGCTTCCCCTTTATCAGTTATGAACAGTTTGCAACTTCAGGAAATAAGGTGAGGCTTCTTGACAACAAGAAAACAGACTGTCCACAAACTCTGCAGAGTTTATCATTGCAAATGAAACCATGATGTGTGTGTATGTGTGTGATTTCAGAAATACTTGCAGTTCACCCAGAAATAAATCCATTCAGCCCCTTCTATGTTCTAATAAAATAATTTTCCAAGGCTTTTTACCAGGAAATTGGACATAGATTTGCACTCAAACATTATGCTTTAGTGGTAAAGGGCAACTTTTCCTTTCTCATCAGTAAAAATGTTTGTATTTATGCAATTCATAATTGCCTTAAATGGCATAAAATGTAACATGCAAATTTTACCAATTTAAAATGTAGTATAATATATTGTTGCTCTTATGCACTTGCAAATAATTGTTCCACCACAGTTACAACTCCTGGAAACTCTCAGGAGCAAGTATAAAATTACCAGGAGACAAGGCTGGCTTTTAAAAATTTTATTATGAGCTGCAAATAAGACATTGGATTTTAATCCAACAATTTAATATGCTTGTATTTAAGTCATTAATGAACAATAGGGAAGATAATAATGATTACTATAAAAATCAGAAAATCATCTGAAGACTCTCTAGAAGTCAGAAACAAGGGGTTTTGAAAACAGGATGCTCCTACCTTTTCATGAGTCTTCAATTTGTCTTCTAAAATCTGGATTGTGTTTTCGAGCTTCTCATTTTCATCTATATAAGGATATTAACATTACAAAATAAGAGTGATAAATAAATTCCCAACTATTCTGAACTCTAAAAAAAAATGGTAAAGATTCTTGACTTGAATGTCACTGATTTAAAACTGCAGGGCCATCCAAATTAAGGGGTTCTTGCATAAGAAAACAAGAGAAGAAAAGGACTTTAAAAAATCCTGAATCTTTTCATTCTCATATTCTCCTTCAACTGGATATGCTGGCAAAATCAATAAGTACTGCCATAAAATAATATTTTTACTTGTTTTTATGGAGTAGAAATCTGGGAAAGGGGTTGCAAATCAGAGAGTGACAATCAAACTCTCTGAAAATATTTAAGAAACAACTTACTCTCTGAAGGATAGTTTAGATAGGAAAGATGCTTCTCTTGAAAAACATTCTGCCTGTGCTGTACTGAAAAATTGTGCATGGCTTGTGGTTTTTTTTCTTCAAGGGTCAGGCATAAATTCTTCTGGCTATACAGGTAGTCCTTGACTTATGACCACAGTTGTGACCAGAATTTCCATCATAAGTCGTTGCAGTTCTAAATAGAGTCACCATGAGACTGAATGCAATTTTATGACCATTTGTACAGCAGTCATTAAATCAATCAAGCTTCTCCAACAGGAGTTTTTGCTGGAAACAGGTAAAAAAGCATACAAATTATCATGTGACCATAGGATGCTGCAACTGTTTGTAAATATGATCCGGTTACCAAGTACACAAATTGTGATCATATGACTCTGGGGGTGCTGTGATAGTTGTAAGGGTGACCAGGGTTTGTAAAGCACTTTTTCCAAGGCCATTGTGACTTTGAACTTTCATTAAATAAATAGTTTTAAGTCGAAGACTGCCTGTGCAGGATCTCCCTCTCAACCAAGAAAAATAGCATTCTACGAAATCAAATTGTACTTCTTTACCTCTCAGATTATATTGGTCCTCTATAGTTTGTTGAAGACCTTTAATCACAATCTGGAATGTAGCACAGTCTTTTAAAAAGAAAAGAAGAAAAGAAATTAATATATTTATTTTTAAGTTATTTTTATTTTTATAATTATGCTAATCTTTTAAGATTATTGCAATGCGGCATACATGCTTCAAAGATGGGTATAATGAAAGAAAACCCAAATTTGATATCTGAACTATCATTTTTTTAATTTTAAGTTTGCTTATTTAAGTATCAGCAATTGTACTTAAAGTGGTATATTATCATATTCCAACTATCCTGCAATTGCAAATAGTGACCACACGATGGACTCTGGTATCCTTCATTTTCAGACTATTTACTCATAACATTAATTTTAAAATTAAAATGTGAAATACTGCTTCTTAAAGAGTTCAGGGAATACAAATGTGGAGAACTTGAAGTCACATTATATTTTCCCATTCTGGAGAGATCTAAAAATGGCTAACAATTTCTATTAAGGATAAAGCATCACACGTTTGAATCTTCAATTAAATATTTTAGTGTTTCTGCTCCTTCTTCAGCCTTGGGCTTGCCTTGCATTTATAGCTGCCAAAATGCAGTTCAAGTAAAGCAATAGCTACTACATCTTGGAACAATCCATTCATTATCTCAGCTTCTTTTATATAATTATTTCAGCATTTAATTTTTTAAAAAATATTTCTAATGAAAACTGAATCCTAACATTCAGGTACGATGTTGCACAATTTATATTCTTACCAGTAATCATTATATCACTTCATTTATCTAGCACTTATGTATTATTTCAAGATAGATCAACCAATTATAAAGTAACTAATTAAAAAGCATTTCCAATAATTGGTTCCTTTCAATACATATATTTATGGAAAGTCTACAGAAGTAGGTATTGTCTTTAAAAAGCATTATCTTTCATAGAGAATGCTTCTTCCAAGATGAAGCTTGCTATAAAATCATAATGCATGAATTTAAAAAAAGGTATCTCAAAACTAGGCTGATCTGAAAATGTTGGGCCAGCTTAGTGATTAAACAGAGTTGGGTCTGCTTAGTGGTGGAATGAAAGATCACCAGGAAAAAGTTAGCAATTAATTATAATTGCTGATTGTGTATTAATGATTAATAATGGTTAATAAATTTTAATTAATGATAATTTTAATTTGTTAATTTGTTGGCTTAACACATAATGCAATTCTCAACCTGTCTTCAAATGTATAAGTAACTAAAATTAGACACACTGAATGATCACTTATTTTGCAAAGGAGTAATCCATGTTCAGATGATTATATAATAAAAATAAAATCATGATTAATTTTAAGCTTTAAAACTAAATTATGTAATATGTTACTATAAAATGAAAAGACTACATTTGGTTAGAAAATCCATTATTCTGGACATTATATTATTTAAATCTGCAATTCTGCACACTTTTGTTTGTAAGTAAAATTCAATGAATTTAGTTGGGCTTCTCTTTTTCTTTTGAATAGTTTAGATTTTTGTATATTTATTGTTTGCTATTTCTTAATGTTTTAAGTTAATTTATTAGATCTGATTCTCTTTTGAGCCTAATGTCACCTTCCTCCTTTGAAATGGCATTCTTCCTAAAATTGGACTGCCCTCACCCTCCAGGATGGAGTTCAAACCCATTAAAGATCTGGCCATCCCATAAGGCCTTTAAGGATTGATACATATGCTATGGTTGGAGTCTGTGCTATAATGGAGTCATTCATTATGTTAGTTTTTTCCGTTGTTGCTCCTTATGGTAGAATGAGAGAACATGATTGTTATGTTGGTTATGTTTAATGCTTTAATTCTTTTTACTATATACTGAGATTAAAAGCTGTGTATAGTTGGTTATAACTGAAATGGCATATGGCAAATGGCCCGGCATGTCAGAAAAGAGATATAAATAAGTAAATTAATAGTTATATATAAAAAAGGCCTTCATTCTTGAGGTAGCTTTGGAGAATCCTTTTCTGCAGCCTCTGCAAACCACATGTGTCTTACAATTTTCAGAGGCTTTGAAGACTACATGAGTTCTGGAGGATCCAAGGGCAAGAGCACATTCCATTCTTGTGCGATCTCCACACCCTCTGAAAATTGCACAAGATTGTGCAATTTTCAAATATAATGTACTTTTAATAATACTTGCTGTCGAGTGAATGCTTTATGTCACCCAAATGTCAGTCCTGTCACCTTTGACACCTTTGACACATGTGTCATAGGTTCACCTCCACTGTCCTACAGTAATTAGCAAATGCCCAACAATTTTCTAGCACGGTATATCTATTATGATAGTATGCAGGGTGCTTGCATTACAGAGGCCAAGGTGGAGAGAAGGAAGCTGCTTTCAGAGGGAGCAACATTAGCTTGCATCACAGCAATACAACTGGCATGAAGAAACAGCAAAATAGTATGTATGGCTATAGACAGCCAATTTGGTACAGTGTTGACCAGTTTACAAACTGGGAGATCATGAATTCTAATCCTTCCTTAGCTTCTCCCTCTCAGCCCTGAGAAACAAGCAATGGAAAACCATGTTTGAAAAACATAGCCAAGAAAACTGCAGGGACTTGTCCAGGCAGTCTCTGAGAATTGGACATGACTGAATGGAAGAAAAAGAAAAGTATGATTATGACAGCAGTTCCATGTCTAAAGATTTAATGCTTAGTTACTGGACTCTTTTCATTCACCTGCTAGCAATATCCAGAGCCATTCTAAAGTGGCAATGAACTTCATTCCCCAAAGGATCCAATTGCTTTCCAATTTTAAATAGTGAAAATGTATAGGGAAGTGCTCTTCCCACTACAAAAGCCCTATGCTTTGAATGCCAGGTCCTTTGGCGCTGGTGCAATAACAAAGTTCATTGCCACTAGCCAGAATATTGGGACTGCTCTGCTGTTGGACTACCTTCATTACATAAAGATAGTATCCACACACACATTTTATCGGTTCCAGCACATGTCTGGTGGTAAACACTGCCAAGGAAATGAATGCTTACCTTGTTTAGCCATTTCTTCCCTTGACTGGCTAATTGTCATCAATTTATTTGTTTTGTCCAACTCAAGATTCAGAAGATGATTTTTTCCATGAAGTTCTGATATTTTCTGTAGGAAATTATTTGAATTGCAAATGAAACCTTTTGTTTGAAGTATCCTTCCTAGCTCCTCAATTATTCTGACAGAAAATCTTTTTAAAAAATACACGTTGAACGTTTGCTGATATTTGGTCAAGCATTAGAAACCTGAAAGCATGACCCTTAAAAAAAAGCAGAATGATCTTGGATGTGCTTCATAGAGAATGGTGAATTTAAAGTGACTGATAGCATTCTGAAACTTGAATATTCAATACTGAATACTGACTGAATAAAACACTAAGAACATTTGTTATCTGATTATTGGGATTCAGGAAAGGGATTTTGTTAGCTCTTTTCCAGAGATTATTTTTGAAAAAATGGAGTCCAAGTGTCCTTTATGAAGCTAAATTGTCCATATTTTCTACTGACCTATGGGTTTTCCTCCTGAAGATTAACTCACTATATTAAAAAGGTAACTGAAAAAATAGCTCCATAATGTCGAGAGAAAACAATTAGATCCAGTCTATGACAGACACTGGGGAAATCACTTCCTGTCTCTACTACAAATTAAAAAGCATTTTCAGTTGAAAATTTAATTGACTTTAAGAGCTGAATCTCCTAAATGAGATCAGAGCTTATGCAACACCTTACTACATCTACTTCATTTTTCACAAGTGTAATTATCAAGAGTTCTATTCCACTGCATAATCAGACCCATAAAGAAAGGGACTTCAAAGGCATAGTGAAAGAAAATATTTATATATTTAATTTATATGCCACTCATCTTGCTATCCAAAATGACTCTTAATGAGTTGCTAACTTTCTAGGGAAACATTTAAGAATTTGGGTATATTATTGTTTTTCTGTTTGATTTTTTACCATTTCTATATGTGAGAAGTCCTCTAAAAGTTTGTCAAGATCCACCACACTGGTTTTCTTCATGTTGCAATTGCTTGACAATTTGCTATATATCAAAGAAAAATATGTAATATGTATAAATTTAGTTATCTTAAGCATAATGGTCTACTCCTTTGTCATGTGAGAAGCAATTTCCATGGGGAGAAATAGCATTTTTTTAACATGGTAAGAAGTGCCATAGTTAAAATGTAAAACATATAGTGGTGACTGCATTCTGTGATCGGCATGCACAAATGTTACAACCATTTTTGTAGACAAGGCCATGAACTGTATTCAGCAATGCTTAATCTTATATTGTTAAATATGCTAACAATATTATCATTTTCTAAGTATGTTTAAGATTTCTGTCTTAGACTCAAGTATCAACATCAAGAATATTAAAATGTCATGTTTGGGTTAAATAGCTCTGTTTGCATAATTTCAGTTTGCCTATATACTGTTGATATTTCAAGCTCTTCCAAGTTATAAATTCATCAGTGTATTTTTATTTATTAAATTTATATGCCAGACATCTCACTATTGAAGCAACTCTGCTTATGTTATTTGTCAAGTCTGTCTTGTGTCATGCTAAAAAAAAAGTGTTGTTCCTCAGAGTTTGTTGAAAGATGTAGGTTAAACACTATATGTACTAGTTCCATGATAATCTGTATACATAGTCAAGATAATTTCTTATGCAGAAGAGCTTTCCCAGGGAGAAAATATTAAAATGCTGCTTTGAGTGTTAATATTTTCTCTGATTTGGCTATAACTAGCTATGCAAAGTCTGTTTTTTTTTAAAGTAACTGAAATTTGGACAGTTGTAAATAACATTTTCAGTCAATAATAATTTTGTCTTTAGGGAACCAAAAAAATTGGCAGTTTTTTTTTTTGTAAACTCAGCTGTTATTTTTGTGTGTATAAACATTATAGATTGCAATGTATTGTGCCATTCTTATCTTTTAACTGCAGGCTAAGCTGTTGTAGAGAAGTTCCCAAATTCCCATCTAGCATTTAGTCAACATTGGTAAATTATTACATTTCTTGAATAACATCTTCTATAATATAATATATGCATTGCTTTTTTCTCTACTTTGAGCTGCTATCTAAGTATCTAGGCCCTGAAAGCAGGATATAAACCTACAGTATTGATAAATATGTTTACAAATTAAAACAGTAAAAGAGGAACAAAAATGTTCAGCAGGATTATATCACCAATTTCTATGTATCTTGGGAAAATGGTTTGTCACTTCAAAGTTATGTTTTAAAATTAAGTTGCACTTAAGCTGAGGAAAAAACGGTGGGTGTGAGTGATAATTCTGTGAGAGAAAGACATATGTATGTCTCTAGATGCATCACTATTTTTTGTACTTATTTCTGAAAAAAATAGTTGGAGATTATGTTTAATTTGTAAATAAAGAAGTTATGCCTTGTCCCTGCTGGTTTTTATTATTAAAATATCTCTTGAAGGCAGAAGAGCAGGCCAAGTCTATTATTTAACCATTAGTTGGCAACCCCGTCTCTGAAGGAAAGTATCTGAATATATATTTGAAGTGAATGGAAAATAAGTTGATAATATGAGCCATAGGATGCACATTGCACAGTGAGGAATTGTGTATATTAAGAGAGAAGGCAAGAAGCTTTGAAGGCCGATGGGCTTAATTTTTATGTGGCATCATAAAGTGACACACAAACCAGCGATAGAAATCACCCTGAAACTGAACTTCCGGCAGGGAAAGATCCAGCCGAGGACACTGATTTATGGAACATACCACTCATCATCCAGAATGGGGAGGAACGACACACACACTTTGTTTTCCCTATGCTGTCCCAATGGTTGAATGACCCACGTAGTGAAATGCCCCAGGATTTGGGGAGATCCTTCTGCAGTTTTCTTAGGGGAATTAAATAAACCGAGTCTTCTCTGGAAGCAACCTTGTACTTATGCAGAGAAGGTGACATAAGTCAAGTAAAACAAATATTACAAAAAAACAAAAACAAAAACAAATATTACACAAAAAAAAAAAAATTCCCCACTGCTCTTTTGGAAGAAAAAGGAAGCAATTGTATAGCCAAGGAAGGTTCTGGCCAGAAACGTATATTAATTAAAATGATTAATTTATATAATTTCCTTTCCTTTCCTTTCCTTTCCTTTCCTTTCCTTTCCTTTCCTTTCCTTTCCTTTCCCTTTCCCTTTCCCTTTTCCTTCCCTTCCCTTCCTTCCCCTTTCTTTTCCTTTTCCCTGCCCTTCCCTTTCCCTTCCCTTCCCTTTCCCTTTCTCTTCCCTTCCCTTCCCTCTCCTCTCCTTTTCCCTTCCCTTCCTCTCCCTTTCTCTTCCCTTTCCTTCCCTCCCCTCCCCTCCCCTCCTCCTCCTCTCCCTCCTCTCCTTTCCTTATCAAGCAGAAGAATTATAATATTTGCAGATGGTGGGAAACTGTCTGTTAGAGGCCTACCAGCTGTGTAGCTATTAAAAACCCAGAAGCACTGCTAGATGAAGAAAATGTGACTATATTTGAGTAGAGGAAGAAATTATATTTATTAATGGACTTTAGGGTAAAGCCCAAGGCTCCAAATTCAACCGTTAATTTTTCAAAAAGTGTTAACTGCATGTGTTAACTGTATGTTTCATAAATTAGATAATACAGAATAGGAATACACAGCATTCTAAACACCAAAACACAATTGTGCTGTTTATGCAACCAAAATAAATTTATAACCTAAGCAAAATATAAATTTTAATATATGTATATTAATTATTAATATAGAAACAGAAAACTGAAAGCAGAAAAAGACCCAGTGATCCATTGAATTTTCCCTTTGAGTTTTTAATTTTCTTTTTAATTATTTTTATTATTCATTTTTATATTATGATTATTACTATTATTATTTATTACTATTACTATTACTATTACTATTACTATTACTATTACTACTACTACTAATAATAATAATAATACAGTATTTTTATTTGTTCCTTATTGGTTCATCACACAGACAGTCAAATATTCTACCTATCGAGTCAGAGCTAAAGAAGCTCCTTGAATGAGAAGCGAAGCGACTTCAAGGAAAAAGAAAAGTCCAGTTGCCTTTTGAAAAAGCACTTTTGGGACACCTATTGAATCCTTCCCAAGGACCTAGGATTGGAAGACTTTATTTTGTTTGTTTTATTTTATGTATTTATTTATTTTTAATTTCTGTTGGATGATAGACATGCATTTATCACAAACATATTTGATCTCAGTTGCTGAGTTTAAAATTTTAATATAGTAATAACAAATACATTATGTTATGGCTTTAATGTGATCTATTTCACAAAATATTCTAAAACAAAAATTACAAACTACCACAAACTACCAAACCTACTTTAGCTTAGAATCATAAAAATAGGGCTGGAAGAGATATTAGAGGTCTTCTAGTCCAACCCCTTGTCCAAGGCAGGAGTCCTTATACCAATGTACGATCCTGAACAAATGGTTGCCCAATCTTTCCTTACAAAACCTTCAGTGATGGACCACCCACAATTCTGGGAGCTTAGTTTAATGCCTTTTGGAACCCAACTAGGGTATCCAGACAGGGTGGTACCAGGGCAAAAAAGTCGAGATGATCAAAACCCCAACTCTTTAGATATGTTGCACACACACAAAAAAGGCTGTGGCATTGATCACACAATCACGGCTTCCATCTTGATTCTTTGACTCCACTCCCAACAGGTGATCCTCTTTATCATGACAATGATTGGGCAGTATTTTGTCAAATATTTTAATTTTTCCTTTCTTTTACAATTGCACCTCCATCCCTGCACAAAGGGGCACTTGCAGGGAAAGGTTTTAAAAAGTCAAGATGCAACCACAACAGGCCAATTGTATCTCCATCGATTTTTACATATGTTGCATGCAAAAGGTGCTTTAAAAAGGGACAGGGTTTCAGTTACACAATCATAGCGGCCATTAATTTTTTTGACCACTCCTGCAGACACCCTTGTCATCACCGATGTCTAACGTTGCCCATTGGCATCATATGCACATGCATTTTTTCTCTCTTTAGGCACAGTCAGATATTGAGCGGATTCAGAATGGAAACTTCACAGCACTTGATTTGTTAAAGAATCTCCACCTTTTCTGTTGTTCTTTAGGGTTGGGTCACTGATTGTTGGGGCTGTGGGGCTGTTGGGATTTGCTGCTACAAAAACAATCTATTCATAAATAGATTCCCTATAATACAGGGAAGAAGATTGCATGATGCATGGATGCCTCCTGAAATAAGTACCAATGAAAAACATGACATGCAGAGAATAGGAGCAGGGGAAAATATATAACTCTTGTATGTATGTGTTGTGGTCTGCCAACGTCCTGCAGACCTGGCAGCAGAGTCGGACAGTGAGGAGGTTGGGGAGGAGCATGGGCCAGTCCTGGAGTCTGGGGAAGGTTTGGACGAGAGCTCTGCGTCAGAGGCAGAGAAAGGGCCATCTGGGAGGTACGTGCTGCTTCCGGAGCCTCCAGAGTCGGACCTTAGCGAGGCAGAGGAACAGGGGGAGCTTGTTCCCAGTGCGCGCATGCGCAGAGCTGCCAAAAGGCAAGAACAGTTAAAACAAAAGGGACGACTCAGGAGTAGGGCTTAGAGATGATTGGCCCCTCCCATAAGACTTAAAAGAGGAGCAAAGGCACTTGGGCCTTTGCAGGAAGCAATGTTGTTAATTCTGTTCAGTTTAAAGACTGAAGCTCTGTTTGATTCTGGACTCCATGTTGCTTTGCCAATTAGGTCTTTAGCAATGTGTCAAGGGAGATAAAGGTGGATGATTATCAGCCTTATCCCGAAGGACTCTTTACAACTATTTTGGACTCATCTGTGAATGAACAGAATTCCCAGCCGTTGAAATTAAAGAGGTTTTTGGGACTACTTGTGTGTTTTACTGACTCAGGAAGCCTTAATTCCGAAAGATATCCCATCCGAAGCTCACGATATGCAGTTTTTGTCCGTCATAGAACCTGCAGAGCAACTCCACCCACTTTTATCCCCTGTGGGGCATGGCTCAGTGACACAGCAATCTCTGGCCCTTCCACACCTCTCCCTTTGCTGCGCACACCTCTTCCTCCGACGCTGCCTGGGATCAATCCAAGATTGATCTTCATCACTCCCTATTAGTGGGTGCTCCGACATGCCTTCCTCCTGGCCTTCAGCTAGAACCTGAGGCGTTGCCAGAAAGGAGGGTCCTGGAGAGGGAGGCCTTGTCAGTTCCTCCCCATCACTTTCAGAGTCATCTTCCTCCGTGAGGACAGGCTCGGGAGCCGGAGTCACAACAAACTGGGAGACTGAATTCTAATCCTGCTTTAGGCATGAAAGCTGGCTGGATGACTTTGCACCAGGCACTCTCTCAGCCGAACTCACCTCACAGGGTTGTTAGTGGGGGAAAATAGGAGGAGGAAAGAATATTAGGTATGTTCGCCACCTTGACTTATTTATATAAATAATAAAGGTGGGCTAAAAGAAGGAAATAAGTTTGAATTTTCTCCAAATTTGAAAGAAATGAAAGAAGAATCAGCTGTGTTTTGTTGTAAGAGAAAGAGTGGATGAAAGTTTACTTCCTAAAGAACGCCATTTATTGGTTCAATCATTATAATAATGATTTACAGCAAAAAAGGTCCCCCAATCCTTATAGTTTGCTGTTTTAAAATTTATTTATTTATTGGTTCGATTTATACGCCGCCCTTCTCCGGAGACTCAGGGCAGCTTACAATGTGTTAAGCAATAGCCTTCATACTTTTGTATATACCTGCTTAGTAGGGCTTTCACCCCGCCCCCCCAACCGGTGTTCTTTTTTTTTTATACAAAGTCAGCTAATTGCCCCCACAAGCCGGGTCCTCATTTTACCTACCTCGAAAGGATGGAAGGCTGAGTCAAATTTGAGCCTGGTGAGATTTGAACTTGCAGTAATTGCAGGCAGCTGGTGCTACTTAATAGCACTTTAGTCTGCGGCGCCACCAAGGCAAAATCAGAGATCATTAACTGTGCTCATTACAATACATGTTTGCAAGGCTAAGAAATTAATGCTATGTATTAATGCTATGTAATACTTGGAAATATTAAACGATACCAGAAGCAACTTCGCTGGGTTCAGGTTCAGGATTGATTAATTTAATGAATTCTAGGGAACACATTTAATGAGTGCTAACCAGAGATTTTAATGACAAAGAACACAGAGATTAGATATTCCAAATGGCTGTTTACTTGCTGTTTTAACTCTTGATATTGACAAAAACTGCTCCCTGATTTGTATAGAAACAATTATTTTAGCAAAAATAACGAAGACCTTTTTTTTTTCATCTTTAGCAGAAATCTGAGGGTTCTATCAATTTATTTAGATTCAAGATTATTGTCAGAAAGGAAGACATCCATTTACCTGGAATTCAAGACTAGGCTTTTTCTAAGTCACAAAACAGAAATAAATTACTGTACTAATTCAAGCAACAAACCTTTGGCTATGCTTCTATTACATGTAAGCATTAGTAATATATTGTATTACATGGATCAATATTTTCTCAAATCCTAATTAAAAATATCAGAGACTAATTTTTAAACTGTACTTTTGCTATTCAGTACATGATAATTTGTTCTGTATTTTTGAGTTTTAGCCAGATCCTCTGAAATGTTAATGTTTATTAACTTAAAAGCTATTATTATACAGCTTCCATTTGTACATTTTAGTTTTAGTCTGTCCCGTCTTTTTTTTTTTTGCAGTACAACCATTTTCCTTCCTACTTTTTCTGATGGAGGGAAGTTTGGTGTTTCATAATTTATTAATAGATGAGGACACAATTTTAAATTAGGAATCATCTATTGGCAAGTATCATAATACCGATCAGATAAGAACCTTGAAATGAGTAAATTTACTCACAACTGAAATGATGACTTGAGAAGGGTTTTTTTTGCCTACTGAAAGTCTGATTTGCATTAAATCTAGCTCAGCTTTTTTTCCCATAGGCTTTGATCTCATTTGATCTAGGGCCGTGATGGCGAACCTATGGCACGCGTGCCACAGGTGGCACGCAGAGCCATATCTGTGGGCACATGAGCATTGCCTTAGCTCAGCTCCAGCTCGCATGCGTGCGCTGGCCAGCTGATTTTCGGACCTTCCGGTCCCACTGGGAGTTGGGAAACAAGCCGTTTCCGACCTCCGGGTGGCCTCTGGGTGGGTGGGGAATGCAGTTTTTGTCCTCCCCAGGCTCCAAGGAAGCCTCTGGAGCCTGGGGAGGGCAAAAAACACACGCATGACCCCTGCTTTTGGCACGCGATGGCAAAAAGGTTAGCCATCACTGATCTAGGGTTTTGCTCCCTAATCCCCTATTAAAACTGTTCAGGAATCGTAAATCCAAAATGTTCATCCTTCAAGTGCTCCAGAGAATCCCTGAACTCTGTGTGGAATTAGCTTTCACACATGCCATAATCAGAAGTGTGGAGTCCTCTGTATTTGATTGTTTGCTTGCAGACATTTCATTATTTGACTAGATAACATCATCTGTGCTTTGATGACGTTACCTAGGCATGTGATAAACCATCTCTGAGCAAACAACCAAGTTCAGGGAGCATCAAGGGCTCTGTAGTTCAACACCGAGCTATATATATTCCCTTCTATTGGTACAACCAGAAGTTCACAAAGAAACCAAAATATATCCTGTAATATTTAGAGAATTTTTTCACCTGCTGTATCTTAATACCTATGGAGATTTCTTTCTGATTTTTCACATTTATTCAGTAATTTATATGCTTCCTTTTGAAACAGATGGAAAGATGGAATAACAGCTCTGGAGATGTTCAGGATGGTAGAATTCACATGTGGAGTCCTTCATGAATCAAATATTGTTCAGACTTCTCAGACCAACTTTTCCGATAACCAAAAGAATATCCATGTTTATTACATTTGGGGCTATATAGTCCTCCTAATATGTTTTACTGTGTTTCACCAGTGGAGGCAGCAGAGTTGCTTAAGTTGAGGCAAGTTAACCTTCTGTAGCTCAGAGGGCAACCTTTTCATGGATCTCATTTCTGAGAAACCTGCAGACCTCATAGGACCACATATGTTGATGAGGCTTTTGCATACTTTTCTTGGGGTTTTAACTGTGGCATTTTATGGTTTACAAAATTATGTGAAAGAATGATTTCAGTTTTCAAAAGGCATCCTGAGGGCTACAACTACAGAAATCAGGCATATCCCAATCTGGCACATCTATGAGCAGAATTGGACTGCCTTATTGTCAGCAACAAAAATTATATGTTGAAATTACGGCTGCCAATCATGCTTTATGTTTCTCCCAGGGTTTCATTTATATTGCACAGAAACATGTAAAAATGGCATCTACTGACAATACAGTAAACTATCTTTTTTGAAATTGTTTTTTCCCCTTCATTGTAAGGGTTTGACAATAAAGTATGCAACAACATCATGATGAATTAAAGAAAATAAATTTATTTAAACTTTGAGGATGGAATCAGAACACTGACATAAGGCAAGTTAAATACATAAAACAGAAATACACAAATCTTCATACTGTGGTATATTGTTTTACGTAACCAGCAAAGTACCAAAGGACATTCTGAGATTGAGGTATTTAACTAGTTTTTGGTGATGGAAAAAAAACATCCAACAAGAGAAATGTATCATTAATTTCTCTTGTCATTAAGAGCGGCTTACATAGCTTTAATTGCAATAGTGCCTAAAATTAAAAGTTCCAGCTGTTAGAGAAAATACATCTTAAATACAAAAGCCAAATGCAAGCCAAAGAATGAATATCAGAAAAGTTTATTTCTGAAGCATTGACTTGATTCTGAGCAACTTTCTTCCTTTTAAGATGCTTATACATGATGCAATTTCCAGCTAAAATGTGCATTTCTACTCAAGGCCTACTTGTATAACACAGGATTAACATTGTAGCTGAGAAGCAGGTGCGTGGTCATTTTTAAATTTCTGCACCATTTCATATGTTTACAAAAACTTGCTGTGATCTGCTCACTTGGTATTCTTTTCATTCTAGTTGTTCTTTGCTGACAGGGTCTTTTACAACCGGCTAATGTTTCCCACCATTCTCTTTCCCACTCCCAGTTTTTCTAGTGACAGTTAGCTGAGTGTGATGAGTACCTATACAGAAAAAAAGAGCCAATCTTTCAAAAATGTAAATAAACGAAGCTTATGTTCTTTTTCTGTGGTGGTGACATCCCAAGCAACTTTATTTAAATGTCCTATGTGAGCTTTTTGCAAACTTCATCCTTATTTGGTTGGCCAACATAAAAACCCACCAAACGGAAGTTGGCCCGATAGCACATACTATGGTTTATTTCTAAATAAACCATAAACAATTGTACTACGCTTGTCTGTAAGACTGAAGACTATGGCAAATACATGTAACAAGACCTTCACCTTGCTTACTTTAAAACAAATCAAAACAATACTAACAAACCGCCACTCAGGTATAATATCAATGTATTTCCAAGAAGGCAGTTGTAATCTACATACTACATTCATTATTATCACAGTTTATCAAATGGCCATTAACTGTAATGGCTCACGAAGGGAACGGCAATGGAAAGGAAAGATTTTTCTTCTAGATTTAAATCCTTTTAAGGCCAGTTCAGAGGCAAATCCTATGCATTCCTCCCCCTTTTCCAAAGTTTTTTTTTTTTTTTTGGTGGGTTCCCATTATTGTGATCAGTGCAAAATATATGCACCTTTTCCATAAGGGGACAACCTGTAATCATCTCTCAGTACCTCTGAATTCACTGCAATGTTTCCCCATTCACATTTTTGCTCCTGTCAGGGATTAGTGGCTCCGTGATATAATGCATGTTTTATGTGTAGAAGGGTCCACGGATTGATCCCTGACATCTTTAAAAAAAAATAGACTCAGGCAATAGGTAATGTAAAAGACCTGTACTAAAGATCTTGGGGAAGCTAAATTCAGTAAGAGGGCTAAAGGGAGAAGCTTTCTGAATCAGAACAAGGAACCTTTATATGGCACAAGGCTTCCCATCCCCAGGTCATAAACTCCCAGTTCAAATCAGTAACTCTGGGAAGTTTGTGTGACATTTGCATGATGTTTAGGAACGGTTACCTGCAGGCAGGCTAAGGCTGAGAGTAATATCAGCAGTCTGGAAAACAGCAAGGAAAAAAAAACAAGCAGACTGCATATTTGAAAAGGCCTTGGAATTTAAACCTCGTTCATGTAAACAAAATATAAAATTAAAGTATGTTAAGGCGTACCTTGAAAAAGGAACAGATACACGTAAGGCTTTAAGCACACTAATTCTTTAAAACTTTCCTACATCGGTATTAATTAGCAGATTATCCTAAATAAAAAAAATTATATTGTTTATAATACTGTTCTATTGAATTTTGTAATTTCATTTGATTCAAAATCTAAAATGCTGATAACTTTGACTCTATATTGTTGTTTAAACTTTAAGGGATGTAAACGCTTTCTTGTAAAGAACACTATTAAATTGCTTACTTAGTCATAAAAAATTAATTCTATTCCTAAAAAGCCCTGAAATTCCAAACCCATCTTAGGCTTTACTGCTATAAAATTGTAATGACAGATTGGTTTTACCAGTAAAAAAATATTCAATGTTGTACATGTTTTTGGTTTGCTACAAAAGGTAAAAATATGAATAGTGCTTTTAAGAAATGATCACCCACCCACCCTACCCTCAGCAGTGCTGCAACTTAAAATTCTCTATAGCTTTGGTGGAGATATAAAAATATTTTTCCTTATTCTTTTGGTAATTGCTATACTGATTGCAGCAGATACATTCCATACATCAATCGTAATAATTAAACCTCAGTATGCAGTCCAAGTATAAAATATTCATGCTTGCTTACCTGAAGTATTAAAGTAGATTTATATTTATATTAACCATAATAACTCTTTATTGAATAACACTCTTTTTGCTTCTTTATCTAATCTTTCATTCTCCAGTTCCCAGAATAAACATCTCAAAATCTTCAAACAAGTGAGCAAACAAACAAAATTCCACACTTGCTATTAGCTTTTTGAAGAAAAAATGATTTCCAATGCACGACACAGATACCCAATGTATTTGGGAGAAGCCCAAAGCAACACCTACAACAAAGGACAGTCATGCTACCAAATCAGCACCAGCAACATTCGGTTAGACAATATTTACAAGACACAAAAGCAGTACTGTGATTGATTCAACAACACAGGTAAAAGTGGAAAGGACTGCATCATCACCAACCATCTGAAACTATTGGACACCTTGGCTCTGGTTAAAAGCATAGAAACACAGAATTCCTTTTGAGAATTGGCCTTCCCGTTCACATCATAGTTAATAAATGTTCTGCAAACTTCAGACATTTTCTGTTAACACTGTACTGAATTGGAAAACTCCCAACACCATATGCATTTTGAGCTTCATAGAGCTAATGATGATACAGTTTCCTACTAGCTAAAAAAAGAAAAGAAAAAGAAAGAAACCTATGACAAGATTTTGTTAAGTTGCTCTGTGCTCACATAGCCAGATGATATGATGAATTCTTTGTCTGGCACATGGAGAGCTGTTGCGTTGAGAAGAAGACCTTGTGGAGACTGTACCATATGAATGGAGGTATAGTCTGCCACAGGTATCTCAGACGCTTCCGGATCTTTTTCTTGTGCAGCTGTTGCTACCATAGCAGGGATCACAGGATGAATGACAAAGCTCTCAGTGGTCAAGTAAGCATCTTCAGGAAAGCTCTGGACTTGAACTTCTGGCTCATCTTCTTTGGGGGATGTCACAGTGACACATTTTTTCACATCCAATTCACAGAAATAGGCATTGTCCATGGCCAAGGTTGGTTGACACTGTGCAACTGCTTCTCTCTGAGCTTCACTTTGAGCTTTCCCTGTCTTCATTTTTTGTCCTGGGGATAGCACAACACTTCCTCTTGGTGTAATGTTGCTGACTTGTGTGTAAAAGTCAATGTTCCCTAGTGAACTTTGATTGCTTAATTGGGTCTGGACAAGTGGACTGGTTATCTCAGTGGCAGGAACATGGGGTTTTAGGTCCTGTTCTTTGGTTGGATTATCCGATGGCAAGCAGGCAGATGCATCATCAGGACCTGGGACTGATTTCTCGCTATCTTTTTGATCAAGGCACAAGAGATCCTCTTCTTTAGCACCTACCTTCTTGGACTGATCAATGTCAGAAGTTCCATCACATGTATCACTTGCACTAAAATCAGTCTCTGGGATATCAGGCTCACAGCAGCTGGCCCGTCCAGAATCATCATCCCTCACTGCAAGGCAGCCATGAGATTTTGTGTGAACACTACCAAGGAGCCTCTCAGTATCTGATCCTTCAGTTCTATCTTCAGCGTCATCTATATCCAACTCAATAAATTCCACCCAAGAGTCATCTCCATAAAGCTGGGGCATGTAGCTACCATGACTTGCTAAAATGGAATTAACTTCATCCAGTTTTCCTTTCTGAAAACAAATGTTTGAAAATAAAACAAAAGAGTAGCAATTATTGTTGAAATTTAATAATTCATGTGTGAATTCTATATGCATGGCAGTAGCATTTATTCTATTCAGATAGAATTTTTAATTTATTTATTTATTTATTTATTATTGAATTTCTATACCGCCCTTCTCCCTGAGGACTCAGGGCGGTGTACAGCCAGAATTAAAAAGACATGCAAGACAAATATTAAAAAACAATTAAAAGATATATAAATTTGGCCCAATTAAAACTCATTACCAATTAAAACGTTTAAAACATTTAAAACAGTTAAAAATTTCATCTTAAGCCAGCCCGGCTTGTTTAAATAAATGGGTTTTAAGGGCACAACGGAAGGCACTGAGGTCCTGGATTCTCCTTATCTCTGGGGGAAGCTGATTCCAGAGGGTGGGAGCCCCCACAGAGAAGGCCCTCCCCCTGGGGGTCACCAGCCTACACTGTCTGGCTGATGGCACCCTGAGGAGGCCCTCTCTGTGGGAGCGCACGGGTCGATGGGAGGTCGTCGGTAGCAGCAGGCGGTCTCGAAGATAGCTAGGCCCTATGCCATGGAGCGCTTTGAAGGTGATAACCAGCACCTTGAAGCGCACCCGGAAGACCACCGGGAGCCAGTGCAGCTCGCGCAGGAGCAGTGTTACATGGGAGCGCCATGCTGCTCCCGTCACTACCCGCGCTGCTGCGTTCTGGACCAGCTGGAGCCTCCGGGTGCTCCTCAAGGGGAGCCCCATGTAGAGAGCGTTGCAGTAGTCAAGGCGAGAGGTGACGAGGGCGTGAGTGACTGTGCACAGGGAATCCCGATCAAGAAAGGGTCGCAACTGGCGAATCAGGCGAACCTGACAAAAGATCCCCCTGGTTACAGCCGTCAGATGTTCCTCCAAGGACAGCTGTGTATCCAGGAGGACTCCCAGATTGCGAGCCCTCTCTGTGGGGGCCAATGACTCGCCCCCAATAGTCAGTGATGGAGTCAACTGACTATATCGGGATGCCGGGAGTCACAGCCACTCAGTCTTGGAAGGGTTGAGCTTGAGTCTGTTCCTCCCCATCCAGACCCGTACAGCCTCCAGGCACTGGGACATCACTTCAAGGGCATCGTTGGGGTGGCCTGGGGTGGAGATGTACAGCTGGGTGTCATCAGCGTACTGGTGGTATCTCACCCCAAAGCCACGGATGATCTCACCCAGCGGCTTCACATAAATGTTGAACAGAAGGGGCGAGAGGACCGATCCCTGCGGCACTCCACAAATGAGAGGCCTCGAGGTCGACCTCTGCCCCCCTGCCAACTGCGACCGGTCGGAGAGAAAGGAGAAGAACCACCACAACACAGTGCCTCCCACCCCCAACTCTTCCAGCCGGTGCAGCATGATACCATGGTCGATGGTATCAAAAGCCGCTGAGAGGTCTAATAGGACCAGAACAGAGGAACAACCCCTGTACCGAGCCCTCCAGAGATCATCAACCAATGCGACCAATGCCGTTTCCGTGCTGTGCCCAGGCCTGAAACCCGACTGGAACGGATCTAGATAATCAGTTTCCTAATTAAAAGATCATGCAAATTATGACCCCAGAACCTCGTCACCTAGAGGATGGAAGAAACCAAATGTTTTACTAAGATGTCCAATAATACTCGCTTTGTTGGAAACTCCCATGAGAAGGAGACTTGGGAATCAACATAAATAGCATTTATTCCTGCCTTCTGTTCTGCTTTCTTTTGAGTCTTTTGCTATTGCTAGCCAAAGACAAAACAAAACTCTGGTTTGGGATTATTAAAGTTGGTTGTAGAATGCTGATAGCCAATACTAGATCCATAATAAAATCTGCATGAATATAGTAGTATTGAATTAAAAAAATCTCAAAATGTTCCATTTGGGAGTAATTTTAGTTCCAATACATGCAACATTTATTTCTGGAGAAGTCTATCGTACAGGGAAAGATGGAAGGAAAGAGAAGATGAGGACAACAAGCTACAAGGTAGATGGATACAATTACAAAGTGATGGGTGCATCCTTGAAAGTCCTGAAGAATCAGTTTGGGGACAGACTGTCCTATACAACTTTTTTAAAAGTATATAGTCGCCAATCGTTGACACCAATTTGATGGCACATAATCAATCAATCAATCAATCAATCAATCAATCAATCTCAATACCTAACTAGAAAGTATGTTTTAAGTAAAGGTGTAAACATTTATTCCATAAACGTGTGCAACACTTTTCCTTAGATAGTAGACTATTTTAGACTATTTAATACATCCCTGCTATGCAGACAAACCTTCAAGTATACTGATTTTGTACAACAGCAATCAATTTCTCATTACCTTTAAGAGGTCTGGATCAATTCCTTTAATTTTGGGCACTGGAACAGGAGGAAATATCAGTATTTTCAGCCTGAAAAAGAAAGATTAACATTTAAGTTCTAGGACTTCTAAACTGCATCAAGAAAAATACAATAAAATTGCTTATTTTAGCAGGATGGCTATATCTTGGCAAAATCCAAACTGGATTTTGGGATATTTTTACTTTTTGGAACCTCAACTATGTACCACTGCGTCATTTCAGATTGTCAGCAAGACATCCTATTCAACCTCATTAAAAAGCCTTTGGTTTACAGAAAACGAAGTAGTCTGAAAAATATTTAGTTTAGATCTGTTGCACTCAAAACCCAGAATGGGTCTATTTCCACTGCCCTCCAGGAAAGCCTTGTGATACTACCTTCCACATTTTCCACAAGTGACATTACCTACAACCTTAGAGTCTTGCTAGATTGGCTTTGGTTCAGTTAAGGAGAATATATTTAACATCTTCAGAGCAAAGGCTTTTAAAAGCAAAGGGAAGGAATATAGGGTTGGTTTATTTGATCAAGGTTAAAATATATATGCTGTTTTTGGCAACTCTGAATGGATTGTTATTGACCAGGATCAAATGACAAGACATTAAATATTTTTTAAATAGACACAAGATATAGGAAAAAGAAATATTTTCTTATGTTTTCAGAGAAAATTATTATTTATTTATTTAGCGTATGGCACATCACACATGGACTTGCAATATATATTAACATTAAAGAGAAAGTGATAAGTTACTGGGTTAAAAGTAAATGAGTATTAAGTTGGTTTATTTGATTAAGGTTAAAATATATAACTTATTTATGTTAACTCTCAATGGACTTTTGTTAATTAGAATTGAAGCATGAGGTTTTAAGAACGTGTGTAATAGATTAGAGATGAGATATGGGAAGAAGAGATTTCTTGCAGTATCAGAGATGGTGATAAGTTGCTGAAATTGTACTTATGATGAATGGGGAAGTCATTTTTTGTAATTCTCTCTTTTCTTTGATATACATACTGTATACATGTGTGTGTGTGTGTATTCTTAATTGTTCATTTTTTTTCTTTACACTTTTTCTTTTTTATTTTTTCTTAGGTTGTATTAATTGTTTGTCTTTATACTGATAAACATTAAAAAAATTGAAAATATCTGGAAGCTTTAATTGGTTCAAAATATGGCTGCTTACATGGTTTTGTGCAGGCCTAGATGTGCACTTACGTCATCTCTCCTGTGACAGCTGCATTGGCTGCTGATTTGCTTCCAGGTCCAATTCAAGATGCTGGTTATAACCTTCAAAACCCCTATATGAAGCAGGAAACGCTATGGTTCCCCTCTCCTAAAGAGGTCCATCTAGCAAGACCAAGGAGAAGGGCTTTATCCGTAATGACTCACTCCCTGTGTAATATCATCCTGGCTGAGATAAGATTGGCTTCACTTTGGCATTCTTTCGCAAGGCCCTGAAGACCTGGTTTTACCAACGGACCTGGGGACTCGAATGGGATGGAGCCCATCAAATGGCTCATTTTATTGTTGTTGCTAGAATGTTCATTCATTCATTCATAAATAAGTAATAAATAATCAAAACCAGGACTCTCCAACCTGAACAACTTTAAGACTTGTTGGCTTAAAGCTTTGCTGGCTGAGGAATTCTGGGAGTTGAAGTCCACAAGTCTTAAAAGTTACCCAGGTTGGAGACCCGATTTAAACCATGCCAAAATCATTATCTGAAAGTCCTTTTCACAGTTGCTTATCTGTTGGGGAACTGCATCTTTTAATATCTATCTATCTATCTATCTATCTATCTATCTATCTATCTATCTATCATCTATTTATTTATTTTTTGAACTTGTATGCCGCCCTATCTCCGAAAGGACTCAGGGTGGTTCACAACAATAAAACAAGCAACTTTAATGTAAATTGAGGTGGAGAGATTTTAAATGGAGGGAGCACCTTTATCCCTAATGCAATTACCTTCACACTTAAATTCAAGAAAACATTCAAGACGCGGATATAAACCAACACACTTTTAATTTATTCCTCAACAAATGCAAGCATCTTTATCAGGGAGAATATTTAATATGGTGGAGCATTTAGCTCCCAATCAGCATTCTGAAATGCTGCAGTTTACATTTGTATCCTAGCTAACTATACAGTAGCGAAATGGGTGCAGTCCTTACATTCATTATGAAGATGTCCTAGCCAAGGGGAAAAGCCAGAACTCTCCTTTCAAAATAGTACATTTTTAGAGAATGAGAAACTGATAGGTTTTGGCTAAAGCTGGGCAGACACTTGACAGTGCTTATTTAATAAGAATCCTTATTAAGGACTCAGATGAAGCCACTCTTATTTCCACTGTACTTGATACCAGGTCTTTCCGTGACCTAAGGGGCAACTTGTATGAGTTTCTTAGGCTTGGTTCTAAGTGGCAGCTGAATGGTAGACAGTAGAAACATTGGCTCTCTATGTACCTTCTACAATGCCCCCTTAGCATGCTCATTCTAGACTCATTAAAAAACTCCAAGGATGAACAAATATGAAATTGACAATATCAACAGCATACAAGGAAAACCAGATGAAAATGTTTCATAGATGGCACTTTCCACCAGTTAGAATAGCAAAAATGCTCCCTAGTAATTCATTGAAATGTTGGAAATGTAAGAATAACTATGGAACTTATTATCATCTTTGGTGGACCTGCCCAGTGGTGAAGAAATTCTGGGCGAAAGTGGATAGAGGAAATAATTCAGAATTCAATAAAGGGAGAACCTGAGCAGTTTCTACTAGGGATTTCCATAGAAAACTATACTAAGGAAATATATTATTTAATATTACATATACTGACAGCAGCCCGCATAGTCTATGCGCAAAATTGGAAAACTTACCATCAGAAACTTACCATCAGAAGAAGATTTAATTAGGAAAATCTTAAGAGTGCGCAGAGATGGACAAATTAACAAAAGAAATAAAAGAGAAAGAGGATACAGAATATTACAAAGTGTGGTGTTGGTGGTATGAATGGTTGGAGAATAGGAAAAATGAGAAAGAGGAATAAAGGAGAGGGGGAGAAAAAAATGTTGAAGATCAAAGTACAATCTAGATGAAAGAAAGAATGATGGAAAATAAATTGTTGAATAAGATAAAGTTAAAATATGTGTGAATAGATATAAATAGTAAGAAAGGATCACTTCGAAGTAGCTGTAGGGAAAAGTGATATGTATATAAATGTTGTGCTTGTGTCTTGTTTTTAATGTTTTCAAAATAAAAAACTTTTAAAAAAAACTCCAACGATGCTGTTTTTCAATTTCAAAATGCTGATGTCAGAGAAGGGGAAAAGGAGGCATAAAAGGATGAGTTGGAGACCTAGAATAAGGGAGCCTAGTGTTTATGACCTCAGTCATACTGCAAATTAGCTAATGGGCTGTTACAGATTAAATCAGTTCCTCATCATCAAAGGAAAGCGAATAAAAACAATTTGAAGTGAGAAGCTAAGTTCCTTCTTATTTCTCATTCTCTGCCACTCCCTGAGAGAAAAATGTTTTTATCAGCTTCTCCCAAATCAAGTAGAAATGTGTGTGCCATAACAACAGTAGCAGAGTTGTAAAGGACCTTGGAGGTCATCTAGTCCAACCTCCTGCTCATGAAGGAGACCTATACTAGGGATTCAAATTGCCGTCCTTTTCTGATCGACAAGCTCAGTGTCTAGTAAATTTCAAATACGTGTAATAGTGATATGTTGAAAAGTTTACATATATCTTAGTAAAAGTACAAAAACTAGGAAGTATGCCATATACACACTTCAAGTTGTGTTTTTAAGTCATTTTTGACTGCTAGAAACTATCCCTGCAGTTTTCAATAGTATCCCATTCCAATATCTCCAATAAAGATTATTTTGGTCCCCGCATGACCACAGTCCAGTGGTCAAATCCTGCCGGTTCTGTCCGGCTCTCGCGAACAGGTAGTGGTGGCGGCATGTGGTTCGGCGAACCGGTAGCAGAGGCAGCGTGAGGCTCTGCCGACCCGCCCGGATGTCGTTACTTCCTGGTTTTAACCAGGAAGTAACATGCACAGAATGTCAAAAATTGGACATGACAATGTGCACGCGCACTTCCCAACTGGTAGGGAAGGTAAGTAGATTTCACCCCTGCATCAGTCGTAAAACTAATTGTCTGGAAAGAGTTTCTGAACATCTTTTTGTCCTGATGAAATAACAAATGTACCTGGGAGAGCCAAAATAAATTGACTTTGTCAAAAAATTTCTTCGAGAAAAGCCACAGAAAATGGATGAGTAGATTAGAGGCGAAAATCTACCAAAAGCTTACTTTTGTTGTTTAGAAAAGAAGACTATAGACAGCATCACCATTAGGCCAAGTATCCCAAAGGCCAACACCACAGGCCAAGGAATTTGGAATTCTGGAACAAAAAAACAATTAAAAATGTAACATTTGTATCACTTTCCAGTTTTGTTTATGTTTCTTTGATCAACATCTTGCTGTTTTATGCTTGTTTAGAAAATATCTGCATGTGATGTGTAGATTTCCCACACATGGCATTTCCCTAATAAGTCAACCAGGTCTTTCTTATTTAGTTCTCTGAAGTTGGTCCAGATAAATTGGATTTCAATACCTATAATTTTCCAATGGCTATGCTATCTGGCTATTGAAGTCTAACACCATTGAAACACAAGCATGCCTTCTATCGCATAGCTCCCAGGGACCGGTAAGATCCCACAGAGTTGGTCTCCTCCGGGTCCCATCAGCTAAACAATGCCAGCTGGCGGGCCCGCAAGGGAAGGCCTTCTCTGTGGCTGCCCCAGCTCTCTGGAACCAGTTACCTCCTGAGGTCTGGACCATCCCCACCCTACTGGCCTTCCGAAAAGCTGTGAAACATGGCTTTTCTGGCAGGCCTGGGGCCGTTGATCTCGCTTTGTGATCTGGCGAGATCCGGCCATGAATGGTATGAATGCATTCTCAACGTTTCACCCCTTTGTGGAGCTGGGGTGGGAGTGGCTTGTACATGACGCATCCGGCCCATGAGCCTCCAGTTTCACACCCTTGTTGTAAGCGACATTCCTTTTGTACATGTACGAGATGTCATGATGCACTACAAAAGGGATGGTATTTGTAGCACAATCATCTGCCTCCTTTTCTCCTCCCTGTGGACACTTCTGATCTGAAGATAACCAGATTGGGAAAAGCTGATCTAGTTGAATTCCATTAATAAACCAAGACATTTCTAATGCAGTTAATACAGTGATAGATATTTCTTCCCCACTGTAAGAAATAATACTATTTGCTGATTCATATTCACTGAGGCGTTTCATTTTTTTACAGTATTTGCTCAGAATTCAAATATTTTAAATTGCTATTTCTAGCTTTTCATATCTTGCAAATCTTGCCTCTGTTTTAAATCACTTCGGTTCCTGCAAGGCTAGAACTTCAAATATTATCCTTATTTTGCTGGCTCGATCAGCAGCTTGCATGCAGTAAGTACAGTAAATTCATTTCATATAATAGCAGTAATACCAACTCACCAAAGCATAGATATCAAATAATAAGACAATACTGGCTATTTAATTTGGGTAATTTTAAGTTGGGTTCAGAAGAATGTTGCACATGTCCTCAAGCATTCCATGCACAGGATGAGCCAAATACAGAATAATAGAGTTGGAAGGGACCTTGGAAGTCTTCTAGTCCAATCCCCTGTTTAGGCAGGAAACCTTATACCATTCAGACAAATGGTTGTCCAATCTCTTCTCAAAAACTTCCAATGTTGGAGCATTCACAACTTCTAGAGGCAAGTTGTTCCACTGATTGTTTTAACTGTCAGGAAATTTCTCCTTAGTTCTATGTTGCTTCTCTCCTTGATTAGTTTCCATCGGTATGGGCATACAAGTTTGTAGTGAGTTCTGATGTAAGGTGTTAAGAAAATATTTCAAAAGCAACATCATAGAAGAAGTTTTTCTCACCTTCCTCACATGGCACCAGTCCTTTTGAATCAAATGATACATATAGCACATCACTGAATTCGCCATAAACTTCAGGTGTTCCTTTTGCTCGAACCCGTATCTCATAATCGTGGCATGTCTTTAAAGAATATACTGGAATTTCGGTGCCACGTTTTGGATCCAGCTGTAATAATACATTGAATCTCCTCAATTGACTGTTGCTACTCATAAAAAAGTACTCTTTAAAGATAAAACTTATTCAAGGAGGCAGAATTAGTATCTGAGTGGTTTGAAATTCTGGAACATTCTTTCCTAAATTTAACCTGGTGCTTTCCAGATGTGATAGACTTAAATACCCAGAATCCTCAACCACCCATAAAAAAACAACACCTGGGAAATGCTTCTTCTACAACAATATTAAGGTGAATACTACCTTAATAGGTATTGTGTATTAGAACTAATTTATCAACAAGGGGTTCTAATATTTTCCAATCTTTTATTCAATGAATTGAATGAGGGTTGAGTGGACACTTAAGAATTTTGCAGGTGATACAAAACTGGAAAGGTTGACTTTAGATGGAAAAAAAGGAGATTGGCTTGAATGATTGATTGAAATGGAGGGAATTTTATAGGGAGAAATATAAAATTCTGCATCTAGGGGAAAAAATGTAGGGCACAAATATGGGATGGGTTAGACATGGCTTGTAGAAGTAAATGGAAAAGAGTTCTGGGATGCCCTTGTTGACATGAGCCAGAGGTTGAGATGTTCATTGCTAAAATGGCAAATGCAATCTTGAGCTACATTAAGAGAAGTATAGAAATCAATTCATGAAAAATAATTGTGCCACTTGACTCTGCCCTGATCAGATCCCACTTGGAATACTATGTCTGTTCCTGGATATTCAAAAAGGGCAGTGACAAATCGGAGTTAGTTTGGAAGAGGGCTACTGAAAATATGAAGGTGATGGAAACAACCCCCTTGAGGAATGATTATAAAGGTTTTGCGTATGTCTAGACTACAGAAGAGGCTGAGGGGAAATATGATAGCTGTCTTCAAATATCTGATGTGCTGTTATGTAGAAGAGGAAGTGGACTTATTCTTTGTCACCCTAGAGAGCAAGACACAAATCAGTATGTTAAAACTATAAGGAAGCAAATTCAAGTTAAACATCAGAATGGTTGTGAAACAGGCTACTGTATGAAGTCGTGACATCTCCTTCACTACAGGTCTTCAGAGAAACTGTGGGATCAACTGTGAAAAGGTGTTCTACTGAATCTTCTGAACAATGCTTGGATTAGATGATCCCTAAGATCTTTCCCACCTCTATGGTTCTGTATAAGTTGCAGATACCCACACTAATTTTTAAATGTTTTTTTCTTTTACGGCAGGCTGTGAACTTAATTGTGCAACTTTATTTCTTGGACTACATGACTGAAGTGTACATTGTTGATGCAATACAATGCTTACTTTTAAGTTCAAGCTGTGCTATTGGCTTTATCCATATGCAAGAGGGATGTAGAAAAGCAGAGGGGAAAATGTCAGAGGTCTATTAAATAGTGGGATCTCCATCTATTAAATATTAAATACTGAATACATGAGTAAAACACAGTATGAGAAATAGAAAGAGAGAGCTGGAATTGTGGAAGCACTAAAGTGTGTTGCAAGTCCCATATATTACACAGGAAAACAGAGTGTGTTTATAGAGTCTATGAATATAAAACTCATTGATTTGCAAATGTGCAGATGTTTTGTTTTCAAAGTATTTCCCAAAATGTAAATTACAAGCTTTTAAAGGTCCCTGATGTTTGTCTTTCATTCCCAATACCTCTGGATGGCCCCTAGTTGGGGAAGGTCTCTAAGTTTTGCTCTTGCAATACATACCTCATGCCATTCTGTTGCATTGACATCTTTAAACTGAAGCTGATAGAAAGGTATGAGCCATCCAGTATCAACATCTGCAGAGAGTGGAGGATTCCACCTAACCTTTATATCAGTATAGACACCACTTGGGCTGATGTTTAGCACTGTCCAGTTCAGCCCAAATGGAGGATCTGGAATTACTGTGATTTAAACACATTTTCACACAGAGTTAATCAAAATGTCATAGAAAAAGGCATTTAACAGTATACCCCTCCCTCCATCAGCACACATTATAAATAATACAAACAGTATTATCTTGAAAAGACTGTTTGTATACTTTTTTTTTTTTTTTGCTTTAATTTATATGCCGCCCTTCTCCGGAGACTCAGGGCGGCTTACAATGCGTTAAGCAATAGCCTTCATATTTTTGCATATTTATACAAAGTCAGCTTATTGCCCCCACAATCTGGGTCCTCATTTTACCTACTTTTGAAAGGATGGAAGGCTGAGTCAGCCTTGAGCCTGGTGAGATTTGAACTTGCAGTAATTGCAAGCAGCAGATGTTAATAACAGTGCTTTAGTCCACTGTACTACAGGCTCTTCTTTATTTTACTACTTTAAAATACTTAATGCACAAATTGTACTGGTATTATGAAATTGTACTGAGGAAGGATAGTAAAGTTCCTATGCATAAAAAGCAGTTTGGGATTCTGACCAGCAGTGATCTTCTAGGCCAGGGTGAGGAACAGTATCTGACGAGTTATTATAGTCCATCAACCTTTTCTTAATGTTCCCAGTATATGACTGTCAGATTTTGGCAACACAGTTATTGAAAACCGGCACTAATGCATTACTTTCCAATTTGAGACAGGACACACATGAACACTGTGCCATAAGCCCTAAAATAGTTTTCAAACAGTTGAATACCTGGGACAGTCACCCTCCTCATTATGCGGTACCTCCACATTATGCGGAGTAATGACCCCATCTGCTTCAAGGTCTCACATTTAGCTATTTTAATTTTGAACAGGGTTTTGAATTGAGCCACTGTAAGATCTTGCTCTCAGCCCAACACGCCCCACAGGGTTGTTGTTATGGGAAGACCTACCTAGAACTTACTTAGAAGCAAACTGAACCTGAACTAAACCTGTTAGACAAGAGTAGTAAAGTCATGCTTCTCTAAGTTGTAAAGAACAAAGATAAGCAGGAACTGGGAAGCGTAAGTGATATCTTCACCCAGAGCCGAATTCAAGAAGAGATACAGAGTGGGGCCCATTGCAGGAAGATTTGCAGAGGTCTTCAAACTTGGCATCTTTAAGACTGGTGGACTTCAACTCCCAGAATTCTCCAGCTAGCATAGCATAGCTGGCTGGAAAATTCTGGGAGTTGAAGTCCACCAGTCTTAAAGCTGCCATTTTTGAAGACCTCTGGGTTAGAGAAAAGCACAAATTATAATAGGAGCTGATAAATTTATTTTATGAAAATCTTTGTGTGTGAAATGTTTACTCTAGTCTAAGAAGCAAAGCAAAGGGGATTCGTATCAAAAGAGTACCTATATCCTCCACCCGGAATTCTTTTTCATCGTATAACTGATCTGCAATGTAAAGCCGAACAGAATAAGGGACCCAAATGGAGGTGAAGGATTTATTGAAGTAACAGCTGTTTTCACCAGAAGTTGTATAATCAGGACAGTCTTTCCATTCTTCCCCCTCACTTGACCTAGAAATGGTAAACCAAATAATTAAGATGGACTCAAAGGACTGGAAAGAGGCAGGTAGAACCTCTCTGATTACCAAGTTAAAAAAGTATTGACAGACTACTGGCATGTCATCTGTTACCCCCATTGCTGATCCCTGTCCAGATTCTACTGCATCTGTACTAGATCACTGCCAGATGGCATGGTCCTGAATTTGCTTGTGTAGGTCATGGTAGACAAAGCAACTGGTTAATCTACCAGCCTTGCTGCCCTTCCTCTTCAACCCATCATTAGTTAATGACATTTATGCAAGAACTAAATAGAGCTGTGATGGCGAACCTATGGCATGCATGCCACAGGTGGCACGCGGAGCCATATCAGTGGGCACGCAAGATCAGCTCCAGTGTACATGCGCATGCCGGCCAGCTGATTTTTGGGCCTTCTAGGTCCAACCGGAAGTCAGCAAATGGGCCATTTCTGGCCTCTGGAGGGGTGGGAAAGACTGTTTTCGCCCTCCCCAGGCTCCTAGAAAGGCTCTGGAGCCTGGGGAGAGCAAAAAACGGGCCTACCGGGCCCACCATGCCATCGTGTGCCAAAAGCGTGGGGAGCGTGTGGGGGGGGTTACATGTACATGCGTGGAGGCGAAGCGCATAAAATTATCTGTATGGGCATGTGCGCACACGACCTCCCGCGCTCCCCCCGCTTTTCACACGTGATGGCAAAAAGGTTAGCTATCTCTGAAATAGGGTGTCCTGACACCAGGCCTATCAAGTATCACTATGTTGTTTTGTCTGCCCCTCCTCTCAGATCCCATTCTGTGAAATTAAGTCTCATTAGATCAGGGGTGTCAAATTTGATTTCATTGAGGACCGCATCAGGGTTGTGTTTGACCTCGGGGATCTGGGGTGGATATGGCCAGCTTGACGTCACTCGTGTTGGGGGCACCCGTGGTGGCCCAAGTGCTCTGCTAGTGAAAACAGGCTCCCGATCTCTGTTTTCGGTTGCAATGGCCTCCTGCAACTTTCTGCCAGCGAAAACGGAGCTCAGGAGAGCCGCTCCAATTCAAATCTTTATTCTCTCAGGAGGGCCGCTCCATTTTCACTGGCAGAGGCACCGCGGGCCGGTCCTTCGCTGTTTCTAGGGCGGCCCCATGGATGAGATCTAAGCACCCCGCAGGTCGGATCTGGCCCTTGGGCCTTGAGTTTGACATCCCTGCATTAGACCATTATCTATTTGAACCTGGGACACTACTGGTCAAGGTATTATTGCCAGCTAGAGTAGTCTACTACTCTTGTGCAAATCCAATGAGTTTCCAATGTTGCATTGAAGCCACAGCAGAATGATGGCAGAAGAGGCTAACCAGGGGCAAGAAGGAATGGGATATACCCTTACCTGAGTTCTTCAGGAGTAGGGCGGTATAGAAATCAAATCAAATCAAATCAAATAAATAAATAAATTACCAATCTGAGAAAAAAAATTGTTCTTTGTTTATTTCTTCTGATGCTCAGTACACTTTAATAGAAGTATACATGATTTTACATATCTTATAACAGTCCTTGAACAGTGTTGGAATAAGGGGGGAAACAAATAAGCGTTACTTGAACATCATGCCATTATTAGGGACACTGACCATCTTAGCAGGTATTATTGATTAAATTTTGTTGAAAAAGAGGAAGGGGAAACCAATGGCCAGCCCACAGAACCACAAATGTGGCTCAGTACAAAGCTTCCAATTTTGTCTTTTTGTGAGTTTCCAATTTCTAATATCTCAAAATTTATTCTGGAAATACATGTTATGTTAGAAAGGAAAAGTCAGGGTTGAACTAGCATATATGAATATGTTCTTCATCCTGGGAAAATGCCTCATCAACCTTTCTGCTTATTTATTGTTAAATGCGGTAGCATTTTGAATGAGAAAAAGAGGATATTCTTGTTTTTTAAGGCTTCACAATAGGAATACTATATGTAAAATGTGTGATAATGACATGGCCAAGCCTGTCAGGTATTGTTCAAGTTGGGTGTAGACATGAAGTGCGCTCAAATCAGTGGTGGGTTGCCTCTGGTTTGCACCAGTTCTATAGAACCAGTAGTAAAACCGGTGGAGGCTCCACCCACCGACCCTGACGTCATCAAAATGCTTCTGTGCAGGCGCAGAAGTTTCTGCGCAGGTGCAGAAGAGCACACACACATGCGAGCAAAGTGAGTGCACATGTGCGGCCCCGTTGCGAACCGGTAGTAAAGGTAAGTAGAACCCACCCCTGGCTCAAATTATGTTCCAAAGAAACCTGCACAACAATTTCAACTGGCAGGATCTAAGAACAGGGCCTTCTCTGCTGTTGCCTCCATCCTTTAGAATATCTCGGTGCCTTCCGCCATGCCCATTAGAATATCTTGGTGCATTCCGTCATGCCCTTAAAACCTTCTTTTTCCAGCAAGCCGGGCTGGCCTAACACTTTTAAAAATGTTTTTAATTGTCTGTTATTGTTTTTAATCATGGGGCCAAATTTATATATATTATTATTATTTTTATTTTATTATTATTTATTTGATTTGTATACCGGGCTCAGGGCGGTGAACAGCCAAACAATAAAATACATAGATACAAAAAAATTAAAAAACCAGATAAAATCAAATTAAATAGTTTTGGCCCTGACAAATTAAAACACCCCAATAATTTAAAATAAATTAAAATTTACATATTAAAAAAGAGGGAAAGGATTAGCCCAAGCCTGCCTGGTGGAATAAAAAGGTCTTCACAGCGCGGCGGAAGGTGCGCAGGTCCGGGATCCTTCGTATCTCTGGGGGGAGCTCATTCCAGACAGTAGGTGCCCCCACAGAGAAGGCCCTCCCACTAGGGGCCGCCAGTCGACATCCAGAAAGGGACGCAACTGGCGAATCAGGCGAACCTGATGAAAAATCCTCCCGGTCACGGCTGTCAAATGCTCTTCTAAAGACAGCCGTGAATCCAGGAGGACGCCCAAGTTGTGAGCCCTCTCCGTGGGGGCCAATGATTCGCCCCCAATAGTCAGCGATGGCGTCAACTGACTATATCGGACGTCGGAAACCACAGCCACTCGGTCTTGGATGGGTTGAGTCTGAGCCTGTTCCTCCCCATCCAGATCCGCACGGCCTCCAGACACTGGGACATCACTTCAAGGGCATCTTTTAAATTGTATTTTAATGTTTGTAGTTTATGTTTTTACTTAGCTGTTCACCGCCTTGAGTCCTCAGGGAGAAGGACGGTATACAAATTTAAAAATAAATAAATAAATAAATAAATAAATAAATAAATAAATAAATAAAAAAAATCTTACTTTTGTAACCTTGGGGAATGGTTGATGGCTTGATGGCGCTCCCTCTAGCTTGTTTAACTTCTTAGCCTTGTCAATTTCTTAACTTTGATTTTTTTTTACTTTTAATTTGTAAATTTTAATCTTAACTTTAACTGTTGCCTTCTGGCAGAACATACAGAACAATTAAAACTCAGACCACATGTTTTGTGAATAGTTTTTATCCCACAGCTATAATTGCACTCAATAATGAACTAAAGGGCCACCATCAGTTAGCTGTTGGACAGCATTACTTGGTCTGTTGTGTGGATATTTGGGTAAACCAGATTTCTTTTATCAAAAAAACCTTTGTTTATTTAAAATCAATAAACCATTTACATTTTAAATCAGAGAACATTGTATCTTGGTCTTTATTTATTTCTGAGGTAAATGTGCCTAGAGCATAATCCTTTCTTCTCTCTTTTCTTCTGTGTGTCTCCTCTTTGTCTCCCAAGTGTCTCCCCAATGTATGTGTGGGTAAAAGGGGTCATATTTATAGAGTGGCTAAGCCACTCCCCCTTCAGTCCCTTAGACAAAATGAAGGGAAAGTATAAACATAAAACCATCCTTCCAGTATAGACAGTGTGGTTCAGTGGCACTGTTTTAGATAATTATCTGACAGTTTAGGGGTGGGGAATTTGTGGTGGGTGGGAGTGTGTTTGGGGATTGTTATGTGTGTTGGACCTGATCTTTGGGTGTTAAGTGAATTTCGTTGTATGGGTATAATGTGTATACACGTACAATGACAATAAAGTTGTTGTTGTTATTATTATTATGTTTTTAACTGTGCTTCCAATTATGTTTAACATTATTTTATAATGTTTGTAAACCACCAAAACTCACTTACGTAGGTAAGATGGGCAGTGTCGAAATCAATAAACAAACAAAATGGCAGACATGGAGTTTGTGTGCTCAAGCCATTGTCTTTGTTTTACTTCACCATGCTGTATACAGTACTCTGGTTTCTCATGATAAAATTGTCACAATTTGTTGGCTATATAAAGGGGAAACATTGCTTGAGTGCCAGAAAACTAAAGACAACTGCCTCAGGCATGAGTTGGCTTCAAGACTGGATGAAGGCAATAAAAATGTGGTAATTTTGCATGTGAACCCAACTAAACATCTGAGTATAAAAACCATTGAAGATATGGGTATTACAATATACATGCATCAGCTCGTCCATGGAGAAACCAAGCCTCAATTTTTTAACCAAAACTCCATGAAAAATAAGCCACTGCAGATAAAGTGACCCTTTAATATTTTGCATCTTTTTCAATCTATTCTGAACGACTTTGTTTTCCTATTTTGTATGAATAAATTTTATTTTCCATAGCAGATTTCATTCTCACAATTGGTTTATCTGTAGATGGAAAAGGGATTTGGTGGAACTGAATGATTTGATGGCCACTAGATGATTCTAAAAGAGCATTACAGAAATTCATTAAAATTACTAATTAGACGCAACATTTCAGTAGAGAAGCAATGTGTGACTGGGATTCCTGAAGGTAGGGATTATAAACACCACTCTTTTAAACTTTATTTAAGAATTTCCTGGAGGCATCTGGTTGCCCAAAATTGAAGGTGGAGAATCAGTGGTGAAATGTATAATTTGTTACTACCGGTTCTGTGAGCATGGCTTGGTGGTGGGGGTAATGTGACTGGGTGGGTGTGGCCAACATTTTTTTTAACTTTTAAAAGCATTTTTTCTACAACCTTAAGAGGTTGTAGAAAAAAATGCTTTTAAAAGCCTCTGATGATCCTAACTGAGTCGCGTGATCATCAGAGGCTTTTTTTTTACTTTTAAAAGCATTTTTTCGGCTGAAGAGGTTGTAGAAAAAAATGCTTTTAAAAGTAAAAAAAAAAAAAGCCTCTGATGATCACATGGCTCAGCTGGGCATTTTTTTGGGGGGGAGGGGGGCGGCAGGGATTTTTGCTACCAGTTCTCTGAACCACCCGCCGCATTGCTACCAGATCGGGCGGACCGGTCTAAACCGGGAGTATTTCACCCCTGTGGAGAATGTACATTTGGTTTTTTTTCATTAGACTCTTATGTTCTTACAAAGTTATTTTACATGTTGTCCACCATAACATGACTAAAAACACACTTCCATGTGTCTGAATGAGCAAGATTGGTCTGGAAGAAACCTAAACTCTTCTGTTATCCAACCATGACATTAAGCTTGGTTGTCATTTAATGTGTCAAACAGAAATTTATCTTCTGATCCTCCAGGCGATGCAGTAATGCATAGCTTAATAAGTATTAAAAGAAAGATGTTCTCATAATTGAAAGTAGGTCTTTATTTCTGCAGTTCCAACAAAAAATGGAAATCATTTCAGATAATAGTTTTCAAGGGCATGATTCATTTCTCAGTACCTTATTGAGTACAGCAATTGAATTTTCCCTGGTTCCAATTCAAGAGGAAAATAATCTGTGTACCAATAACAAGAGAATGTTTCCATTTCAGGTGATCGACACTGAATTATATGTGGTTGCCTTGAAGCTGCTGTAAGGAAAGAAAAGGAAAAAAAGGGGAGGGGGACGAATAAGAGACAGGAACATATGCTCAGAGACAAATAAAATTCAGAAAGTTGAGACTGAAACATTACAGGAAGGCTCAAAATTATCTGTACATGTAGTCCTCAACAGTTCATTTAGTGACTGTTCAAACGGCCACTGAAAAATGTGACCTATGACCATTTTTCAGTTACGACCTTTGCAGCATCCCCATGATCATGTGATCAAAATTCAGATGCTTGGCAACTAGCTCATACTTATGACCGTTGCAGCATCCCAAGGTCATGTGACCACTTTTTGTGACTTTCTGACAAGCAAAGTCAATGGGGAAGCCAGATTCACTTAACAACCGGGTTAACTAACTTACAAATTGCAGTGATTCACTTAACAACGGTGACAAGCAGGGTGGTAAAATGGAACAAAACTCACTTAACAAATGTCTCACTTAATGACAGAAGTTTTGGGCTCAACTGTGTTCATAAGTTGACCTGTACTGAAATCCAAATTTTACTACTCAAATCTGATGTGTATTTGTGTACTATTAGATGTATTTATTGCTATTGCTGGGAGAGGGAATAGGAGGAGGGACAATTATGTACTCTGCTGTGAGTTATAAAGGTGGGATAAAAATTTAGTAAATGAATAAGTATTTGATTGTACATTTTCCACATAGTTTGAAACTTTGGCTTTTCATAGCAACTTTGGTTTTGAGTGATGAAAGTTGTTGACATTTGGGTAGTTTTTCTACCAAATTGAAAACACCTTGCCAGATATATTTCTTTTTTTTTTTAATTTATAAACTTTATTAAAACAGATATAAAACACATAAAACACACATGACAAAGACATAAAAATACATATACAATAAACAGTTATAAATAATCAATCATTTGAAGTGTTTGTTTCGTAATGGTCTTTCAGGTAATACAGTTATACTTATTCCCTTAAATCTTAACTTAATAATTTCTTAGTATCATTTTTCCCTCTTTTCTCTTCTATTTTCTAAGACTTCTGCTTTAATAATCTGTATATTATATTTTTCTCTCTGTAATTTTATTCGCCCATAAGGGAGTAATTTGTGTACACTTGGACTTCTATCTAACTTCTAGTTATATTTCTTCCATAGTAGCCCTATTCCATTGATATCATTTATTCCAGACTTTGTAAAATTCAGTGTCTTCTTTTTCCTTTAGCTGCCAGATATATTTCTTGCTGGCAATCTGTCCTTGATTACACTAAAGCAACAGCCTCTTTACAGATCTTGAGCAAGGGGTTGGACTAGAAGACCTCCAAGGTCACTTCCAGTTCTGTTAATCTGTTATTTTGTTATGCTGTTACATCAATTCCTTAGGAGAACAAGTGACCTCTTTTCCCTGGCTCTAAACTTAGCTTCCAAAACATGTTTTGCTGTCCCCATAGCTAATATCCACTGTACTTTTCCTAGTTTGTTGCTTGTAGCAGGGGAGAAATTATCCTTATTTTATATTCTGTGCAGGCTTTCCTTAACTACCTTCTTAATTCCAGCTCAGAGACCTGGTTCAACCAAAACAGCTAACAGGAACATATATGTGCAGTTGTATACCTTCTTTCAGCTGCTTTAGTTCATATTGAACTTGAAATTCTGGGTTTAGAAAATTTAGAACTACGCTGCCTTCGGTATGACCTAAGCATAGCTCATTCATCTGCTACAATGTCCTACCTGTCAATGACTACTTCAGCTTCAACCACAACAATACACGAGCACACAATAGATACAAACTCAAGGTGAACCGCTGCAAACTCAATTGCAGAAAATATGACTTCAGTAACAGAGTTGTTAATGCCTGGAATGCACTACCAGACTCTGGTCTCATCCCCAAACCCCCAAAACTTTAACCTGTCTACTGTTGACCTCACCCCATTCCTAAGAGGTATGTAAGGGGCGTGCATAAGAGCACCAGCGTGCCTACCGTCCCTGTCCTAATGATCCCTTTAATTGTATTCATTTTATGTATTCAATTCATGCTTATATTTATATATATTATCTAATATGTATTCATTTAAATAAATACATAAATACATAAATACATAAATAAATAAATAAATAACCCCATTACCACTTGTGAAGTGTTATTTAGGCAGGTTTTGAACATGGGTTTCATGCTTTTCTGGATGGTGGAAGATGCTAGGCAAGGCACAGGGTTGTACCAAGATGTCTCTGTATGTCTCTCACAAACACACATATCTTATTTCTTCTGCTTCACTTATACAGCCCCCACTTCCCCCCCCACCATCACGATCAATTGCTCCACTCATTGGGCTGATCTAAATCTCTGAGCTGGAGATTGATTTGGAAATCTGGCAGGAAAAAGGAACAATCTTGATTTGAAAGAGCCAGACTTTTCTATTGCCCAAATCAGAATGACTCTGGACAAGGCAACTGAGGGGGGAAAAGTATGTCTACAAAAATGAGGAGTGCCAAATCGACACCAGGCCTACGCTATCACCTCAGGGGTGGTATTCATTTACCTTCGCTACCAGTTCGCAAATGCAAGCGCGTGCATTCTGCGCATGCAGAGCGTCAAAAATGTGACGCGATGACGTCTGGGCAGGTGGGTGGAGTCTCATGCAGCTGCTGCTACTGGTTTGCCCGAACTGGATAGAACCGGCTGAATACCACCACTGTATGACCTCATCAACACCGAAGTCAGTGAAACATGTAAGATTGCATCCACATGTCATAGTCTCTTGGCTAAGAGGAAAAACACTACATTAATGTGGAACAACTAAGGATGAGTTTGAGTTACCATATTTTTCAGAGTATAAGACGCACCTACCTTTTTTGGTGAGAAAAAGAAGAAAAAGAAATCTCCCTCTGCTTCTGCCTCTGCGCAATTTTCGTTTTCATTTTAGTTTTCAGCATAGCTTGATTAGCACAAGGAAAAAAAAATCTGCTCCAGCAATTTACCTCTTTGTAGCAAGCAGCAGAGCCCTGCGCAAAACAGCTGAGAGTCGGGAGGGCGATCCAATCAACTTGTGCTAATTAGATTGTGCTGAACCTGAAAGGAGCTGTTTTTTCTTGCTGTTTGCTTGCAAGAAGGTAACTGCTGCGAGGCAGAGGCCAAAGGGTGGGGACCAGTGGGTGGGGCTATTTGGTATATAAGACGCACCTAAATTTTCACCCCCATTTAGGGGGGGAAAAGATGCGCCCTATACTCTGAAAAATATGGTATTTTAGATATGAACTGGGGACAAGATGAAGGTGATATCATGGGGACATTGCAGGGGGAAAAAAGGCTGCTGGGCCATGTCTGTACCACATGTTCCAGTAGAGAAAGATCCTTTAACTGGAGTATCTTTGCGACATTCAACATTCAAGAAACCTTCTCTGAAAGCTGAACCTATTCTAATCTACCCTAACCCAAATCACAATACCTAAAAATGATTTAGTGTCAATAATTTCTGAGTAACCCTTTCCCACGCTATTGTCTTCCTTCCTCTGGTATTTTCTCACAGCTTTTCTATCATTTTTCATATTAGAAAAGAAATCTGTGAAAGGAAGGAAGGGTAGAATAGTTGGAGAATAACTTTGGAGCTATATTATATTATATTTATTATTATTTATTATTATAATATATTATATTATTATAATATATAATATATTATATTTATTATTATATTTGGAGGTGGCTGGATGGAATCATTGAAGCAGTCAGCATGAGCTTAAATGGACTCCAGAGGACGGTAGAGGACAGAAAGGCCTGGAGGAACATTGTCCATGGGGTTGCGATGGGTCGGACACGACTTCACAATTAACAACAGCAATCTTTGGAGCCTTCAGTCTGAAAGCTTTATTTCTCTGTATCATAATTGTACTGAAATTTTGGGCTCAATTGGGATCCCAAGTTGAGGCCTACCTATATCAGTTAATTGCAAATTAATATGTTATTTTTCAAGGACTGGAGAAAGATTTTAGGCCTTAGGGATTAAAAACTTATTTTGCTCCATCCTAATATCTTCTCTGTTGATTCAGTGCCATTATATTGCAAGTTGCCCAGAGCTATCTAGTGTGAGAAAAAATGGTGTGAAATAAAATGAATTCTACTAGAGTTTGTCAAAGAAATGAAAACAGGAAAACAGAATATGGCATAAAATAGATTAGAATATTGACATGGAACACATTGTATATGTAATTGCTATTATCATTTTGAATGCTGCTATCACATTTGAATGCTGCTATTAATCCCAGGAGGTAACAAAATCAATATTTTCATTTTAATTGCCATTTGGGAGGTAACAATAGGCATCTGTTTTTATTCTTCACACCCACAATCCATCCATACTTGCTATATTACTTATGACTGGAATATACGATATCTGGTTCTCTTTTAAGAAGTGGATTTGGATATGGAAAAAAAATGTGAAATTCAATAAAAGCTTAAAATGGCTTGAACAGTTATTATTTACAGCTGAAAAAAGAGAAAAATCAGCACCCAGATGCTGTCATTGATTTTATATTATGAATGGAAGCCAGCCATTCGTATTCTTGATCTTAAAATCCCAGCTTAAACATCAACAACGTATATTTCATGATGTAAGAAGAGTAAAGCTAACTTGTATAATATAAAAACTTTAAAAAGTTCTTTGCAGTAAAATTTTTTGACATTTTTAAAACAAAAAGCAGCATTTGAATATTTTCAATGAAAATGAATGAATTGACCAGTTATCTAATTTTAATGGAGTGCCTGAGAAACTGTTCTTGGCCAAACATCCCACAATGTAGGCATAATCACAGAGGAAATATTTAGACTAGTAGTTCTCAGCCTTATGTAGTCAGTAGAAAGGAATTCACACTAAATTCCAATGCTATTGGCACTGTTGGTAGAAAGATTATAGTCCAACAACATCTGGGAGCTTAAAATTGAGAACCATTGCATGAATTTTGGTGGTTACGTGTCTATGAGGATGGGCTTCAAGAAATGATTACAGCATGCAGAGAATTGCTTAGGAAAAGGTCACCAAAGTAACCTTTTCTTGAGCCATTAAAAGTGAACACCAGCAACTTAAAGTTAATTTAGAAATAAAGAGTTGTGAGTGCAACCTCGTTAAAATAGGGCAATATGATTAAAATGCTTAGCATTGGACAGCAACGATGTTATTACATTTTGTACCATTTGCAACTTCTGGACATTCTTCTATGGGGAATGCCTTCCAAGATGGAGGTCACTAGTCATGAAAGAGAAGATACTAAGTAAGATAGCTGGCCACCAGCCAAATCAGGTAAAATATCTCATAACCAGTTCTGTTCCCATCCTAATGTTCTTCAGATGAGATGATCTGCAATTAGCTGGAAATTTAGATGGTCTAAATCTTAATTTCCAGCTAGTATGGCCAACAGCCATGCTTCTTGGGAAACTCATTATCCAACACATCTGACTCTAGATTAGAGAAGGCATACCTAGTGTAATTGTTATACTATGACTGAATTAGAAGCATAGAAGTTAAGCTTATCTGGATTACTTTTGCTCCCTAGCAATAAAGATCAGAGAAATCCGTGGTGATTTACAAGATGAGTTCCTTAGACTGTGCTCAAGCATACAAGAAAGCTGCCTCAGTTACACGTTTTCATATGGAAAAGTAATTTTATATATTAATTATAACTTAATAGCTATTGCATTTATTGGCATAATACTCAATCTATACATTTTCAGGTTTAATTAATTGTTGTTTTGGTAGTATCCCTACAGATGAGAGGGATGAGAAAACGATTAAAAATACATTTCCAAATACATGTCCAAAATACAGGTAGTCCTTAGAACTACAACAGATCATTTAGTGACTGTTCAAAGTTACAACAGCACTGAAAAAAGTGACTTATGACCATTTTTTCACAGTTACAGCATCCCCATAATCATGTGATCAAAATTCAGATGCTTGGCAATTGGTTTGTATTTATGACCTTTGCTGTGTCCCAAGATTCAGTGATCACCTTTTATGACCTTCTGACAAGCAAGGTTCGAAGGGGAAACCAGATTCACTTAACAACTAAGTTACTAACTTATCAACTGCAGTAGTTCACTTAACAATTGTGGCAAGAAAGGTTGCAAAGTGGGCAAAACTCACTTAACAAATGTCTCACTTAACAGAAATTTGTGGCTACATTGTAGCCGTAAGTTGAGGACTACCTATAGACTGATATGCTGCTCTTCAAAATTAAGGCAATAGAAAACATCCTCACAAATTGGCATCTTACACACTGTTACAAGGACAGAAATGGTGCTTTTAATTTATTTTGACCACGGATACTTGCTACACGCTGAATTCTGGGCAAGCAGGGCTCGCTGCTATGACCTGTCCGTCTTGGATGGCCCTGTATGGCATAGCTCATAGCTTCATTGCGCTGCGCAAGCCCGTTTGCTACAACAAGGCAGTGATCCATAAAAGGGAAAGGCAGTGATCCACGAAAGGGAATGCCAAGTTAGTAGCACTGAAACACTGCACAATTTGCAGGCGTAATTCAGAAAGCAAACATGCCATTTTCCCCTTGAGGTTATCTTAGGATCATCACAATGTTTTTTCCCACTCTCTTGCAGTTAGGGCCCAGCAGACTAATCATATAAAATCATGATACTGAAACCAATGTATAAATCAAGCCTTTGCAGGAAATGTAACTCCCCCAGTTTTTATGTAGTTTAGGACTTACAGACCACAATATCTGATGATATAGCTAGTAAGTGTTGGTTAAAGAGAGTCATAGATTCCATGTACTACAAATGGAATTTTAAATCCCTCTTTGAGGGTGATGAGCGGTTAAAAAAACATGAAATAAATAATAAATAAAATAACATTTCTGAAGGAGAGGAATAAGCAACATAGATTCCCCTTACAAATGTGGTGGTTGAAAAGGAAATCCCAAAATGCAGTAAATAATAAGTCATGTTGAAAGTCAAGGATTTTGAGAATATTTAAACATATCCTTTATGACAAAATGCAGTAGTTTGCCAATAGATTTTGCCAAATTTTTGGATAGGTTAGATTTTGCAGACCAATTGATTATATGAATGTAACATTATCACCCAATGAGGAAAATGCATCTTATAAGAACATAAGATGCTGGAATAACTCATCTTATCCTAGAACTGTTTATTGGATCAGCAATACATTAGGAAACTACAAAACATTCCAGCTCAAAATTCATTCACGCCTACAAACTGAATTGTACATTTATCGGTGAATAATGCTATTTTGTCATTTTGTGAACTTTGACTTTTTGGAATTTGCATAAATAGAAAGAAGCTTATCTTCCTGATGGTAATTTATTTTTACCAGATTGTCTCTTTTTTAAATTCCAAAAATGAGTTGGAACAATGTATTTCCATATGATCTACATGTAATGATAACTGTAAGTTTGAATTAATCTATTATTGATCAAATTGTTACTGTATGGAGCTCTTCTTTTTATATTAGTTTTTAATGTTGATTTTAATCACTGTAGTGAATATTAATTGCTAATATATTTTGTTACAGCAATACTTTTTTACATCCCACATCAGTAGAAAATGATGTGGTTAATATTAAAATGAGAGAGCTTAAAATGAGATAGATATTAAAATGAGATGCTTTATCTGTCTGGCTTAAATGTAATTCATTGGTAATCCAATATGAAAACAACTGCATTGCTTTACAGTCAATAGAAAATGGTAACCTGCACACCACATGTTTCTTACCTGAGCTACTTTTTAAAAAGTGAGAGCACCAAGTCTTATAGAGAAAGCTGGTGGCAAGTATGAAGGAGGAAACATATGGCAATATTTGGCAACTTGGTGTCAAGGACAATTTGTTATGGTGTCAGCTGTAGAAATGATACAACCAGGAGGTGGCACTACACAAGTACAATATAGATATGACAAAGGGACAATCAACTTACTTTCATCTTTGATTTTAGCATGATGTCTAGATAGATCTCACAACAACAAGTTATACACAAATTATATGCAGCTTTCCAAAACTACAGTTTTTAGTGGGTATGTGGGTTGGAGATTATGAGAACTGTAGCTTAAATACATCCAGAAATTACAAGCAAAAGCTTTAAAAAACAGTAGTTGGCAGAATAAATAAATAAACCTGCATTGATAGTTAAGGATAACTTCCTTTATTCGACATTGTTTTATTTTATTTTATTATTGTGAGTTAGCTCTGGAAGAGATAGGGTAGTAAATGAATACATTGCTGGGGGAATTCAATGATGATGCCCCAGTACATTAGTTAGTACAGTCACTGAGTGCCCTATAGTAAAATAATCATAAAGGTTACAAGATGCTCTTCCATGACCAAACAGCTCCACTGTATCATGATTGTCCATTAGCATATGGATGGATGGATGGATGGGATGATGGATGGATGCATAGAAAGATTCATATCCTTCCTTTCTATATGACTTTAAATTTGAATCAATTCTCCCGGGAAACATGAATCTAGATCCTATGAAAAGGGACCAGAACCTCAAAAATATTGAGTGGCGGTTTTACAACTAAGTTTTAACTTTCACTCTTTCATCAAAAGGATTAAAGGGAGTGCAGTAAAGAATTCTACTAGAAGTATAAATTGTCCATATGGAGGATTCATATAAACAACATGGAACATTCATTGTTACTTACATAAATAGCAGGCCTGGGCATGATTTTTATTACATGACACAATAAAAGCAAGGTTGAAATGCAATTATTCCTTAATTGGTTTTTCACATAGTTCTTCCATTGAAACATTTTCTTCTAAAATAAAATAAGTAGCAGTACATTTATTTATAGCTAAAAATTAGAAACAGTGGCACTGGAACAGACAAAAATTTTCTTCTGAATAAAAACTACAAAGGCACATTAGGAATAAAAGCCTTGTGACAAATGAATGCTATTAAGGCCAGAATAGTCCATATTTATTGATACAAGGTCATGCTTGGCTTTTAATTTTCCCAGTGGAAACTTCTTCTAATAAATAGTTAGGGTCATGATAATGAAGTGTGTAGAGCAAAACCTGAATTACAATTTAATGAAACACACCTGCTATTAGTGTACCTCATGCATTTAATAATTCTCCTCTGCTGTGTTAAATATGATTTTGCAACAGCATTGAGTTTTTTTTTTAACAAACAGCATCCCTGAATCAAACTTAGAATACTTTAACCCTATCTGGTTAGTATTTGAGATGGGGACCATATGAAAATTCCCCAGGCTATAGTCTGGGAGGCTGAAAAGTATTCTGGCAGAAGGCAATGGAAACTAATTCTGTATTCTGTCAAAACCAGATGTATTCATTATTGAGATCTAAGAGAGTTTTTCTCTTTTCAAACTATTGTGGTGATCCCTCTGGGTACCATATTTATTTATTTGTATCTTTCCTTTACTGTTTTTATAAATAACTCAAGATGGTGGCAAACATATACAATATCTTATTTTGTGAGATGCATTGGGCTGAGAGAGAATGAGTAGCCCAAAATCACTTAGCCAGCATTCATGCCTAAAGTGGGACTAGAACTCATAACCTCTTGGTTTCTAAGATAGCACCTTAGCCTCCAGACCAAACAGGCTCTCTATTCAAGAGTTTGGAGAGCTACCTACAAATAGCTGGCAGAAGTGATGTTTAAGAATCACTGAATCATATATTCCATAGATCCTAGAACGCTCAGGAACTAACTATGAGAGGACTGGAAAACAGCTGATTTGGTTTTCATCTTCAAAAGGGGAAAAACAGATCTAAGAAACTACAGACCAATCAGTTTGACATCAATACTTGTGATGAACTTGGAAAAGATAACCCAACAACGGAATTGTGAACACCTAGAAACAAGCAAAGCTATTACTAGAAGCTAGTATGGGTTTATCAAAAACAAATAATGCCAGACAAACCTTACAGAATTCTTTGACAAAGTGACTAAATTAAGTGGATCATTGATCCATAGGAGCCTGGATAGCTCAGCAGACTAAGCATTGTAACTTAACACCAGCTGTCTGCAATTAAAGTAAGATCGAATCTCACCAGACTCAAGATTGACTCAGCCTTCCATCCTTTCTAAGGTAGGTAAATTGAGGACCCAGTTTGTGGGGGCAATAAGCTGACTTTGTATAAAAATATACAAAAGTATGAAGGCTATTGCTTAACGCACTGTAAGCCGCCTTGAGTCCCTGGAGAAGGGCGGCATATAAATCAAATTAAAAAAGAAGAAGAAATGATTCACTATGGGCTTGGCTGACTTAGACTTCAATAAGACATTTGACAAAGTAGACTACTGATTGCTTCTTGGTAAAATATAAAATGTGGGATAGACAGCATCACCACCAGAAGGATTTGTAATTGGCTGACTAACCACATTCAACATGTAGTCTTTAATGCAACTATATCAACATAAATGAAAGCATGCATTGGGGTGCACCAAGGCTCTTTGGCCAACTTCTCTTCAACATCTTCACAAATGTTTTTAATGAGCAGACACCTCATTAAATTTGCAGACATCAAGATGAGGGGAATAGCCAATCTTCCCTTAGAAGATAGGCACAAAATCCATAAGGATATTGACAGACCTGAATATGGGCTCTATCCAACAAAATGCAATTCAGTGGTGACAAAGGTAAGTCTTACACTTAGGCAAGAAAAAACAAATGTACAGGTATAAAATAGGTGGTACCTGACTCAACAGCAGTAACTGTGAGATGGTTCTAGGGGTCCTAGAGAACAACTAAAATATGAGCCAGCAGTGTGCTGCAGTGCCACAAAAGCCAATGCACATCTAGGGTGCACCAACATGATCACCCAAAGAGGTAGTACCGCTTTATACTGCAGTGGCAAGACCACACTTGGAATATTGAGTCCAGTTTTGATCACTAAAATACACAAAAAAATTGTTGATACTATAGAAAGAGAAGAGCGACAAAGAAGAGAAGAGCAGAGAAGAGCAACAAAGGGTGATAAGTAGTCTGAAGGGAACTGGATTAACAAGGGCAAGGAGTGACATGTTAGTGGTCTTCCAGCTTTGAGGGGCTGTCACAGAGAAGAGGGGATGCTATTCTCCAAAGCACCTGAGGACAGGACAAGTAACTCTTGGAAACTTATCAAAGAAAGATACAACGTAGAATTAAAAAGAAATTTCCTGTCAGTGAGAACAATTAATCAGTGGAATGGCTTGCCTCAAGAAGTCATGGGTGCTTACCACTGGAGGTTTTAAGAAGAGTCTGGACAGCATTTTGTCCAGAATAGTATAGGGTCTCTTGTTTGAGCAGAGTTGGACTAGAAGACTTCCAAGGTCCCTTCCAACTCTGTTATACTACATTTTGTAGCTCAAATTGAGCACCCTCATAATATAGGACCTGATCAGGACCTTCTCTAATGTCTAACTAAGACACTCTCTGAAATTCTGCCTTTACCCTGTGCCTCCATTAAGAAAGTAGCAGCCTTATAATACATTCATATGTACTCCTAGGCTCCAAAAACAGAATGAGAAACATCAATGAGTGAACCCAGAACAGTAAGACACAACAACAGTCCTAACTACTGTTGGTTAAATATTCATTACACCTTTCTTCATTCTCTCTGAAGAATAACTTACTATATTACTACTATAAAACTCTTATCTCATTTTCTCTGACAAAATGGGACAATGAAATATTCACTCTTAAATTACCTTAGGGATGAATACATATGCAGTTGTGCCACGCTGGAAGCAATTTCCTGGAATTAGCATCTTGGCTCAGACCAGGATTTGGGACTGAAGATTAACTGTCCTGCATGCTAATGACGTTAAGCTGTCTATTAAGATTCTGTGTTATTATCTGATGTCCTCCCACATTGGAGAGAGAGAATAACAGGACTTGTGTTATGATTCATTAGGTGAAATATATGTAACATCTAATATTTAGCAACACAGTTCCAATTACAATGTTGGAAAACCTTCCTTGGAGTCAGATGGCTGCACTGGTCATGGGTAAGGTTTCATGGGTGTTGATTTATTAAATGCCTGAAAATGTTACATTTTGGAAAGAAGTCAAGATATGCCTTGCCTATTTACAGCTTTAAAATACAATCTAGAATATTATATTCCTACTACATCCATGAAGCTACACTATGTGTGCAAACATGAGGTTTGTGAAACTATACCTAACATACCTTGAGAGAATGGCTGTGTCTAAAAGGCAACATGCAAGTATTTTTTAAAAAATCAATAAATGCATAAATCATAAGATATCAGATGCCAGACCAGCACAATTTGTTTTAAGATTTTCTACTGGGATCACACAGCTAGGTAGAGAAGTATAAATATTAGGTCTCTTCATTGCATCGTAACATTTTTTTAAAAAAAATCTTGACTATATATCAAAACACTGATTAAGAATTCTATAGTATCAACTTTTGTGGAGGACATAGGTTTGGATAAGGATGTGATTTTTATTTTTTTTTTACTATTTACTATTTACTATTAATCTCTTCTTTGGGCTTAGCATGCAGTGGCAATATACTTAACCACATAGCCAAATACATGTTAGCTAGTGAATAACATTATGAACGTAAGATTGTGTAGCATATAACCTGAGAACTGGACTAAATGATTCATGATTACATGACCATGAGTATATGTGTGCTATGAAGCATAGTTTATATGAATTCACCTATAGAACTCACCCAACAAAACAGAGTGCAGCTAGCCTTGTTGGAAGATATACAGTAATCTAGGATGAAAAGAACGTAAATAACTTAGCAAACAATATAGAATGGGCATACATACAGAGTGTCAGTACTAACCGGCACTAAATATATGTAGAAATTGCCATAGGTGGGACTGTATAGTAACAGACAGTATGCCTTCTTTTGAAGAATGTGACAAATTGAAGAAAGGAACAAAACAAGAATCTTCTTATTGTATACAGATATTGCACATTTATCAACAATTGGCCTATCTTTGATTAAACTGAAGCCATGTTAAAAGATAACTTCAAGCTATTGGGCTATCTTTCTGGCTGAGAATTCCAGACGCTCAGGTTCTAAATTATCTCAAGTATTCAGGTGATTCAGTGGTGAAATCCAATTTTTTTTTATCACCGGTTCTGTGGGCATGGCTTGATGGGCTTGGCAGGGGAAGGATACTGCAAAATCCCCATTTCCACCCCATTCTGGGGCCACTCAAAACTACTCAAAATTTCCGCTACTGGTTCTCCGAACGATTCAAAATTTCTGCTACTGGTTCTACAGAACCTGTCAGAACCAGCTGGATTTCACCCCTGAGGTGATTGGAAGTTTTTGGCGCATACCTTGAACAATGTCACAGATCTTCCTTCAAAAATAACGTTGTTTTATAAAAAAATCATTTTAATAGAAAGCGTGTTGAAATATCGGTGTTAATTGTAAACACTGGCAGATCCATTAGCTCAGTGTGCCTTGCCTAAACAGAAGCCAAACCAGATAGATAGATTAAAAGCCCTTTACTTATGTACACAAGTAAGGTAGAAAGGTAGAAAATCACTTTATACATAGTTCAAACATACTGGGTTTGGAACAATCAAAAAAATCAGATTTTTTTTTATTTAAATCGGATTTTTTTATTTAAATCAGATTTTTTTATTTAAATCAGATTTTTTTTATTTTTATTGAATTTATTTTAATAAAAAACTTTTGGGGTAAAAATCTATCGTAAGATAGTTTTCTATTTAAGATACATAAATAATTTAGTTTATTCAGCATGAAAGGGGCGTTGGTCCTACCTGATATGCTCCTTCTCGTTGGGTGGAGACAGCAGCCAGTGTGGATAATCCTCATCCAATCAGCCTGAAGGACTGGGTCTATCCAAAGTTTAAATCCCGCCCTTGTTGCCGGGTAGACCAGCTTTTGGCGAAAAACTAAGGAAAGACTCGGCGTGTGGTCAAGATAAGAGAAATTTAGAGAGAGAAAAACGAGACCAGCCTGGCACAAAAAAACCGGGAAGGTCTGGCTGCTGTCTCCACCCAACGAGAAGGAGCGTATCAGGTAGGACCAACGCCCCTTCTCCATTGTGGGTGGAGACAGCAGCCAGTGTGGGACATACCCAAGTTCACTGTCCCGAGACCTGGGAGGGCCCAGGCTGGTCCGAAATAGCCTCCCCAGGAACAACCCTCTGCAACACCTGCCGACCAAACGCTGCCTCAGCAGAGGCAAATGAGTCAATTTTATAGTGTTTAATAAAGGGAGCCGGAGAGGTCCATGTGGCCGCACGGCAAATCTCCAGCAATGGTGCCTGTGTAGCCCAGGCCGCCGATGTAGCTGCACTGCATGTAGAGTGGGCAGTCACATGAGGCGGTCGCGGCAGGGAGCGGAAGTCGTAGGCGGAGGCGATGGTTTGCCGGATCCAGCGACCGATAGTTGAAGAAGATACCTTGAGACCAAAGAAACGGGTAAGAAGGAGACGAACAAGGATTCTGAACGTCGAAAGGATGCAGTGCATTTAATATAGATGCGAAGGGCACGGCGAACATCCAGAGTATGCCAACGACGTTCACGAGGGTGAGAAGGACGAGGGCAGAAATTCGGGAGGATGAGCTCTTGGGAGCGATGGAAGACAGAGTTGATTTTCGGCACGAAGGTTGGATCCAGACGGAGGATGACACGATCAGCGTGGAACACACAAAGGTCCGGCCTGGTGGACAGAGCAGCCACTTCCGATATGCGACGAGCCGAAGTGATAGCCACCAGGAACGCGACTTTACACGACAACAAGCGCAGAGACACTGTTCGTAGGGGTTCGTAGGGAGGCCCCATGAGAGACTCCAAGACCAAAGGTAGATCCCAAGTGGGATAGCGGTGTAAAACGGGAGGGGACAAGTTAGTGGCCCCGCGGAGAAAACGTCGAATTAGAGGATGCTGCGCCAAAGACGAGAGGGACCCGCAGGTAAGTACCGAAGAGATGGCTGCAATTTGGCGTCTTAGCATGTTTGGAGAGAGGCCGTCAGCAAAACCTCATTGTAGGAACACCAGAATGTCCACTATCGAAGGCTGTAGTACAGGTACACCATTCCTGTCACACCAAGAACAGAAAGACCGCCAGGTGGCAGAATAGATTCTGTTAGTAGAAGGGCGACGGGAGGCCTGAATTATATGTATAATGTCATTCGGAATATTAGCCGTGCTCAGAGAGAACCGCTCAACTGCCAAGCGGTCAGATTGAGCCACGGGAGGTCTGGATGGTTCATTGCCCCTTGACTCAGAGTGTCTGTTGTGATCGGGATGCGCCAGGAGGGAGCGACAGAGAGGGAAACCAAGTCCGCAAACCATGCTCTGCGAGGCCAGTGTGGAGCCAGAAGAATTACCTCCGTCCGTTCGTCCAAGAGCTTGCGGATCACTCTGGGGAGTAGAGACGTTGGAGGAAAGGCATATAGAAGACCCTGGGGCCAGGGGACTCGGAGGGCGTCGACAGCTTCCACCTGAGGGGCTGGGAACCGGGTGAAAAAGCGAGGCAACTGTGCGTTTGCAGGAGTAGCGAACAGGTCCACGACTGGGGTCCCGAATTGACGGGCCAGAGCCTGGAAGATTTGGGGGTGGAGGCGCCATTCTGCATTGTCTAGCTGTTGTCGGCTCAGCCAATCCGCCTGAATATTTTCGATGCCCGAGATGTGCTCCGCCCGAAGGGATCCGAGATGACGTTCCGCCCAGAGACCGACTTTCAAAGCCACTGACAATAGGGACTTCGACCTGGTACCCCCCAATTTGTTCAAATGAGCCTTGGCTGTTACATTGTCCGTCAAGACAAGTACATGGGCTCTGGCTAGAAGTTGACGAAATGCCCTGAGGGCCAGGAAGATGGCTTGCAACTCTAGCCAGTTGATTGGACGGTGAGCATCCGTCTCGTTCCACACACCCTGGGCGACTGACCCTGACAATGTGCCCCCCAGCTGCGGAGACTGGCATCTGTTGTCACCACTACTCTCTGGGGCTCGAGAAAGAGAGAACCTGCCAAAAGGCCGGGGACCGCCACCATCGAAGGGATCTGCGAACTGCCGGAGGGAGCAGGATCTGACTGGAAGAAGTGCCTCTGCCCACCTTCTGAAAAGGTAAAAGAAACCATTGGCGCTACCGGGCGTGGCGCTGCGCCCAAGGAACAATGGCTATGGCAGAAATCATCTTCCCCAAAAGTTGGGAAAGAATATAAGGGGAGACCTTCCGAGATCCCTCGACTTTAACCACCAACTCCCGCAGGCTAACCTGACGCTCTGGGGAGAGAAAAACTTTACCCTGTAAGGAGTCAATTAGAGCCCCTAAATGAACCAGGGAAGTAGAACGGATCAGATGGCTCTTTTCCAGGTTAATGGAAAAACCATGGGCAGCTAATGTCCTAAGAGTAAACTGAATACTTCCTGGAGAGCAGAAGACGACAAAATTAAAATGTCATCTAAATAACAAAGGAGCCTGATCGACGAGAGCCTGAGGTAAGCGGCTAAAGCCGCCAACACCTTAGTAAAGGTGCGGGGGGCGGAAGAAAGTCCGAAGGGCAAAGCCCGATACTGATAATGAACCCTCCCATAACAGAACCGCAAATAACATCTGTGGGAAGGGAGAATGGGGATGTGTAAATAGGCCTCAGTCAGATCGATAGAAGAAAGGAGATCGCCCCTCCTAACACCGTCAAGAATAGATTTAAGAGTCTGCATCTTAAATTTCCGATATACCACGTACCGATTTAACCGTTTTAGGTTCAGAACGGGTCTCCACCCCCCGAGGACTTAGGCACCAGAAAAACCCGAGAATAGAATCCCGTCCCAATTTCGTCAGCAGGGACCAGTTGGATAGCCCTGATAGAAAGGAGATGCTGAACAGCAGAGGCCATAAGAGCCCTCCTTTCGGTGTCACGAGAAATCGGGCAGCAGACAAAGGTGCTCGGGGGAGGGGAAAGGAATTCAATGGCCAACCCTGATCTTAAGGTGGCCAGGACCCATTCATCCGAAATAGACTTCTCCCAAATGGCAGCAAAGAGGGCCAATCTGCCGCCAATGGGAGGGTCAGAGATGCGACTAGTGACGGCGCCAGTAGGAACGACCTCCTCCCCCTCAAAAGGGCTGTTTGGACATGAAGGGTTTTCCCCGGGACAGTCTATCCTGGGAACCCCGGGACCTCCCAAAATTGTGGAATGGCCGCGGCGGAGGGAAAAAGGCGGAAGAAGTAGAAGGACCCCCACCGTCAGAAGCCCAAGATTGAGGCTGTACAGGATAAGGTACATAACGGGAATCCCCCCTACGAAAAACCGGAGCCAAAACTTTCTTCTTGTCACGAGTCTCGGTCAAGAAGGGGTCCAAGGCATCCCCAAACAATCAGGCCCCTCCAAACGGAACAGCAGCCAACCGCCACTTTTGCCTGGCATCCGCCTGCCAGTGGCGGAGCCAGACCAAACGACGAGCAGCCACTGAAGAAGCCAACGACTTTGCTGCAAAACGGGTGGCGCTCAAAGTCGAATCTGCAGAGAACTGGACAGCTGCAATAATCTTATTGAGGTCTTGCTTAATCCGCGCGTCCTCTGGAGAAAGCTTCTCCTGCAGCTGGCGGAGCCACAGCAAGGTGGTACGATTGAAGAATGAAGCCGTAGAAGATGCCTTGATAGCCCATGCCGCCCCCTGACGGGCCCTCTGGAGGACCAAGGTCAGAACGACGCTCCTCAGGCCGCAATCCTTCATCAGGGCCCCCAGGCACATTAGTATTAGGTAAGAGAGAAGCCACGGGTGCATCTACAGAAGGCAGTTGCAATAGCGAGTCCAGGTCAGAAGCGACGTTAAAGTTTTTTCTGTCAATAGATGAGGGCAGGGGAGCCGAGCCAGGAGAAGCCCACTGCCGCTTGACCGTGTCCAAAATTAAAGGCGGAGCAGGAATTGTGGTGACCTGTTTAGCCAGCTCTGCAAACATAGGATCTAGAGTCCCTGGAGGAACTGAAACAGGGGGCTGGACCACTGGAGATGCCTTATCACAAAGTTTAGTAAGCACTCTATCTCGGCGCTTTTCCACTTTAGAGGAAGTACCGCCATGTTTTTTATGCCCTGTATAATGCTTCTGGGGCGGAGCTGGAGCCACAATAGGGGCCTGGGCAGGCACAGGAGGGGTAACAGATGGGTCATCTGATTGGCCAGCAAAGGAAGCTACGGCCTTGCTGCCATGCTTTGATTTGAAGGCTGTTTTGGGCATGGTGAATTAGACCAGAATAGAGAATGAGGGTGATCAAATGCCAATGGGGGAGCACAGAAACTCCACAGGGACCCTCAGCACCCAACAGTTCAGTCTAGCAATTGAAAGGGGAGCGCGGAAACTCCACAAAATGGCCGCTGTGTCAGTATATGAAAAACAAAATGGCGGCCGTCAGTAAATGAATTAGGCTAGACAGGGTCCAATTGGATTAGCTTGCCCAAATATACAGCGTTAAATTAAAGGCTTCTCCCAGCGATTTAAAAGCAGGCCTCAGAGGTTTCTCCCAGTGATTTTAGGCAGGGAAGAGTTAAGTCCTTAAAAGTGAAAAATATTGCTCCCAGCTGACAGGCGGTGATAGAGAGGCCTGCCGCGCGGCCGCGCGATCATGCAGGCTATAGGGAAACACAGGCAGGTCACTGTGGCAGGATCCGGTCTTTAGAGGCAAGGAGGTGGGCGATCTAGGCAGCAATTAACAAAATGGAGCCGGCAGTCAGAAAACGAAGCCACGCTGCACGCCCGACGAAAACAAAATGGCCGCCGCAATTGAAGGAACAGAGTGCTGGTGCTAATTGAGCCAGGCAGAGTTCCAAAGGGACTCCAATGATCCCCTTTAAGCAGGAAAGGGTCAAATCAATAGTCCAGAGAGGCTTCCCACCCCCTTTGCAGAGGAAATACCTTGAGGCAAAGGGGAAACTCCCAGCCACAAGAAACACTCACTGCACAGTCCAAATTCACCAAAATCCAAAGGAATGTCCAAATCCGTAGTCACAGAATAGTCCAGAGAAGTCACACAACAAAACAGATCCAATAGCAATCAGAATCAGCTAAAATTCAGCTAAAAGAGAGACAGCTAAAGACCACACGCCAGTCCTGACTGAAGGACTGAGTCAAAAGCTGGTCTACCCGGCAACAAGGGCGGGATTTAAACTTTGGATAGACCCAGTCCTTCAGGCTGATTGGATGAGGATTACCCACACTGGCTGCTGTCTCCACCCAGAATGGAGAATGGAGCTTAGTTATGTAGCACAAGGATGTATATTCTGCAACACTGGAACTATCAGTGAGTCAACAGCGGGTCAAAGGAGCAGCAGAGATGACAGTTGCTCTTTTAAAATTATGATTTAAATCGAGTTGATTTAAATCAAGTCTTTTTACTAGTGATTTAAATCATGATTTATATCGACTCGATTTAAATCAAATCCACCCTGGTTTGGAATGAGCTCTTTCATTGGTAAAAGTCATTTGACTCATTGCTGACATTCCTAAAAAAGCATTCTATAGCAACCCATATTATTTTTATTTGGAATAGATCCGCGTAAGCAATATAAAACATTCAATATCTAATATCACCACAAGCATTGTTTAGACCAGTATCAAATGTGACTACTGCAATAAAACCCATAATACATACTGACCCTGTTGTTTGGGTAAGCGTGCATAGATTTGTGGGATTCCTCACAATATCAAACTCTCTAGCATAAAGTTTCTTTTCTTCTATCCTAGTTTCAAAAAAAAAAAAAAAAAAGAATTCTATAGCCAGAAAATTCTACCAGGAACATTCAAAAATACCTTTGAACTCTGCCATCTACTGTATAACATCAGTTTTTATGATCCTTGTCAACTATTTGTTCTAATCTGTTTCTAGTGTTTTTGCCATGAAAGTGTTTTCATGTGTTTCTAGTGTTTCAGCTTTGTCAACAAAAAGGACCTGCCTTCTGCCCCTTGTTTCTGTATGGCTAAAAAAAGCATTGATTTAAATCAAGTGTTTATTCATGCAACTGACTTTTTGATAATGATTATCTAGAAATATGAACTGCAAGCAGAAACCAAGTAGCAGTAATAAATACAAAGAGATAATGAGAGGCAAATTCTGAAGTGCAAGCAATGGAAAATTGTAAACAAAATGGATACTGCAGTTGGAGAAATCAAAACAGAAACTCAGCAGAAAAAATATGAGCAGTTACAAATGGAAAAAGAGTCTTAACTTAGATACTATCCTAGCATGGAAGATAAAAGTTTTGGTTAATTAGATGTAATGCGTTTAGGGTAGTTAAATTCCAAATTCAGTTTGGAATCAACTCCAGAAAAATTTGAATTGATCATCAGAGTATTGGCGTCATATATACTTTTAGGATTATAGCTTAAGAAACACCTAAAAGAAATTCTGATTTGTACCTCGTGTTGCTGTGTTATGAATTTATTCCATTTTTTAAAAGCAATTTTTATTTTTTGGCAGCAAATCAGAGTTTGAAACTGATGAGCAACTTTCCTATTTGTTTTTTTTAAAAAATAATATTTATTGAAATTCCAACATTTAAAAACACAATACAAAAATACAACACAAAAAGAAAAAAAACATAAAAAACCTAACATAAGCAAAATTTTTCCACTAATAACAGCTTTTCTATATCGGTATCTCTATCATAATGTACATATTTACAAAATTTCTAATTCTATATATCTCTATCTTAAATTACATCCTTATTTATATTTACAATTATTTCTATTTGTAAATCAATTTCATATCCTATATTTCTTCAACAATTTTACCTTCTACATATTATATTTAACAAGTTATCTCTTATTTTTTCCATCTCCTCTCAAGCCAGGAATACTATCTGTTCCAAATTTCCTATTGGTTAATCGCCCAATTCAGACTGAGCAAAGTGCTGGAGAAAAGATTGTTGATAACATCAGGATTCAGACCGACACATACAGGAAGATATAGTCCTTCAATTATAAAGATCTTATAAGGCTTCAAAAATACAAATTAGTCCTTTGTATCCAACACGAAACAGATTGAGAGTATAACAATGGCAGGACTCCAACTTTAACTTAATGGGAAAATTGATTTTCGATGTAGAAGTTCCCAGCTCAACACCTCCAATTAAAAGAAGTGCAAATAACAGTAATGCTGCAGTCCTTAATCCAGCATTTGGGAGTAAGCCAGGGGTGAAATGCTTCCAGTTCGGACCGGATCACCTGATCCGGTAGCGATGGCGGCGGGTGGTTCAGAGAACCGGTAGCAAAAATCCCTGCGTCTCCCCCCCCCCGCCATGCCCAGCTGAGCTGCACGATCATCAGAGGGTTTTTTTTTTACTTTTAAAAGCATTTTTCCTACAACCTCTTCCAACGAAAAAATGCTTTTAAAAGTAAAAAAAAAAGCCTCTGATGATAGCGCGACTCAGCTGGGATCATCAGAGGCTTTTCAAAACATTTTTTTCTGCAACCTCTTGGCCAAAGAGATGGTAAAAAAATGCTTTGAAAAGTCTCTGACGATCCCAGCTGAGTTGCCTGATCGGCAGAGAGGTATTTTTTAAAAAGCCTCTCTGACTACCTCTCTGCCGATCAGGCAACTCAGCTGGGATCGGCAGAGAGGCTTTTTAAAAAATACCTCTCTGCCGATTAGGCAACTCAGCTGGGATCGGCAGAGAGGCTTTTTAAAAAATACCTCTCTGCCGATCAGGCAACTCAGCTGGGATTGTCAGAGAGGTATTTTTTAAAATACCTCCCAGCTGAGTTGCCTGATCGGCAGAGGCTTTTCAAAGCATTAGAAAAAATGCTTTGAAAAGTTAAAAAAAAAATTGGCCATGCCCACCCAGTCACATTAACCAACCCCCACTCCCCCAAGCCATGCCCACAGAACCGGTAGTAACAAATTTGATATTTCACCCCTGGAGTAAGCAGTATAGCAAAATGAATCAATGGTCTAACTAATTGAGGAACTTTGACCCATGCCATTAGTGTGTAAACTAGGGCAGGGACAGGGGTTGTGGGAGACTGTGGGAATATAGCATCTAACCGCATATAACGCATATAACCTTGACCACAATAACTCTCTGAACTAAATTTCTCAGGATGTTCCCAATTCATTAAGAGAACAAAGCACTTTGGCATAAATTCCCTTGACCCTGGCACACTAGTTATGTGAAAGGGAAGACTGACAACTAAAGATAACTGTTAAATGCAGGAAGACTTGGGCTTAAAATCTGCTATTAGAGTCCCTTTAAAAAAAACCCCATGTATGCAATTAACTGAGTTGTGTTGACCTCTTACTTTATGATCCTGTTTATTTGAACAATCAGAGGGACGCCCAACAACTTCAGGTCATAGGGCTTTCAAATAACAATGCCAAAAACAAGAATGGATGCCTACAGCCAAACCAATATGTGATATTCACCCCTTTCCCCATTAGGGCCACAATGTAATGCCGTACAATAGTAATTGCAGGATCAAAGTTCATCAGCATGTATGACTTTAGATGCCTAGCTTAATAATCTGTTTCTCGATTATCAGGCTGTGGAAAAATGAAAAGAAAATGTCAAAAAAGAAAAGGGTATTGGAATTTTCCAGATTCTGAGTTTTTTTTGCCACAGAGTTCACTGGTTGAATGAGATGGATGGTCAGTATCTCAAAACTTTTTAGTAATCTACAAGTTGGTGAAACTGAAAAGTAATCTTCATAGAAGAAAAGTGAGAAATAAATTAAGCAATAACAAAATTGTATCATCCTCACTCTATTATTATTATTATTATTATTATTATTATTATTATTATTATTTAATCTTTAGTGAGATTCATAGCCTTTGAGGCTGGTTAATAGCTCAGCAGCTCGAGTCCTAACCAAGGACCTAGGAACTGTTAAGGTATCGTCAGAGGATGTAAGCTGTTCTGAGTAAAGTGGTTTTTTTGTAGAGTCAAAATGTTCAAGTCCGGCAAATTTAGAATTTCTAAATAGCGGGGTAGCCCTTTGGGTATTGCTCCAATACTCCAATTACAATCCAATACTCCAATTACAATTACAATACTCCAATTACAATCGGGACAACACACAATTTCTTTTTCCACAGTCGCTCAACTTGTGATTTTTTCTTGCTGCTTATCTTCAATCCATGCATCACCAGGTATTGCAATGTCAACGAACCATACTTTTTTCTTTTCAACTATTGTTATGTCAGGTGTGTTGTGGACCAAGTGCCTGTCAGTCTGAATCCTAAAGTCCCACAAGATCTTGAGTTTCTCATTCTTTAAAACTTTCTCAACCTGATGTTCCTAGTGGTTTTTGCTGTACTCAAATCCAAACTTCTGGCACAATTTCCAGTGAATGATCTTAGCAACACAGTCATGGCGTTGTAGGTAGTCAGTTTGTGAAATTTTGCTGCATCCACTGATCAGGTGGTCGACTGTCTCATCTTTCTCATTGCAGAGGCGGCATTTGCTGTTGGTGGTAACATGTTGAATTTTTGCCTTCATGCAGTTTGTGGTTAGGGCTTGTTCTTGAGCTGCCAAAATAAAGCTTTCTGTTTCTTTTTTCAGTACTCCTGATCTTAACCAGTTCCAAGTTAGTTTCTGGTCAGCTTTGCCTTCAATACTTTTCAAGTTTTGCCATGCAGAGCTTTGCTTTTCCAATTTTCCGCTGCTCAATTACTTCTTTCTTATATTCTGCTTTTGTTTTAGTTGTCTTTAAAAGGCCGCCTTTATTTACTTCCTTAATCATTGGTTCTTCACTTTCTGGATGTAATCATTCAAGCTGCGTTTTTCTTCTTCCACAGTCTGCTTTACTTGTAGGAGTCCTCGACCGCCCTCTGCTCTTGGTAAATATAATCGGTCAGCATCACTTTTAGGGTGCAAGGCATGATTCATTGTCAGAAGCTTCCTTGTTTTTCTGTCCAAATTGTCTAACTCCATCTGGGTCCAATCAATTATTCCTGCAGAGTATCAAATCACAGGTATAGCCCAGGAATTTATGGCTTTTATGATGTTTCCTCCACTCAATTTGGACATTAATATCTTACCAATTCGCCGAATGTACTTGGCTGAAGTTAATTCCTTGACTTTATTATGCATTAAGTCAGAGGCTTCTAAAATCCCCAAGTACTTGTCGCCTTCTTCTGATTTTACTGCCTTTATCATTTCTTCATTCTCTAGTTCTATTCCATCCTCTTCTATGATCTTGCCTGCTTTGGTTGCTATTGTTGCACATTTGTCAATTCCAAACTGCATACCAATGTCTTGGCTGAATTCTTTTGTGTTTTCAATTAATAAATTCAGTTCAGCTTTTGTTTTACCAAACAAAAATCATCATCATCATCATCATCATCATCATCATCATCATTACATTATTTTTATCTTGCCTTTTTAATATATATTTCAAGGCGGCAAACAAAAGCAATACATCTGCCTTCTGTTTCCCATGACAACAACTCTGTCAGGTGGGTTGGGCTAAGAGAGATTGGCAGTCTCAAAGTCACCCAGCCATCTTTCATGCCTAAGGTAGAATTAGAACTCATAGCCTCCTGGCTTCTAGGACAGTACATATAACCCCTATACCAAACTGACTCTCTCCAGGAAAAATGGAAGTAAAATAAAATGATTGCACAAATACACAACCCATCTACATCTTGTTTCAAGATGTGTGCCTGTTTATCTAACACATAACCCATCCACGGGTTATTGCAAATTGCATGCTCATTTATCTGCATGGACAATTTTTTTTTAAAAAAAATAATCACATACAGTAGTCCCTGTGGCAAGAAATTGCAAAGATGTTGAACCTTCTACCCTATGAAAGAGATGTGAGAACATGTAAAGCCCAGCAGCTGAAGTTGGACATAAGAGTTCCTACAAAAGGAAAACATGCTGTCCACATATTTCATAGGCAGGGAAACTTTCAAAAGAAATAACCCACAAAAAGTTCATGATTTTGGAGTGTTCAGATTAATTGATGCCTCCAATTAGCCAATGATTTAAAGGGCAGGAAGGAACAGTATGTACAATAAGGAATAAGGGATACTTTTGAGTTTTAAGTCTTTGTCTTAATGTATGAACCAATCAAAAGACAAGCAATTTCCTATGACTGTTTTTTCTCTTTCCTTATGATTTGTTTAGCACAAGAAAACAATGATTTATAACTAATGAAGTTAACCTACAAACTTTCCCGACTTAGTGGCTCACATAACTGTCCTCTTGATAGAAAACAAATAAGGAACAACAATGAAAACATAAGAAAAAGATAGGAAAAAAGAGCAACATCAAAGTAAAAGCATTTATGCGTATTATTATATGAAATCAAGATGTATTTGGGGTGACTGCAAACTTCAGATAATATCTGAATTCTGGTGTTGAGTTATTGACAACTGATTCATAACTCATGAGACAGGAGAATGTAAGATTGGATCACAATTTCTTTGTCTCTTTTTCAGTATGCTACACAGTATATATTACTTTCACTTAGTCTGGGTAAGTTTAAATCATATATCTAAGAGCATAGCAGTGAAGATGAAATTATAAATTTCCACTGGATGGGATTTTATCCTCTCTAAGTGGTTCAATGCATGCTGTCATAGAGTAGGCTATCTGGGAAAAGGATTTGATGTTCTAGTTATGTTTTAGCCTTATTTGTGATATATGAACACAAATGCTGCTTATTCCATCTATTTTAAATATTCTTCTTTTGCAGTCAAACTGGTCCTCCATATTAGCTTTCAACAATTAATACTACGTCTTTATTGTCTTGGTATCTCTCTCCCTTCTCAATTCTACCATTTGCACTTTTATCAATCGGTATTTATTTACGTAGCTTGTGAAGATATATGGAGCAAAACAATATATCTAAAGCAAAATGTTCAGATATTTATAAGTTTATATACACAACTGACATTGGTAGCATTGAATTGTAGATGTGCATGGTTTTATAAGAACATTTAATTATATTGTAATACATCCTAAAAGTCAGCATTTTGGCTGGTTTTAACTACTTGTAAAATCTAGAGTACGAAACTCAGAAAAGACCTTTAAGCTTTTACTAATCAGAATTACAAATCTCATATCATAAACTAGGAATTAACAGAATTATAGGCAAATACATCTTGGCAGCATCAGACTAGAAAGAGCTGGCATTGTAGATGCAGTTTACTGTTTCTGTCATACACGTGAAGTCCCATTCACTGAATCAACAGCATTAACTTTCAGCTGCAAACACAACTACAGGAGAATCAGCTGTTTTTTTTCATTCATAATTAAGAAAGCATTCACAAGCATTGCTAAAAATGTGTTTGTGTGGAAATAACATGCAATTGCATTTTTTTAAAAAAAAACAACAACAACTAACTTTCACAACAAATACGCTCTGTGACATCCTAAAGTAACTTCAGGGTTGTATCAAGTTTTGGATGGCATCTCAAAGGCACTAAACTCAAAATGGTATATGCCAAATTCTAGTCTTGCCATAGGTATGAAACCAATTGGGTGGCCTTGGCCCAATCATTCTCTCTCAACCCCAAGTGCTAATGGCAAACCACTTCTGAAACTGCAGAAAACTGCAGAAACTAATCCAGGCAACTGCCAAGGTTAGAGGAAGGAGAAGGAGAGGGAGAGGGAGAGGGAGAGGGAGGGGGAGAAGGAGGAGGAGGAGGAGGAGGAGGAGGAGGAGGAGGAGGAGAAGAAGAAGAAGAAGAAGAAGAAGAAGAAGAAGAAGAAGAAGAAGAAGAAGAAGAAGAAGAAGAAGAAGAAGAAGAAGAAGAAGAAGAAGAAGAAGAAGAAGAAGAAGAAGAAGAAGAAGAAGAAGGGAATGACAAATCTTTCTCCTCTCCACATTGTTTTTCTGCCAGCTTTTGGATAATTGAAACCTGATGCCCTTCAAACTATTCCAGTCATCTGGAAGAACTTCCAAATACTGAGCTGCTGGCTTCTTGTAGAATTATTCTCTTTCTTAATAGGATTTTTTTGTGAGGGAGAGGTGGGGAAGGTAAGAAAACAAAGGAGTGAGAGTTAAAAAATGAAATCAGATAACATCCAAACTGCTGTGATTCACAGAGGTGATTGAGTGACAAAAAAAATCATTTGGAAGCAGAGATAAGAACCTATGCGACAAAATCCTGTTAAATTTCAAGCAGAGGCCAACGGTTTTAATCCCTGTTTAGAAATCCATGCACCTTCTTTTAATGCCTGAACATGTAAGCTGTCTCCAGGTAGATTCAACTTGATGTGTCAAAGGAAATTAGAGTTGGGAATCTCAAGTGGACCAACTTTCACAATCATCTACTTTTCATTTGCAGTTTCTAAGTCACCGCAAAGTTGATGCCACAATGGTTAGTTTTTAAAATGCTAGAAGATCTTCATTGGTTTCACTGCAATCACACAAATACAGCCGTGCCTCTGGAAACTGGAGGAAGTGCCAGACACAGCCGTTTTGGTGTGGAAATCCACCAGTATCACAAAAACGTGCTGAAAAGGTTATGCTATACAGTAATTAAAATTGTTAAAGTAACCTAGTTCTGGATTTTTGCTGCCACAGACTAACACAAATATTACCCTGGATGCCATTTTTTAAATGCCTGAGTCATAATAAATGCATACTGATTTTGTTTTAATGTCAAATATAAATATATGGAATTGGATATCTTAAAACTGCTTATTTTTTAAAAAGTGAGATTACATAACTCCAGAGAAGATCCGAAGGATTTTAAAAATTCCTAGACTGTTATGTTGAGAAGCAGTTCTTAAAGGCATTAAATTCCTGAATAATATCATGCGATAAATAACAGATATACCTCTTGGAATCAAAATGCTAAAGATTTATAAAATAAATTCTTTCCAGATGGCCTCTGTTTTTCCTCTGTCCTGCTTGCTTTTAGTTTCCAATGTTTTGCTTCCAGCTAATAAAAGTATAATTGGTAAAGGCTTACTCAGGAGAGAGTTGGTGAGGATTTTACTTCGCTTGCTGCAAAGTCTGTCTCTGAACAAGGGAATTATAAAAGCAATCGCTACAGGGGTCTATGGGTGGGGAACAAGTAACATGTAAAAACAGGGCAGGGATTTGAGATTGCAACTGCAGTTATCACCTGGACTTCTTGTAGAAGTCTATGGTGGTGAGTGCACTGCAACATCAAAATGCAAACTTTACATGTTTGCGCCCAATTAACACAGGGCTGTCAAACTCGATTTCATTGAGGGCTGCATTAAGGTTGTGTTTGACCTCGGGGGCTGGGGCAGCCTGGCCTGGGGCTGCGGCCAGCTTGATGTTACTCATTGAGCTTCCATTTTTGGCCATGATGGGCCGCCCAGACTCCGTTTTGAGCCGCAATGGCCTCCTGCAGCCCTCTGCTAGCGAAAATGGAGTTCGGGGAAGCCATGTATGTGGCCTTCCCAAGCTCCATTTTCACTGGTAGAGGGTTCCAGGAGGCTGTCGCGGATGAAAACAAAGCCAAGAGGGGCCGCATGGAGCCTCCCAAGTTCCAATTTTGCTGGCAGAGGCACTGCGGACCAGTCCTTCTCTGCTTCCAGGGCAGGCTCGTGGGCCAGATCTAAGCAACCCATGGGCCATATCGGGCTGCAGGCCTTGAGTTTGAAATCCCTGCTGTAACACAAGTGTCACGAGAGCAGTTTTCTGCTATGCCACTATGATGCACATCACATTTCATCATTTTTGCATCTTTGTAATTAAAAAAGCACATCTGTGTGTATCACTGATATTGGGCAATGTATTTACTCCTTAAAAGGTCCTAAACATTGTAAATTAATTCTGGAGAGAGTAAAAGTCAAACACTACATTAAGTGTTCTTGTGAAAAAGAAATCTAAATATATCATCTTGTTCTTGAGTTATTGCAATGCACTCTTAAAAAGGAAAAATATGTCTTACACAACGTCTGAAAGTATCAGCCTAATATAAAAAGTTTCTGCGAGGTCAATAAAAATTCAAATGAGAGGAAAGTATTTTGAACTGTCTTCAATATTCTAACTTTATATTTTGCATTTGCTGAAAAGGGATGAATGAAAAAGAAATGGTTATGCATGCTTTTGTTGTTTGTTTACTTATTTTTGTATATGTGGCACTCAATAATAAAGTTTGCTCTAGTCTACTGGTTAAGGTATCAGGCCAGAAAGATGTAAGCCATGAGTTCAAATCCTGCCTTAGCCATGAAAGCCAGCTGGGTGACTTACGGCTAGTCACCCTCTCCCAGCTTAACCCACCTCACAGGGTTGTTGCTGTGGGGAAAACAGGAGCAGGAGGAAGGTGTGTTGTATATGTTCACCACCTTGAGCTATTTCTAAAATAATAAAGGTAAGGTACAAATAAATAACATGTAATACCGAAAATAAGGGCATCTTTTGGAAACTTCACAACTGGGTCTTATATTAATTTTTGCTTCAAAAGTCACATTAGGCCTTATTTTCTGGTTAGGTCTTATTTTTGAGGAAATACAGTAGTAAATGCATTCATCTGGCTGACAATCTTAACTGGGGCTTATTTTGGAGGTAGGGTTTATATTAAGAGCATCCTGAAAAATCATGCTAGGACTTATTTTCTGGTTGGGTCTTATTTTTGGGGAAGCAGGGTATAACGTGACAATAGAACATAATAACATAACACACGGGTGTCAAATTCGATCCCGTCACATGACATATTGTGATCTATCGTGACATTTTTTGCCTTTGCGGAGCTGGGATGGGCATGGCCTGCATGTGACGCATCCGGCCCGCCAGTTTGATACCCCTGACATAATATAATGCTGACTGACAAGCCTCCCCTTTGAAATATGCCAGATTTTTCTTATTATATCTTTTAGGCACCAGTTGAACTCCTTTTTCTCCACTAAGACCTTTCTTGTACTTCAGTGTTTGTCCTGTATGACTTCTCTATTGTCTTTCATATAATGTTTTCATTGTGTCATTGATATTTCGTAAGCTATTTGGGATGCTTCTACCTAGAAACAATTCAAAAATATGACTGCACAATTTCACTCCCGCTAACATACAAGAGCAATCAGAGGAGTTACAAAGCATGGATGATTAAACCAAGATAGCAATAAATAAACAAATAAATTTCCTGAAGCTGAAAATGTTATTAAAACCAATCCATTCCAATAAAAATTAATAAAGTGATGTTTATTTTATGACATTCAATTTGACTAAAACAAGATATTTTGCTAACCACTTTAAATAAATAGCAAATTTAATTGATTCAAATTATCAGAGAGAAAAATAGGGATTGTTTCTTCTTGTGTCTGTTCATACGTAGAAGACTCTGTTTTTTCCCTTGATGCATCTTGGCAATCTGTTCCAAAATGGTTTGGGAATCCTGAAACAAATTTCAGGATACAAAAGGGAAAAAAGGCAGCTGGTTATTCCCACAGTGAGAGTGTTTATCTCCTCACAAAATATTGTACAAACCTCTAAGTAATGAAAGAAAGCACTCCTACGAATTGATGGGTACAATAGTGTCCAACTTTTTAAAAATAGGGTTACAGATGTTTTTCGGCCAGTTTTCACATATGTTTACTTAAGTTAATTTTCTCACGGTTATTTATTCATTTAATTAATTCATTCATTGGCTGCCCATCTCACTGTCACACTGTCAGTTATTACAGGTAATCCTCAACTTGTGACCACAATTGAGCCCAAAATTTATGCTGCTAATGAAACATTTGTTAAGTGAGTTTTGTCCCATGTTACGACTTTTCTTGCCACATTTATTAAGTGAATCACTGCAGTTCTTAAATTAGTAACATGGTTGTTAAGTGAATCTGATTTCCCCATTGACTTTGCTTGTCAGAATTTTGCAGAAGATGATCACATGACCCCGGGACACTGCAACTGTCATAAATGTGAGTCAGTAGCCAAGCATCCAAATGTAAATCACGTGGCCATAGGGAGGCTGCAACGGTCATATCTGTGAAAAATGATCATAAGTCACTTTTTTCAGTGCTGTTGTAACTTTGAATGGTCACAAAAATCCAATCATAGGTATCCAGTAGAAATTAGATGTCCAGTAGAATCTGAATGGCATTAATATAGTCCTCATTTTGTGACCACAATTGGGAGAGCAACTTGGTCCCTAAGTGATGTGATCGCTAGTGGAAAAATCACGTTTGCAACTAAGCTTATGATTTTATTTCTACTTCCTTTCCCTCCCTCTCTCCTCTGCTCTTTCGAATGCTCAGTCCCGCAGTAATTATTAAGAAGAGAATTAATGTTTGCATTTATATTCATTGCAGAGGAAGGGATTACAAGAGACTAATCAGACACACACTGCATTCCTTTTTTTGTGCATTCTCTATTGTGTGTCTGCTGATTCTCTTGTAATCACTTCCTCTCTAGTCACTCCCCTCTGTGAGGAGGGGGAGAAAGGAAAAAAAATGGGCCAGGAATTGGACAATGTGTACTAACTGACTGTAATGGCAAACATATCCCCGAGAGACATTGTAAAGGTCATAAATGCTTACCTTGGTCATGAAGTTGTTGTTTTTAAACAACATTGCTATATGAGGCAGTTGATAAACAAGGTCTATATTTAGACTTTACTTTTAAAATAAATTTACCTGTATTCAGGTCATGTTGCACAAATGACATCAATTTTGTAATTTGCAACACTGTCATCATTTTCATCATTTGAATTATCATCTTGTGTTGTTCATGACAACATTCAATCCTTGGGGACCTTCTGAAAGCCCAACTTATTATGGTTTAATAAGATTTCCATAATCTTATATCAATAGCTACATCCTTCATTGAATTGGCATAGGACATATTTAATGTTAAATGGACTTATTTCTGTGTAGACTATTATAGGAATGCATTAAAAATCTTATGGAAAAGAAGATAATATGAACTATGAAAAATTATTTTTGGACAGTATGATAATCTATTTCATCAATTGCTATTTAAGCTCTTCCACAATAATTTTCTTTTAAGACATAAAATTTGGAAGATCCAAACTAAAACAAATACAATTTGTAACAGAATTTAAAATACAGCCTAATTGGTAGATAAAAGCAAATAAAAGAATACATTTTTAATTAAGTAGAGAAATAAGAGAGCAAAGCATAGAGTACTAAAAGTTCATTAGCCTAGTGCAGTGATGGTGAACTTTTTCGGCATCAAGTGCCAAAAAGGTTGTGCAAACATTGTGCATGCAGGCTCACGGTCCAGAAAAGCCGAACTTCTGGGTTCTGGTACGCATGCACGCTCAATGATCAGCTGGCTGACATGCATGTGCAGGCCTGTTTTCGGCATTGCCGTGTGCACAAAGGGATCACGCTCTGGAAAAGCCAAACTTCCGGGTTCTGGCACACATGCACATCCGACTATCAGCTGGCCGTCCCACATGTGCACACCAGTTTTTGGCACTGCTGCATGCGTAAAGGACAGCTGATGGTCGCGCATGCATGCATGCCAGAAACCCGGAAGACAAACAGGCAAGGCCGCATGTGCCAGGCAACATGGCTTCGTGTGTCACTTTGGGTACGCATGCCATAGGTTTGCCATCATGGCCTAGTGGATGGCAAGACTCTGGTACCTCATAATCAAATAAAAAATGTAAGTACTGAAATGTCAAAAAAGAAAAAAAATATGGGGAGAGTTAATCCAGGACACAGGTTGTGGTAAAGGAGATTTTGTCTGTTTGGAAAAATCTGTATTAGAATGAAGAAAATTGTGTTAATTCTCTGACTTTTTCTGACATGATGAACAGATATGCCTGGAAAATGAGAACCAGGACAATATTTATTTGCGAATCCAAAATAGCTTTTGAAATCTTTTGGGGGTATCTATTATTGTAGAAGCTGACCAGTACAGAATTAGATTTCTACTTTTTTCAACACATTTTGAGCCTTGTTTCTCTTCAGCCCTCTTGTATAATTAAAACTGCAAAGATAACAAATTCTACTTGGTTCTTTAATCCCTGCTCAGTTCCAAAGGATGGCCCCAGTTCAAAATTATTTGGAAAGCCTTGTTAAGTTTTAAGTTACAGTTATTTTAAGCATCAACCCTGCACCACTGCTTCATACCCATGCTTTAAATACTGCATAGTTTACAGACATGACAAGGAACCCCACTTTCCACACAGCAGGAAAAAAAAGTCTAAGGTTAAGGTTTTGAGGGTTTTGGGAAGAAACCACAGAATCAGGTACTGCATTCCAGGCATAACTGTGTTACTGAAGTTGCATTTTCTGCAATCAGGTTTGGTGCAGTTCACTTTAAGTTTGTATCTATTGTGTGCTCGTGTATTGTTGTGGTTGAAGCTGAAGTAGTCATTAACAAGTAGGACATTGTGGCAGATAATTTTCTGTACTATGCTTAGGTCAGACCAAAGTCAGTGTAGTTCTAAGTTGTCTAAACCCAAAATTTCAAGTCTGGTGGCATAAGGTATTCTGTTGCGGGTAGAGGAATGGAGGACTCTTCTCGTGAAATATCTGCTTTCCCCTCTTTCCCTTTATATTTCTGTGAACTAGGGAGGGGCTTGTTTGTCACGTGGTTGTTTTTTGTCAGATTACTTTCTTGGCCTAAACTCAAGCCCCTCTTATCTAATCATTACTACTTATTACACTGCACTACTATTAATCTCATTGTTCCTATCACCCATCTCCTTCCACTTATGACTGTATGACTGTAACCTTGTGGCTGATATCCTTACGGTTTATATTGACTGTTTCCCAATATGATTTGATTGCTTATTTGTACCCTATGGCTATCATTAAGTGTTGTACCTTATGATTCTTGATGAATGTATCTTTTCTTTTATGTACACCGAGAGCATATGCACCAAAGACAAATTCCTTCTGTGTCCAATCACACTTGGCCAATAAAGAATTCTATTCTATTCTATTCTATTCTATTCTATTCTATTCTATTCTATTCTATTCTATTCTATTCTATTCTATTCTATTCTATTCTTTCTATTCATTGCCTTTGTAGTGGGTTTTTTTCTCTGTCCTTCAAGACCATTCCCTCTACCTTCAACAACTGGTACTGCAATCATTGTATTTTGGACAATACAATGATAGAACTTGCAGATTTTGACATGAATGTCAATGAATGAATGTCATTTCCCCTGATGGATGATCAAAAGAAAAACGTCACCCTCATCCTCCCCTCCGCTTAGCATACATCATCCAGTCTCCTTTGGAGAATTGTCCAGTTCTCCTCAGCTGATCTAAAGGTGCCCAAAAGTTTACCAGAAGGAAGATAGGCTGAGACACTTAGGTGTTCCAGTTATTGGTATGACATTTTATTGGTATGACATTGTATTGCCTTGTTAGAAATGGGAGGTTAAATGTCAACATTTGCAGAAGAAAATTTTGGAAACATTTTTAAGGATAGACTAGATTAGACTAGACTAGACTAGACTAGACTAGGACTAGGACTAGGACTAGACTAGACTAGAATAAACAGAGTTGGAAGGGATCTTGGAAGTCTTCTTGTCCAATACCCTGCTTAGGCAGGAAACCCTACACCACTTCAGACAAATGGTTATCCAACATCTTCTTAAAAACTTCCAATGTTGGAGCATTCACAACTTCTGGAGGCAAGTTGCTCCACTGATTAATTGTTCTAACTGTCAGGAAATGTCTCATTTCTAAGTTGCTTCTCTCCTTGATTAGTTTCCACCCATTGCTTCTTGTCCTACCCTCAGGTGCTTTGGAGAATAGCTTGACTCCCTCTTCTTTGTGGCAGCCCCGAGATATTGGAAGACTGCTATCATGTCTCTCCTAGTCCTTCTTTTCATTAAACTAGACATACCCAGTTCCTGTAACTGTTCTTCATATGTTTTATCTTTCAGTCCCCTGGTCCTAATTATCTTTGTTCTTCTTCTCTGCACTTTTTCTAGAGTCTCAACATCTTGTTTACATCGTGGTGACCAAAACTGAATGCAGCATTCCAAGTGTAGCCTTACCAAGTCATTATAAAGTGGTATAAAACTTGCCCTTAGTTGATCGTTCATTTACAATACTCCATAGACAATTCAAACTAATAATAACATTTACCGACTGTTAGGAAAATGCAGAAGAAAAGAAGATAATTATTTTCTTCTGCAAAAGAAGAATAATGGGAATAATATTTAACCCACCTCAATTGTTCAAAGGGACACCTTCATTGCTAAGAAAATTATTTGGTCCTAAGAAAACAATCTTTGTTTTTGTTATTCAATAGGATAAACATCCCCCTCTCCCCACTATGACTATCTGCAAATCTTTGTCACTTCACTTTTTTGTAAGTATCTTTATTTTTATTGCACCTGGCTAATAGACCAGAAATCAACACAGAAATCATACTGAACAGCTTGTAATTAAACTAAACATAAATGAAACAGGTTGGCACTGTCAAGAGCAAGAGAGGATTAATATGCTGTTACCAGAGCAACAATTTTCCTTCAAGCTCAGAATATTTTGATTACGAATGAAAACAATTCTAAGTACCAATGCAAAAAAAGAAGGGAGAAAATTTACAAACTCTTACAAAAAGTAAAGAACAGCTTCAAACACTGATTGAAAAGAAACCATCTGTACAATGAGAAAGCACTGAGAAGTGGAATTCAACTGGAAAAATAAATGACCTCATATTTTCATGATCTTTGCATCTGTGTAGCATATAGAAAGTTGAACTGAGCTCAATGTCTACTATCCTATATTTGATATAGGGGTTAAGGCACCAGGGTAGGAGACCATGAGTTCTAGTCCTCTTTGGTATGAAATCAGCTGGGTGGTCTTTAATCAATATCCCTTTTAGCTCTAGGAAGAAGGCAAGGGCTGACCATTTCTGAAATCTTGCCAAGAAAACTGCAGACACTTGTCCAATCAATCACTAGATTTAATGTTCTAATTGTTTTGCGTTTTGTGGTTTTTTTCTTTTATGTCTTTTTGGATTTTTATTGAGTTTTGTATTTTATAGTTTAACTTTGTTCTGAATAAAATTAAAAATTAAAAAAAAATAATCTACAGCTCTTTATCATTGACTTCTCAAATCTTCATGTTTGCTGACAACTTGATAAATATTGTTTGGATTGGAGACAAGGTGAAATCATTTTCCATATTAGGGATCATGGGGTTGTTTCTTCAGCCGTCCCAACTGTGTTTTCTCTGACAAAAAGCAGTTTCAAAAGAACACATGTGTAAAAACATTTTCTGCCAGGGACATGTTTTGGCAGTGTTTCATGTAAACAGACCAAAATTTCCTCCTTTAGCTGGAGGATCTCTATAATAGCCAGGCGACTGCCAGCATTCATTACTCTTAAATTTTGTCCAAATTTCCTCCTTGTCCTAATTATAAGCTAACTTGTCAAACTATAAGCAAACTGTTTTAAATGCTTAAGCATTGAAAATGCACCATTAATCACAAAGTTGCTTGGTTCTTTCATAAATCCAATTTGCTTCAATATGATTTATAAGCCTTACACTGAGATCACTGCTCACTTACAAAATCATTTGGAAAACAATATTTCCTCTATTGAACTCCTATACAGAAATTCTTCACCCTGTAAAACTGAACCATTGTTAAAAAAATTAGTTAAACATAACTAAAAATCTTCTACTTCAACAGGCGTAGATTGTGGTTCCAAATAATCTATCTTTTGAATAGCTGAAGTTTCATTTTATTTCCACCGAATATGTTGCTGAGATTCCTTCTGTATTATACAAAAGCATTTCTTTTTCTATCCTCAATCTACTATGTAGGACTACATCTCCCATAAACTCTAGTCAGCATTGTTCTCTCCTGGTTTTTAGGAGTCTTTCATAAATAATGTTTCTGTTGACTTTCTTAGTTCAGAAAATAAATGACTAGTATCCATTCAAAACATGAGAATCCAAACACATCCTGAATTCAAGGCCTTAAAGAATCCTGTTCTGTCTCTGGCTTGCTTTGACCAAAGATGCGAATTGCTTGAGATTTGCGAGATAAGATCAGCAAAAATATTTATTTGTTCCCTATGACTATCATTAAGTGTTGTAGCTATCATTAAGTGTTGTAGCTTATGATTCTTGACGAATGTATCTCTTCTTTTATGTACACTGAGTGCATATGCATCAAAGACAAATTCCTTGTGTGTCCAATCACACTTGGCCAATAAAGAATTCTATTCTATTCTATTCAAATGGACCTTCAATCACATTAACTGCAGACAATAATGTCTCATATAAAAGTTTCTGCTTTTCTCATGCTTGTTTGCTCCTTTAAGTAAGAAATGACCAGATGCTGATAGCCATAGAACAGCCTACTACACTCCAACTCTACTGAGACTATAATTCTCAGCCAGATGCACTGCACTCTTGACATTGGAGAATCTCAGGTTGGGAAAAGCATGTACGAACCTTCTTTATTGTCTTACTAATGCCTTTGCTGAGCTTATTTCCATTTTAACAGGACACAATTCTGTTCCCCTTTCCTCTTCTGCTCTCCCATAACACAGAGGGCTTTAAAAGGCTATCAGTAATCATCTCAAGAGTAAGTCTGTTAATGGTGTCTAATTAGAATGGCTGTATGCCATAAAAGCGTGATTCTGCTATACCATTCTGACTTCATATTGAATAAGGTACCAAGTGATTAAGTGAATTTATAGGTGCGCTCCAGAGCAACTGGGCTTCTGGACATCAATTGAGGACCTGTATACTGCACAAGTCAAAAAGAGGGCTGTGAAAGTATTTACAGACCTCTCGCATCCTGGACATAAATTGTTTCAACTTCTACCCTCAAAACGATGCTATAGAGCACTGCACACCAGAACAACTAGACACAAGGACAGTTTTTCTCCCAAATGCCATCACTCTGCTTAACAACTAATTCCCACAACACTGCCAAACTATTCACTAAGGCTGCATTACTATTACTATTAGTCTTCTTACCATTCCTATCACCCATCTCCTCCCACTTATGACTGCAGGACTGTAACTTTGTTGCTTGTATCCTTACTATTGATATTGATTGTTTCCTGGTTGCTTATTTGTACCCTATGACTATCATTAAGTGTTGTACCTTATGATTCTTGATGAATGTATCCTGTCCTTTTATGTACATTGAGAGCATATGCACCAAAGACAAATTCCTTGTGTGTCCAATCACACTTGGCCAATAAAGAATTCTATTCTATTCTGTTCTGTTCTGTTCTGTTCTGTTCTGTTCTGTTCTGTTCTATTCTATTCTATTCTATTCTATTCCCAGTGGTACTTCTCCCTACAAATCCAATTTGCAGTATCAATCTAGCCTCCATATTCACCAATATCCCTTTGCCATAACAGCCTCTTTTTTTTCCAGTTTAACTGCTGCATTTGGTTCTTGATCCATATCCAGTTTTGACAATGCACCTGGCAAACGCTCTTAAAATCTGAACCTTACTGGTGTTCTGGAAAGAGATTCAACCTGATGTTATCAGCAACTTAATTATATATTCTTCCTTATCATTCTGCCTGACATGTATGAAACCAAAGTAGGCTTGCTATTATAATGAAGAGCTATTATACTAAAAATTCACCATGGAATTTAGTCTTCCCCCTGGCCAGAATGAGAAACAAAATCCATCAACAGAGAAACAGTTCTGCAAAATAATATATGACTCATGAATGCAATTTTCCTCCTCATCTTATTCTGCCTAATACAGAGTCAGATCTTCCAATCTAAAAAACCCAACATGTTATGGAATATATTTTTTTATTTCCAGTTGTTAAGTTGTCATAGTTTTTCATGCCAAGTACACCATTTGGCTTAATTCAGATATCCATTTATTTAAAATGAAACCTCCTGCAATGTCATTTTTTCCCAAATAGCACTTAGACTTATATACCACTTCATGTGTTTTACAGCACTCTCTAATCAGTTTACAAAATCAGAAATCTAGGTCTTCATTTTACCGACCTTGGAAGGATGGAAGGCTGAGTCAACTTTGAGATGGTTAGGATTGAACTGCAGGCTGTGGGCAGAGTCAGCCTGCAATACTGCATTCTAACCACTGCATAACCAGGGCTCATATGCACTTTTGGCTATGGCCATCTTAAACTGGTCCACTTTATTTGCACTGAATGACCAGGCACATAATCTCCAGGCAACATGGATTGTTTTTATGGTTGATATTGCTTAACATGGTGAGGAGCCATGTTATTGCTATAGATATTTATCTTTGAGACCGCCTGCTGCTACCGACGACCTCCCACCGACCTGTGCGCTCCCACAGAGAGGGCCTCCTCGGGGTGCCATCAGCCAAACAATGTAGGCTGGTGACCCCCGGGGGAGAGCCTTCTTTGTGGGGGCACCTATCCTCTGGAATCAGCTGCCCCCAGAGATAAGGAGAATCCAAGACCTCAGTGCCTTCCGCTGTGCCCTTAAAACCCACTTTTTCCAGCAAGCCAGGCTGGCTTAGGAAGAATTTTTTTAAATTTTTAAAACTTTTTAAATATTTAATTGGTTTGTGGTTTTTTAAATTTTTGGGCCAAATTTATATAGATTTTAATTGTTTTTAATATTTGTATTTCATGTTTTTAATTCTGGCTGTGCACCGCCCTGAGTCCTCAGGGAGAAGGGCGGTATATAAATTGAAAATAAATAAATAAATAAATAAAATAAATTGGTTTGAAGTGACCAATTTCTCTAGCAAGAATCTAATGATTGAAAACTTCTTACACTCAACTTCTGTATTATCGTACAACAAATAAATATAGAAATATACAGAACCGCATTATAAAGAACTGCAGACTTAGGTCCACTATTATGCTAAAGACTGGATTCCGTATCAAGGAAAATTTGTCATCTAGACTGCAATTAAGGAACTAATATACAACTGAGGTAACTGAGATTTAAAAAAAAAATTCCAGCAGCTATAATTAGAAATGTTAATTAAATTTCCAGTCAGGCATTTTAATTTTTTTTTAAAAAAAACTGAATATAAGTTTATGGATAGAAAAATTTTCCAATGCATATCATCTGAACAGGTTACATGGAGAAAATAAAAGGAGACTGTGACATTAGGCCTTTCAAGGCTATTTATCTGATCAAAAATGAGCGTTGTGAGCAGACACTGCTCAAAGCAATCTTAAAGCTAGGGTTCAATATTCTGGCTTCAAGAAAAATGTCACCATGCTCTCTATTTCCATAGCAACCTCACATATTGCCTCAGTTCTTGGCTACACTTAAGGCAACTCTTTTGGCATCTTAAAAGGCCCTAACAGATCTCCATCATTTTACAAACACCTATTATTCAACTTCCTTGTTTTGCCCTACCTACTTATCTCCTAACAAAGTTATGTGTTCTCTTTCTTCCTTTCCTTCCCTCCTTCTCACTCTTCTGAGATTATTAATAGTCAATTCAAATATTGAAAAGAGAAACAAAATGTTCAATCTGAAGGCAGAGGATAATTTGTCTTGTTGCAATAACTCTAACTTTAACCAAAATTAGAAAAAATATGCATTCAAACATGGGATGACTATTTAGAGTTAAAAAGAGTTAGCATTTATATGGAATTTTTGACATGTAAATATTCCAGCTGGGTAAAGTATTGATTCTGCCCAGTGATTGTGAAAAAATAGAAGCTACAGAACATGTTCTTCATTGCACCTTTTATAGAGACATATGAATCAGATTAATACTACCTCTGATTAATAGATATGCTAGTAATCCAGATTCGGCCTATGCCCAGATGCTGCTCATAGGTGAAGTACCCCTTGTTACAGTGCATGTTGCTACGGTTTGTGCAGTAACATCAAAGATCTATTGAATACTTTTGTGTCAATATACTGAAATACATACTTTGCAATTATAATTCATTTACTTTTAGATATTATTGCTTTATTGATTTTAATAGTTTGATACCTTTACTTGTAACTTTAGATGTTATTGTATTTAATATAATTTTAGTATTTAATATAGGTTGTATCCTGGATCTCACTTACAGATGTTAGCTAAATTGTTTTTCTTGAACCTCACGTATAGTTGTTAGCTAAGTTGTTTTATAAACATATTTTAACTCTGTCTTAAATTTTATTTTGCTTATTATCTGTACTGGTCTTTGACTGCAATAATTTGATTATTCGATTGATTATTTGATTAAATTATTCAAGGGAATAACTCAATAACAGAATCAGAAGGGACCTTGAAAGTCTTCTAATCAAAATCCCTGCTCAAGCTGGAAACCTTACACCATTTCAGACACATGCTTGTCCAATCTCTTCTTAAAAACCTCCAAAGTTGGTGCACCCATAACTCCAGAGGCAGTTTGTTCCACTGATTGGATTGTTTTAACTGTCAGGAAATTTCTCCTTAATTCTAGGTTGGTTCTCTCTTTGATTAGTTTCCATCCATTGCTTCTTGTCCTGCCTTTGGAGAATAGAAAGGGTGTCAGGGTTCTAAATAACAGACCTAATGCAAACAAAACTCTGAGGCCAAGGTGCTCTTCAAAGTTCAAATTTATTAGGCATATTATATAGGCACATCTGGTGAAAACCTGATTCTGAAGGTCCCAAAGTTTTCTTCACCCAAATTAAAAATCAAAGTTCTTCCCTCCAGTCCACATGTCCATCACATGGTCCAACCAGGTCACAGTCCCAACTCCTGGTGGGAATGTCCTTGGTTCCAAGGAGAAAGAATTTTATTTTGGCTACAAGTCCCCAGCTATCTCTATTCCCTCCCCTCCCATTCCCACAGCTCCAATCAGCCTTGCTGTGGCAGCCCTGAAGATACTCCAAAATGGCTTCAGGGTTAGCAGGGAAGAAGAAAGAAAAATAAACTCTATGACAATTTCTGAAGGAGGATTCAGGGGCAGCTAAATCCAATAGAAGGAACTTTCTCAATGGGCCCTTTTAAGCTCCAATGCCCATTTTCATCTGGAAATATGTATACTACTGTACTTGCCCTATGGCCCTAAACTAATCTGATGCCTTCAGAAGGATTAGGCAAAAAACTGAGCCAACCATGATCTAACTAGATGTAAACACTGCAAGGGATTACTGCTAGAATGACTGCCCTAAATATTTATATCCAAAGTTCTTTTATTGGATGGCATAAGCCCACAAAATACATAGATATTTAAGGGTTCCTTGCTATGTCTTTTTTATTTAATTTGATATACAATACAGAAAGAGCAATCAAAGTTTGCATTTAAAAATGCCTCTTTAAAACACAAAACATTAAAACCTGAATCTGAAGAGGAAAACAGCCATTTTCTAAGAATGGCCAATTATGAATCCCATGAAGAAAGTTTTAAAAAAAGCATTTTACTGACTCAAAAAACAAAGAATTATGGACACATGCTGGTTTTTGTATTGTTTTGTATCTCAAAACTTTTGTGTTTAACAAAGAAGATTGCTTTGCAAATATTTTTCTGAAATATTTACTATAAAAATATTTATTTTGAAAAGTTGAAACGTGTTTTCTTTAGCAAAATCTTGAGTTATACTTCAAAAATTAAGCTGCTGTCATCCTCTTTCACTCCCAAATTCTGGAACCAATAGTTTTCCCAAATCTCAAAAATGTTAAACTAAGGTTGGCACCAAATAACAGAAGCAAGTGAGATAACTTGGTCTGCTCAAAAGGTCATTCTGGGCCCTACAGTGCTTAAAGCCATGTTATAAAGGTAGTCCTTGACTTATTACCATAATTGAGCCTGGAATTACATTTATAAATTGTGCTCTTTAAGCTGGTCACCATGTGGCCAGACTAAGGTGACCAGATTTTAACATTGGTAAAGAGGGACATTGTGGGCGTGGCTTATTGTGTGGGCGTGGCTTGGAGGCCATGTGACTGGGTGGGCGTGGCTAGCTGGTCATGTGACCGGGTGGCCATGGCTGTGTGTATAGGGACTACTCAGAGGGCTGAAAAGTCATTTCTGACAGGTCCTCACACTTTTGACTGGTCCTCACACTTATGACCATCCTCACATTTATGCCCGTGCAGCATTCTTAACAACCATGTCACTCATTTCACAACCGCTTCTCTTCACCATGATGACAAGATAGGGCAAAAATGTAAAATGTGAGGACAGTCGTAAGTTCGAGGACTGGTCAAAAGTGCGAGGACCAGTCAAAAATAACTTTTTCAGCCCTCTGAGTAGTCCATATGCACAAAAGGACTAACCAGAGGGCTGAAAAAAGTCATTTCTGACAGGTCCTCACACTTTTGACTGGTCCTCACACTTATGACCATCCTCACATTTATGCCCATGCAGCATTCTTAACAACCATGTCACTCATTTCACAACTGCTTCTCTTCACCATGATGACAAGATAGGGCAAAAATGTAAAATGTGAGGACAGTCGTAAGTTCGAGGACTGGTCAAAAGTGCGAGGACCAGTCAAAAATAACTTTTTCAGCCCTCTGAGTAGTCCATATGCATAAAAGGATACAGTAATAGAGAGGGATGAAGGAAGGGAAGGGAAATTAGAGTAGGAGTGACGGTTAAGAGAGGGAGGAAGAGAGGAGGAGAAGGAGAAAGGAAGAGGAAGTAGGGAGGAGAAGAAGAGGGGGGAAGAGAAAGTAAGAAGGAAAGAAAAGAGAGGTGGTAGGTTTGAGGAGAAAGATTGCTGTACAATAAAAAAGATGAAAGGGAAGAAAGCCAACCCCAAACAAATATAAAGATATTAAGATAAAGAATGAATTGTTAAACTTTAAAGAATAAAAGAGAACAAATATGAATAAATAGCAATAATTAGAAACACACATACATACAATGTATTTTCTTTGAACAGAATATTTGGCTGGTTCACAAATTTAAACAGTGTTTAGTCATTTCAATTAAATTTACAATTTCTATATTTCCTTTTTGCCATATTTATTCCTCATCTATTTTTTTAAAAAAACAATTTTACCCTTCATCCTCATCTCTAATCTTAATCAAATTCAATTTTTCCCTTCTATTCTATTTTATACCCCTTCCCATTGTCATCTATTTTTATATCCATCCTCACATTGGTTAATTATGTAATTATGTAATACAGTTGTTTAATACAAATTCAACATTTTAATATAAATCAATTAGTTATATAACTATCTTTTTTGTATATTAATCAATATGAACATGAATATTCCAATTATTTCCATGCAATCCAATTTCTTACAAATCAATTAATTATACTTACCAATAATAATAAACCAAATAATTTCCCCCATATATTCCTCCAAACCACAACTTAACCATTTCTGCTTTCAACACAGTATACAATTAATAATATCTCAATTATTACAATTCCCTAGTTAAAAAGAGCTTTTTTTTCTTTTGTGTTTTAAAATCTTGAACTCTCCTCTTTTGCCCTAAATAATTTTCCATTGTTTGCACTTACCTTTTTTGGTGAGGAAAAGGAAAATAAATCTGCTGCCTAATTTTCCAACGTTGCAAGCAAACCGCAAAGCCAACAGCCTGTTTTACTTTCAGTTTCGTTTTGAGCTTGGTTTGCACAAAGAGGGAAAAAAAACTGAGCAATTTAGCAAGAGCAGAGCCCTGTGCAAATCAGCTGAGAGGGGGAAGCCGAGCTAATTAACGTAGGGCGGTCCTTTGAAGCCCCGCGGCAAGAGTTTAAACAGGTTTTTTCCCTCTAGCCATCAGCGGGGATTCAGGAGGCAGCCGGGAACCAGGAGGCAGAATGAAAAATCGGGACTTTTTTAAAACGCCGCGGGACGCGGGACAAATTGCTCAAAAGCGGGACTGTCCCGCCAAAAGCGGGACGTCTGGTCACTTTAGGCCAGACCTAACTTTATGACAAATTTGTGGCTGATGTTAAGTGAACTGGGTGGGTCGCTATGATAATACCATTGTCATTCAATGAATCCATTATTCCCAATGAATGTTGTTTGTTTTTTTTGCCAGAAACTTAAACGCTGGAAACTGGCAGAAAACATTGAAAATTGTGGTCACATGACCATGGGATGCTGCAAAGGAGATCCAATTGCCAAGTGCAAAAAGTGTCAATACATGGCTGTAATTTCAAAATAAGTCATAATGAGTCATAATTATGAGTCATAATTGAGGGGATCTGTCATAATTTTGAATGATCTCTAATTGACCAGTTGTAAATTGAGTGTTCCCTGTATTTCTTCATCTACAACTTCATTTTTCAGTTTTGGTAAGTTATTGAGCCAGCTTTCATTTATGTCACACCAGTTATTGAACCCCATTTCTACTGTATATTAGCTTGGTAGGCAGTAATAATATACAACTGGGAAATGAGAAATCTTTTGTCAGCAATGAGAAACATGATTTTAGATCACCAGATCCCAAGACTCTTGCTAAATATAAGCTTGCTATCAGGGAGCACCTGTTCATTTGAGACACCTTTAATGTCCTAGGAGCAGGTATGCATGAGAAGCCTACTCGAAGCCAAGAATGGAAAAGCAACAAGTGTGCAGAGAATGAGCAGCAGATGAGAGTGATGGTTGGATTTGGAAAGTCATGAAAACAAAAGAAAAACACATCAAGCAAAGCAAGATAAGTAGGAAGTGGTTATAGTGGCATTTCATCTCACCTTCCTCCCTCCCACCCCAAAGAGAATTAGTTCATTTTTTGTGCCACAATTCAGGTGAACTAAATAGACTTAAGTGCCATTGTCAAGTTCCATTCTTGTTGTCTTCTCAGACTGCCAACATAACTGTTTCAAAGTATGCCTGACCATTAATGGTAATGTGTTACAGTAGGCAACACTAAAAAAAATACTAATTAAATGTTAATTGCCTTCATTTGTCCCTTCAGCAATTAACATTAAACAGGTAAACTGCTTTGGAGTATGGGAGTGTCATAAAGGCAGTGATAAATTAGCCACCATTATCTAAAGCAAATTACAACCCATACTGAGATAATTTCCTTTTTATCTTTTAAAATGCAGGTTTTGTTTTTAAAACAGTTGTTAAAAGTTGATAGTTGATTTTGACTTTGGGGTTTGAGGATTGATATGATTGAAGAAATATTGTGGATGTTAGCTATATGATTATGGTTTCTTAATAGGTTTTTATATGTTAATTTAATTTAATTTAATTTATATGCCGCCCCTCTCCGAAGATTCAGGGTGGCTCAAAATACATTTAAAAAATCATTATAAAAAGACATTGAAAAATTAAAAAAACATTAAAAACATTAAAACCTCATTCACACCATTCATGGCCAGATCTCTAGATCACAAGAGCGAGATCAACGGCTCCAGGCCTGCCGGAAAAGCCAGGTCTTCACAGCTTTTCGGAAGGCCAATAGGGTGGGGATGGTCTGGACCTCAGGAGGTAACTGGTTCCAGAGAGCTGGGGCAGCCACAGAGAAGGCCCTCCCCCGTGGGCCCGCCAGCCAACATTGTTTAGCTGACAGGACCCGGAGGAGACCAACTCTGTGGGATCTTACCGGTCGCTGGGAACTATGTGGCAGAAGGCGGTCTTGAAGATAATCTGGCCCTGAGCCATGTAGGGCTTTAAAGGTAATAACCAACACCTTGAATTGTGACCGGAGACCAATAGGGAGCCAGTGCAGCTCGCGGAGAATTGGTGTAATGTTGGTGTACCTAGGTGCACCCACAACAGCTCGCGCGGCTGCGTTCTGGACCAACTGTAGTCTCTGAACACTTTTCAAGGGTAGCCTCATGTAGGGCGCGTTGCAATAATCTAACCGTGAGGTGACAAGGGCATGAGTGATTGTGAGGAGAGCCTCACAATCCAAGTAGGGTCGCAATTGGTGCACCAGGCGAACCTGTGCAAAGGTCCCCCTAGCCACAGCAGTCAGATGTTGTTCTAATCTTAGTTGTGAGTTTAGGAGGACACCAAATTGTGAGCCCATTCTGAGGGGGACAATTTCTCCCCCCCAGAACCAAGGATGGACAATCGACATAGTCTTTAGGAGGCAATACCCCAGGGTGGATTTGATTTAAATCGAGTCGATTTAAATCATGATTTAAATCACTAGTAAAAAGACTTGATTTAAATCAACTCGATTTAAATCATAATTTTTAAAGAGCAACTGTCATCTCTGCTACTTTGACCCTCTGTTGACTCACCGATAGGCCCAGTGTTGCAGCCTCATGCTACATAACTAAGCTCCATTTCATGCTGAATAAACTAAAGTATTTATGTATCTTAAATAGAAAACTATCTTACGATAGATTTTTACCCCAAAAGTTTTTTATTAAAATAAATTCAATAAAAATGAAAAAAACTGATTTAAATAAAAAAATCCGATTTAAATTAAAAAAATCCAATTTTTTTGATTTTTTAAAAAAAATCATTGATTTTTATCCACCCTGCAATACCCACAGCCACTCAGTCTTGTCTGGGTTAAGTCTGATCCTGTTGACTCCCATCCAGACCCTCACAGCCTCCAGGCACCGGCACATCACATCCATATCCATATATATAATGTTTAGGTATTGGTTTTATTTAGTTAAATTTAGAGAAGAGATTTTATTTTTTATTATTGTCTCTGTATTGAAAAAAGTCAGAGGTCCCTTTTTGTATAATTTGTTTTATGTATTGTTTTTGTTACCTTTTAAAATTCCTCTTTTATCTCCTCCCCTTTTTCTCCATTATGTTAGTTTGTATTTTATTGCTTTTATGAAAGTTGATAGCTGAATTGCTTTAAAGAAGAAAAACAACAACAAACTACTTCAGTGACCAGAAAACATTTCAGTACCCAAGGCCCTTCACAATGGTTTATTTGTTTCAGACACTATGAATAATTTCAGCTACAATATTACACAATGTTTGCATTCCTTCATCAAGTTACGCAAGTTTAAAACCCAGTGAGGGCAAAGAAAATATAGAACTCACATATCATTTGCAACTTTTACCCCCATTACAACTCAGTAAATATTTCATTGTATATGTATTACCAGATCTTTTTTCTTCTGGGTTTCGGAAAAGAAAATATAAAATGTTCATCTTAAATTGCCTAAGTAAGGCAAGAGGCACCCTTGCTAAAGACTGTGGTCATGAACATGCAATACAGGTAATCCTTGACTTACAACCACGACTGAGCCCAGAATGTATGTTGCTAAGTGAGAAATTTGTCCCATTTTACAACTTTTCTTGTCACATTCGTTAAATGAATTGTTAAGTGCAGTTGTTCAATTAGTAACATGGTTGTTAAGTGAATCTGGCTTTGTTCAATTTGTGCAGTTGTTCAATTAGTAACATGGTTGTTAAGTGAATCTGGCTTCCCCATTGACTTTGCTTGTCAGAAGGTCACAAAAGGTGATCACATGACCCCGGACACTGCAACCGTCATAAATATGAACCAGTTGTCAAGCATCCAAATGTAAATCTCATGACCGTGGAGATGCTGCAACGGTCATAAGTGTGCATCTGAATTTTGATCACATGAGCATGGGGATGCTACATGGGTTGTAAATCTGAAAAACAGTCATGTCACTTTTTTCGGTGCCATTCTAACTTTGAATGGTTACTAAATGAGTTTTTGTAAGTCAAGGACTTCCTGTATATCAGGAAAGCAAAGCGGCTCTTAGCAGCAGGAGGATAATACAGCTGCTAACAGTATTCCTTTTTTTGTGTGTTTTTAGCTCAAACTGGGCCCAGTTTATATGTTAGATTGTGTTGTATGAATGGTCTGAAATTTACATCGTATTTTAAGCTGAAAGAAAACTTTTAAATAGTGTGTTGTGGATATCTAGCACTTGAGAAATTGTCAAAGATGTACAAAGCTGTTTCAAATGTTTGTTGGGAATGTAATTGTAAAGAAGGTGCTTTTTATCATCTTTGGTGGGCTTATGATAAAAACAAAAAGAAAATGGGATTAGATTTATGCTTTAATTCAGAAGATGCTTAAAACAAATAGAAAACTGAAATCAGAAGTTTTTCTTTTATGACTATTGGACAAAGAGCTTTAAAAAATGGAACTTTGGTATTATATATGGTATGTTCGCTGCAGTGAGAATTCTATATGCACAAAAATGGAACGATATGTCAATCCCCACATGGAAAGAATGGATGGAAAACTGATGGAGTTGGTAAAGATGGCAAAATTAACTGCGTTAATTAAGGAAAACATGTATCCCATTTTGTTCTATTTGGAAACAATGTCTGGACTTTATGCTTGGGAAAAAATGAATCCTTAATTTTGGATTAAATTAGTCTGTTAAATTAGTTACAGAAATGGCTAATATTTACTGAATATGTAAAATAGAAAGTTGAGGTTGTAACTGTATTTTGCTGCATGTAAAAAGTTAGTAGTCACTGCTTTTTTTCTTTCCCTTTTACCTTGCACTCCCTTCTCTTTTCTTTTCCCTCCAACATTCCCCTTTTATCTTTGGGTTGTTGTTTTTTTGTATTTTTTATTATAATAATTTTCAATTAAAAAGCACAATACAGAAGGACCTTGGTATTGCATCTTTCAGAATGTTGTTTCAACTTCCCAGTTTAGCTACAGATCTTGGATTTTTTGTCTCCGGTCACCCATTTAAATAATAATCGTGATCCTTTTTAGCTTTTTCAAGTTTCAAGCAGCTGGTAGTTGCTTCCAAAACATCTCACCATACAAGACCGAAACTGCATCACACAGAAAGCCAACGAGAAAGTAGGATGGCTTTCAAGCATACATTTAACATAAAGCCAGGATTCATTTTTACAAATGGACATTTCCAAACTCAGCTTCAACTCAGAAGCACAGAAAAGTAATTTCACTAGTGAAGAGTTGGTATCTCAAATGCCCTTTCATGGGCTGCTGCATACTGAAGTGTAAGGATTAGAACATTGAGGTGGAAGGCATCTGAGAAGACATCTATTCCCATCTCCCTAATCAGTCCTGGATCAACTAAAGTATCTATGACAGATGACCATCCAGCTCTGCCTAAAGATCTCTAGTGAATGAAAAGTCATTATCGGTTGACACTCATACAGTCAAGATGTTCCACCTCCTGAAGTCTAGCTTGAAGTCCATTACTTGCAACTAAATTTAACGAATAAGATGCTGCCCTCTGGGATAATAAATAATAAGATCTTTCTTTCTGAGTTACAATGAGGATAGAATATATATTTATAAAAACAGTCCTTTGAGAAATGCAGCTTGCTGGAGTGGACATCCTATGGCTTATTAACCTTTGATCTTAATTGGAGCTATGTCCTGAAATACCTTGTTATTGCTTTTTTGTATCTATTGTTTGAGGAGACCACTTTACAGTGTAAAACAAGATGGAGGGCATACAGTTTAGAGCAGGCCTTTCAAACTGACGGCCTACAGGCCAGATCCATCATGTGCAGGCCATGCACATCTCAGCTCCACGAATGACAAAAACATTGCAAAATGTCACATGACGGCATCATGACACGGTGAGTTTGACACCCGTGGTTTAGAGACTTTAATACATCAACCTCTTGTTGCGATAGCATTGGTTTTAGCATAAGGAAGCCTATAAACTTCAATTCTCCCAAGTGAGCACAGAGGGAACTTTGACACACCGAAGAACAATATTTCCCAAAATCCCTGTAGTCCATTTTACAATAGCTACATTTCTTCCTGATGCTTTTGAGGAAAGTAATGATGAAAGGATGAGATTTCTGACTAGAGACTGGCCATGTGATGATCAACTCAACCCTCCAAAAATTAATAAAAGTTACTTTAAAAACTGACTGAAAACCCACAAGATTAACAAACATTGCAGCAAATTAACGTTCCCATGTTATGCTCCAGAATTTTGCAAGAATTTGGCTCTCATAGAAGATTGCCATATACTCACAATCTGTGAGATGATACTTGTTGATCTGAAATTTATGATAAAAACAGCTTTTAATATGTGATCTCAGCCAAACGCCCCAAAGGCCTTAGTTTTGCTTTCTATGCCCCACCCTCTGACCATAAATTTAAAATAAACATCATTATAATTTTAAGAATTCTTTAATTGCCTGTTTCTTCCTTTGTTTTTACCTGACAAATAGAATAGTACTACATAGTAATTGGCTTGTTGTTTTGGTCTTCAACTGCAAATCAGGTTTAATTATCTCATAAGATTTCAGCCTTTCAGGCTTCCCCAACTATAATGCCTGAATGCCTGAAAAGATTGTTGGCCCCTGACTTAAGGGTTCAAGGAATAAAGATGCCATGTTTTACTTCCAAAGACATTATAAGAAGTGCAACATTACATTAGATCTAAATCTGATTCAGCTCAAGAATGGTTCCTAATTTCACTATTTCAATCCAAAGTTTCAGATTTACAGTTAAAAATAGTAAATAGACATTGAAATAAGTCTCCCTTGAGTCAAGCTTTACTCTTGGTGATTATAGGGACCTACGTTAATTGCTGATTAAACCTGACCTTACCTCATTTTTTCAAGATGGCCAAATTTACTTAAATGCAGCCACCGATTTCATTGCTTTTCAACCTTGGAAACCTTAAAATCCCATGCTGGCTGGGGAAGTCCACACAACTCAAAATTGCCAAGGTTGAGAAACACTGACATAGAGCAACTGATTAAACATAGTACTTAAATATGGTCAGAATCATCTAACCATGATTCTGCATTGTACACAAGATTCCATTTATTTATTTAATTTTATTTGAAATCACCATCATTCCACCAAGAACAACAGTAGCAGCTTTAAAAAGTTGGATAATGCTCTGTGGGTTGCTATGAATGGCAAAGTACTGAGCTCCTAAACTGCATGACATTGCAAACAGCAACTGTGCTGATTACAACACAACATTGACAGGTTACATCTGCAAATAATGGTTCCACATCTTTGCAGAACTTATTAGCAATAGCTTTAATATGATTCAGCTGTCTTTTAATTTTATCATCCTGGCCACTTTCATTCAATATCAGGAAAGTCATAGAACAATTCCTTCTTACTAGCAAGAATTCATTTTTAACAATCTGAACATTTTTAACACATGATGCTAGAGAAAATGGCAACAGCACATTTATTTTTGGGAAAAAAATATTAGATCTAACTAAGCGCTACAAAAATCTGTAACACTCTTGAGAACTGTAGATTACACTGGATGCCTGGAGATTAAGGGACTTGTTTGTCAAATGTGAGCTTGACATTTTAAGGCATTTTCTGCATTTTTTGGCAGCCACTAGTAATTTAGGATAATGAACGTGGTGAACGCAATAAAAGAAATTGTTACAAAGCAAAGCTATCAAACTCATACAATTTTATGGGCTGCATTGTTTGCATATATTTTTGCATATTTGCTACATTTAAGAGTGAGGGGATAGTTTAGTTGGTAGCAGCTCTGAAGTTTGAATTCTTTATATGTCCAATTCAAAAAGTTGCCTGGGGTAATGAATAAGGACTAACGTGATACATTCAAGTTGGAAACAGCTTTGATTTTAACAACTAGATTTGTTATTTGTTAACAAATACAAATGTTTATTTTTCTTTCCCGCAAATACCAATTTATTTCTACTAAAATCTACTTTGCATCTGATTAACCTAAGAAAGCAATATACCATAGACATATGGACATACTATAGATATGTCTTAAATTTCCCCCTTCTCATGAAATTCTTAGATTTTAGTTATTTTGTCTGAAGAGGAAACTTTGGAAAACTGAAAGTCTGAACTAAACTCTAAACTCTTTTCCAAAGTTTTAGATTTTAAATTCTTAAGTGTCAAAATACATTAAATCCAGAAGGAGTAAATAATAACTATAGAATTTAGTTATATAAGGTGATTCTTGGTAATGACAACAGGGAAAGCTCTTATTTTAAAACCTTACAATTCCACCTTGTGGATTCTATAAGCCTTTCCTTAAAATATGTGCATGTATTCAACAACAAGAGACAAAGAAGATAGCAAAATAGGGTGCCCCATTTTTACTCTGCAAGACCAGCATATAAAATAATGTGTCACTAAACCAGTTTCTCAACCTTGGCCACTTTCAGAGAGGAGGACTTCAACTCCCAGAATTCCGCAGGCACAGTTGCAGTCCATCTTTCTTAAAGAAGCAGATTGAAACTACACCATTGGTCTTTCTATCTGCTAATAATTCTTGTGTCTGGTTCCAGCAACAGTCTGGTAACTAAATTTTAACTCTATATTTATTATGTTCTTTCCCTGAGCATTTAACACATCTAAATATTTCATTATAAAACTTACTAAAGTCACGAGTGCTGGTAGGAGTTTCATCTACTGCATTTACTTTCTACAATAGTAGATCAGGAAGGATTAAAACAACATCTGTTTTAGTCAAGATGTACAAAGGCAGCTTTGTTTTTCTTGATGATGTGCTCTTGAAAAAGCCATTCCCTGTCCAGTAATGAATTATAACTATCACAAGGACATCATGGCAGTTTCATAATTGGATCCAACTTTACTCCAGAAAACAAAACAATATGTGTCCAACTAAGATTTTTGTGTGTGTGAAAACTTGCTAATATATAATTCCACGGGCTGTGTCCCAAGTTTATGTTCTCCAGTTTCCTCTACAAAGTGCATTAAGCAATCCACTTTATAGAGGAAATAGGCTGGAGTAATCTGTACAGAGTACAGAAAGCAATTTTAGAATATTATGACTTAATCTATAGAATGGTTTTAATGAAGTCTTCAGGTATTCTCATACCAGAAAAAGCATTTCATTTTATATCAAGAGCATATTTTTTTCAGGCAATTTTGTTCTTTGAGCAATATGCTAGGTATCTCTCTTCCCCAAACAGTGATTTGATTTGATTTAATATTAATTGAAAATACAATTAAAAGCAATAGATCACTGCCTACACATTTGGGTTTCAGGGACCCACTAAATATCTGAAATGTCTTGATATAACATCATGGGACATGGAGGGAACAAATTATATTCTCATTCAAAACACAGGATGACCAGTTCACATACACATTTGATGTTCTAATTGACAAATGACCAAATATGAGAGAAACTTTTGCCTGAACTAATGATTGCCAAGGCATTCTTCCAAATGTTAATTCATTTTAGATTATTTCATATCAATGACATTTCAGAGCTCTGAAGCTTTTAGAGCTTATAAACATGTTTTAATTAAACAACATGAAAATATGAAAAGTAACAGTAAAATCAAGACTTGTATAGCTTAAAATTAAATATACCTAAGATATTACTACCACTTTATTAGGTTTGTTTGAGTTTCCGCATGGGGAAAAAAAAGTGTGTTTATTGGCTTTCAAGTCTCAATGCACGAAAAGATCAGTTATCACGGAATAGTCTCATAACAGCATAAGAGCAGCCAGCAGAAAGTTAGAGAGAACACACACACACACACACAGACAAAAGAAACTTTCCTACAATAGGTGTCTCATAACAATCTGAATTACTACTGTAATGAGGCCTTACAAAAATAAAACCTGCCTAGAGAGGGATCTTAATGCAGTCTTTTAGTGGAAAAAATAGTAAAATGTGGTTGTAAAAGCTCAATTGATTGCTTTTTCTTCCTGGCATAACTGTGCTAATTGTATATGGATTTGTACATCAGTGTTCTTCATCCTTAACAATTGTAAATTATGTGGACTTCAACTTTCTGAATTCTGAGAATTGAAGTCCCCCAATGAGCTAGTTCTGCTTTCTAGACTCAATAGACAACCCACTCTGATCTTCCATGAATCAACTAAACTCTTCCTTAAACCTCTAAGTTTCAGTCCTCATCCACTAACAGCAAAATTTAAGAATAAAGTGCTTCTTGCTCTTATCAGGAATTTGACTGAACTGATGGAAACTTTGCTACTGTTAGTACAGTGGTTTTCTTTAATGGGCACTGAAAAAAACAAACACCACCTAGCTTTCTGCAGCTCCAAATGGGTTTAGTCTTTTGTTATAAATAATTATAATAGAATTTGATCGATAAGAGATTTTGGTTTGGTGGTTAAAGTACAAGAATGGAAATCAGGAAACTATGAGCTCTAATCCTGCCTTAAGCATGTTAGATGACTTTGGGCCAGTCACTCTCAGCCCAACTCACCTCACAAAATAGATAGAATACTTTATTGGCCAAGTGTGTTTAGACACACAAAGAATTTGTCTCTGATGCATAAGCTCTCAGTGTGCATGCAAAACAACAAAGTAGTAATAATCATAATAATAAAGGATAATAATGCCAATAGAAAAATTAGTGGAACAGATGAGAAGGATAAAAGTAATATGATGATACTACGTGAGTAATATACTTAGACATAAGACAGAACTGTGGGAATTTAATGTTCAGCAGAGGAAAAAAAACTGTCTCTGTGTCTATAGGAGGCGGAAGGAGTATTATGTATGTTTGCTGCCTTGGATTATTTATAAAAATAATAAAGGTGGGATAAAAAAAATCTAAAATAAAAAATAAATATTCTTCTTCAAAAGAAGAGTGCAGTGAATTGCAGTGCTTTTAATTTTAGCATGATAGATACCATGTTTCTCAAAGCACTACATTGTGGAGCTTTTTTCTAAACAGTCCTCCTTAAAATTATTTTATGCAGTTTAATTTGCATATGTCAGTATGTAATACTAAGCACTGAGTGAGCCTTTCAAATATTCTATTTGGTTTTATTAATCCTGTTTTCAAGATCCTTGTTTTCTTTGTTAGGAAATATTTGATGTACAGACACCACCAATTAAGAATTGTTTTATGATAAGTTTCAATCCATTTTCTCCTACAGTTTTCTTCCCCACCACAGTCATTAAGCTTCGGATGCTGAAAATAAAATAATGGATGTAATAAAAACAGAACAGGGTGGCCAAATTAGCAACTCAAAGCAGAAAAGAATAGGTAGTGATTCAACTCTAGATTTAATAAAATCACCTCCAAACCAATGAATGTATACTGGGTAGACAGGATCTAAAATATACATTCTGACAATAATAAAGCAACACCTTCTGTGTTACGTATTTAGAAATAAGTAGAAATAAATACTGGGTTAATATTATGTTCAAACAGAGGAAGATTCTTAAAGAACAAAGGCTGAAGATTCTTAAAGAACAAAGGAGTGTTTTAACTTTTTATCTACCTGAACACTAATCCAAGAATCCTGAGTTATAGCAAATGGCTTGAAACACAAGCAATGTGATTAAACACAAGCAAACAGGATCAGAAGTGCTATGATAGAATTATGATTCAGGTCAGAGTTTCATTTGTCTTCTTCATGTCATACCATTAGTCACTTTTGAAGAAGGAATCACAACAGATATTCAGTGTCATTTCTAAATATTATGTAACCAAATACATAGGATATGATTAATAATTTATAATAACATGAAAATGATTTCCAGCATTTAATGATTTCTCGCTTCTATCACCACTTAGAGGGTTCTGGTTGAGGCTTTGGAGCCCCAAGCTGTGGAAAAACCATTCATTTAATTTGGCTGTGCCAAGGACCTCTGCTCGTGTGTGTAGGCTCAATAGTAGCTTTGTTCTGGCAGTACAAATTTAGAGTACAGTATGCACCACATTAGCATTGCAAGAAAATCCTGCCCCTTATTAGCATCACTGAAAGGGTATGGGGAGAATAAAAGTTTGCTTTCATTTTATATACTAGTGGTTTGCCCTGTCCATGTAAGTGTAAGTGGTCTTGGTAGTTCCTTGATTGGGATATTGTTTACTGTTAGCCTGTTTGTCTGAGTTGACAGTTCCTTGATTAGGGTATTGTCTGCTTCTTAATTGTTGGTCTTATGTTAATCTTGGTGTTAATTTCTGCTCATCTGGGTATTGATTGCTGATGAGGAAGTATTTTTGTCATTTTGTTTCCTTTTGACTGTCTCTTTTGAATGGAATGTAGATGTTGTTTATCTCTATGTGCCTGTTGATGCCCAATTTGTATGAGTGCCAGGCTTCTAGGAATTCTTTAGCATTTTTGGACTTGGTATAGGAGGCTCACTGTTTCCCAGTTGAAACTGATTAAATCTATCCATGTGTTGTGAAATTAAGGAGTTTTCATCATGACTTCTGACTGCTAGTTAGTGGTCATGGATACACTCTGCTAACCGTTTGCCTGTTTGTCCTACATAGTGGCTATTGCAGTCCTTACACTGTATGCTGTAAATGACTCTTGTGTTTTCTTCCAGGGCTGCTGGATCTTGTGGATTACTTAGGATGTTCTAATTGGTTTGCATGCTACGGTGATGCCACATGGTTGTAATAATCTGTTGTAGTTTGAGATATTTTTGATGTATGGCAGTGTTATCCTTTTCACAAGTTGTATTGGTTGTACTATATTGAGCTGAATGGTCAGGCATTTCTTGATGACATTGCGGGGATATCTATTTTGCTAGAAAATGTTGGATATATGATTTAATTTAATTTAATTTAATTTCCAATTTATATACCGCCCTTCTCCCTGAGGACTCAGGGCGGTGTACAGCCAAGATAAAAACATAGAATACAAATATTAAAACATTTAAAAATATATATAGATTTGGGCCGAAAGTTAAGAATAACAAACTAATTAAAAAATTTAAAATTTAAAAATTTCTTCTAAGCCAACCCGGCTTGCTGGAAAAGATGGGTTTTCAGGGAACGACGGAAGGCATTGAGGTCATGGATTCTCCTTATCTCCGGGGGCAACTGATTCCAGAGAGTGGGAGCCCCCACAGAGAAGGCCCTCCCCCTGGGGGCCACCAGCCTACATTGTTTGGCTGATGGCACCCTGAGGAGGCCCTCTCTGTGGGAGCGCACGGGTCGATGGGAGGTCGTTGGTAGCAGCAGGCGGTCTCGGAGATAGCTAGGCCCTATGCCATGGAGCGCTTTAAAGGTGATAACCAACACCTTGAAGCGCACCCGGAAGACCACCGGGAGCCAGTGCAGCTCGCGCAGGAGCGGTGTTACATGGGAGCGCCATGTTGCTCCCATCACTACCCGCGCTGCTGCATTCTGGACCAGCTGGAGCCTCCGGGTGCTCTTCAAGGGGAGCCCCATGTAGAGAGCGTTGCAGTAGTCAAGGCGAGAGGTGACGAGGGCGTGAGTGACTGTGCACCAGGAATCCCGATCAAGAAAGGGCCGCAACTGGCGAATCAGGCTAACCTGATAAAAGGTCCCCCTGGTAACAGCCGTCAGATGTTCCTCCAAGGACAGCTGCCTATCCAGGAGGACTCCCAGATTGCGCGCCCTCTCCGAGGGGGGCAGAGACTCACCCCCAATAGTCAGCGATGGAGTCAACTGACTATATCGGGATGCCGGGAGCCACAGCCACTCAGTCTTGGAAGGGTTGAGCTTGAGCCTGTGGCCTGTGATCTGATTCTTTTTCTTCTTCCCCAATGAATTTTATTTCTTTGAAGATGTTGATGATTTTGTGTATGTTAGTTCTTTTTTATTATGACAAAGAGGTCGTCTACACACTGGATCCTACTTTAGGTTGTATGCATTACGCTATTTATTATTTGTCCTGAAAGCGATAATTTCATGGGTGTTCCTTTGATTTGTTGATATGTTTGTCAGTTGAACTTTAAGTATATGGTTAGGCAAAGTTTGATAAAATCCATGGTTCTACCCTTTTCCCTGAAAATAAGACATCCCCTGATAATAAGCCCAATCAGGCTTTTGAGCGTATGTGCTAAAATAAGCCCCCCCCAAATAAGCCCTCCCTGAAAATATTTAAACACATGCGCAGCCAGTCCCCGCATTTCCTCTGGTTAGGGTTAGAGCTGGAAATCAGGTAAAACGACAAGAGGAGCCCCGTCTTGCTCATGCACCCCAAAATAATAAGACCTCCCTGAAAATAAGGTGAAGCGCTTATTTCGGGGTTCAAAAAATATAAAACAGGGTCTTATTTTCAGGGAAACATTTCAATCTTAGTGTATTTGGTTAAGTTCAGTGTTCTGTGCTATCATGGATTCTTGGCTAATTCTGGGTCTATGGATGTAAAAAGTGCTATGATATCAAATGAGATCATGATTTCATCTTCATCTATTGTCACGTCTTTGATTCTTTGAAGGCACTGTTGTGGGGAATTGGAGTATTTGCTCCCTTCTTTGAGGTGCCCAAGTTTTTTTGTCAATTCTTTAGCGATGTCACTTGAATGGCATTGCCTTTCTATAGGCACGTGTTGTATTTTGCACAACAGTCTATAGATAGAAAACCAGTTGCCTTCAGTCATTAGCTTCTAGGTGGGCCATGATCCTGCTTTCTTAGATTTTGGCTTGGATCAAATCATTATGATACCTTTCCTGCAGGCGCTGATGCTTAATTCACAGGCTATCTAGTTCAAAGTAATGAAAAGTAAAACTAAAATAGAACTTGATATAGCAACAGTTCGTGCTGTGAACAATTATAGTATAGAGTACCGCAAACATTGTTAATAGCTCTTTCTCAAAAGCATTCAAACTCACGTTTCATTGTGGAAAAAGAACTGTTCGCAGATGCCAGAGCCATCGTAAACAGCAACAACCAAAGATCCATTCCTCTGGATTCTGCAATTGCAGAAAAAGATAATAGCATAAATCTCATTATATAAGACGGAAACACAATTTCACTTCTCTGCTGGTTTAGTGATGAACTGGATGGAATAAAGCCAAGGATCTACGAAGGGACTAGATTACAATAAATATTATGACCTTATAAAGTTTTATCATATATTGAATCTGTAAGTGACAATAAATCATGAGGCTGCTGACCAGTAAATAAAAGACATTCCAGGACATGTATTCATTTTCTACCAATATCAATAGCAATATCAATAGCACTTAGACTTAAATACCGCTTCACAGTGCTTTTACAGCCCTCTCTTGAGGTTTACAGACTCAGCATATTACCCCCAACAATCTGGGTCCTTATTTTACCCACCTCGGAAGGATGGAAGGCTGAGTCAACCATGAGCTGGTGAGATTTGAACCGCCAAACTGCAGCTAGCAGTCAGCTGAAGTAGCCTGCAGTACTGCACTCTAATCACTGCACCACCTCAGCTCTTTACAATTATCTATACAATTATCATCAAAGAAACTTGGGGGTTCCTGATGAGTGTCTTCAAATGTTTTGTTATCAAGTCCCCTTAGGCATGAAAGCTGGCTGGGTGACTCTGAGCCAATCACCAGGAGGCAGTGAGTATAGGAGAAATATACTATTATACCACTGCCATGCAGAAACAAAATGTCCTTTTTCTATCAATTCTCATAGGCAAGAGATTTTAAGTTACTGTTTTGTTAAACAGAAAAATTTGGATTGCATTCTTCTGCTGTTATTATATACTTATTGAATGAAAAGACAAAGGACTATTCTGTCTTCCACTGCATAATCATATCTCGGGGGGGGGGGGGGGGAGGTATGTGTGTTACACATACTTTCAAGAAATCCCAAGGGAAGACCCTCTGAAGAATTTTCTCCCACTAGGTTTTTTTTTCAAAAGGGGAAGAATAGGAAGCCAGGCAGGTTTTAGTGTAAGGGAAGGATGAGAAAGAGTGTGCTATGATTCAATTGTCACAAGTCACAAGCATAGTATTTTGACCTTGTATTGGAGAAAGAGATGTATGCTTTCATATCTTTTGGTATGTTCAGAAAGGGATGGACAGATACCCTAGCTCTAGAGCTTTAGATTCAGTAGGAAGGAACAAAAAAATTAAGAAGAAAAGAAGCAGAAACAGCAAAGCCATCTTCTACCTTGCAAGCCTAGCCTGAATGAGAACTTCAACCCATATAGTAGCTGAGCTGCAAGCATAACCCTATCTATGAGGTATACGGACTCCCTTTGGTCAACAGCACAAACTTCCAATATACAACCACCAAACAGCTGAAAATCCAGAATTAGCTGTCTCAACAGATCTGGAGGGTTCCAGGTTCTGGAAACTTGAATTGATCTTTTCCAAATAGGAATATAACAAATATGATCTAGGAAAGCTGCCAGATTCCTACAAAATAGGGGCTTAAATCTTTCCTTCTGAATTTAATATGGATTGGGTGTGTCAACTTGACTATAAGCAAGGGATTCCCCTGGCACAAGGCTTCAAAAAGGCTTCAAAAAGGCCAGCAACTACTAGACTGGCCAAGAAAATCATGCCTCAAGATATTATTAATTATGGAGATTTTTTTTGGTTTCCATGTTTAATATTATACAAGACTGTCAAGAGAAGCTTGATAATTATTCTATTTGTTATGATTTCCTAGTACAGCCTATTGTTCTGTCCTGCCAATGCATTCTTTTCAAACTACCTCATGGTAAACCAGACAATACCAAGAAGAGAAAAAAACAAAGTGTGATATTTCTTTCTACGCAAAAGGGATCACAGGGAGATTTCCACACCATAGGGCTGTCTTTGAAAGACTCCCCCCAGAGATACGTGCCAGTTGGAAAAGAATTAAAACTCTCCACAAGTCTCCACTGATGCAAATGGACTCGCAGGTTTCCCCCTCCATGTTGGGATAAAAACCAACTTGCTGAACCAATGGCAAGTGTTAGCAACAAAAGAGCTATCTTCATTAGCCCATATTATGCTGTATTTATACAGAGTTGTTTTCTATTTAGGAACCTCATACATGTAGATAACCCTTGGCTTTCCTTTAAATATTATTATAATTTCATTTTGCACAATTTTAAAGTAAGTATCAGAGCTTGAAAACTGAATAAAGTAACAGCCAAACCATGGTTTCTCTGTCTCTTCTTTCTAAACATGCCCCAGATTGCCATTTTGTCTTCCTTTGAAAAAGTAAATGTTGTTTTGCAAATCTATTTTCCCATATCAAATTTCTGTGTGATTGTATCTTGGGAGCAAAAAATATCACCCCAGAAAAAAGGCAAGAAAACAGAATCCTGTGGAATATCTTCAATGGTGTTAAGGATGGAAGCAGCAGATGAACGACTAAAGAGGAACTGATCAAATATGACAACATCAAGCTGGGAGAAATAACCAACACCATAGAAGATAGGCTCAAGAACCTTCTGGATCTTGACAGATTAGAACACTTGGCTCTATCCAACAAAATGCAATTCACTGGTGAGAAAGTAAGATATTACACTTAGGCAAGAAAAGCCAAATGTACAGGTATAGAGCAGGTGGTACCTAGCTCAACAGCAGTGACTGTAAGAGGGATGGACAACCCCTTAAGTATCAGCCAACAGTGTGCTACAGCTATGAAAAAAGCCAATGCAGTCCTAGCTGCATCAACAGAGAAATAGTATCAAGGACATTTAAAGTACTAGTACAGCACTGGTAAGACTGCGCTTGGAATACCGCATCCAGTTTTTATCACCATGTACAAAAAGGGAAGAGGAGAGCAACAAAGGATGGTAGGTAGTCTGGAGAGAACTGGGTATGTCTAACAAAGAGAACTGGGTTTCTTTAACAAAGAGAAGGACATGGGATGACATGATAGCAATCTTCCATCTTTGAGGGATTGTCACAAAGGAAAGGGGGTTGACTTGTTCTCCAAAGCACCAAAGAGCAGGACAAGAAGTAATGGATAGAACCTTAACAAAAGGAGATCCAACCTAGAATTAAGGAAAAATTTCCAGTCAGTGAGAACTATTAATCTATATATCAGCGGAATGATTAATAGTTGTGGGTTGTGGTTGCTCCAACAACGCAAGTTTTAAGAAGAGACTGCACAATCATTTGTCTGAAATGATGTAAGTTTTCCTGCTTAAGGAGGGGGTTGGACTAGAAGACCTCCAAGGTCCTTTTCAACTCTGTTCTTCTGTTAGTTGCTGGGCAAAAAGGATAAGTTCAAAAGATGAAGACCTACAGAGACCTACCAAAAGTAGGACCTACAGAGACGAACAGAAACAAAATCACCCAAAGGATTGTCCATAGGAGTGCATTCTAGGAGAAGAATTCTAAAGCCAAGTTCTTTTGGCTGGAGATTACCATGGAACAAAAGAAAATCCCTCTGTGCCAGTATAATTCAACAGCTGGGGGAAGAAACACATGTCCAGCAGGCATCAGTTCTGAACTTGAAAAATGTCATGCATATATGGCCAAGGTTGCTTTCTACTAGTAATAAGCCTTTATAATGTTGTTCCCGCCTCCGTCCTTAGAGTATGAGCTGGAGGTGCTCTAAAACAGGGGTATTTAAGCCATTGCTGGCTGAGGAATTCTGGGACTTGAAGTCTACAAGTCTCAAAGTTGCCAAGGTTGGAGACCCCTGCTCTAAAATGTAGGAAACGATCCAACATAATTTTTACCAAATTAAGACTATCATATCAAGGGGGCACAGCAAGAGTAAACAGGAAAACAACTCTTTCCACGGACTATCTTCTAACTCATAAAATTGAATTCTGATTGATCAAGTTGCTTCTGGCATCCTGCCTTTTGTCTGGTGTTGATAAGATTTTGGGGCTTCATCTTATGTGGTGCTTTTCTTTTGTCTGACTGTATTTTTAATCAACAACTATTATGTGTGAGTGGTCTTAGTAATGAATGAACATAATTAGATTTGGATCCTTCAGCCCCATTTATTCATCAACAATAACTTACAGAAAGCAGTAACGGCTTTACAAGAGGGTTTTGACAAATTTGTAAAATGTAAGAGTCATGATGAGTACATTAACTGTTCAGGAGCCTATTTCTTTATAAACCAAAATATGTTTGTGTAGGTGTGTATGTGTGCGAATGCACTGGTATCTCTACTTATGAGCTTTTTTATTCCCTGCATTACACTGATTTTAGCATCCAGTCCAGCAAAATATTCATGTACGTTGGTTCACGTATTTCCCTAAGCCATAAATCACCATTTATAAATCACATTGGCTGAATTATCAGAGAACACAAATCTACAAACGAACAGACCTTCTTATAACATGCAGGGATAAGAGCATAAGAATGGTCTTTTCAGATCAAGGCCAAGGCCACTTAGTCCAGATGTCAGCACGTCAAGATGCATTTATCCTTTATTTGAAGACAGCTTGAAAACCTGACACCAGCATTTTGCCCCTCACAGTAACCAAACAGATGTTTTCATCCAGTTTACAGAAGAGGGAAGGAGACATATTCCTCTCCTGCTGTTGGTCCACTGCAATTGGCATTTGGACAGCTGCTGGATCCATTCTGAAAGTAACCTTGATGCTCATGAATATCAGCCCATGATAGATCTGTATCCATGATTTTATCTATTCTCTACCCATTAGTAGTGATCACCTTTTATTGTGGGATAATGAATTCCATAAGCTAAATTATATCCTGTGTGTTGTTTTTCATGTATTCCACTTTTTCCAGTCAGCTTCTCTGGTTGACCTGTGGTCACTAGGTTTGGAGGAACCAAAAAAACCATGACATGCATGATTTCATACCCTTCAATCTTATTCCCTCCTCAGTTCCTTTGGTCCAAACTGAAGAAGGTTTAGGATTGTTTTGTTTTAGGGTAGTAAAGCTCCCTTGGTAATTTTGTTTGTATTCTTCCACCTTTCTTTGCATTGCTATTGTATCCTTTTTCATATATACTGTTCACAATATTTCAGATGCAGAGAAACCAAAGATTGGCATAAGAACATCTGAAATTAGTTGGTTGGTAGTTTCACTTCCTCTACTAAATCTTTTGGCAAAACTCTCCAGCTTGTTATCTGCCCACATATTCCTTGCGCCAGTCACACAGTCCCAGCTACCCCTCCTCTGAGGCTCTGTTGTCAGCCAAATCATAAGTAACAACTGTCTTGAGATCTAAAACAACAGCCATCAAAATGACGTCTTCTAGAGCAATAGTTTCAGCAAATTAAGAAATTCCTGTTATTTCCCTGAAGTGACCTTTCATGCAAGTAGTTTATTGAACATAACCTGAAATTAGAGCCGCTCTTTCTAGGAAGACCCAAGCACTGTAGAAGCCACAGTTTCAACATGATACAGATGAATTTCACATGATGTGTTAACATACTGCCACTATTAGAAGCTGTCGCCTGAACTTAGGTAGCTTTTGCTAAAGTGATAAGGAAACTTGCTACAGACAAGCTATAAAGAGGACACAATTTTAGGATCAATGATGAGACCATTTCTCTGTTCAGATAAGCAGAAAATTATGGCCCTGGGTGAGCATTCACATTTCACTTTGTGTACTGATTCCTTTTCAGCGCCTTTCACCAAAATGTAATTTCTACGTCTTTAAGAGCCTTACCTTGACAGATAATTAACCCAGAGTATCTCGGTTACTCTAATGTGCATCTTGGTTGATAATGCCAATTGGTGACATGAGGTCAGAGAAGAGGGTACTAAACAGGTTAGAATAACTTTGGAAAGTGTTAGAACAAAAAATCCAATTTAATAGTGGCATCCTGCAATTCCATCTAGAACCAAACAATGCAAGTTTAGCAGAGTCAGGTGGATGGAACAGCTTGTGCTGACCTGTTCCACTTAAAGGATTTCACATGTGTAAACGCTGCACTTCATTACAATTTCCTGTACACTTAAAAAAGAAAACAAAGTGCACAGGAAAATGACTGGATTCCTATCTATTGTGAGTTTTTACAAGGCACACCATTCAGATATATGATTTGATGCATGAAAGGGAAAAGATTAACTAGAATTCAGTATGTGATCTTTTTTTTCTGCTCATGATGTCCAAACAAAATTCCTTTCTGCAGTTATTGGAATTATGTATATAATTAAGTTTCAAGAATGCCCCAATTTGACTTGACTATATAGTTTGCTGATACTTTACCTTTTCCTCTGAGAACTCAATATTGCAAGATTTCCCAGAAATACTAAATTAAACCTAGCTACTTGCTTGTCGGGAAGGGGTGGCTTGTTCAGTCCAGAACAGGATGCATTTTATGGTGAAATTACTTGCAGCATAAAGAATGTGTTGATTAGCCCCAGGTCACCTTCACCGGAAGTTCATAAAACTGGAGATGCAGCAGAGTCTGGTGAACAGATTGTACTGGACAAATCCTGGCTCAGCTGCAGGTCACAGAAAAGCATGGGAGATATGGCCTTCTGATGCATAACTACCTAGACAACTTTGCATAACTGCTCCCTATTTGCCATGGATCAGTGTTTCTCAATTTTGGCAGCTTTAAGAAGCATGCTGACTGGAAAATTCTGGGAGTTGAAGTTCACATCTCTTAAACCCACCATGGTTGAGAAACAGTGCCATCAATTGTCAGGAAATTCCACTCAGTTCTAAGGTTTAAAAAAAGGAAGAACAGAAAAATTACTGTTGAAATAGCTGGGTATGTTTAACCAAAGTAAATTAAATAATGAAGACAGCTAATAGTATGATACGACTCATAGGACCTATGCAGTGGTGGTATTCAGCCGGTTCTGTCTGGATCACGTGAACTGGTAGCGGCAACTGCGGGAGGCTCCATCCACCCACCCAGACGTAATGTATGACTACTGCACATGTGTAGAAAGGCTGTGCACATGTGCAGATGTGGTGCATTTGAGCAAAACGAGCATGCGCACATGCGTGCTCACATTTGCAAACCGGTAGGGAAGGTAAGTGAATCCCACCACCGGACCTATGCCTACATCTACCAATGTGTCACATTTTATTTTATTATCTCCTTTTGGTGTGTACACATACCTATAATAAAGCAGTATTCCTGACTGAGAGAGTATTCCAAGAGGAACAGAAGAAGTCCCTCTTGCAGACAAAGCTAAAATGCCCAATGGAGAAGGATCACTGCCTCTGATTTCAGCTCCAGGCTATTCTCCAAAGGATCCTAGTTTTCTTCACATGAGAAGTTGTGTGTTGGAAGAAGGAGAAAAATATCACTTTTAAGCTGGAATAAAGATTACTCCAGCCTGCCTTAGCAGCAGGCTAGCCATGAGATGGATGTGATGTCTTGAGGATACATCCCTCAAAAATGGTTAATAAAGCACCTCCATACTGCCACAAGCAAAATATAAGGATAAACATTGAGCTGCCGGAAAGAGTTCTGTTTCTGAATTGGAACAGGAGGAATATGTGTCTTCTCTAGAAGTAGTCCTCACTTAACAAGCAGTCTCTTAATGACCATTTGAAATTACAATTCTAATTAGCCACAGCTAACTTGCTGCGGCCAATTCACTGTGGAAGAACTCACCACAGCCAATTCACTGCAGGACAAGAGTTACACTAATATCAAAGAAATAGTGGAATAGAATCATTAAAGAAAGGATGCAAAAGGAGCGACAGAATGAAATGGGAAATGCAAAAATTAAAATAATTTTTTTATTTATTTTAAATAATTAAATAGAGTTGTTAAATTGTCACATATCAAGTTGTCCCACAGTAAGTTGGCCGTGGCGAGTTGTCCCCTTCCGGGTGAGAGGCACCCATCCGGTCCTGATCAAAGGGAGGGTCACACCATCACAGTGAGACAGACTGGCAAATAACCTGTTCTGCCCCCTTCACTAGCCTCTGAAATGTGACTGGAGAAAGGTTTGCAAAATCATGCTTGGAGGTGATGATACTTCAATGGCGAATAAATATAACACCAGCTGCCTCAAATTGCATTTGCAGGTAAGGAAAATATAGCTGATTCTTTGTCATTAAGGAAAATCTACTTTATTCCTCCAGGTAATGGTTTCATAGTGTCCCAGGAAAACCTTATTTATAGGTTGAATGCTTTGAATGGTCACAACGTGTTTACAGTACACTGAGAGTTTAGAGCCATTTATACCACAGAGAAGAAAATTGCATTTGGCAAAGGCAGCTGTCTTTGTTTCGGCTGATGGTGTGGATAGACAAATAGGCTTCCTGCAGTCAAAGAATTTATTAAACAAGCTTTGCTTCCTCTGGACTTTTGTTTCTTTTGGTTGCGCTGAAAAACAATTTGGCACACAAATGCACCAAGACAAATTTGTTGTGTGTCCAATCACATTTGGCCAATAAATTCCTTGTGTGTCCAATCACACTTGGCCAATAAAAAATTCTATTCTATTCTATTCTATTCTATTCTATTCTATTCTATTCTATTCTATTCTATATAGAAAGCTTCTCATGTTCTTTTAAAGGCAGACACCCATTGCAAGGGAGAAAGGCTGGCTAGCAATCTTAGAGTAGATAGTTTACAAGAGCAAATATTTTCAACAGTCAGAGTGGCCTCTCATTATTAACATGATTTATAAATTGCTTCAGACTTAAAAGATTCTAACAGTAATGGTTATATGAGCCAATATAAAACAATAGAATACAATACAGGCAGTGGTTGCTTAATGACCAGTGGCTTAGTGATCATTCAAAGATATGATGGACACCCACCCTCCAAAAGCTAATGTGGATTTGAAGTTCTCATGGCTCCCCCTCCAGTCACGTGACCACAATTTAGCCTGCATGTACAGTTGACTGCAGTGTCTCAGGGTCAGGTGACCATGATTTACCATTTACTTCTGGTTTCAGGGAAAGATGCGCATTGCAAAAAAATAAATAAATAAATCACTTAATAATTGCAGCATTTGCTGAATGACCACTGCAAAAATGTTGTAAAATCAACTCAGTCATGTGATGATCCACATTAACAACCAGCATTCTTGTTGCTGGTTATATGACTATGATCCCAGGCTCGATTATGTAAATTGAGGATTACCTGTAAAGCTTAATGCATAATATTACTGCAACCATGTCAGCTCCACTGGGTAGACCAAGCCAAGACACCAGCTCCACAGGATGCCCAATTTTATTAGTTTTGGGATTGGCTATTATAACAAAATCTTGCAAGTCTGATTGTGTTGTATAATTCTTCCTTTTCTATGTAGTTTGATGACCTATCTCCTAAGCCACTTCCAAACTTCTGGACATTCTAGACTTACCCAATGTTTTCCCCCTTGCCATCCTAGAGTTTGCATATCTCAGTCAAGGCCACCAACAATGGCACCAACAGCCATTAATCAGGTTCCAAATCCTTCCAGAACAGTCAGGTTTTACAAGTTACAAAAAGCCATGAATGTGGGAACATCTTAGAGGGTGAACTATTCCAAGGGAGACATGTCTGTTTTAGAGCCTCTTCTCATTATAACACCTGTTGGTTGGTTGACTGATTGACTGATATGCCATCAAGTCAATGTCAACTCCCATGATGTCACAAATTTTCTACAAGATGATTTATCTTTGCATTTTCCAACAGTGTACTTGTTGCTTTTATAAATGAGTCCATCCCTTTTGCTGCTGGTCATTCTTTTGTCCTCTTTCCTGCCACTTTTAGAGTTTTCTCCATAGAACTTGATCTTTGCATAATATGCCCAAAATATATAATACAATCCCAGAACCAGCAAGCTTCTGTACAAATAGTGACTCAGTCTATCATGGTTTGACTCTGAGCCTATTTTCAAGCCATTGCTGTTTAATGCAGCATCCACTTTAAAACATTCTCTATGGGTGGCTATCCAGCCTCTACTTAAATGAAATATTTGAATGAAAAAACATCCTGATGAATTCAAGCAGAGTCAGCACTTGCTTCACACTGTTCCTGAAAACCACACAAGCAACTCCATGAATTTGGGCAACTTTTTTTTAAAAAAAATCAGAAGTGGCTTGCCTTTTTCCTAGAGCAGAGAGAGATGGTCTGGGCCAAAAGTCCACCAGCTTCTAGTTTCTAGTCCAGGGTCTTTAACACTGCATCCCGCTGGTTTTTCATATTGTTCTTACCTCTAATCAACTCATTCTACTCTCAGGGCTGTTCCCCCCCCCCCCACCAATCACTCTGCTTAACAACTAATTCCCACAACACTGTCAAATAATTTACTAAAACTGTATTACTGTTATTCTTCTCTTCTTTACTAGTATCTATCTCTTCCCACTTACTACTATAACCATGTTGCTTGTATCTTTCAATTATATTGTTTTTGTTTCCTAGTAGAATTTGATAGCTTATTAGTAACATTGACTATTACTAAGTGTTGTATCTTTTTTATTCTTGATGAATGTATTTTATTCTCCTTGTGTACACTGAGAGCATATACACCGAAGACAAATTCCTTGTGTGTCCAATCACACTTGGCCAATAAAGAATTCAGTTCAGTTCAGTTCAGTTCAGTTCAGTTCAGTTCAGTTCAGTTCAATTCAATTCTACTCTACTCTACTCTACTCTACTCTCCACTTTATTCTATAAGCCCTAGAAAAAAATCTTCAATTTTTCAAAAGGTTTCTATCTTCCTCACAATGGGATTGTTAATGGAGCATAATACCATCCATTTTGGAGCCTCCTTGGCTGCCCATACTTGTTAATCCAAAATATGGAATGGAAGGAATTCCTTGTGATGGCAATGGGAACTTATGGAGATGGGTAGTTGGGTGAGCAGCTAGAGGAGCTGCAGCCTCCAGGAGAAAAGGACTGAATGAAAAAGGACTTTTGCAAACACCTCATAACAAAGCAAGCAAGATTACTATTTGTTCTCTATCCATATAAAGTTCACCAATATTTTTCCGTTCTTTTTTCCTCACAGCAATATTAGGAAGATTTTTTCCAGAGTTTCTAACAAGAACATCCCTAAAGGTGCATGTCTCTGTGATGGTGAACCTTTCGGCACTGAGTGCCAAAAAGGGAGCGTGTGCACCTGGGCCACAACCCGGAAGAAGAGCTGCCCAGGGTGCATGCAGGTGCCCAAAAATGAACTTCCGGTTTCACCCAGCTACTCTTCCGGGTTTCTGGCGTGCATGCGCATGCAATGATCAGCTGGCTGGCACGCATGCTCACGCAGGAAAATGGAAGACCTGCTCTTCTAGTTTCTGGCACTGTCGCATGCAAAAAGGCCAGCTGATCATCGTGTGCGCATGCACGCAAGAAACCCAGAAGAGGAACGGGTGACGGCGCGCATGCCAGGCGAGATGGCTCCGCATGTCACTTCGGGCACACGTGCCATAGGTTTGCCATCATGGTTATAGATGGATTTAAAAAATCATCTGGATAAGTTTGTGGCGGTGCTGCTTTTTGTTTTCTGTTGCTCTCTCCTGGGAATCTTTAGCAGTCTTCCTTGTGCAGTGGTTGTGAGCATGAAGAATATTTTGGCACAAAACTTCAAAGTTTTATACTGGAGCTGATCCTTAGCCCACAGAAATCACACCATGGCCTCATTAACCTCAGGAAGGTAATCCTACTAAACCTCAGAAAGTGGTTGGAGGACTCAGCACAAAGTATTCTTTTTCCTGCCCATTTCTTCCAAAGCTTATGTCAATTACCCTAAACATCTCCATCTGTTTTAGGCCAATGTGGTTGGCCACCATAAATGTAGTTTTTCTTTACACTGGCACAGAAGACAGATCATACTTTCAAGAGAGTGCTTTCCCTACTCCTTTCTTTCTTGTACAATATTTCTCAAAATATAAACATTTTCTTCAGCTTATAAAAAATCAATCACAAAAGATACCATTCAATTAAAAGCTGTGCATATCCAACTCTAGTTTAGGAACTGTCTGCAAATTTAGGCCTATTTACTCTTCACATTTATTAAAGTTATAACATTAAAAGAACACTGTTACAAAAGAATTTAAGGACACACATTTCCTTTAGCAGAATGGGTAAAATGTGAAGTGAAAAAATAAGCATCAAATTTAAAAAAAATGTTTATAAATAGCCAGGTTTATGATTAAATTTATTTTATATTTAAATGATCAGTTTCAGTGTCACAATAATTTATCATGCACACTAGGAAAAATGATTTTTCTATAAGAAAAAATCCTCTGCAATGATATTTTCCAATCCCTTCAGGCTGATTCATGTTGCTACTTTCAGGTGTAATTCTGAAAAGCATAGCTGCTGAAAATCTACAGTTTTGATCAGATCAGAGAAATGCTTTTTAGGCTTGCAAACACAGAGCAGCCACTTTATATTTATGTTTTTTTCCCCCCAGTGAAAATGGCAAACTCTTGATTTGCATCAACTGTAGGGCTTGTATAAAAGATGAAAACACAGAGTGAAGCACTTAAGATGCAATCTTATTTTGTCTTTACAAAGAAAAAGTACTAGCAAGGTAAGAGGAAAGGAAAGCATAGTTTGTATTGACAAAAGCAAATCAGAAGCAAAAGAAAAATTGACACTTAACAGCATTTACCATGCAACAATTCTAAGAGGTGACATGATGGTCTTGAGAGGATAAAAAAAAATATAGATACAATTTCCTATTCAAGGAATTTAATCCTAAACAACAACATATATTATAAAATTAATAGCATAAGAAGCTAACCGTATAAAAGCTTTGTAAAACTTTAGATCGAATACTTCTATGCTATAATTTAGATTTATAATTTCAAATCTTAAAGAAAGTGCATCATAAGGAACGTACGTATTGCATCAAAGAGGGAAATGGAATGGTCCATGGTACTGTGGACCAGGCAGTGAATTAAGCTGTGATTTGTTCAAAAGAGTTGACTGAATAAATCACAACTGTTTAGGCTCACACAATCACATCAACAGTTTCGAACTATAGAGTCTGGGTTCTCAAAATAAATTAAACCTAAACACAGCAGACCATATTATGGTTCACAATAATAAATGGATCTGGGTATTATGGACACCTAAAATATGAGCTCCAAGACTCACTTCATAAACTTGACTGCAAGTTTTTGCTCCTTCCCTCAGAACAGTCATTTATTAAAAGGGTTTATATCTGACAACTGGCTGCATCTAATACAGATAGTCCTTGACTTACAACAGTTCATTTAGTGCCATTCAAAGTTACAATGGCAGTGAAAAAAATGACATATGACCATTTTTCACACTTATGACCTTTTAGCATCCCCATGGTCACATTCGGATGCTTGACAACTGACTCATATTTAAGACGGTTGCAGTGTCCTGGGGTCATGTGATCCCCTTTTGCGACCTTATTACAAGCAAACTCAATGGGGAAGCCAGATTCACTTAACAACTGTGTTAATAATTTAACAACTACAGTGGTTCATTTAACAAATGTGACAAGAAAACTTGTAAAATGGCACAAAACTGTTCTGCCCCAGCTACGGATCCCAAAGAACACAGCACACACAAAGTTTGTACAACACTTAATTTACTAAAATAACTCAGTCTTTTTCAAAACAAAGGCTGTTAATAAAACTTTCTTAACAGCCTGCAAGAAACCAAAGATAAAGTAATCACAATGTTACTAAGGTTGGCAGAAAGCCCAGAAGCAATTTACAGAGAATCCAGATGCAAAGTTGAGTGAACTAAAGTTGTTCCCTACAAATTGCTTCAGTCGGTGTTCCTCCTTAAATAGGCTAAGGGAGTGGCCATTTAGCCCCAACCCTTACTCTCAAGGAAACCTCCTCCTGAGGACCCACTCTGTGTGCCCGTGCATTGAGAAGAGGCTCCTCCTCTTCGTTCTCTTCACTTAAAGGAGCTTCTGGAGGTTCTGAAGGCCCTGCCTGAATCCCTGCTTCTGGCACCATATCTTCTCCAGCCTCCTCATTGTCTGACTCAAGTGCCAGCTGCACAAGCTGCTGGCGCAACACCACACCAGCCTCCTCACTGTCAGAATCAGCTACAATCTGCACAGGCCGCTGATGGGCCACAACAAAAACTCAGTTAACAAATTCACTTAGCAACCTAAATTCTGGGCTCAATTGTGGTTGTAAATCAAGGACTACCTGAACTGTATGGAGAAAAGTCTGAAAGATCCTTTCTACTGAAATCAAACATTATTTGGACTCTTCTATCTGTCCATTAACTTGTTTGCAATTATTGCTTATTCTCTTTCCTACAATTCTCTTTTCTCAATAACATCCTCTCTTTTATAGAAAGCTTGAATATATGGATTTCATTCTCTTTTGTCTAATGTTCCCATAATATGTTAGTTAAGCTCCAAAGCCATTTAATCCAAGTTTCTGTTCTCATAGTAGACAATCAGATGGTCTCTGGAAATCTTCCCAATAGGACAGGCTTGCAATAACATCACCTGCTTCGCAGATCTTGGCAATTATAAATACCCAATTATAGCTTTGTTTTTCATTAATATCCTTTTGAATCTCACAGATTAATTGTGTGTTGCAAGAAAAAAAAATGACTTTGTTATCTGTCAATTCAACTTCACTGGAAATATGGAGAAGAGAATATTTGTAGCTCACGTTGAACTGTGGGGTCCTTGGTGCTCTCTAACCTTGGTTGTTTTCTTGCAGACATTTTATTAGCAAACTAGGTATAACATCATCAGTGCACTGATGATATTACTTAGTTCGGTAATGAAACAGATCCCACATTTCATTGGAAGTGCTGGCATCAGGATAAAAGAGGGACACTGGTGTATGTCCAGCTATATTTGGTACAAAATGATTTGTCATGAATGCGACTGCTTGAGGGCTCCTGGATTGGAGCTGAAAGGCAAAAGGGAAGCAGTATGCTCCCTCCCATATTGGGGTGGACCAGGTGCTTCGATAGAAACACACACACACACACACATATGTATGTATGTATGTATGTATGTATGTATGTATATATATTAATATATTGGAGATAGTTGTTAAAGAGTCAGTGTAATATAATCTCCAACTATTACTTATAATTAATAATTGCTTACATGCTTTATTGTTACCAACTATCACCATCTTCTGTGAAAATTCACTTCCAATATTTAAATTTAATGATTTAGCTATAAGACAAACCAACATCAAGTGAGATCTAAAAATAAAAGATTAGAAATAAAAGTTAAAATAAGCAAAAAAAGTAAGAGAACACCTGTCTGATCTTGATGAATACAAATCACCAGAATCTGATGGATTACATCCTAGAGTTCTAAAGAAGCTGGCAGATGTCATCTCAGAACCACAGTACCACATCTTTCAAAAATCCTGGAGCACCGGGGAACTACCAGAGGACTGGAAAAGAGCTGATGTGGTTCCCATCTTAAAAAAAAAAAAAGACCTAGGAAACTACAGACCAATCAGCCTAACATCAAAAAAACAGATCTGCCAACATCTAGAAATGAGTAGAGTAATAACTAGCACTCAGCACGGGTTTGTTAAAAACAGATCATACCAAACCAATCTTATTTCATTCTTCAACATAGTGACTAAATTAGTAGACCAGCAAAATACTGTGGACATAATATACTTAGACTTCAGCAAGGCATTTGACAAAGTAGACCATAACCTACTTCTTTGTAAGCTAGAAAAAAGTGGGATAGATAGCTTCACCACCAGATAGATTCACAACTGGCTGACAAACCATATTCAACGAGTAGTCCTTAACAGGTCTAAGTCTACATGGAGGGAAGTAAGCAGTGGGGTACCACAAGGTTCTGTCTTAGGCCCAGTACTCTTCAATATCTTCATAAACGATTTAGATGAGGGAATAGAAGGGGAACTTACCAAATCTGCAAATGATACTAAGCTGGCAGGAATAGCTAACACCCTAGAAAATAGGCTCAAGATCCAGATGGATCTTGACAGACTTGAACACTGGGCCCTATCTAACAAAATGAAATTCAGTGTAGAGAAAAGTAAAGTCTTACACTTAGGGAAGAAAAACTAAAAGTACACATATAGACTGGGTGAAACCAGGCTTAATAGCAGTAACTGTGAGAGGGATCTTGGAGTCTTAGCGGACAACCAGCTGTAGCCAGCAGTATATAGCAACAGCCAAGAATAGCCAATGCAATCCTAAATTGCATTAACAGAAGATATAATCAAGATCAAGTGAGGTACTAATACCACTCTATAAAGCCTTAGTAAAACCACACCTAGAGTACTGCATCCAGTTTTGGTCACCACACTATAAAAAAGATGTTGAGACTCTAGAAAAAGTGCAGAGAAGAGCAACCAGGATGATTAGGGGACTGGAGACTAAAACATATGAAGAATGGTTACAGGAATTTGGCATGGCTAGTCTAGTGAAGAGAAGGACTAGGAGAGACATGACAGCAGTGTTCCAATATTGAGAGGCTGCCACAGAGAGGAAGGGGTAAAGCTATTTTCCAAGGCACCTGAAGGTCAGACAAGGAATAATGGATGGAAACTGATCTCTGGAGGGCTCGGGACAGGGGTTGCTCCTTTGTCCTGGTCCTATTAGACCTCTCAGCAGCTTTTGATACCATAGACCATGGTATCATGCTGCACCAACTGGAAGAGTTGGGGATGGGGGGCACCGTGTTGCGGTGGTTCTCCTCTTTTCATTCCGACAGGCATGAAACACACAGTCTGTGTTGGCAGGGGGGCAGAGGTCGACCCCGAGGCCCCTTGTATGTGGGGTGCCACAGGGGTCAGTCCTCTCGCCCCTTCTGTTCAACATTTATGTGAAGCCGCTGGGTGAGATCATCCGTGGTTTCGGGGTGAAATATCATCAGTACTCTGATGACACTCAGCTGTACATCTCCACCCCGGATCACCCCAATGATGCCCTTGAAGTGATGTCCCGGCGCCTGGAGGCTGTACGGATCTGGATGGGGAGAAACAGACTCAGGCTCAACCCATCCAAGACTGAGTGGCTGTGGTTTCCAACATCCCGATATAGCCAGTTGGCGCCATCACTGACTATTGGGGGCGAGTCATTGGCCCCCACGGAGAGGGCTCGCAACCTGGGTGTCCTCCTGGACTCACAGCTGCCTTTAGAAGAGCACTTGATGGCTGTGGCCGGAAGGGCTTTTTATCAGGTCCGCCTGATTTGCCAGTTGCGTCCCTTTCTGGTTTGGGACTTGTTAAGCACGGTCACTCATGCCCTTGTCACTTCCCGCCTGGATTACTGCAATGCTCTCTACATGGGGCTCCCCTTGAGGAGCACCCGGAGGCTCCAGTTGGTCCAGAATGCGGCCACGTGGGTGGTTATGGGAGCGATGTGGTGCTCCCATGTGACTTCCCTCCTGCGTGAGCTGCACTGGCTCCCGGTGGTCTTCCGGGTGCACTTCAAGGTTTTGGTTACCACCTTTAGAGCGGGTATCTACGAGACCGCCTTCTGCCACCAGTAGCCTCTCACCGACCAGTACGCTCCCATAGAGAGGGGCTTCTCAGGGTGCCGTCGGCCAAACAGTGTCGACTGGCAGCTCCCAGGGGGAGAGCCTTCTCTGTGGGGGCACCTGCCATCTGGAACGAGCTTGGTGCAGGCTGGCTAGCTTAGTTAACTATTTAAATAAAACATTTTTAGATCTAAGAAACATAAACCGCTATCACTTTCCCCAGGTGAGTTACAACAATAAATATAAATTTTAAACACAGCGAAGGCTAAAAGCAAGAGAAATGTCAAAATCAATCTATTAAAGATAATTAACAAAAGAAAGGGATTTTAAAGACAATTTAAAATCCATTCAAACTTGGCAGAACATGAATGTCTTTGGCTGCCTGCCTAAAAAGGTCAAAAAGAGGGCTATTTAAACTTCTAAATGAATCTGTAACCAGATATAGACCCTGGGAGAAAACAAAAACTCCAATCTACCTCCTGTCACCACCACGGACGCCTCCTATGACATTACTAACACTCAAACCAGTCCCTATTCTACAGTAAGTATAATAGACATAATTCAGATTTTATAAGACCAGTGGAAACAAGTGATAGAAATAAATTCAAATCTCAGTTCTGAACTATTATCTCCTCCACTGACTTCATGGTTTGTTATTCAAAATCCATGCCGAAGCGTGATTTTGCTTGTTTCAGCATGCTGTGAAAATTTATGCTATTGTAGTTTATTAAAATGTAAAGGTTCCCCTCGCACATATGTGCTAGTTGTTCCCAACTCTAGGGGCGGTGCTCATCTCCATTTCAAAGCTGAAGAGCCAGTGCTGTTCGAAGACGTCTCCGTGGTCATGTGGCTGGCATGCAGTGGTGGGTTGCCCCTGGTTCAGACAGGTTCTATAGAACCAGTAGTAAAACCGGTGGGAGGCTCCGCCCACCAACCCCAATGTCATCAGGAAGCTTCTGTGCATGCGCAGAAGTGCATGCCAGTGGAGCAAATGCGCATGCGCAGCCCCGTTGCGAACCGGTAGTAAAAGTAAGTAGAACCCACCCTTGCTGGCATGACTAAATGCCAAAGGCGCACTGAACGCTGTTACCTTCCCACCAAAGGTGGCCCCTATTTTTCTACTTGCATTTTTACGTGCTTTCAAACTGCTAGGTTGGCAGAAGCTGGGACAAGTATCAGGAGCTGACTCCGTTATGCGGCACTAGGGATTCAAACCGCTGAACTGCCAACCTTTTGATTGACAAGCTCAGTGTCTTAGCCACCGAACCACTGCATCCCTTTTGTAGTTTATTATATAAGCAATGAATAAACAAATCTGGTTCATCATGAACCAGGAAATTCCAGAATAATTCCCAAATTTATCATCCTAAAATGCTTTTTAATATGTAGATTTACTATTGTCAAATTGTTATGCAACTTTTTCAAGAGCAACATTCAAGCGCAGTGAATTAACAAAGTACTCTGTTTGAGCATAATCCAGAAAAAATCTGAAACATTTCTGAGATTACAGTGGCAACTGGCATTCAGGAAAAAAATGAAGTAACTGATCCTAAAACTGATAATCTAAACTGATTTAGGTGCAACATGAATGCTAATCTTTGGTTTATCATTAATTTGTAGTCACATTTAAAATTAAAACAAAAACTTGGAATTTTCCAAGCAACATGTCAGATTGTTGAAACAGAAACAAATTTTGTGGATAAAGTAAGGAAGGCACCGCCAAGAAAAATAAAGCTCGGGAAAATAAATTTGGTGAAGGCAGAGCGAAGTTGGATTTCTAAATGTGAAAACGTTTTTAGTGCTATCAGAGGCATCAAGATCATGAAGAATGAAGAGAAGGCAGTTTGACATCCGATGTTTTCCAGAATTGAAGCTGAAGTCCACATATCTACAAACTGCCCAAGTTGAGAAACACTGCTTTAGGGAATTATGGACCACTACATAAACATTTGGGATAAGGGGAAGCAGGCCATTATGCAACATCTTAATTTTCCATCTTCAAGATTATCTTTCATGAAAAAGGATAACCGTCATTGCATAAATGCATGCATACTTTCACATCCCTCTCTATTCTTTAAGATCATTTTAAACTTAATTTTATATCAAACGTATCCCAAACTAAGTATTTATCTCTTGCATTATTTTATTATTCTGTGCATAACATCAAGACCTCTTAGCATAATCTACTGGTCAATACTGTTTTTCTATAAACATCTCAGTAGAATGGGCTTGGGTGAATGGATCTCTAGCCCAATGAAGTCCCTATATAATAATTCCTTGTTATATTTCCTCTTCAGGTTTTTCATTTGTGGGTGAAAACCCCCAAAACCCTTGGGGTGGGTTCACAGTTCCACTTAGTGCAGCATGTGTAGACTAACATTAACTATGGGTTGGCCCTGCTTACTATTGCCTCTTTTGCATAGACATGCATGCTGCTGCTATTATTCCTTGTACACAAACTAGTTGACTAGCTCTGAACATAGGGAAGCTGTAATAGACCATTTCAGATCTCCACAGACTATAATTTGAGAATCATTCTACTAAATATGCCTGAATTATTCAAGGGTATTGGTTACAATTGTGCAGATCATGTCCCACAGAGTCCTGCAACTTCATGAATGCATACTATACAAGTAGTCGTCGACGTACAATCACAATTAGGACCTGTACTTTCATCACTAAGTGAGGTGATTTGTTAAGTGAGTCGCACGCAATTTTACAACCTTTTTTTGCTACAGTCATTAAAAGAATCACTGTGGTTGTTAAATGAATCATATAGTTAAGCGAATCTGGCTTCCTCCATCGACTTTGCTTGTCGGAAGCTGGCTGGGAAAGTTGCAAATGGCAATCATGTGACTCCAGGACAGTGCAACTATCATAAATACATACCGGTTGCCAAGTTCCTGGATTTTGATCATGTGACTGTGGGGACATTGCAACAGTTGTAAGTGCAAGAACAAGTTGTAAATTGATTTTTTTCAGTGCCATCATAACTTCAGTTGATCACTAAACTAATTTATGCATTTGTTTATAAAATGTATTGGCCACCTATATTATCACAGGGTAACCCACTGGGTGGTTTACAATCATAAAATGGTCATATGTCGAGAACTACCTGTATTTCTAAGTAAGCAATTATCTAATATTTTATGCATTATTTCCAATTACAAAACTTGTAGCAGCAGTATGTACCATGTATATTAATGTGAAATAATCACTATAGTAGGCACTTCATCAATCTTATCCAATTAAGAAATTGCTTACTGTTTTCCTCATTTAATACTATCTTAATGTGTACTTGGTTCCTGCAGGATAACCTCCTTTTTGAAAAGTGATGCACATTGTATTACACATTTATTAGTGACGTTATGGATGTGTAAAGCTATAACTTATTCCTGAAAATGATTGTATTGGAAGAAGATGACTGTGGTATGAGAGTTAGTGGAAAAACCATCAACACTTCTACTGTGCTGATGACACTATTCTGTACTTGAAAATGTAAAGGAACTGTAGGATCTTGTAACGAAAATTAAAGCGCACAGTGAAAAAATGGGATTAATGATAAAAGATACAGCAACCAGCCTTAAAACTGACAGTGAAGACAATACTGAGGGAATAGAATAGAATAGAATAGAATAGAATAGAATAGAATAGAATAGAATAGAATAGAATAGAATAGAATAGAATAGAATAGAACAGAACAGAACAACAGAGTTGGAAGGGACCTTGGAGGTCTTCTAGTCCAACCCGCTGCTTAGGCAGGAAACTCTACACTACTTCAGACAAATGGTTATCCAACATCTTCTTAAAAACTTCCAGTGTTGGAGCATTTACAATTTCTGGAGGCAAGTCGTTCCACTGATTAATTGTTCTAATCATCAGGAAAGTTCTTCTTAGTTTTAGGTTGCTTCTCTCCTTGATTAGTTTCTATCCACTGCTTCCTATCCTGCCCTCATCAGGTGCTTTGGAGAGTAGCTTGACTCCCTCTTCTTTGTGGCAATCCCTGAGATATTGGAACACTGCTATCATGTCTCCCCAGTCCTTCTTTTCATTAACTAGACATACCCAGTTCCTGCAACCGTTCTTCATATGTTTTAGCCTCCAGTCCCCTAATCTTCTTTGTTGCTCTTCTCTGCACTCTTTCCAGAATCTCAACATCTTTTTACATCGTAGTGACCAAAACTGAATGCAGTATTTCAAGTGTGGCCTTACCAAGGCATTATAAACTGGTATTAACACTAGATAGCTTCTGTCTTTTAGCACTATCAATGGTAAAGGAACAGGAAATCCAGAAACAAACCTCAGTCTTAATACTTGGTAAGATAGCTTTGGAAAAGGTAATCAGATGCCACAATAAGGCTATACCTGCAAAAGTTAGACTCATGAAGACAGTGGTTTTATCTGTGACATTACAGGTAGTCCTCAACTTACGACCACAATTGAACCCAAACTTTGTTGTTAAGTGAGATATTTGTTAAGTGAATTTTGTCTCATTTTACAACATTTCTTGCCACAGTTGTTAAGTGAATCTCTGCAGTTGCTAAATTATTAACAGGATTGTTAAGTGAATCTGGCTTCCCCACTGATTTTGCCTGTCAGAAAGTTGCAAGATCACATGACCTCGGGATACAGCAATGGTCATAAATATGAACCAGTTGGCAAGCATCTGAATTTTGATCACATGATCATGGGGATGTTGCAAAGGTTGTAACTGTGAAAAACTGTCATAAGTCACTATGTCGTTGTAACATTGAACTGTCACTAAACAAATTGTTGTAAGTTGAGTACTACCTGTACATGGATGAGAAAGTCGGACTTCAAAGAAACACCATGGTGTTGGAGAAGGTTCTTAGGAATACATGGATATCCAGGATAACAAATCAATTCAGAATTCTCACTTGAAATACCGTGTTTTTCTTACTTTTTAAAATCTGCCATAAAACTTAAATTAGCTTGGTGGAAAATCAAGCCACTTCAATGCCTAAGGGCGATTTTGAATTTGGCATCCCAGTCTTATTTCAACATTTTACAACATTGTTGTTTTAATGAGCACAGGAAATCAGGAGTCCAGGCAGTTCAAATGAATATAGGTTTATTGTAAGCTAATTCTCTCTACAAGAATCTGAACTACTAATGGTCAAAGCAAATTGGCAGCAGAGTCAAGAGAATTCAAAGTGGGCTGAACTTAAATCTCTTATGGGCACAAAAGGACTCGAGACTGATGACGCACTTAAGCCCTCCCTTGAGTTCAGCCTGATCATCTCTTTCTCTTGTAATTCATGAGGAAACTGCAATCCATTTTTGTTGTTAGTTGTGAAGTTGTGTCTGACCCATTGCGACCCAATGGACAATGCTCCTCCAGGTTTTCCTGTCCTCTATCATCCTCTGGAGTCCATTTAAGCTCACGCCTACTGCTTCAGTGACTCCATCCAGCCACCTCAGTCTCTGACGTCCCATTCTTCTTTTGCCCTCAATCGTTCCCAGCATTAGGATCTTCTCCAGTGAGTCCTTCCTTCTCATTAGGTGGCCAAAGTATTTGAGTTTCATCTTCAGGATCTGGCCTTCTAAAGAGCAGTCAGGGTTGATCTCCTCTAGGACTGACTGGTTTGATTGTTTTGCAGTCCAAGGGACTCGCAGGAGTCTTCTCCAGCACCATAGTTCAAAGGCCTCCATTCTTTGGCGCTCAGCCTTTCTTATGGTCCAACTTTCACAGCCATACATTGCAACTGGGAAAACCATAGCCTTGACTATACACACTTTTGTTGGCAGGGTGATGTCTCTGCTTTTTAGAATGTTGTCTAAATTTGCCCTATTATTGAGGTCCAATAGATTACATTTTCTTCATGCAGCAAAAAAGATGGTTTGTACCCATACAGAACTAAGTCACAGGGCAAGTGCTTGGCATCTAGCTGTATGGATCTTACCTATGCAAACTAATGTATCTCCTCCTTCTTTTTCTTTTAAAGCTAAAGAAAAAAGAAAAAAAGAACACTTATTCTGACTAAAAGCAAACATATTTACACTAGATCCTATGAAAATAATGTTAAGAAAAAAGTTATACAAACAGCCTTTTTGTACACTCTGAGGTTAAATAAATCATTCAGCGGGCATGACTGAAACATGCAATAGTGGCTTCCAAAGACTATTCCTGGTTCTTTGAGAATTACAGATGTTTCTGAAAAGAGATCAGTAGTATTGGACAGAATTCCCAGAGAGAAATGTTGTCTAATAGAGCCAGAAACACATGAAATAAGCCGTCCCCGGGTTGTACTGATTATGCTCTAGGGCACCTTGTCATTCCATGCTGGACTTGTCTGACAAACTACAGTAACTACAAACATGCATCTTTAAGGCTATCATGTTGTGCAAACTCAGCTAACATACTGACTTTAGAGTTCCATGTGTTATGTGAAACCAGTAATTGAGACAACTGGGCTTCTGACAGAGGAAGACTGGTATAAATATAAAATCTGTCAACCAGTGCCAAAGAACCCATGGGTTAATATGTCATGCACACACAAACATAGGGTATGACACGCCATTCCAAACCTCCATGTCAATTCATATGCACAAGGTGTTGAATATGCATGCCAATCATCAAACAAAGCTACTGGAATTCTGCGTAAGACAAATCCATGTGCGAAGCAATTTTGTAAAAGCTCATGGTTCCTGCACCCAAGTGAATAGATATTTCTTGGGCCAAATGTCCACATTATGGGATTCTACTGGCCAAATAAGATCAGCTGTGACAAATTATCAAGAAAGGCTTCTTACTAGACCACCGGTTGGACCACAACATACCAAATCCCAAATTTTCCCATCACAATTTCATCTAATGTATTGTGCAAGCCCACAGTGTGAACAACTGGGTTCAGTAGATGACAGTTCAGTTTTCAATGCTTAAAAATGCCTTGCAAATACAGCCTTTATGCTCAGCCTCTCCTCACCTGAAAATTACCTGAACATAAATGGGACACGGTGTATATAGGATGGTGCTGTAAACTATTGAGAATTCAGAACTAATTCTAGTCCAATGCCCTCAGAAATCACAGTGTGATGAACTGGTATTTAACTTAGATTCCTCACACCTTTGAAAATATTAAAATTTAAAAGCTACATTTTATTTTGTAGCAAAATGAAGAAATTACAGAATCTCCTCTTTTCTTTCTACACTGCTAATAATCCAGTTAAGTGCAAGCCACGTTGACTTGAAAACATAATGCTCAAAGTAGATCAAAGTAAAAGTATTGTAGATCAAAGTAAAAGTATTGATTTAGGAAAAACACAACACCTGGTCAATGAAAAATATAATTCATGCTCCCAATCAATATTTGCAACTTCAGACAAAAGTTAATAATAATAGATTGTGTCACAAAGATTTATAATAGGAACACTTGTGCCCTGGTGGATAAACCATTTACAGGCCCACTTGACATTGATCATTCTGCATTCTGAAAAAGACAAGGAGACCCTTTAATTTTTCAGCTAAGTTATTTTTTGCAGCCAAGTCTAAATAGGAGGAGGTATGTTCTCCACCTTGATTTGTATATGAAAAGAGATAAAGGTTTCTCCTGTCCAGTTGTGTTCAACTCTAGGAGGTGGTGCTCAGTTCTGTCTCTAGCCGAGGGAGTCAGTGTTGTCCAAAGAAACTTCCATGGTCATGTGACCGGCATGACTATACACTGAGGCACACGGAATGCTGTTACCTTCCCACTGAAGTTATCTACTTGTATTTACATGCTTTCCAACTGCTGGGTTGGCAGCAGCTGGGGCAAGAATGGGAGCTCACCTAGTGGTGTTGTGCTTGGGTCTCAAATTGCCAAACTTTCAGTCAACAAAGGGGGAGGGAGAATAAAAATCTAAACAAAAGGAAACTACATATATAAATTCTAGCAGCTGATAAAGCTTATCGCCACACTGTGAAAAGTGTCACCTGCTCATTTATTTATTTAGGTTTGTATGGGTCTTTATTTAAGCGACTTATGTGCTGCTAAAAACAGAAAAGCCAGATTTCATCTGATTCACAGGCAACTCTAACTCCATGATTAAGAGGGAGGGGGCATAGGTGTCTTTGATTCTATGACACCCATGCCTTGAAAAGACAGCTTCATTCCCCTTTTCATTCTTGCAGCTTTAATTACATTTCACCTGGGCCGATTTAATTTAAATTGTTATGGCTTTAGCAACCTTTTCCACATGTAGATAACAGCTGTACCCCAACATATGGTTGATCCAGACAATTTCCATATGCTCATATGCATTTACACAATAATAAAAAGGTACTGTTTAGAACAAGGGTGGGGAACTATGGCCCTTTTATGATCTGTTGATTTCAACTCCCCGAATTCCTGAGCCATCATGGCTGGCTCAGGAATTCTGGGAGCTGAAATCAACAAGTCAGAAAGGGACTATAGTTCCCCACCTCTGGTTTCGAGGGTACAAAAATAGCAAACAAAACCACAGAATTCTCTAGATACAAAAACGATTTGCAGGAACACTGCATATATAAGAAAGAGGAATATGGGAGGGTTTTTTAAAAAAATAATGGCATCATAGCTGGAAAGCAGAAAAGATTAAATAATAGATAAAATAGGAAGAGACTAATATTATAGAAGTGGGAAAAAAGCGAAGGCAAAAAAAGCAATATTCTGTTCCAGAGAGAGAAGACAAAAAAATAAAACAAAAAATAAATGTCACAGCTCATTGTATTTCATGTGATTCATCTGTGATCTCTTCATGCTGATTTTATTCAGCCCCTGCATCACAGCTTAATCACAACAGCATCCTCACAAATTCTCACAAAGAGATTCAGAACAAGATAATAGGAAGTACCATTACTTGAAGAAGAAGAAAAAAAAAACAGCAGCTGGGGTTTTATGACTTCCTAAATTTCCCATCATCTGCCATTCTGCCTTTATGTAACCTCACTGTCGGCTCATTAGACCGAAGCAAAAAAGGGTTTGAGAAGGTAAAGGAAAACAAGACCTCTGAGAAAGCAGATCTTTAAGGAATATAATGGCAAAGATTTGCTCAGGGAGAAGATGACATACCTCCTCTCCAAAATGGCTAATCCTCTCTGAAAATCACAGAAGGCTGGTGTAATTGATGCCATTCTTTGAGGCAGGGAAATGTCAACATTTGTCAACTCAAGGACGACACCCAACTTTGAACAGTATGTTCAGTCCAAAAGAAGGTGGAGCAACGTTTACATTTAGTCACAAGTTGTTTGGCTGTTTGCTTGGAATACTCAGTGGCTGATCTCCAACCTTGCGGTCCTCAAAAGCTAAGCAGCATCAAAATCGGTTAATATCTGGATGGAGACTACTAGTACATTCCAGGATAGAAAACTAAATTGCAGGATAAAAAAAATAGATCCTAGAAGAAAGCATGGTTAGGCCTCTCTGGACAGGGGAAGGTGTAAATCTACATCAACCAGACACCCACAACATGTATTTTGGCAGTTTTAAAATTTCCAAATCACCAAAGTGGGTTGCAGTGGCATGATTTATATCGTTAACCTTTCTTCCATCTCTCATTTCCCCTTTGCAACTCCTTTTTTTTGGATCAAGTGACGTAGCAAGCACTGGCCATGAAAACCACAACGAGGGGTGAGCAGCTTGAAAATGGCTAAGCTGTATTGCTGGACAGTGTGATGGAGCACCATCCTTCTTGCATATAATTTAGACATATATTGTGAGTAGTTAGGGGGACAACATGTAACTCCTCCTCTATTATATTTATAGCATGGACAGATTATTGCTTGCAAAGTACCAGTGACTTTGCTATTTCTGAATGGAATGTTCTTTCCTCCCGCCAACTCAGCCCACCCTCCCACTTGCATCCTGTGGTTAGGTTCCCATCTTCTGTACAGTACTGAATAAATCCTCTTTAAGCTCTAGAAGGACATAAACAAAGCGAACACAAATACTGGCAAGAAAGAGTCCATTCAGATTTGCTTTCATCAAAGCAACCGCATCAACAATGTTTAGGAATGGATAAGGTTTAGGGGCATTAGCAAACATAAGGGATGAGATTATCCATCCCAAAAGTTGTCTTGATGATCGACTCACATCTGAAGCGAATGAAAGATGGAACTAGACAGCGGGAAGGAGAATTCAGAATATGAAAGACCCCAGAGGGTCCCTAAAAAACAAAGTGTACTGTCTCTACAAGAAAAAAATAATGATAAAATAAGATAAAATGGAGAAGATTATTTTTTAAAAATCACAATCTTCTCAAAATGGAGATCGCAAATTGACAAAGATATGCATTAATCACTTGTAGCTGTTGTTAACAATTCTAGGACAAAGGAATGATGGCTGCTACCTCATACACACAACTCATACACATACAAAAATCCTGGAACATGCGGCGGGATAGAAGATTATCCAGGGATGAAATTCAGCAGGTTCTGACAGGTTTTGGAGAACTGGTAGCGGAAATTATAAGTAGTTCAGAGAACGGGCAAATACCACCTCCGGCTGGCCCCAGAGTAGGGTGGGAATGGAGATTTTGCAGTATCCTTCCCCTGCCATGCCCACCAAGCCACACCATGCCCACAGAACTGGTAGTAAAAAAAATTGGATTTCACCACTGAGATTATCTATATCTCAGATCTATTCCAGATCTTGTGAAAAGCTTATAGTTTCTTGCTAAATCTCATTTCCACCTACTCCTAAACCAAGTGGATCAATTTAATAATAATTTCCACTTCAGGAAGGTTCTCCAGCATCATTTCTACTTATTAAAGAAAAAATATTGTTGCTTTGATTATTAACTGTTACCTTTCCTCTCAGACTTTATCTTGACAAGCAGCCATCTATTATTCAGAATATTTTTGAATATACATTTGACTGTCGTTTTTTACTATTTTATGAAAATCATTTGAGACATTTAAAAAAAATCAGAAATATCAGTGACAGTGGTTCAATTTTTTTTTTTAAAAAAAAATATATGCCGCCCTTCTCCGGAGACTCAGGGCGGCTTACAATGCGTTAAGCAATAGCCTTCATACTTTTGTATATTTTATACAAAGTCAGCTTATTGCCCCTATAATCTGGGTCCTCATTTTACCTACCTTAGAAAGGATGGAAGGCTGAGTCAACCTTGAGCCTGGTGAGATTTGAACTTGTAGTAATTGCAGGCAGCAGATGTAAGTGGATGTTAATTAGTCTGCTGAGCCACCAGAGCTCCTCTTAAATAAATACTTTCAAAACTCTGCATGTTCTTATTTCTCTGTGTCAAGTTGAGCTGCCTGTGGTTCAAAAGTCAGGTCCTAAACTATTTTGTAGTATCCAGAAGTTTCTATAACTGGGATTACTAAAAAGTGTGAAACAGAAAATATTTGAAAACTATAATTTAAACCCAAAAATAATCCTAGCACAGAGTATGAAAAAAAAATGAAGAACAGGTGGATGAGGAGGTAATCACAAGCATCATTGATCCTGGCATAATTAGGATAAACCAATTTGCCTACTGGGTCAAATGGAGTGCCAAAAATTTTACCTGCACTCCTCAGCTAGAACACTCTTACATTTTTTCTTTTCTTTTATCTTTTCCTTTCCCCTTGGTTCTTCTTTTGAAACTTAAAAACAGTTTCTAGTGTCCAGTGAGAAAACCTACATTTTTTCCAATCCAAAATGCCATTGAAATACCTTTCCCTTTACGTGAGTGAAAATACAAAGCAAAACCATGAAGTACTTTTGAAAAGATACAAGGACACACAAATATAATTTACTGAGCCATATTCAAAGGACCCACTTCTAATAGGCTATCTGTTCAGGCGCCAAGGTCAGAATGGGAAATATGTTAGTTAGTGGAGTTTTAGTAATTATAAATTCTTCATCCTTGTGCCAATTTTTAAAAATCCAAGGAGATAGGAGATAACGTAATATTATCTTATTCTCTCTCTTTTATTCAAAGTGGCAATTTTTGTACTGTTTTTACAATTGCAATACAATATTTAAAACACAAGCCATTAAAACAAAATCAGGAACCTGCACGTGAAACTCATTTCATTGAGGGCCACATCAGGGTTGTGTTTCACCTTGAGGGGCCGGGATGGGCATGGCCAACTTGACATCATTCCTGTTGGGGGCACCTGTGGTGGCGTTTTCAGCTGCGACCTCCTCCTGAAACCCTCTGCCAGTGAAAATGGAGCTTGCCCCCCACCCCCCCATGCAGCCCTCCCGAGGTCCATTTTTGCTGGCAGAAGCATCACGGGCCAGTCCTTTGTTGTTTCCAGGGCAATTCCGTGGGCCAGATCTAAGTATCCTGCAGGCCAGATCTGGCCCCCGGGCCTTGAGTTTGACACCCCTGCGCTAGTGTTTTAAACACCAGTAACAAAAAGACAAAATCTGGGATCTCCTGTCAGGCCCCAAACTTTGAATGACATAAACTTCAACTGTCTTCAACTTACAACCATTGATTTAGTGATTGTTCGATATTATGACGACACTGAAAAAAATGACTTATGACTGGTTTACACATTTATGACTGTTGCAGCATCCCTACAGTTATGTGATCAAAATCTGGGCGTTTGGCACCTGGCATGTAATTATAACAGTTGCATTGTCTTGGGGTCAGGTGTTCACCATTTGTAATCTTCCCAACCGGCTTCCAACAAGCAAAGTCAATGGGGGAAGCCAGATTTGGTTAATTATTGGATGATTCACTTAACAACTATGGCAAAAAGGTCGTAAAATGGAACAAAAGTCACTTAATAACTCTTTGTTTAGCAACAGAAATTTTTGGCTCAATTGTGTTGTGGATTATCTGTATGGCAATTCTTCCAAGCTGAATTCTTTATTGTTTCACACCAACAGACAAAATTTTGCCAGACTGACCAACCTATTTGCATCCACAACATATTCTGTGAACTATTAGGGAGGGGCTGTCTTCACCCTCTTTCTTTCACACATAGTATCTGGGCTGAGTTGCCTCTTACTCCTCTGGAATGAATCTTTACATTCCTTCTGTTAGCCCTGAAGCTGGCCTGACTGAGGCCATTTTGAGACTTCAGCGCTGACACAGTGGAGATGAGGTACAGGGAGGGGGAAATAGAGAGAGTTGGGGTTTGTAGTCAAAACAAAATACTTTCTCTTGGGAACCAAGGACATTCTTGCAGGTGCTTGGAAGGAGGGGACTGGAGTCACCTAGCAACTGGACAGTATCCTGATTGGGACCATGTGACTGATTGTTTTAAGAAAGCGAAAAACTTTTACTTTTAATTAGGTGAAAACAATAGGAATAGTCAGAGTTGGTTTTCACCAGCCTGTGCCAATATGACATATCCAATAAACTTATTATTTGAGGAATTTACCTGCCTCAGAATTTTGTTTGCTACGGATATGTTACTTGGAACCCAGAAACCTTTAACACCTCCATAAATGTTGGCCACTTGCTTTTATTCATTTAAGAAGGGGGCAAAGTCCTTCCTCTTTAACCATGCCTTTTTTTATTGGAACTTGATTTTACATAACCATCTTAATACTGTACTTACGCTTTTGTTTTTATTGTTGTTAGCTGTCTAGAACTTCAACCATGGAGAAAGATTAAATTAAAATAGAAACAATAATAAATGAATCTCCTGGAACATCTATTTCTGCTTGGCCTGTACCTCATACCCCACCTCCAAATGGAGAAACGGTCATAATCAGAGATGGGTGCGTAAAGAAGAAATATGCTTTTTTTATTTTTTAAACACCCTTCAAGTCTAAGACTGAAGTATTAATTGCACTTTTATTTGTATACTGTTGAATCCCAGTGGATGCCTATGAGTAGTAGATGGACAACATGCTGGCTGGACACTTCTGGGAGTTGAAGTCCACTCATTTTACAGTTAATAAAGTTGAGAAACACTGATTTATATCGATGAACACATTAATCTTTAGCATCATGATAACAGCAGTATAGACTGCATATCAATTGTCGCATAAATATACATCAGCAGCCAAGCTCCCTCAATCATGCACAGTCTCTGGCTCATGCTTAAAAGTTCACTAACTGATTCAAAGCAAAGGTCAGAAAAGTATCCCTCCAGATGTTGTTGAACTACAACTCCCAGTGGCTCCAACCAGTATGTCTAATGATGTGGGCTGTTGCGGATTGCAGTTCAACCACAAATTAAGATAACTGCAAATTCTCCATTTCTTGTCCAAAACAAGGCATAGCTGCATAGGGGTGTCAAACTGGCGGCCCATGGGCCAGATGCGTCAGCTGCAGGCCACGCCCACCCTGGCTCCGCAAAGGCAAAAACCATCGCGATACGTCACGTGACGCGATCGAGTTTGACACCCAACATTCATTATCTTCAAGCCATAAGGAACACTTAAGGTTAAAAAGGAAAGAAAAATTGAAAAGCTGTGCCATGTGATAATTCATGATAATGTAAGAGTATTATTTGTCTGCCACCACACTATGCTAAAAATCTCATTTCTAAGGCTCCGATTAACAAAAACATTAAAAATGTCCTCCCACATTGCTTTGACACTTGGCATTTATTTCCATATTATGCTGCTGTGTACTCTCTTTTTGTTGATTAAGTAGTCTATAAGTGTTTTCAATGCTTGACAGAATGCTAAGTACAGCTTTCTTGTCTTCATCTCTGCTTTTATAATACACACATCCAAGGCCATGAATATATATATCAACAGTTTTAAGAAGAAACATATTCATATATAGTACACTTGAATCCTGAAGGACAGCTATAAATCAATCTACATAATACTGAATGCAACAAATCAGTATTGTCACTTGGGGCCAAGATATCACAGACAGTAGCTGCATATTTTTAAAAGGGTCTTAACCTGCCCATTCATCTGGTTGCTACAAAATATATCCTTCCACCTGAATTGTCAGTGGTGATGAGTTGGATGCAAAGAGAGCCCTTCTGTTCCAGACACCCTGAATAACAGAAAATGACTAGGTAATAATTCACTAGTGATTAATTCTCTGATGTTTGCACAAGGCCCGGGGAGATAATGTGCCAAGTGTTGCAATGCCAGTTAGGAAAGGTGTCTCCTTTTCAAGCACCGCTGTAAGTTAGGCTAGGAGAGTAGAATCAAAGTCCCACTGAGTTCTTTTAAAATTGCCTTTCCTAATTATCAACTGTAATTCCTGTAATCAAACACATGTGGAGGGCTCTAGGTTGCAGAAGATTATCAATGCTATTTTAAAACAAAGAGCTAAGTAAGCAAGAGTTATTTCTCAAGGCCCAGTTGCCTAAGAGCCATATATTTTACCTGTATCTGATAGCCCAAGTTCACCTCAGAGAGTAAATACTGCAGTCTGAGTGCAGGGAAAAAGATAAGGGTTAAGGGAACAAGTGAAAATAGTAGGTAAAATTGAAACAAAATGCTTTTATACTAAAACAAAAAGCCCTAAACATAGGACCAAAGCACCTGATCTTTACAACCTTTAAAATATTTCTACTGCATTTCGTTTACAAAGGATTTAAAACTGCTAACAAAAATAATGAACAGTGGTGGGCTTCTACTGGTTCGCCTGTTCAGGTGAACCGGTAGTGGCGGTGGCAAGAGGCTACGCCCACCTACCCAGACGTCATTACGGACGCTCTGCACATACGCAGAAGGTTCTGTTCTTGCACAGAAGTGCCGCGAGCGAGCGAGCGCTCCCAGTTCCGAACCGGTAGCGAAGGTAAGACGCAACCCACTACTGGTAATGAAAACTAGATTTTAAAAACTAGTTATCCAGTCTACACAAACTCTAAACATTATGGTAGTCTAGAAAGGTGATAATGATTTTAAAAATGAAATCACTGGAATTTAGTTATTTACTCCATAAAAAATTCTAAGATAGCTAAGTGTTGTAGTTGCCAAAGAGAGAAACTGAAAATTTCTTGACATTCTCCCTTGCCGTCTAACCTACATCTCTATCAGTGGTGAGTTTCCAAATTTTTTACTACCAGTTCTGTGGGTGTGGCTTGGTGAGTCTGGCATGGCTTGGTGGGCGTGGCTTGGTGGGCATGGCATGGGAAGGATACTGTAAAATCTCCATTCCCACCCCACTCCAGGGGAAGGTTACTGCAAAATCCCCATTTCCTCCCGATCAGCTGGGACTTGGGAGGCAGAGAATAGATGGGAGTGGGGCCAGCCAGAATTTTTACTACTGGTTCTCTAAATTTCCACTACCGGAACTGGTAGAACCTACTGAAACCCACTTCTGATCTCTAAGTTATTTCACACAGGAAAAAAAAATAAAAGAGACAAAGGATATGCCTTGGTGGTGCAGTGGACTAAAGTGCTGTTACGTAGCACTTAGCTGCCAGCTGCCTGCAATTACTGCGAGTTCAAATCTCACCAGGCTCAAGGTTGATATGCCTTCCATCCTTCCGAGGTAGGTAAAATGAGGACCCGGATTGTGGGGACAATAAGCTGACTTTGTATAAAAAGAACACCGCTTAGGGGGGTCCAAAAGACCTACTAAGCAGGTATTTACAAAAGTATGACGGCTATTGCTTAACGCATTGTAAGCCGCCCTGAGTCTCCGGAGAAGGGCAGCATATAAATTGAACCAATAAATAAATAAATAAATAAATAAATAAATAAATAAATAAATACCACCCTGAACTCCTGGAGAAAAAAGAAAAAGCACAAATTGAAGAAAAAAAAAAAGTCAGCCACTCTGCAGAATGAGATGAGTGGCATATAAATTTAATAAGTAAGAAAATAGCTGGGGCTACCGACCCTTCCTTTTGCATTACAGAGTAAAAAGTGATGTATAACGAGCTATGTCAGGGTTGTCAAACTGGTGGCCCACGAGCCGGATGCGTCAAATGCAGGCCACGCCCACCCCAGCTCCATGAATGGGAAAAACATCACGAAATGTGATGCTGCAAGTTCGACACCCTTGTGCTATGCAATTGTCTCCTTCCTTTTCCCAGTAACTTCCATCTACCAACTTGGTACGTGTGTATCAAAATCCGCAAGATGACAAGCACAGATTCATGATTGTTATACTACTATTTTTACAAGTATGGCAACTGACACAAGCAAAAGATGCAGCTTTGATCGCAATGCACCATCTCCCATAAAGAGCCATGACCTCCTCTATCTTCAACCACTGTCCTAGGTACTCTTCATCCCACCTATCATAATGAATAGGATATAGCTATTTATAAACTGATTTAAACTTGATTTGTTTCCATCTAACACAGCTGTATTTAGGCAGACATTGTCCAACTGGTATGATCTCAGAAGCTGTGAGATCGTGGTCAGCTTCAGTGTTTTGATGTTGCTCTCCGTTTCTTAGTCCTATGAAAATGGTACCTTTGATCAATAGGTCTATCCACATTAAAGGAATGGGAGTGATGGAATAATGAATTGGGTGAAGAATTTACTCAAGATGCTTCAAACTATAAAATAGATCTTTTGCAACAAGGGACTAACTGGCATGTTATGGGAAATATGGATTAAGTGATAACTTGGTACCCCAATTCAGAGAAGATTCTGATCATCATTAGTGGCCCTAATTGGGCTCAAATTCTGCAGGAACTCACTTCAAGTGATTTTATCACCTTTCCCCAGAATAATACATTTGTCCATTTCATGGGTTTCCAACTGGTTAACTAATTTTGGCATTAGTATTTCTCTTCCTGCTTTTGGCTGTCCAGAGAGGTCAGTCAATGTTTGCTCAGAGGTTTTGAACAATTATCATTCCTGACCACTGGCTCTGGTGGCATGGGCTGGTGGGAACTATAATCAAAACCAATAGAAACTGACTTTGTTTGCTTATTTTAAAAATAAAAGCCTTTCCTGTAAAAAGGAATCAGCTGTTATAAGAACTGTTTGTTTTTTTGTTTGTTTTGGAAAAGGTCAAGGTATCTCCATCTTAGTCTACAATTTTGCTTTGCCAAGTGGCCAACCAGATGTCTTTGGAGTGCTTAAAAGCAGAAGATGGAGATACAGGTAGTCCTCAACTTATGACTACAATTGGGACTGTAATTTCTGTCGTAACTTGTTGGTCATAAATGCAAGCTAGCTGCCTAGTGCCTGGATCGTGATCACATGATCATGGTGGTGTGCAACAGTCATAAGTGTGAATACAGGTCATAAGTCACTTTTTCCAAGATTGTTGTAACTTTGAACCATCGGACAGTTGTAAGTTGAGGACTATCTTTATATCTTTTCCTTGGCATTGTAACCACTAGCTTAGGAGACATCAATCTAGAGATGATCCTTGATAGCTATGTCCTCCTTGAATTCATTCAGTCCATTTTAAAATTATCCAAATAACCTTGTAGTCATGAATCCCACAACTCAGTTATTTGCTGAACAAGATGCCTTTCTAGTCTTGTAAGGACAAGCAAATGTTTCTCCACCAAAGATGGCTATTTAGGGATAACAAAAGCAAGATTTTCTTTTCTCACCTTTTCATGGTCCATCCAATTCATTGGCAATGACGACAAAATAAACAATATAAGAGTTTTCCCTAATGATCAATCCAGTACTTCCCCTAATTTTCCAGCATGTCGGAGAGACAGATTTAATGAACTATAGCTGCCAGCATTTCTTATCATTTGCCATAAGACAGGTTGCCAAATAGGGTATCAAAAAAGTCAAGATGGCAGCCACAATCATGTGATCAAAGCCCAGCCAGTTTTTAGTGCAGCCAAACATATAAAGGGGAGGGGCTTCAGCTGTTGTCACCTTCCTAACATTTTTAATCCTCAATCCCTCCCAACACATACCCCTAAACCAGTTGGGTTCCAGGAACATGTAAATCAACAACATCTGAAGTTCTACAGGTGGCCCATCCCCATAGAGGCCTTTCCTTGAAAACACATAGAAAGAAAAGAATCTGTACAAATTGGAAGAGTATCTCAGATGGAAAGAAAATAATGGGATGGCAGGTGAGGACAGAAGAGAACTAATCTTGAACCTCACAAAGTTGCTGCCTCTCAATCTGCTGAAAAAAGAAAATCCAGATAATGATACTAGAACTTCCTTGCTATTCTCCATAACAAATGGGCCATAGCAACTGTTCAGCCTTTGGAACCAGTTAAAACTGGGCTCTTGATAGGACACATATTTTACCACACTGTAATCATATGGTGAATATGGGAGAAAAAGAGGCACGGAATAAAAATTGTTATGGTTCAAAAACTTACCTTGCAATTAAACCTCAAGTGAGACAGAATAGATAATCAGCTCCAGCAGCCTTCCCCAGCCTGGGGGCCTTCCAGATATGTGGACCTCAACTCGCAGAAGTATGAGGTGATTGCTGAGATTTGACATCCATCCATCTGGAGGGTGCCAAGGATTGGGAAATCTGGGACAGAGCAAACAAACAGAACTTTAGTGAAAAGATGAAAACACGAGACTGTCATTCACTTATTCTTAATCACACAGTTAAAACCATCGATTTTTTATAAGTAGCTAGGAACACCAGGTTATGCTGGGCTCAACAAAAAAGAGAAGGCAGAACTTTGTAGAAATCAAATTGGTCCTCCAAAATTTCCTTCAGCCTTCATACTGTCTATGATGAGAACAATGTTATATCTGATCTAGTACTATGGCAGAGAAATACCATGAAGTTAGCATTTTTTTTGGCGTAAAAATTCTCAGTAAATGGATGGATATGCCATATTTCAAGGTATGATTAAACCAACCTTCTAGAAGTTGGGATCCCTCATCAGTGATGAAATCCAATTTTTTTTTACTACTGGTTCTGTGGGTGTGGCTTGGTGGGCGTGGCAGGGGAAGGTTACTGCAAAATACCCCACTCTGGTATTTGCCGGTTCTCTGAACTACTCAAAATTTCCGCTACCGGTTCTCCAGAACCTGTCAGAACCTGCTGGATTTCATCCCTGCCCCTCATTCTAATTATACTGAGAGGGTCTTGGGACTTGAAGAGGCAACAGTGATCCTAAGTAGGCCAACCCTGGAAATCTCCCATGCTTCCCAGAAAATGGACAGGTGAAGGGTATGTCTCCCACCAGAGGTCAATGGTGAATCCTCAATGTAGAAACAACTGAGCAAATGGCCTGAAACTGCACGCTGCAAAAAATGCAGAGTAAATAGGCTGCCTCTTTTACTGAGAACCAATTGCTGTATCTTCTTTAATCACTAGATACTAATATGAGGCAGACTGACTCTTCATCTATCTTCTAAAATTACACTCCTTGCTGGGTGCTTCAAGAACACTGACACCCTACATTAGATGTGCTAACTCTCAGAGATTTCCTTCAGGCACAAAGACTTGACTTCTATAATGGGCCTGCAATCATCAGGTTATAAGAATGTGAAATGTTCCAATCAGACTTGAAGATGCTATATATTTCAGTAGCTCCAGTTCTGCCACTTGATTGGAAAGCCATTCTGGGCTGAAATGGGCATTCTGAGAGCAGGCCACATCTCTGTGACAGAACCATGTTTTTGCATACAGAGGCTCAAGATTAGCACTTGGTTTTATCAGCTAAGAAAGAGATCAGGAAGCCTCAGAAAGATGAAATCTTAGAAAGCTACTCTATTAGCAAATAGGCTATATTAGGCTGTCCTGAACCTACAATCATTCGTTTAATGACTGTTCAAAGTTACAACGGCACTGAAAAAGTGACTTACAGCCAATCTTCACACTTATGACTGTCATAGCATCTCCACAATCATGTGATCAAAATTCAGGGACTTGGAAATCTGCACGCATTTACAACCATTGTAGTGTCCCAAGGTCACATCCTCACCATTTGTCACTTTCTCAGCTGCTTTCCAATAAGCAAAATCAAAGATTCACTTAACAACCACATGATCCACTTAACAGTGAATATGATTCACTTGAAAACTGTAGCAAAAAGAGTCTGTAAAATTCTTTTAACAACTAGCTTGCTTAGCAATGGAAATTCTGGCCCCAATTGTGCTTTTTAAATTGAGAATTACTTGTAGATAACACTGCACTATGTGGACCTAAGGATCTCTTTTAATTATATATTAATAATTAGGATATTGATGGCTAACCTTTTTTTTCTCGGGTGCTGAAAGCGCACACGTGTGTGACGCGCACGCACATGTGCCCACACCCATAATGCAGTGCCTCCCGCATGCCCTGCCCCCTGCACATGCACCCCCGTGTTTCCCCACCCCCTGTGCATGCGCGTGTGACACCCGCCCCTGGGCCTTGAGTTTGACACCCCTGTTCTAGTGGGTTCATGAACAATTTTATGGAGGCATAAATATCTTCCAAAATAATTACCTTCTGTTTGTAAATTTTGGAGTGCATTGTGTCTATCGGAATACAAGAATAGCATGAAGTTCCCAAAGATTCCAGGAGCTTATTATTTCTTTTAAGCTTTCAGAGGATCTAACGATGGCATTGTTTTAATGTGGATTGGGTTTCTCCCCTTCGCCATGAGCAGTCTTAGATTATGAGCAGAGCCCTCAGCCAAAAATTAGAAATGATCATATGTTGTGGTTTTTAAAGTCCAAACCCTTCTGTTTTTGTTCACTCCTTTTCGTTCTTTTCACCCAAAGCCATGCTCCTTCTTTACAACTGATATGCGGTTGTCATTGGTTTTCCAAGAAGAAACACAACACCACATTTGTACAAACAGTAAATGTGAGATAGAGGGGACAGTGTTGTGGTATTATGTCTCGGCTGCACAAAATGAGAATAATGACCCTGTGTACCCGAAAATCAATGTCTTTTTCCAAGTATTTTAGAAACTGTACTCATTATTGCTCATACTTGCCGCATTTGCTGATCCAACTATGCCAGAAAACTAAGTGAAAAAGGAACATTTTAGTTTTGCAACAGACCTTGGAGAGCATCCCCAAAGTTACCCAATTAGAACTCTGGACATGCTGAAATTCATCTTTGCAAACTCTTATAAACAACAGGACTGAAGAAGAAATCTACATTGCATAGCTGAGCTCGAACTCCAGCGTTATTACTCTAATCCCCAAGTAAATCCTACACAGATCATTCTCTGACCTAGAGCCAAGAGCAGCTTCAATTTGAACTTTCAATTGCATGAAGCTGCAGGCAATCCTGCAATCCTGTTCTAATCTTGTGGCTGGAATCTGCCCAGACATTTGAGGACATTGCTTAAAAATAAAGTCAGATTTCTGTGTCTTTAATCAATCTGCTAAAACAAATGTTTGCTTTCGGGGATTATGAACAATCCAGAAAAAAGAAAGGTTGCTCAAAGGGCAGGCACAGGTTATTAAGTGAAGCTACACTTTAAAACAATCTGTTCATGAATTCATAAATTCCAAGATTTAACAGTTGTGTACACATGTGCAGGAACATGTGTCCACCAAATGAGCTTAGCATTGTGATAGTGATGCAGCTCCAGAAAAGCATTCTTAGATGCACCAATGAAAGTGTTTATCTCTGGAATTTGAAACCATAGGAGCACTTGCTTGGGATACTATTGTATACCATATTACATTTACATTTAGTTCTTCGGCAGCAATGGGGTCTTCGGTACAAATGGGGTCTTTATCCTTGGCCATGTGAACTACAGTGCCCAATTATGAGTGCACAAGAAAACGCCATGCTCTTTCAAAACAAAACAATTGTATTTCTGAGTGCCTGAAGCCCTTGCAACTTGAATTTTCCTCCTGCTCCCCATTCACTGCACAACACAACCAACACAAATGCTCAGGTTTAAAAACACAGCCAAGCAGGCAAAAGAACAGCTTATTTCAGGTAGTCCTTGATTTATGACCGCAATTGAGCCCAAAAGTTCTGCTGTTAAGTGAAACATTTGTTAAGCGAGTTTTGTCCCATTTTATGAGCTTTCTTGCCTCAGTTATTAAGTGAATCACCTCAGCTGATAAGTGAACAACACAGTTTTTAAGTGAATTTGGCTTCCTCCTTGATTTTGCTCCTCAGAAGGTCATAAAAGGGTATTACATGACCTTGGGACACAGGCATGAGCTAATTACCAAGCATCTGGATTTTGATCACATGACCATGGGAATGCTACAAAGATCGTAAGTGTGAAAAATGGTCATAAGTCACGTTTTTCAGTGCCATTGTAGCTTTGAACATTCACTAAATGAACTGTTGTAAACTGAGGTCTACCCATATTGGATTACTGGTTAGTTAACCAGGGGTGAAATCTTCTAAAGTCTGCTACGGTTCTGTGAGTCTGCTACCAAGCTCGTGCTTCGTGCCCGCATGTGTGCTTCATGCGCATGTGTGCCGGAGGTGTGCCCGTGCAGCACTAAAAGAGGAACATTTTGAAGTCTTCCGAGTCTGCAAAGGTATATAGAACAGTGAGGGAAAGCGAATCCCCTGTGCCACACAATTTAGATTAGCTAGAAAGCAGGAAATCCAATGATTCTAGCTAATATAAATCGTGTGTCACAGTTGATCGTCACCCAGCTGATTGTCGGAAATACTGGTTCGCCCGAACCGGTAGCATTTTTTACTACCGGTTCTCCTGAACCAGTCCGAACCGGTAGTATTTCACCCCTGTAGTTAACTAAGACTGGTTAGTTTTGAAAAAAGAAAAAAAGAAAAATATAGGAGGACACTTCCCTCTTCCCCTTTTATCCCCAATACAGATAGATACTTATGACAATTGAGCCCAAACTTTGTTGTTAAGTGAAACATTTGTTAAGTGAGTTTTGCCCCCTTTTACAACCTTTCTTGCCATAGTTGTTAAGTGAATCACTGCTGTTGATAAGTTAATAACCCGGTTGAATCTGGCTGCTCCATTGACTTTGCTTGTCAGAAAGTCTCAAAAGGTGATCACATGAACCTGGGACACTGCATCTGTCATAAATATGAGATCTGAATTTTGATTATATAATCATGGGGATGCTGCAAAGGTCATAGCTGTGAAAAACGGTCGTAAGTCGCATTTTTCAATGCCGTTGTAACTTTGGTCACTAAACAGTTATAAGTTGAGGACTACCTATCCTTAGAACGTAAGCTCAACCTTGGGACAGATGACCGTGAATCCAAACAGAAAAGAAAAAGCAGATGGGAACGTTTTTAAGAAGTCTGCCTGGTGCTTGGTAGATGCAGGGTCTAATTGGAACCTTCTGTCTTGCAGCAAGATATTGTACTTTGGCACCAGCATAATACAATAGCCGATACTGAAGCTAATCTCCCAACGTGGTTGGAGTGGGAAAACTATTTTCCTTACACATGTTAAAACAGGGGTCACCAACCTTTCAGACCTTAGGGATCACTAAATTCATAATTTTAAATCCCACGGTCCACTAATATGATTTTTGTTAAAAAGATAAATAGTATACATTGCAATATAAAAAATACAAATAATTTTTCTGCGGACCACCAACATTTTCTTGCAGACCACCAATGGTACGCGGACCACCGATTGGTGTCTGCTATGTTAACATCTTGATTAACCATGAGAGCTTTAGCGTGACTTTTTCAGCCATTCATTTCCCAGTAAGAAAAAGGTAAAGGTTTCCCCACACATGCATGCTAGTCGTTTCCGGCTCTAGAGGTGGTGCTCGCCTCCGTTTCAAAGGCGAAGAGCCAGCGCTGTCCAAACATGTCTCCATTATCATGTGGCTGGCATGATTAAACGCTGAAGGTGCACGGAGCGCTGTTACCTTCTCAACAAAGTGGACCCTATTTTTCTACTTGCATTTTTTACGTGCTTTTGAACTGCTAGGTTGGCAGAAGCTGGGACAAATATCAGGAGCTGACCCCGTTATGCGGCACTAGGGATTTGAACTGCTGACCTTCTGATCGACAAGGTCAGTGTCTTAGCCACTGAGCCACCGCGTCCGTTTCATTTCTCAGTAGATATTTCTAAATATTACAGATTACATGTTCTCTCTGAGGTTGATCTTCATCAATAAGGCTTTTAGTTATATGATAAAAACAGCTTTCCTTTCTCAGGTGAATTTTTCTGTGAGGGATGATGAGCGAGCATGCATGTCTTAAGAGAGAGAAGCTTGCATTTTTACTGCTGAGGCTCGTTACTTACTCTGCCTTCTTTGGACCATCTGACTGCCATCTATGGGGAAAGCGGAGAGCAGTTGGAGGACCAGCCGTTCTGAATCCGACCGAACACTGGTGAGGTCTCATATTAAGACCTACCTAGTGGCGATAAAAGCGGCAAAATCTAGCTAGTTTTCCACTCTTATGGCATCAGCAGATAACCGCCCAGCCGCCCTGTTTAGGGTGACCCGCTCCCTCGTCCATCTGGGAGCGCGGGATGATCCCTTGCAGGGTCAAGCTGAGGATTTCATGCAGTATCTGCATGATAAAACCGCTCAGATTTGGGAAGGCTTGGCCTCTGACTGGGTAAGTTCAGACGGGATGATTGAGGCAGGTCTTGAGAGTGTTATCTGGGAGGAGTTTGATCCTGTGGCTCCCGAGGACATGGACAGGATTCTGGGACGGCTGAACGTGACCACAAGTTTATTGGACCCATGTCCCTCCTGGTTGGTGCTGGCTTCCCGGGAGGTTGCACGAGGCTGGCTCCAGAGGATTATTCTTTGAGTGAGTGTGTCTTGCCGGCTGTCTTGAAAGAAGCGGTGGTGAGGCCCCTCCTCAAGAAGCCCTCTCTGGATCCGGCTGTTTTGGCTAACTATCATCCAGTCTCCAACCTTCGTTTTGTCGCGAAGGTTGTTGAGAGTGTGGTGGCGTGGCAGCTTCTGCGGTACCTGGATGAAGCTGTCTATCTAGATCCGCTCCAGTCCGGCTTCAGGCGTGGGCACAGCACGGGAACGGCATTGGTCGCGTTGGTGGATGATCTCTGGAGGGCTTGAGGTAGGGGTTGATCCTCTATCCTGGTCCTGTTAGATCTCTCAGCGGCTTTTGATACCATCGACCATGGTATCATGTTGCGCTGGTTGGCGGGGTTGGAGGGCACCATTTTGCGGTGATTCTCCTAACTTTCTGACTGGTCGCAATCTGTGTTGGTAGGGGGGCAGTGGTCAACCCAGAGGCACCTTGTTTGTGGGGTGCCGCAGGGGTCGGTCCTCTCGCCCCTCCTGTTCAACATTTATGTGAAGCCGCTGAGTGAGATCATCCGTGGCTTTGGGGTGGAGTTCCATCAGTACGCTGATGACACTCAGCGGTACATCTCCACCCCAGGCCACCCCAATGATGCCCTTGAAATGATGTCCCGGTTCATAGAGGCTGTGTGGGTCTGGATGGGGAGAAACAGGCTCCGACTCAACCCTTCCAAGACCGAGTGGCTGTGGCTTCCAGCGTCCTGATATAGCCAGCTGGTGCCATCGCTGGTTATTGGGGGCGAGTCATTGGCCCCCCACAGAGAGGGCTTGCAACTTGGGCATCCTCCTGAAGAGCATATGATGGCCGTGGCCAGGGGGGCTTTTTATCAGGTTCGCCTGATACGCCAGTTGCGTCCCTTTCTGGATCGGGACTCCTTACGCATGGTCACTCAAGCACTCACTTCCCACCTGGACTACTGCAATGCTCTCTACATGGGGCTCCCCTTGAGGTGCACCCGGAGGCTCCAACTGGTCCAGAATGCAGCCGCACGGGTGATTATGGGAGCAACAGAGCGCTCCCATGTGACACCCCTCTTGCGCGAGCTGCACTGGCTTCCGGTAGTCTTCTGGGTGTGCTTCAAGGTGTTGGTGACTACCTTTAAAGCGCTCCATGGCTTAGGGCCTGGGTATCTACAAAACTGCCTTCTGCCGCCAATAGCCTCCCACCGGCCAGTACGCTCACATAGAGACAGGCTCCTCAGGGTGCCGTCAGCCAGACAATGTTGGCTGGCGACCCCCAGGGGGAGAGCCTTCTCTGTGGCGGCACCCGCCCTCTGGAACGACCTACCCCCAGAGATACGTATGATCCTGGACGTCCGGACTTTTTGTCGGGCCCTTAAAACTCACTTATTTCATCTAGCTGGGCTGGCTTGATCCCATCTTTCGGTTTTAATTTGTAATTGATTTTATTGGGGTGTTTTAAATTGTGGGCCGAAATTATTTAATATCTTTTAAAATTGTTTTAAATTTTGTATGCTATATTTTACCTTGGCTGTTCACCGCCCTGAGTGCTGCTGGAGAAGGGCGGTATAAAAATCAAATAAATCAAATCAAATCAAATCAAAAGGACAAACCTGAATATTTGCACCTGAATATTTGCTGGGGAGCGGTTTCCAGTTCTCAACTGACCATTCTCATCTAAGAAGGATCTGCAAGCATCCTGCAATTTATTTCCAGTTTTTTTTCCCCTCCACTTTTGAATCTTCTGCTGCAGGCATTTCATACAAGCCCTTTATAATACACCAGAGGCTTGAATTCTAAGATTTGAGACAGTCATAAACTGATGTTTCCGATAGCAGCAGGAGGCAAAACAGGCCCAGTTTGCTGGCTCTTAAATCCTGACTGTGACAGTTCCTCCTGTCTGTTAATCCCTGGCTTTGACCCTTACCCTTTCCCCAATCTATTATAATAACTATGCCACAAGAAAGCTGAGGAAGGATAGCCACCAAGGCCACTGAGAAAATGGATGCCAAAGGCTGTTTTAATCTCTGGCCACAAAGAATGTACCCTGGCTTTGACTTTCACAACCATAATTATCTTTCAACTGGGAAATAAGGTGAGCCAAGAGCCAGGGGCTCTCAGATTTAAATCTAATTTTAAGATTTAAACCTAAGTCATGCAAGCTTTAAAAAGGCAACCTTAATATCTTCTCTTGTGACTCAGGGGATAATAAATGGGGCAACAACATTTGGTCAATTAATGAATTACAATTTACAAGGCTTTTGAAACTGTTAAAGAGCAGTACTGCTTCATCAAGAAGTAAATCTTTCTAAGATGCTTTTTCCTCCTTATAAAAGCAAGCTTGGAGTGATTTTCCACATTTTTTAATTCCACATTCTTCTCTTCCAGGATTCTGCTGTTCCACTCTTCCCCATCATAATTAAATATTATATTTGCATCTACATTTATAGTCTTAAAACTTTATGAGCTAATAAATCAAAATGATTTTCATCAACTGACAGCCCTATCAGCCTTTCCTATGGGGTTTAAAATGACTTTTTTAAAGGCCTCCATAGTGTGGAGTGTGAAATGTTGACCTAAAACTATTATATAAGTACCATGTAGTTCTCAAATAAGTATACCCTCTTCAACCATCTGTACTGTCCCAGATTTATTTGTTCTCTTTATTCTGGTCTCTGGTCTTACCATCCAATTTCAAACAAACTGATGTCTTTGTCTGGCTTCACCATCATGGTATGATTATCCAATGTTAAAGAGAACAAGCAAAGTGCTTGTTCTTGTGGTTTTCTGTTATAAAATTTGTGATTTGCTTCTTATGACAACTACAGACATTCCAAAACAGAGTACAAAATAGGATTAAGAGAGATGCAATTACATCATCTTAAAAATTGTAACATGCCAACATGTTAAAAACAGAAACAACAAATCTTGTCCCCAGTAAAGGAGAATATTTGTAGCTCAGGGTTGAAATGAAGGATCCTTGGTACTCTCCAAGCTTGGTTGTTCACTTGCAGACATTTCATGATTCAAACTAGTGCTAGCATTAATGATGTTACCTAATTTGGGTCATGAAATGTCTGCAAGAAAACAGCCAAGCTCAGAGAGCACCAAGAATATCTAATCTTATGTCCATAACAATTTGGTTTGCAGCAGTCAGCTCATTTTGTGAGTCTAAGATAATTGTTATGTTGAAAAAATATTTACACTGAATTCAAATGTCCATTTTTAATAGCATTGCAGCTGCAGTGGGTGCTCCCACCCCTCCCATTACCTTCTATATTGCTAAAGGCATAATTATCTATGCTAGTTAAAAACATGGTTTGGTTTTTAAGTGGCCCTGAATATCTACAAACATTGAAAATTAGCAAATGTATAAAATGTGATGAGTCAGAAACCAGGACACATGAGCCTTAGGCTGCTGGATGACTTTGGGTCAGTCACTCTATCGTACTCAATTTACCTCAGGAGATAGTTGTGGAGAAAATAGGAGAAGGAAGGACTAGTAGATATGTTCATCACCTTGAGTGGTTTACAATGGTGATATAAAAATAAATAAATAAATGCATTCCTTTCCTTTTTCCTTTTTCCAAGTATTTTAATTTTTATTAAATTTGCTCCATCTATCCATCCATCCATTGTAACAATACAATGAACATTCTAATATCAAGTAAGTATCTTAGGATCCAAAATGGTTCCTGAATCTGCACAGAAAAGCAGGGTAATTATATGATGAGAGAGGCCAGTTTGGCTGGGGATTTGCACAACATCAAAAATTAACTGTGGGTTGGACAACATTTATACCCTCTGTGATTTGGAAGGTGGTAGGGAAGAAGGCACATAAGGAATCTAAAGATTTGGCTAGGCATTGTAATGCTAGATTTAAAGTCATAAGAATATAGAAAAAGCTATATAACTAACTACACTTCCAGTCCAGCATTGGAATAGGAGCCAACTAAATGCTCATGAGAACCTGAAAGCAGCACAGAAATGGTTTTGGAGCAAATTGTCGGTCACTATTTATCACAGCAGTGTTTCTGTAAAGAGCAGCGTGTTTTCCAGGAAAATCCTCACTTTGTTATATTTAAATTAGTATATATAGTAAGTATAGTAATTCTATACACAGTGATTTGCAAGAAATATGTGAAAATTAAGGCCTAACTAAGATGAACAACCCCTTTCAAATCATGATCTCAAACCAGAATGGCAGTCTATCAAGACTTATTAATAGACATTTGAAGGTATGAAATCAGTTTTAGGCTTAGAATCCCTTGTTATCTTTCAACATTCAATGTAAATAGATTTTGGAAACTGACCTTAAAAGGTAAGTTTCCCAAGGTCTGCAACAGGCACTTTCAAAATTCCTAAAAACTTTAGCTGAACCATAACTGTTTAAAATTTATATCTCTTATTAATTAAGCATATCATTTTGTTCCTCATTTTAAGTAGGGTTTGAAGGTACTTTAAACTTTGGCTGGATATTGCAGGAATTCAGGGCCTGACCATCTAAAGATGAAAGTCAAACATGAACCTTGGTTTCTGATAAACTGGGGCAGTTGAGCATTTTAGATTTGGGAGGGGTTTAATATAAATTATATATTATGTATTTTATATTTTTAACGGATTATTTTATTGTTGTGAGCCGCCCTGAGTCCTCGGAGATAGGGCGGCATATAAATTTTATTTATTTATTTATTTATTTATTTATTTATTTATTTATTTATTAAATAAATAAATAAATAAATAAATAAATAAATAAATCATCACACTATATATAGTTTGGTATCCACGAGTCAACGCACACATTTCTTCAACAAAAAACCAAGGTTTCTTGCCATATTTATAAGAAATGTATAAACGTTGATAAATTTTATATATTGATGGAATTCTGGGAAATTCCACATTTTGAAATGCCCATATTTATTTGAAATCTATAAGCGTAGAAATCAATACTTTGCTTAAAATGTGACGTGAAAACAAGACAATTTTTAAAAACATGAGTTGATCACTTATTTTTATTCATTAATAGTTTAAAACTGGGTGGGAAAATAGGTATCGTATTTTTCAGTATATAAGATGCACTCCCCCGCAAAAGTGGGTGGAAATGTCTGTGCGTCTTATAGAGCGAATGTTGCTAAAGACCCGCCCACCTGCCGGCCCCCACCCTTCGGCCTCTGCCTACCAGCAGTTTGCCTCCTTACAGCAAACAGCCTGGTCAGCTTCAGAACAGCCTGATTTAGCACGAGCAGCTGATAGGCGGTTGGATTGGCCTCCCAGAATACCATCAATCAGCTGTTCCAGGTTGCGGGGATCTCCACCGCCCATCGCCACTGCCGCCTATCGCTGTGTGTGTCCCATTTTCAGCCTCCGTGCCCCCCATTTTTGGCCTCTGTGCCCCCCATTTTTGGCCTGTTCCAGGAGGCGGGGATAGGACGTAGCGGCAGCAATCCCTCCTGCCTGGAACAGGCCAAAAACAGGATGCACAGAGGCCAAAAATGGGGTGCACAAAGGCAGCGATAGGTGGCTGCAGCGATGGATGTGACGGCAATGGGCACTGGTGATCCCTGCAGCCTGGAACAGATGATATACAGTATTCCGGGAGGCAGATCCAACCATCAATCAGCTGCTCGTGCTAAATCAGGCTGTGCTGAAGCTGACTAGGCTGTTTGCTGTTTGCTGCAAGGAGGCAAATTGCTGGAAGGCAGAGGCAGATTTTTTTTTCTTGTTTTCTTCCCCAAAAGCTAGGTGCATCTTATAGTCCAGAGCATCTTATAGTCCAAAAAATACGGTAAATCTGGAACAATTAATTGATTTTGGGTGATTTGCAATAGATTTCCAGCTGATTACAATAGCAAGAATAAAATGATTCACTTGCCATCGTTGTAAACAGGTTGACAAGGAGCAACAATTAACATTGCTTATATCATGATCTATTTTGCATCATTTGCATAACGATTTCATGACACCCAAGACATTATAGGAGCATCTGTCAAATGACTTCGTTTCATCAAATAGCCTCTACTGTTTAAATAGGGAGAGTTTAAGGTGTCATGATTGGATATTTTTGTGGCAATGTTCTGTTCACTTCTCTTGCTTAGAGCATAATTTCCTGGTCAGAATTCCATAATTCTAAATTTTCTAAGTGAGGTTTTTTTTTGCATATACCTCAATTAATAGAGATATATTGTTAAATGCTAGGTTTGATGAATCACAAACTGGAATTAAGATTGACAGGAAAAATATCAAGAACCGCAGACGATACCACTCTAATGGCAGAAAGTGAAGGGAAACTAAAGAGTCTCTATAAGGGTGAAAGAGGAGAGTGCCAAAGTTGGCTTGAAAATCAAATAATATTATTAAACATTATCATTATTTAATTTTATTAAATTAAAAATATTTAATTGATTAAATTAAATTATTAATTTAATTTATTAATTTAATTATTAATAATTTATTATTAAATTATTAAAATTATAATTATTTATTAAAAAACTAAGATAATGACATCCAGTCCAATCACTTCCTGACCAAAAAAAGGGAAGAAATGGAAGTAGTGACGGATTTTATTTTTGGGGAGGGGGGTGTTTCCAAAAACACTATAGATGGTGACTGCACTAATGAAATTAAAAGATACTTTCTCTTTGGGAGGAAAGTTATGGCAAAGCTAGGCAATATATTAAAATACAAAGACATAATTTCATACATTACTACTGGGAAATCCATAACTTTGACCGGATGAATCTTGTTGACAAAAGTCCATACAATCAAAGCAATGGTTTTCCCAGTAGTAACGTATGGCTGTGAGAATTAGACCATAAAGAAATCTGAGTGTCAAATGATTGATGCTTTTGAACTCTGTAGAGTCCCTTGGACTGCAAGGAAATCAAATCAGTCAATCCTAAAGGAAAACCCTGGCTACATTCTGGAAGGACAGATACTGAAGTTGAAGATCAAGTACTTTGGCCAAATTAGACAGGGGTGTCAAACTCATAACGGCATAACGTTGTTGTCACGTGACTTATCTCAATCTTTTTTCCTTCGCTAAAACAGGGGTGGGCGTGGCCAGAGAGTGACACATCCTGCCTGTGGTCCGCGAGTTTGATACCCCTGAAATAAGAAAAGATGACTCATTGGAAAAGACCCTGATGTTGGGAAAGATTGAAGGCAAAACAAGAAGGAGATGGCATAGGATGAGATGGTTAGATAGTGTCATCAACCCAGTGAACACAGGTTTGGGCAGACTCCAGGAGACAGAGAAGGACAGGTATGCTATGGTCTGTGGGGTTACAAAGAGTCGGGCACAATTTAGCAACGGAACAACAACTGATAGAACTCTGAACAAAACCAAACAGATTCTTCCTGTATTTATAGGCAAAGTATAATAGGAAAGATGTAAAGGGCTATTTTATTTTACTTTTAAGTAATTAAAAAGATATATTGGAATATGTGAATAGATATATCATTTTAATAAAATTCTCCCCATCCTTTCAGGATTTCTATTTCAGTACTGCATTAATTATGAAAGACTAGTTTTTTGCACAAATAGTTTCATTATTGTGACGAAGTAAATGTATCTGTCAAACATCTCTCTTCCATTTGAGTCATCCTAGGTAGACAAACAATTTATATGATAAATAATAGCATTAAATCACTGTGTTTCAAATAGCTTATTTCTGTTCAAGTATCTTACTTATGAGGCAGATATCTTAAAAGCACAGAGAAAATAGAACATATTGTACTAAGCATGGTTTGTTTAACTAGTTTATTAGCTAAGCCATAACTTTCTGGTTTTGCACAACAGATGAAACCCCTAAACTTGATTAACAAACCACAATGGATGGCTTCAAATATCTTGCTAAGCCACTAACCAATTTTATCATGGTTTAGCTGAGGGGCTGCTGAACTCTTTGGACTGGGGGTACATTAGAAAAGTTGTCACCCTCTCAGCCAAGCTTCACAACTCATCACTTTGCTGTCTCCTTAGCGTTACTAGATGTCAGAGACAGTAAACAACTAGAAAAGTGGCTTTATCACACCAGTTTTCCCACCATAAGAAGAGTGGACAGAATCAAGAAAAATAAGTGTGCCTAGATTTTCTGGGAATTTTTTTTTGATCAGATAAAACACCACAGTCCAAGCTTGTCTCCACAGAAGCTTGCCCTGCTGCCAAGGAAAGCAAAAGTGCCATTTCAGAAAAACAAAAAGTACTTAAAGAAATTTATTTTGGACAATCTTATAAAAAAATAGGAATATTATTAGGCCTATGTTTCACACAGCAGAAGAGGCAGAACTTTGGCACTGAGTAAAAAGAAAAGAGGAGACAAATAAATGTAAAATCCACCAGTTTTGCAATCAATCTTAAGATTCCCAAGATGGAGTTCTAAGCATCATTCACTGCATATAATTCCATAATGTTGAGCATCAAAAAATATTCCTAACATATATATATTCTATGTTTCCATACACACATTCTATTTCACCAATCACTGTCCATTAATTTGCCACCTGCATTTAATCAGCCATTTAAAAAACACTACAAGCTTTATTTTAGGTTAATTTATAATTTAGGTTAATTATGGATTAAAAATTAACAATAACTATACAATAAGAAGCCGAAGTTTCTTAACAACCTCCCCAATTCAAATTATGCCTAGAAGATAAATCTAGCACCATCTATGTATAGCAAAATAAAACAATGGTTTACCAACCAGACTAGATGGCAGACAATATTCAATGTACCAAAAAAAAAAAACTCCTAATAAATTAATGTAGGTGACAAATTACCACAGGGCTAACAAGTAACTTTGTTTGATACTTTTTCAGTTACAGATAGCTCACCTTTCTTGAATGGACGTCATCACAGAAAATATGCATCTCTTACTCCACTATATTTTCCCCCCAAAGTTGTCTTTTAAGATCAAATGCTGACTTGAGGTGAACAATATCTTACACAGAGTGGTAATTATCTGGAATTAAAACTACCACCATTAATTTATAAACCTGTCTTTAGATGTAATTATAGTGCATCTGTGACAGAAAAGAATGTGCCTCAACCAGGTGCCTTCCCATCCTGTCTATATATCTGTGGAAATCAAACCACCTTGCCAGTGGTTTGATAGTTGCTTAATCAATCAACCTCATGATAATTGTGGCCATCCTTTAACACCTTATAAGTGAAATGTAAGGCATTGTGAGAGAAGACTTTAATGGGCTTATTTTCTGGTTAGGTCTTATTTTTGGGGAAATACGGTACTAAATGTACCATCTGGCTGACAATCTTAACTGGGGCTTATTTTGAGGGGTAGGGCTTATATTACGAGCACCCTGAAAAATTATGCTAGGACTTATTTTCCAGTTGGGTCTTATTTTCTGGGAAACTGGGCGTTGGTCTTACCTGATACGCCCCTTCTCGAGCAGGCACCCACGGCAGTCAGACTGGGTATTGACATGTCAGCTATCCTATAGGACCGAGTCCAATGGAACTTTAGGCCCGCCTCTTCCTGCTTCCGTCCAGTTTGGAGGCGAGGTCGACCAGTGGACTGATGTGTCTATAGCAAAAGAGACAGAGAAGTGAAAAAACCCCTCCCACCCAACTGACAACAGGTGCGGCTAAAAGGGTGGGGCTGACTGCCGTGGGCACCTGCTCGAGAAGCGGCGTATCAGGTAAGACCAACGCCCATTCTCCGATAATGGCACCCACGGCAGTCAGACTGGGACATACCAAAGCTTGGTGTCTCCTAGGGCAGGAGAGTCCGGACCTGTTGCAGAACGCGCCTGCCGAAGGCCGCATCCGCCGAGGCATACGTATCCAAGCGATAATGCCGGATGAATGGAGTCACGGATGACCACGTCGCGGCTCGACAGACTTCCTCCAGAGGGGCCTGGGTGGCCCAGGCCGCGGAAGTGGAGGCGCTCCATGTAGAATGCGCAGTGATGTTCCGAGGAGGCGGAAGGGAGTGCGTCTCGTAGGCAGATGCAATTGTGGCCCTGAGCCACCTACCTATAGTGACTGAAGAGACACTAGATCCCATAGACGAAGGCTGAAATGACAGGAACAGGGCTTCAGTCTTTCGGAAGGTAGCAGTCCTGGCCACGTAAATTTTAAGAGCCCTGCGTATGTCTAACGTGTGCCAGACTTGCTCTTGTCGGCACCGAGGCGATGGACAAAAGTTTGGGAGCGATAGCTCTTGCGCCCTGTGGAAAATGGTATTAATTTTTGGAACGAATGCGGGATCCAGACGGAGGACCACCCTGTCCGCATGAAAGATGCACAGGTCCGACCGTATAGACCGGGCTGCGAGTTCTGAAATCCGCCAGGCGGAGGTGATAGCAACCAAAAACAACATCTTGAAAGACAAGTATTTAAGGCTGACCTCTCGCAGCGGTTCGAACGGAGGACCCGTGAGGGCTGTTAGGACCTTATTCAAATTCCAGGTCGGGAATCGATGGACTGTGGGTGGCCGAAGGTTGGTGGTGCCTCTCAAGAAGGATTTAATGAGAGTATCATTAGCTAGTGAGGTATTGGATCCACACGATAGAATAGAGGAGAGGGCAGCCACTTGACGGCGGAGAGTATTGGGGGCGAGGCCAGCTATAAACCCGTCATGCAAGAAGTCCAGAAGGTGGACTATGGAAATCTCCGCAGGAATTATGGCCCGTCTATGACACCAGTCAGAAAAGGCCCTCCAAGTAGAGTCGTAAATCCGCCGTGTAGAAGGCCTCCGAGCCGCCTGTATGATGTCGATGGCTCCCGGAGAGACAAAAGCCCGCGTCAGTAGGACCTGCTCAGCCGCCAGGCGGTCAGCTGGTAAGTCTGAGGGTCCGGGTGTAGGATGGGCCCCTGTTGCAGGGATATCCGATCGTCTGGGATCCGCCACGGAGGGGCAACTGACAGGGACATCAGATTGGAGAACCATGGATGGCGAGGCCAATGAGGGGCCAGCAAGAGGACCTCCGCTTTCTCCGACAAAATTTTCCGCACGACTCTGGGAATGAGAGGCAAGGGAGGGAAGGCATAGAGCAGTTGACCAGAGGGCCAAGGGCTGCGTAAAGCGTTTATCGCCTCCGCCCCTGGATAGGGGTAGCGAGAGAAGAAGTGGGGCAGCTGATGGTTGCTGGCCGTTGCAAATAGGTCCACCGAGGGAGTGCCAAAGCGGGAGATGAGATCCTTGAAAATCTCGGGGTGTAGGCTCCACTCGGCTGGGTCGATGAGGTGCCGGCTGAGAGAATCTGCACAGACGTTCGCCGTCCCGGAGATGTGTTCCGCTTGGAGCAATGACAGGTGAGCCTCCGCCCATAGCCCCAGACGGAGAGATTCCTTCAGCAGAGAACGAGTTCCGCCTTGCTTGTTCACATGAGCCTTGGCCGAGACGTTGTCCGTCAGGATGAGGACGTCCCGTCCAAGGACATGAGATTTGAAACTCCGGAGGGCCAGGTAGATGGCACGCAATTCCAGTAAGTTGATGCTGAGGGTCTGCTCCGGAGGATACCAAAGACCCTGGGATAGGAAGGTCCCCAGATGGGCACCCCAGCCTGACAGACTGGCATCCGTGGTGATAATGACCCTGTCAGCCTCTCCGAAGAAAGAGCCCCGGGATACGGCTGGCGATGTCCACCAACTGAGAGAATCTCGCACTGCTGGAGGAAGGACCACCTTGGAAGAAGCTGTACTGCGGTGCGTCCGCTGGTAAGGTAGTAATAGCCATTGGAGCTCCCGGCTTGGAGGCGAGACCATGGCAAAATGCCGTAAGCGGAAACCATCTTACCTAGTAGGGTGGAGAGACCTAGAAGAGAGGCGGAGCCCCACCTCCCAAAGGAGGACGCCATGTCCGATAGACTAAACTGGCGATCCTGAGACCAAGAGACCTGCAGATTGGCGGAATTGATAACAGCCCCTAGGTGTTGTAGGCACGTAGTCAGTAACAAGTGGCTCTTAGCCCAATTAATGGAAAAACCGTTCTGTTGTAGGGTGGGCACGACTAAGGAGATGTCCCGTTGTGCCTGGGGCTGAGACTGGGACAGGATGAGAATATCATTCAAATAAAGGAGAGCACGTATAGGAATGGAAGATATGTGGGCCATAAGGGCTGCCATAATCTTTGTGAATACCCTGGGGGCAGAGGAAAGTCCAAAGGGAAGGGCAACATACTGGAAATGCTGCCCATTGTACGAAAAACGGAGAAATTTACAGTGGGAGGGACGTATGGGGATGTGGAGGTAGGCTTCGGTTAAATCTATGGAGGACATGAAGTCTCCCTTACGAATGCAGAGCAGGATGGTTTGCAGCGACTGCATCTTAAACCGACGGTAGACTATGTGTCGGTTGAGAGACTTTAAGTCGAGAATGGCCCTCCAACCCCCCGAAGCCTTGGGGACCAAAAATAAACGGGAATAAAAACCGGAACCTCTTTGAGGAAGAGGGACCGGTTGAATGGCCTTAATGGTCAGTAAATGATTAATGCTTCCTGAACCCGAGCCCGTTTAACCGGATCTAGGGAAATGGGACAATGGAGATAGTGCCTAGGGGGAATGGACCGGAATTCAAGAAAAAGGCCAAACCTGATGGTGTCCTTCACCCAAGAGTCAGAAAGAGACAGATCCCATTGATCGGCGAAAAAAGTTAAACGGCCGCCGATTAGAGAATCAGGGACAGAATTAACTGGACCGTCGGTAAGGTCTACCCCTCCCGCCTCGAAAGGACCTTTTGGGGGGAAACCGGGGGCCCTGTCTGACCTGATTGTCGTGCTGCTGAGCTCCCCTGGGAGGAAAGGATCGTTGATGGCGATGCTGGATATAGGTAGAGTTGGGGCTTCGATATGAGGAGGAACGAAAGGATCCCTGAAGGCGATATTCTGACCGACGAGACAGGGAGGGAAGGATCTTCCTATGGTCCTTAGTCTCGATGAGTAAGGGGTCCAGTTGCTCTCCAAATAATTTTGAACCCCCATAAGGGGACGAAGCAAGGCGCCATTTATTTCTGGCATCGGCTTGCCAATTCCCAGCCAGAGGAGGCAGCGTGACGTTACCGAGGAGCCAATGGCCTTGGCGGAGAACCGAGCAGCATTCAATGTGGCATCCGCGGAGAACTCCACCGCTGCCAAGATCTTAATTAATGTCCTGGTGTGTGCGCTGATCAGAAGATGGAATGTGCTGCTGCAGCTGGCGCAGCCACAAGATAGATGCCCTATTGAAAAACGAGGCTGCAGACGAAGCCTGCACAGACCAGGCCGATGCTTGATGGGCTTTGATGAGGGTCCGCTCTGCCTTCTTACCTTCTGGTTTTAAATGCTCTTCAGAGGGCCCAGTTAGGGGTGAGGGAGAGATCAAGGCCACCACCGGGGAGTCCACAGAAGGTACTTGAAGCAAGGAAGAGAATTCCGTGGCCAAATTATAGAATCTTCTGTCCAGGTTATTGGGGGGGAGGCCCCGAACTGGGAGACGACCACTGTCGCTTTAACACATCCGAAAACAACTTCGGGGCAGGAACTATCTCCAAATGGACAGGAGGTTCCTGAAACAAGGCCGAAGTAGGATCAGGTTGGGCAGACGGGTTGCCAGAAGTGGTGGATCCTTCACCCAATCTGGTAATAGTCTTAGCCTTGAACAGAAGGGAACGAAACATATGGGGCTTAAAGAGTCCCACAAAGGCCGGTTGGTCAGGCTCTAACCCCTTATCTTCCGAAAGCTCTTGCTCAGGAAGAACCTCCTCCTCTGATAGGGAGTCCTGGCTAACAGAATCCTGCCCATAATCATCAGCCATGGTTTCCTCATGACAAGGACAAGAACGGGAGTGAGACCTGTGACTAGGCTGGGCTGAAGCCGATTGCTGCTGTAGACCCTGCGCAATGCCTTGGCGGATAGCCTCCGAAATAAGATCTGCCAGAGAATGCTGCATATCAGGGGGAACCTGGGAGCCTTGAATAATCTGTTGAGCAGATGAAGATTGTACTGGAGGGGCGGATGGCTGTTGAACCTGCAGATCTGTGGCTGTGGAATCTGAAGGAAAAACTGAAGCCACATCAGCAACGCAGCCGGGGTCTCCCTGCGATGACCTGTCAGGTGATAAGGGTGGGGCAGGGATTGCCTGGTCTGATGGAATGGTAGCAGGAGAATTCGATGACAACTGCCTAGAATCTTGTGATACCTTAGAATGGGCCTTCTGGAATGCCTTCTCTATTGCCCTATGGCGCCGGCTTTCATCCCTGGAGATAGACAAGCCTTTGGAGGAATGGGAACGTTTAGAAGAAGAAGGCTTCTCAGTTCCCCTGTGGCCGGAAGAAGGGCCCTCCCCTGGGTCCTCCTGATCATGGCGCCTCTTGCCCTGAACCCTGGAGTGGCTTGACTGTGAAACAGGGGCGTCTGCCATTTTTAATACACTCAAAGGCACCAGAAAACAGCCGCTTTCAAATTTGGTATGACTAGGTACCTTGAAAAAAACAATCGTAGATTGCTGAGAGAGGCGTCAATCTGCTCTGCTGCCTCGCTAGCTGTCCGGCATGAAAACGAGGGCGAAAGCGGCACGGGGTGGAAATTAGCGCCGATCAGCTGCTGAGCGCTTCAAATAGCCCAAGACAATAAAAGCCGCCGTAAGGATGAGTGCAGGAGGGCGGAAAGCAGGGCAAAGCGCGGTGGAGCTAGACCGAGCAGGCTCGTGCGCGCCGACGACGAAACTGCCAGCCAACAGTCCTGTTAGCTTGGAGGCTGTCAATCAGAAGTGGGGAAGCGCGGGAAGCAGGGCGAAGTGCGGCGGAGCTAGACAGAGCAGGCTCGTGCGTGCCAAAATAGAAACTGCCAGCCGACAGTTCCCGCCGCGTAGCGGCTGTCAGCGGGATCGGGACGATGAAGATTATTATCATAATTTAAAAGTGCCTTATAAATGGGTAAATTCATTTTAAAAGCATTGATTTTAAGTTTTGGGGGCTTATTAATGAAGCAGATTTAAAATGTTATTTATGAACCAAAGGGGGTGTTTCTGGAGCAAAATAAAGCTCTCAGAGGTACAATAACAAGGATGTGTTGTTTTCCTTCTGAGATCCAAGGATTTAAGAGAGACAAAAAAACTCACAGCTCAGCATGGAGCTTCATGACAGCTTTGCAATTTCAGCAGAAAAGGCCTTTTTTCTTTGACAGCCTAATTTATTTGACCCCTGTAAAAAGAAACTGGAATTCCAAACACAACTTACGTCCTGTAAAATCTAAATGTTATAGTCTCCTTTACAGGCATCAACCCGTTTACAAGGTTGAAAACACTGTGAAAATCAACATGTCTTAAGGATGACACTGGATTTTTTTTTCTTCCTAAGACTCTTAAGGATTGACCAGCTAATCTACATATTGGCCACCCATGTAGAATGGAGACTTTGTACTACCTACATAGTATTTATTTTATAACCCTGTCAAAGACTGTCAAAATGGTTGTGGGGGAGATCAGGGTAAGTCTGAGCATATTTTCTCAGGTCAAATGGGATCAGCAAAGTTCTTCTAGACTGCCAAATTTATTCTCAACAAATTAAATTTGTTGCCTCCAATGCCAATCCTACTGTTCCTTCTGTTTTAAATAACTGAAGTCAGCTGACTTCTAATCAACTGTTAAGTAATAACACTTCATTGATTTTACTCACTTTTTGGCTGCTCTTGAACAGAGTCCAAATAAGGAGGAATATCAGTAAAGTTCCATGAAGATATGGAGGGCAAAATGAACAAAGCCCCTAAATTTTATACATTCCCATCTCAATTTCATACAGCCTACTTTTACAAATAAGTACAAGTAAAGGGGCACAGAAAGAAATATGAGGCAACAGAGATAGAAAGCAATGAAGTTCTGAACAGCTGCAAATCCAGCCATTCCCCAGTAACACTGGTCAAACCATTGGCAGCAAGGTGAACAGTGCTAGGTCAGTCAAAATCATATGAAAATGCCAGCATATGTTGTAACTAGGGACCCTCCACATGGATGCCAGCTTTGCCCTTCCCAAATTAAAAGTAGCATTTCCACTTTGATGGGAAGTGCTAAGTTAAGTACCCCAATCTTCCTAACACTAGCTAGTGCTCCCCAGGTGGAACCACATGGTTTCAGAGGCAATGCTGCAAAACTGTTACCTTTGGAGCAGCAACTAAATTAATTAACATCTGAAGCAGGGGTGAAATTCAGCCGGTTCTATCCGGATTGTGCGATCCGGTAGGGACGACTATGCGAAGTCCCACCCATCCACATGGACATCATTACGTCCCTTTTTTTGCGACAATTTTCAGCCTCTGTGCATGCGCAGCGTGTGCACATTTGCGAACCAGTAGGGAAGGAAAGTGAATTTCACCCTTGAACTGAAAATCAGTTCAGCTGCCAAGCTTGGTAGAAATCCCATGTCATCACAAGTATACACTGACTTCAGATCTATGCAGTGTTTTCATAAGGAAAAAAAATGTGATACAAATATAGAGTATTTCAGAGACACAGTGAGGTAAGAAAACCTGTGATAGCTATGTATAAATGCACTATCACTGGGTATATAGCTGGGTATTTGAAAGTTGTATTCTATATGCTGTACATGTAGTCCTCACTATTCATTCAGGAATCGTTCAAAGTTACAATGGTGCTGAAAAAATAATTTTACAACCTATTTACGATCTTTGTAGTGTTCCTCAATCATGTGACTGCCATTATAGTTAGTACATGTTATCTTGTTCCTGATCTGTGTTTTTCTTTTTTGCCCTCTTACAAAGCAGAGAGATTGGAAAGAAAGTAAACTGTTTGCTCTTCTATACATCGGAAAGCAGTGTGACCATGCCAGCAGCCTGGCACTGGGAGTAATGGCATGCTATGAAAAAAGCTTAAAGTTTAATGTTGAAATCTCTTCCTCTCCAATGTCTTCTTTGCCTGATCCATTCTTCTCCTCCCCTCAGAAACACTGGAAAGGGATTTCAAGAGAGTAAAATATTTGCTGTTCTACACATCAAAAACAATGTAATCACTTCAGTAAGAAAGAAAGTGTCAGGCAACTTAGCGACCACTTTTCTTAGCAGCAAAGTTGCCAGTCCCAAATAAGGTTGTTAAGCAAGGAGTATCTGTATCAGCAAAAGTTCTTCTATTATGTTTAAGGTATTTCCATAGAAAAGAAAGGACGTTGCAGACATCTCTGATGCAGTTTTCATAGCGATATTCTGTGAATTACCATATGTTTGTCATTTGCTTCTGCTACCTAAATAAGAAATTCCTTGTGGCAACATTGTTAGGAGTAAATACTCTTCTGACATAAATTGGCTTGAAAGTGTATTAACTGATAATTTATTATGAAAAACACTGGTTTCTATGTTTTCAATATGCTCAGGTTTAAGCTCAGTCTTAAGGGCTTGTAATTATGTATGAAAACAGAGCACCAGAGCCTCCAATACCCTATGCCGTGTCATCACACCAGCATCACGTGACTATCGGGACTATCGGGACTTTCCCCCCGCTAAACCGGGTGGGGGCAGCGCATGACACATTCAGCCTGTGGGCCGCAAGTTTGACAGCCCTGCTCTATGACATTCTTCACCAACTGGGTATCCTCCACATGTCTTTAATTACAACAGCCATCATCCCTATAGCCACAATAACATGAAAACAACATGAGCTGAAATGCAGCACATTTGGCAAGTACCAATTGGAGAAGCCTATCCTCTACCACTGTTATCCAAATCATATGTAGGAGGATAATCCAAAACTGATGGACAGTACGTGGCCCCTGCCATTTTTGTTATCCCTGGAACTTTCCTAAACCAACCAATCAAAATTTGCCAGCAAAATGCCAACATTCAATTGGATGAATCTATCTATCTTTTTCTCTTTGGTGGAAACAAGAACCTGGTTTAATACAATTATTCCACTTTCCTAAAATAAAATAAAATAAAACTGAAAGTTGGGCCACAGGATGGCATTTTCTTTCTTGACAAACTATTTTTATTCTTTAAAACTTTTCTCCTTTTCTTTAAAGTAATGAATTCCTAGGCTGGCTGGAAATTCAGACTTGGAATCTTTGGACATGTGGGAGGAACCAAACTGGAAAAGGCAAAGCTCAGAGATTCCAAAGAAAGATCCATCTTTCCATTTGCTAAATCTGATTTCTGTGTGGCATTAAGGAAAAATAGCCAGTGGAGGAAATGGTTGTGATATTTCAGTTTAACTGCAAAAGAAAGAAAAAAGTGGGAGGTCGAAGGCTGTAACCGCAATAGGATAAAACAACCTGTGTTTGAGGATGATCCCAAAAAAAAGGGGTGATTGCAGGTTAGGGCTATAAAGAAATTTAAGATGCTAAATCAAGGACAACACGTCAAATTATTCTGAGAAATGTTAGATGCAGAGGACAGACATGAATGTGATATGGGAACTGGCCAGTGCAACAGGAGGCAGTTTCTCCCCATAAAAATTTAGCCATCTGTTTGACCATCAGCCATAAGAGCTAAAAATGCCAGGGCAAAGCAAGCAGCAAGGATAAACTTTTGGCACATCGATACAATTGTTTTAAATGTTCTTGCATTTGGGATTCATCAGTCATATAACACCACCCAAGCTGGAAGTAGACAAGAAATAAAATGCATGAAAAAGTTAGTTGCCATAAAATGAAAATGAGATACCCCCGTTTTTAAAAAGCCAACATCAGAGGTTGTCAACCAGCAATGCAATGACTATCTAATTACACAAAACTGCTTACACCCTTTTCTCCTGCATCAGCAATTGAAAGCATTCAGTATCAAACTGGATGCAAAATGGATTTGCAACATTGAAATTGTTTTAGTGCAGGCTAGGAGCTTATGCCCTTTAATTTTTTAAACTATAATTTCCAGCCTACATCACTATTGTCTATCAAGTCTGGGGCTGTTGAGAATCACTGTATAGGAACATCTAGAAGCCTAGAAGTTCTTCAAGCTAAGCTTAGCTGTTCTTCATGAGTATATGGAGGTTTTCCCCCCACTTTCTCTTCCAATCATCCCAAGCCAGACACTGCCTGGATGAAGTTGAGGGGACTTGGAGTTTAATTCATGGGAGAGCATTAAGTTAGGGAAGACTACTATAAAGGGATAGAATTAGAATAGTGCAGAACATTAAGGCAAGTTGGAGTCCCTCAGTTCCACTAAAGACTTTGATATAGACTAGAACCACACATTGTATAGTTCATTGTATAAGTCACAATAGTTGGATTCGTGTATAACATTAAATCATAAAACATGTAATATAAATCAAAATAAAGGAGATACATGCATCATTCTATACCAAACCAATAGAGTTCTACCTGGATTTAGCACAAAATATGAACCCCATCCAATTATCAGATCTTGATGGCCAAGCTCAGGATGAGAGACAGCATGGTGGAATCTGTCCATTGTTACTTCCACACAGCATATTTTATCAGGTCACAAAAAACCAGTGAAAGCATTTGAACATCATTAGGATCTTGGTTAGTTTTAACTCATTTGGTTAGTTTATAGGTGTTATACACCCCTCCCAAATGAGTTAGTAATATATTGTGCAAATACAGTCATGTTTTTTTATTATCGTTATACAAATGAAATTATAAAAATTCTCTCCCCATCCCTCAAGAAGTCAGGCTGGAAACAAGGAAACTGACTTGTACATGAAAGCCAGCTAGGTGACTTTGGGCCAATCATTCTCTCTCAGCCTAACATACCTCACAGGATTGTTGTGGGGAAAACAAGAGGAGGAAGCACTATTAGGTATGTTTGCCACCTTGAGTTATTTATAAAAACAATAAAGGCAAGATATAAACAAACCAACCTTAAACTTGGCAATAAGTCTAATAAAATAACACAAATACTAATTGATTGACAATATCAGAAGTATTGCTATACCTTACTTCCCATCTAAGAAAGGCAGACCAGATCAAACATTATTCTTTTTGTAACTCAGAAAAGGGAAAGCAGCACAGTTGAACACTACTCATAGATATATAGTGGTAAATTAAGGCTATGAACAATCTTCATAAAAACCACATATTACAATTGCACATCTATGAATCAGAGCAGTCCTGGCCATTTTTTCTCTCTGCTACACTCAAAGCACAAGAAAAGAACACTTATCTTAAAAGTAGATAAATGTGAAGCCTACTGCTGGTAACAGGGTCCCAGGTCTGCCTCCCATTAATGGAAGGGGGGGTGGAATAATTTAAAACTGCTGCTTTAATCCATGTTCCCTTCAGTCTGCACATGCTTAGCCAGGAGTTAAGTAAGATGCACAGCACAACTGAGTTGTTAGAAATATGTTCCAATAAGCTCAATAATACAAATTCAGAGATTGCAGAGCCTTATTTTAAAATAAAAATGTGTCATAGTAATTAACTCAATCATCCTTACATTTACCAATATAAAAAAATGGGCAGGTATGTACAGTAATCAAAACTAAGTGTGAAGAATTCATCAATTGTATTTATATTTATTTGCTAGCTTTAACATCATTATTTAAACCCAGACAGTGTGCAGGCAATCCCATGTATATCTTACTCAAAGACAGGTTACACTGAAGGTTCCTCCCAGAAAATTAAATATGGGATTGTAGCCATAATGGCAGCACCTCAAAGATGCTGGCTAAAGAGTAGTTTAACATACAATGATGTAATTCTAGCTAAAGCTAAAATACGCAGTATAGAACCTTTTATACCAGCAGTGGAGAATATCTGAATCATTCTGACATTATGAGCAAAATTGTTAAGATGTTATTATGAATTACCTATTTTAAGTTTGCAAAACTATACTGGGAAAGAAATACCATTGAAATTCAGCAGGCAGCATCCATAAAAATTGTGCATCTTTATTTCCCAACAAACCCCAACAGGATTCAGGGGCTGCCTGCAATCTTAACCCATCCTTGAAAAATTTAAATGTTCTGCCTGGATGGATCTTTCAAACCTTTCAGAGGGGAAAACTAAAATAACCGGCGATTGTAGTTCAGTATTTGGGAGAAAAAAATGAACAGGGCGAACTTAATATGAAGTTGCTGACAAGGATATCTTCAATGTTAAGGACAAGAACAACTCCACCTGTAGCACACAGAATAGCCGGTGGTTTGTCAAAAATTGTCAGGAAGTTTTGTTTCAAATTGCGGGGATCTTTCCAAAGCCCGTTACTGACTTTAGCAACCCTCCCAAAAGCAACTGCCTTTTAATAAAAAAATCACGTTAAAAAAATACCACTTTGGGTTTATGCGTTCACATTTTGCTGCAGCCGTCCTGCTCGTTTGCTTGCCTGCCTGCCTGCCTTTCCGCTCTCTGGCTTCCAGTCTCTCCAGTGCTCGCCAAAGGAAATGCCTCCACTAGAAAAGGCCAGAGAGAGAATTCGGCGGCCACTTAAACACGCCTCTAATCTGGCCGACTAAATCCAGCTGGACCTCCATCCACCCAAACCCTTGGAAGAATTGCTTCGGTCTTCTTTTTTCTTTTCCCCTTCTTCTTTTTAAGGTGTCACAAAGTTCTCCTTTTAGCTCCCACAAATGGAAAACAGCTGGGCTACCGCTCAGGCAACCCTCCAGAAACATCCATTCCCCTGCGTGAACAGAACCAGCCTTTCGTCCATAAAAGCTAGAAACCAGACCGCTTTGGGGGTTTTATTTTGCTACCGATTCCCGCACCGGGACATTTTTCCCCCCCCACTCCAGCCCTCCCTTCTCCCCGCACCCGCTTCGCCTCTCCAACTTCCCATTGCCCGAGGAAGCGAATCCTACCCTGGATTTTTCAAGGCTCGGGGAAACTTCCCAGAAGTTGGCGCGCAACAGGCGCCTGCCGTTCCTTCTTCTACCTGAGCGAAGAGTGTTTTTTTTTTTTTTTTTTTAAAAAGGCGGCCACTTCTCCGGTTCCTTCGAAGGGGGAAAACAAACAAAAAAAACTCGCCCGGAGCTCATATCCTAGGGCGGGGGGACTCAAATACACAGCCGCCGCAACTTGGTGGAGAAGGAAACGCGGGCACGCCTCGCTTTCAACCCCATAACACTCCAGCATCGGTGGGGATTTTCACCACGCGGGTCGCATAAAACAACGAAAAAGACCTCACAATATTCCACCCTTGCACTCCCTCCTCGACCCCCCCACCCCAAAAATAAGACCAAAACCCCCCACAGTGCGCCCTACCTCCGTTTGCAGCCAGGCGCGGGGAGACGGGCTTGGGCTTGGACTTGCGCCCTGCCTTCTTGGCGCCGCGTCTTCGCCACGGTGCATGGAGCTCTGGGACAAAACAGCTACGCCCCCGGCTGCGCCCCCCAGCCTGCTTGGCTGTGTTGCGGGCGCTTTACTTGTCACAGCCGCGGTGCCCGTTACCGCTGCTGCCTCTTCTCCTTGCCGTGGCTGCCTGCCCCGGGCGAGAGTTGGGGAGCTCAGTCTACGGGCTGGGGGACGGGGAGGGGTGGTTGGAGGAGAGGGGTGGGGAGGGGGAGAAGTAGCTTTTGGGTTGGAGGGGGGGGTCAAAGGAGAAAGGGTTAAACCTTTTTAGGACGGGCTTGTTCTCTCACTTTATGATCCCGGGTTGTTTGGGGGGGGGAGGGGGGGTTGCGCTGGCTGGTCTGTCGCGGCCCGAGGCGGGCAGATGGTTGAGGGGAGGTTCCTGCCTTCATGGGAGCTCTGATTGCTGGCCGGGCCGCCGAAAGAGGAGTTGCGAATTGGTGCGTGTCACTTTTTGCCCAGATATTAATATCGCCCTTTTTTTTTCTTTTCTTTTTGTCAAGGGAGAGGGGTGTGTGTGTGTTTCCCTGCCTAGTGCGAGAACTTTAATGCTTTACAGGGCTGTCTGCAAACGGAACGATTCAAGAATCTCAGCAATACCTATCCAATTTCTTGGTGGTGATGGGAATCCAAAAGGAGTTGTGGGGGGGAGCAAAACTTTCCCCACCCAGTTCTGACTTTTTATTTAATATTTTTTTCCTTTTGCCCACTTGTGAGCAAATTTTTGGCCTTGCCATACTTTGGGCTGTCAATATGCTTATATACTGACTGACAGGATACTTGTGATGTCAATATATTGAATTACAAATTTGGGACTGCTGCCTTTTTCTGGGCTGAAGGCTTCACCAGGCATTTCAAACCATGCCTGGAGTTGTTCCCCTCTCCAAAAAAAAAAAAAAAAAAAAGACAGAAAACAGCTTTTATTTTATTTACAATGAAAGTCCACTAAAGATAGTTGCAATAATTGCCTCTTGTCCCACATTTAATGCAATCACTATGCATATTCCTGAAGAGGCATTTTGTTTAATTCAACGTGGGTGGTGGATGAATGCTTCAGGAAACAGATAATGGAAGAAAGAATCAGTTCAGGACTAGTGAGAAAACAATATAAATAAAAGTACAAACCCAGATAGAATAGTCAGTGGGTAAAAATAATGGATTGGATTTAGTATTTAATGGATGGTATGAAGGTGATAGAGACGGATGAAGTGGGCTTCGTTGTCTAAACATCAAGGATGGGCCTGCAATATCTGGTTACCTTTGCTGGGAAAAAAAAGATGAAAATGTCAAACACTTATTGAAAATTGGTAGTCCAGCTGGTCCACAATAACTATACCCAGAAACGTCTAGAAAACTGAACTGGTGATTGGGGAAGCACCTGATAATCAAATTATGGTTAGTTCTTGGGTGGGAGAACTTCAGAAAATATCAGGGCTGTAGACTAGACTGCACAAAGGAAATAGTTAATTACTTCCATACTGTTGCTAAGATCATATAATCGATATGGATGCTCATTATTAGGGGTTGAATTTTACTTAAATGAGATTTTATTTCTTTATCCTCATGTCATCATTGACTTTTGCTCCACCGATTACAAAAGCTTAGTTTTGTAACTTCAGTATTGCAATAGTGGAAAGATCTCATTCCAGAAATCTCACTGCTTTGGTGCCCTGATGGTCCTGGTGGAGCTATTATTCATTACAGCGCCATCGACTTGCTTTTTGTTCCAGAGGAGAAGCATTGATCACACAAGCTTGGGCTGAGTTACAAGCTCAGGACACTTCCATGGAGTCGCTTGGCACTGCTTCAAAATTGAGGTGATGCTCCTTGTTATTCTTCAGCAGCTAAGTAGGTTAATTTCTATCTCAGCTTTGGCACAGAAGGAATTAGAGTAAATACATGTAGTCCTTGGATTACAACCAGTGGTGAAATTCAAATTTTTTTACTACTGGTTCTGTGGGCATGGCTTGGTGGACATGGTGTGGCTTGGTGGGCATGGCAGGGAAGGATACTGCAAAATCTCCATTCCCATCCCACTCCAGGGAAGGATACTACAAAATCCCCATTCCCTCCCCACCTCGGGAGAAGGATATTGCAAAATCTCCATTTCCACCCCACTCTGAGACTAGCCAGAGGTGGTATTTGCCGGTTCTCCAAACTACTCAAAATTTCCTCTACCGGTTCTCCAGAACCTGTCAGAATCTGCTGGATTTCACCCCTGATTACAACTGATCACTTAATGACCATATAAAGTTCTGATGGATTTGAAAAATATTACTTGCAAACTCTTCTTGATGTTACGACTGCCAAACTACCCCTGAGGTCATGTGATTGCATTTTGGCTGCTTTGCAACCAACTTGCATTTACAATGGCTACGGTGTTCTGTGGTCATGTGTTCTCATTTTGTGACCTGTTTTTCTATTGTCCAGCAAGAAATGGCCATTGGCTAAGCTGGATTCGGATTTATGACCATGTGATTCACTTGACAACCACATGATTTGCTTAATGATTGCAATGACTCTTAATGAGCTTGGCCAAAACATAAAATTGAGTCCAATCATGTGTTTACTTGATTTATGACTGCAATGACTTACAACTAATATTCCAACCTCAATTAGTATAGCCTTTATTGTCATTGTACATCATGTATACAACGAAATTGGTTTTAGCCTCACTGGTGCAATCCATGATAAAAAATACAAACAACATAAATAGTATAAAGTATAATGCTTGGTAATGCTGGTCTGTGAGGCTGCTTCCGTAATCGAGGTAGCAAAGCTCTCCATCCCCATCACTGCTTTCACTGTCTTCTCCACCTCCTAGGCCCAACAATGATCCATGGAGGGCCCGGCAGTCTTACTATGCCACTCTGTATATTATGAGACCGCTGGAAGTCACTGGTAATATCTAGTCGACTAGAAGATCCAATCTTTAGTAACTTCCAGTGGGTATAGACTAGTTTTTGCCTACACACTCCACGGTGACACCAGGAGCTCAAAGCTGCAGCGTCTATGTGCACCGCCATCTTGGAATATAATTATGGTAATAAGTTGAGGACCATTGTACATTTTTCCAGCGCTAATGGAAACAATGGAATTTGAAGATAGTTTCCAATTGGCAAAAATTCTCCTTTTGTTCTATCCCCTTTCCCTACATCCCATTTTCACTGACAACACTTCATCCTCCACAACTGATGTTTATGTATTATGGCCCTAAAACCCCCATTAAATCAGGCTTTTAAAATATTTTATTTTTAATTTTAAAACAAATATTTTTAGAGTTTTCAGGATGGTGAATAAATAAAGGAAAAGAGCAGTAGCAATAGTATTTAGACTTATATACTGCTTCATACTGCTTTACAGACCTGCCCCCAACAATCTTGGTCCTCATTTTATCCATCTCGGAAGGATGGAAGGCTGAGTCAACCTTGAGCTGTTCAGAATTGAACTCCTGGAGTGACCAGTATAGTCTAGCCTGCAGTACTGCACACGGCTCAAAAACCAGTTACAAAAATTGTTTGCAAAGTATTCTATCTGCAATTCATCTATGCAATATTTGGAGAAGTAGTTCTTAAACTGATTAATGCAATTATCCCTTCCTAGATCATTACCTTCACAAAAAACCCAGTTTTTGTTGTTTTATATAAATGTCTCTAAATTGGCGTTCCCAAACTGGCCATTGACCCACAAAGAAGCAATTAAAAATTGCTCTATTATCCTGAAATTACTCTCAGTTTAAGAAGGAGTGCAGAGAAGAGCAACAAAAATGATAAGAGGTCTGAAGGCTAAACTACAATGAACGATTGAGGGAACTAGGTATGTAGTCTAATGAAGAGAAGGACTAGGGATGATATGAGAGCAGTCTTCCAGTACTACCTGAGAGGCTGTCACATAAAATGGGGGTTGGGGTGTCAACTTATTTTTCAAAGCACCTAAAGCAGAAGAAAATGTAACAGGTAGAAAAGTTCATTAAAGAGAGATCCAACCTAGAACTAAGGAGAAATTTCCTGATAGAGAAAACAATCAATGGAATGGCTTGCCTGCAGAAATTGTGGATGCTCCATCACTGGAGATTTTCAAGAAGAGACTGGACAGCCATTTATCCAGAATAGTATAGGGCAGGGATGGCTAACCTTTTCCGGACTGAGTGCCCAATGCGTGCATGCCCGAACCCCCAAAATGCAATAGACGTGCACTCCCTGCACACAACCCACCACTCCTGTGCATGCACGTGCACCCCCCATGTGCCCCACCTTCACACATGCGCAGCCCCCATCCCCATGCATGCACGCGTGCCCCCCTGCCCCGCCCCCGTGCTTGCACGGCAGAGACCCGATGACCAGCTGGGAGGCACACATGTATGCGCGTTGGAGCTGAACAGGGGTGATGGCTCGCATGCCGACAGAGAGGGCGCTGTGTGCCACCTGTGTCACTCATGCCATAGGTTCACCATCACGGGTATAGGGTCTCCTGCTTGAGCAGGGTTGGACTAGAAGACCTCTGAGGTCCCTTCCAACCTATTATTCTTTGTTCTATGGATATAACATTCAAGAAAGGAATGGTTCTGCTACTACCTCTCCTACAGGATTGAGCTAAGGGGGCAGGCTGGGAAAGCTGTCTGGATGTGGCTTTTTGTTTGTTTGTTTGTTTCTCTTATTGAGACATACTTCATCCAGAAATCTCAATAGTTTTAGTATGGGGATGGCATCCATAGGGCAATGCAAACTGGTTCCTGCGGACATGAAACCATGGAAAAGTGACAAATACAGGTTTTTGACAAAATATTAAAGGATTTCAGTGAAGAACTTTCCATACAGGTGTGCGAAAGGTGCAGATTCTTCTTTTTTTAAAGGAGAGGAAGAAAAGTACATCGTTGAATGGTGTTGATAGCAGTATTCCAGTTACTTGGAGGCTCAGAAAGACAACCCATGGCTAAATGCATTTAAGGTATAAAATAGTAATTTACCTCTTTGTTTTAGTTCTGAATGTGTCTAAGAAAAACCTGAAAAACAAACCTCACTGGGAAATCGCTTTACCTTTCTGTTAAATCAGAAACAACATCCTCTTAGGAAACTATAAAAGACAGGCTGTGCACATATGGGTGAATGAAAAAAGCCAATGCAGAAGTGGGACTAGAGAGACTCCTGCTGTTTGGTCTGTTTCCTGTCTGACTATAAGAGAGCAGAAGAAGCAGAAAGCAAAGGACTTAAAGTGGCAGACAGAACCCGTTCAAAGGATAGAAAAATAGAGTTGGAAGGGGCTATTTAGACCATGAAGCTCAACTCTCTGGCCAGTGGGGGATCTACATGGGGCTGCCCCTGAAGACCACTCGGAGGTTTCGACACTCTCATGTTACACCCCTCCTGCGGGACCTGCATTGGCTACCAGTTGAGGTTCAAGGTGCTGGTAATCGCCTATAAAGCCCTACATGGCTTAGGCCCGGGGTATTTGGTAGACCGTCTGCGGCCAGCAACAGCTCCCCATCGCCCGGTGCGTTCCCACAGGGAGGGCCTCCTTGGGGTGTCGTCGGCCAGACAATGACGGCTGGCAACCCCTAGGGAACGGGCCTTCTCTGTGGGCGCACCTACCCTGTGGAATCAGCTCCCCCTGGGACTCCGGGTGGCCCCTGACCTTCGCTCTTTCCGCCGTGGCCTTAAAACATGGCTATTTCACCTGGCCGGCTTGGACTGAAGGGGTTTTAGAGGGGATTTTAATGGTTTTTATAGTTTTATTGAGTATTTTTAAAGGAAGGATTGGACTGTATGTGTTTTATTGTTGTGAGCCGCCCTGAGTCCTTTTCGAGATAGGGCGGCATATAAGTCCAAATAATAAATAAATAAATAAATAAATAAATAAATAAATAAATAAATAAAGTGTTCATAACAGATGGCTGTCCAAGCCTGCTTGAACATATCTACTTCTTTAATTAGTTCCACTGCCAAAGGATTCTTGTTGTTAGGATGCTTTTCCTATCATCCAGTCAATATCTGCCTTTCTGGAACTTAAGATCTAACCTAACTTGAACTCTAGAATTAAGATCTATGGATTCCCTTTAAATTCTTGAAGAGTACTATCATATTCCCTCTTGGCCGTCTTTCCTCAAAGTTAGGCGTATCCAGTTCCCATGAGTTCTAACAACTTGTCTAGAAGGTGCTACAGTAGAACTACTTTTTCCACCTTACTTAGGAGCATTGACAAAATTTACACATCATGCTGGAGCTTACTACAGTGAGATCCTTAGCCATGGGCAGCTAGCCATAATGAGGTAAAAATGATGGAATACGCGTCATGACATCGTGATGCAAACTCTACCCTTCTGGATTGTGTCAGGGCATCACAGTCAGGCAGGCAAGAAATGGGGCTTTGCATCATTGTGTTGCAGGGCCCATCTCTGTAATTGCTGTCTGCCAGGCTTGGGTGCGTTTAAGAACTGTTTTATTCAGTAAATCAGAGTCATGCCATGTCTTGATGTGATATGTGAGTGCAGCCCCTGAAAATTAAGCAGGATAGTATTGTAATGCTACAGGAAAGCTCTTTCCAAGGCTTGAATTGTATTGTGGCCCCTTGGTGCAGCTTTCTTTGCATAATTCTTGTTTAATTCAGTGGATAACTCCTGAATAAATGCCCATAGATAGGAGATTCAAAGAGGTAGCATTTAAGAAAGGGCTCGCAATCTGGGAGTCCTCCTGGATATGCAGCTGTCCTTGGAGGAACATCTGACGGCTGTAACCAGGGGGACCTTTTGTCAGGTTCGCCTGATTCGCCAGTTGCGGCCCTTTCTTGATTGGGATTCCCTGTGCACAGTCATTCACACCCTCGTCACCTCTCGCCTTGACTACTGCAACGCTCTCTACACGGGGCTCCCCTTGAAGAGCACCCGGAGGCGCCAACTGGTCCAGAATGCAGCAGCGCGGGTAGTGACGGGAGCAGCATGGCGCTCCCATGTAACACCGCTCCTGTGCGAGCTGCACTGGCTCCCAGTGGTCTTCCGGGTGCGCTTCAAGGTGTTGGTCAACACCTTTAAAGCGCTCCATGGCATCGGGCCTAGCTATCTTTGAGACTGCCTGCTGCTACTGACGTCCTCCCATCGACCCGTGCGCTCCCACAGAGAGGGCCTCCTCAGGGTGCCATCAGCCAATCAATGTAGGCTGATGATTCCCAGGGGGAGGGCCTTCTCTGTGGGGGCACCTACCCTCTGGAATCAGTTGCCCCCAGAGATAAGGAGAATCCAAGACCTCAGTGCCTTCCGCCGTGCCCTTAAAACCCACTTTTTCCAGCAAGCCGGGCTGGCTTAAGAAGAAATTTTTAAATGTTTTAATTGGTTTGTGATTTTTAATTTTGGGGCCAAATTTATATATATTTTAATTGTTTTTTAATATTTATATTTCATGTTTTTAACTCTGGCTGTACACCGCCCTGAGTCCTTAGGGAGAAGGGCGGTATATAAACTGGAAATAAAATAAAAATAAAATAAATAAGAAGTTTCTACAAGAGGAAAATGGTGCTCAGAAAACTATAAATTACGGTAGGCACCTGCATGCCAGAGGCCAACCTCCAGTTGAATTCCATAGAGTTGAGAAAATGTGTATAATAGTGGGCTACAAATCCTTCACCATTTGGGGCACAACAGATTAGGTCTTATTTTTCAATAAGAATAAAATACAGGGATGAAATGTAGGGGTTTTTGCAGTTAAAAAGACTGCAGATCTGGAATTATTCAATAGGTAGCAATATAAGCAGATTTACACAGTAATCGGGCAGATATTTTCTATTTCGCTGTTGTACTTTTAGAATAATAGATTTAAATTGCTTCATTTTATTTTTCTCTTGTACCAAGGTCTTGTTTATTCTGGCCAAACAAATGCTAGAATTCAGAGCAAAGATCAAAACTTGTGGCATTATTGCAGGACAGTCCTGATCCAGTATCAAATTCCAGAATAAATTCTATTAAATCTGGGCTGCTTCCAGGAGAACATACATTGTGAAAGCATTAGATTCAAAAATGTTCTTCTGTGTTTTCCTAGAAACTCCACCTTTCCCCTCCATACTGGGAGGAGTCTGACTTCCATGGAGGACAGAAAAATTATAAACTTAATTTATTAACTTCTAATTAAAATAAAAAAAAATCTGATCATCACCACTGCAGGTAGTCCTCAATTTATGACCACAATTGAAGCCAGAATTTCTATTGCCAAGCAAGATGAGTAAGTCATGGGCGATTTTATGACCATTTTTTTTCTTTTTTTTTTACTATTTTTTTTAATTGAAAAAGTTTTTCAAATACAAATTTTTCCCCCTTTTTTCTCCCCCCTCCTCCCTAACCCCCCTCACCACCCCTCCCCCTGTAACTTCTACAAAGTAAAATCCATATTCATAACAGTTTATATAATACTTTACCATCCCCTTACTCCATCCCCCTAATACTGACCCTTTCTTTCTAATAATATTATTACATCCCCCTTTTACTATACATTTCAAAATAACATTCTACTATAACATTATATAATAACTTCTAATTTAGCATAGTAATATTATTATAACTCCCAATTTAGCAATAATCTGCCCTTTTTCTCCTCCCCCATACATATATCTGTATATTAATATAACATTTCAAAACAACCTTCCACTTTAAGACTATATAATAAATCCTAATTTAACATTTAATCTTTTGTGTATATTAATATAACATTTCAAAGCAGCCTTCCACTATAAAACTATATAATAAATCCTAATTTAACATTTATTCAACTCATAATCTGTCCATTTCCTCCACTCCCATAAATATATCTCTTAAACATCCCTTTTCTTAAACTAAACAGTCAGTAAACTAGCCTGTCTCCACCCTCTTTCCTACAAGATTACCATACATAACAATTCTTAATATCTTTGTTCTTCTGCCCATCCTACTAAGAAAATATTCCCTTATATAGATAAAATCAATAACTTTAAATTTATAATCCATATAACGTCTTCTTGATGTCTTTCCACTGTATTATTAACTCCATCACCCATATTAGGGTAACGTAGCATCCTGATTGCAACAGAATGTTCAAAATCCTCGGTTATCATCTGCCCCCATCAGTAGTAAATATCTTCATGCATATAAAAAAAAGAAAACAACCACCCGAGTGACATTATAATTGTATTCCATATAATATCTGTAATAGTGGATTTCTTCAGGATTATTAATTCCCACCATCCTAATGGGGTAACAACCAGATCTTCTGCATGCCCCAGCATAGCTCTCTTGCCATATAGCTCAGCATAAACATGATATATTTATCAAAAAAAAGAGTCCAAAATAGATAATTCCAATCCAACAATTTAAGGCCCTTTTCACATCCCAAAATTGCAGCATTGCAGAGGTCTGTCACTCTTCTCAGGATAATATTAACCAATACTTCACCTCAACTATCTTTTCATGTATTTAGTCATCTTTTAAATAACTGGCTTCACTGTTGCATAATTTAGGAATTTTTGTTTTTGCGAGATCTATTTCTTTTTTTCTTGACTTTTTGTGGATTTGATCTCCATCCTAATCTCCTTTCTACAAGTTGTATATCGACTGATCGGTTTTCATTCTGATTTATAACTTGATCTTGTTGGTTTTGCTTTTGTGACTCATATTTCTTTTCTATAAATTGTGTATCAACTAATTGATTTCCATGCTTGTCTGTGATTTGATGAATCATCACGTTAGAATCCACATCTCTCTTATTTATAGATAATCCAACTGAGGTGTCTAAAGAATCCAAAGGCGATTCAACTACAAAGGCCTCTGTAGCTCGATGTTTTTCCTTTATTTCCAACTCCTTCTGTTTATCTTGTATTGTGCATAAAGATGTTGAGTTCATTTTCAAGATTTTTTGATAAAATTCTTCCGCTTTTTCAACAGTATTTAATTGGTATATTTCTCCTTGATATCTCAATATTATACCAACTGGTGCATCCCACCTGAATAATATATTTCGTTTTTTAAGCTCAGTCACCAGAAAACCAAATTTCTTTCTCTCCAATAATATCTTAGGCGGTAACTCTTTATATATCCAAATCTTTCTTCCAAACAATTGCAAAGTAGAATTAAAAGATTTTTGCACAATATTATTTCTTATTTCTTTATCTGTAAAATAAATCACCACATCTCTAGGCAGTTGCCTTTGCTTTGCAATCCAGGAATTTATTCTATAAACTCTGTCAATCCTACAAAATACTTCCTCAGGATGAACCTTTAAAACCCCAGCCAGAATTTCAGAAGATATTTTCCTTAAGTCATCTCTGTTGTTTTCCTGTAATCCTCTCAGTCTAATTGCATATTCTGTGAGATTATATTGCATCATTAAAACTTCTTTTTCAATCCGTTGTTGCATATTTTCTGCATTACAAGTCTTGTGATCAGCTTCCATTTTAAGTTTTTCTTCTAAGCTATTATCTTGAATGTTTATCAAATCATTTTCAGTTCTTTGTATTTTATTGTCCAAATTATCCTCAATTTCCTCCATTTTAGACTCTAATAAATCAATATTTGTACCCAACTTCATAACAATTTCTGTAAAACCATTAGTCACTTTTACAATCTTTCGTTGCAAAGTATCAAACTTTAATTGCACCATTTCTTTAATTTCCTGCTTAAATTTTTCAAAGTTCTGATTCACAATCTCATCCCTTCTTACAATCTCCTCCAAGAGAAATTCAATTATATTAAAATCAGTTTTCTGAGTCTGTAAGTTTAGAACTTGTTCATGTAGTTTATAGATGGGGGAATCCCCCGCCCTGCTGCTTGTTTGTCTGGCTTTGTAAGTCTAAACGCCATATTTCCACACAGACAAACTCTCTTAAAAAAGAAAAGAAAAGCAGAAGAAAGAGAAAAAAAGCTTCTTTCCAGACAAGATCAATATCAGATCTCCAGGAAAAAGAAGACATAAAAGTAGAACTTTTTCTTCAATTGTAGCCAGCAATGTTTATTCCGCTACTTTGTAGCTTATTAAGAAACGGAAGGACTTTCCCTTTCAGCCCCTTCTCAAGCCTCGGCAGTCGCCATTTTAAAAATTCTTTTTTTTCCCCCTTCTTCAGTAACTTTTTTCTTTTTTTAAAATAAATGAAAATACTTGCGATTCAGGGTCACAGGTCCAGATCTCATCCTCTTTAATTCATCTGTTAGTTTTTTTTAATAGGCTTGTTCTCATCGCCTAGCTCTGCATTGGCAGAGGTCTCCCAAAGCCCGGAGCGGCGGCGGGGGAAATAGGGAGCCTCATCTGCTTCGTCCCCAAAAGTAAAAAAAAACTTTTGGGGCTTCGCAGAGAGCTCTACCTACCCTCGCCAGCTCTATCTCGCATTTCCTCATGGAAATTGAGTTTTTCGAGCCGCCTTTCCGTTGTAAAGGCGGCTCTTTACAGGCGATGGGGCTGGCGGTCCCGAGGGACCGTCTGGCAGCGACAAGAAGCCATGACCATTTTTTTTATCACAGTTGTTAAGTGAACGGTGTAGCCATTAATTAAACCCAGCTTTCCCCATTGGCTTTGCTTGTCAGAGTAAGATTCACATCTTAATACAGAAGATTCTCAAACTGAATATAAAGATAAAACCAGAAAATTTTTTTCTCGGTTTAATGGGAAAAGATTTGGAAATTTTTTAGGGGAATTTTGATGTTATATATATTGACGGTAGCAAGATTACTTTATGGACAAAAATGGAAGCACACTTTGATTCCTACAATGGATGAATGGTTGCAAAAGTTAATGGAGTTAGCAAAGATTGACTGCTTTGATTAAAGAAAAGAAATACAATTACTTTTGTTTCTACTTGGAAACCACTTCTGGATTTTGCGCTTGAGGTGAGGAAAAAAATGAAACTGATGTTGAGTTTTACCGATTAATAGGTTTGTTGTTATAAAAATGGCTAGTTTATATTATTATGTAAAATTAAAAAGTCGAGGTTTGATCTTACTGTCTTATTCTATTGCAGCAAAGGGAGTCGGCAGTCAACACCTTTTCTTTTTTCCCCATGCCCCACACTTTTCCCTTCCCTTCGTCTTTCCCATATTTTCCTTCCCATTTCTTTTGTACTTTTGCATTATATATTATATAACAACAACAACAACAACAACAAATTGCAGCTTCCTGCAATAACACCAGCGGAACTGCAAAAAACTGCGCTACTTGGAACATCATACATTTTAAGAAGGTACTTGGTTGATACCTAAGATGCTGGCAGCAACCTGTATCAACCCATTCAATGGTATTTGTGATGCATTTTTGAATGTTCAGTTGACTGAGTTTCATATTTAATGAATAAAGTTAATAATAATAATAATAATAATAATAATAATAATAATAATAATAGGGCATCAGCAGCAACATACAAAAACTCATGGAATCTTCAATGAACCTCTGGAAAACGAAACTTTTGGCTAATGAAGAAGAACTGGGTGAAGTTGAAATTAAAGAGCGATTCCCTTTCACCCCTACTTTTTATACTCTCAATGCTACCACTGACAATCATTTTGAAGAAGATGAACTGTGGATACGAACTTGCAAAGAAAGGATTGAAAATCTCGCACTTGATGTACATGGATGATTTGAAGCTGCTTGGTAAAACAAAAGCTGAAATGAATTTATTAATTGAAAACACAAAAGAATTCAGCCAAGACATTAGTATGCAGTTTGGAATTGACAAATGTGCAACAATACAAACCAAAGCAGGCAAGATCATAGAAGAGGATGGAATAGAACTAGAGAATGAAGAAATGATAAAGGCAGTAAAATCAGAAGAAGGCTACAAATACTTGGGAATTTTAGAAGCCTCTGACTTTAGAAGCCTCTGACTTAAGGAATTAACTTCAGCCAAGTATATTCGGCGAATTCATAAAATATTAATGTCCAAATTGAGTGGAAGAAACATCATAAAAGCCATAAATACCTGGCTATACCTGTGATTAGATACTCTGCAGGAATAATTGACTGGACCCAGATGGAATTAGACAATTTGGACAGAAAAACAAGGAAGCTTATGACAATGAATCATGCCTTGCACCCTAAAAGTGATGTTGACCGATTATATTTACCAAGAGCAGAGGGTGGTCGAGGACTCCTACAAGTAAAGCAGACTGTGGAAGAAGAAAAATGCAGCTTGAATGATTACATCCAGAAAAGTGAAGAACCAATGATTAAGGAATCATTTTTAAATGTGGAAATTTTAAATTCTCTTTGATTACCACTTTGTGCTTTTTATGCTTTTTACTGTATGATGGTTTTGCTGTAGTTTGTATTTGAAGTTTAAAGTTGCCTTAAGTGAGAAGCTATTTGCCTGGAAGCATTTCCAGTCGCAAATGGCTTACAGGTTATTGGCTTAAAACCCCCCCACAAATTTATTTTTCCTATAAGCAGGAAGATTATAAACTTGCTCTTTTTGTTTTGGCCTCTTCAGTTTCTTTATCTGCATTGTGTCGGGTATAATGGGGCTCATTCTGGAGCACCACCAATATTTTTTAGAAGTCTTTCCAATACATTCACAGAAAAATTCATCAAGCCAATTTTCTCAGGTTTGTAAAGACTTTTCAGCAACTTGAATGTTGAATGCTGCATATATTTATGTCTGAAAAACAACTCCTTTGTTGAGTTTAGGATATTTATTCCAATATTGAGTTTCAGCTGTCTTTTCGCTTTTATTCATTTTACTTTTACTTGACAATTTTTTAAAAAATTGTAAGGCAATAAAAATAATGATCAACCTTTATTTTAGTATCTTTAGCTAGAACTGCTGTTTTTCCCTCTGGATCAATATAATCACACACATCCTCAGCTTTTAAAATGTCTCTTCCAAATAGTGTCCTCTGGATAGTTGAGTGTGAATTTCCAGGTAGCATGGGAACTGTAGTCTAGCACAGGGGTGTCAAACTCACGGTGTCATGGTGGCATCACATGACGTTTTGGGACTTTTCCCCCCTAAAAGGTATGGGCATGGCCAGCATGTGATGCATCTGGCCTGCAGGCTGCGAATTTAACAGCCCTGGTCTAGCAGTAGGAAGGAAAGGGTATTTTAGACTACACCTCAGGACAATCCCTTCTTTTCGAATGTAAAGAACACCTTAATAAAATAGTCCACTGACATCAGCTTAGTATCTTTAGGGGATAAAGAAGCTGAGTGGAACAAATCCAGTGAAGCTGGATTAGGCTTAACACTAAGTGAGTTTACTATTTTATTTCTAGCAGTAGATAACCAAATGCTTGCAAGAAATCAGGACTACGTTTCTGTGTTGGCCTGCCTCAATTCCTTAGTTTATGGAAAAAATAATCTGGTGCCCACCATATTGTTTGACTATAATTTCAGGGCCCTCTTAAATAGCTGACGATGGTGAGAGTTGTAATTCATCATACTAGAAGATCCCTTGTGTGTGATTTATAACTATCCTGTGAATTAAAGTTTTTAAACAGTATGTTGGGGAAGCAGTAGGAGAAACACCAGGTTGTGTTCAAATAGGTTCATTCCCCTGCCACTTTACAGTTGAAGTGTCTTATCTATTACCAGGTGAAAATACAAAACAGTAAGTTTTCTTCACCTCCATTCTGCTTTGTATTGATTAGCGAATAAAAGGCCTTTGGAATTATCTTGTTATGACACATTTGTATATAAAACGCACATCCTGACCACATTTTGACAGGAATACGTGCAGGATGGTGTACCATGGTTGCTTTGTTTTTCTGAAGGGAAAGAAGAAAAACATGTAGGCTAGGGAATATATCTAAACTGTGGTAAAGTTTTTGAATTGCTTCCTCCAGAAGTTGAACGCTGCAGATAAAAGGAAAGAAAAACAATAAAACAGAAGTAAGCTACTGTATATGCAATAAAGAAGCAAATTAATGAAAGCAATCCAAACTATACAATTTTTTTTCAGAATTAGGAATTGAGATGTGTTTTCTAGAATTAATTTTTTAAATTAAAATTAATTAAAATAATTCTTTACTATAACCTCATTGAGTTGTTGCTATGAGGGGAAATAGGAAGGAACATTATGTATATTCCAGGAGCACCTATACTGTAAGGCAGGATATAAATCTAATAAATCAACTAACATGACTTCAAGAAAGTCTGTTTACATTTTTATTTTAAAGTGGTAAGGTGTTATTTGCTTCATGGAAGCTCTTGTTTTTTGGGTATTTTTACAGTACTGTGTTACTGTTACAATTACAGAATTTGGTGTTTTTACAGTACTCCAAATCCCCTCTTATTTTGGGTGCAAAGAAACTTCCAAGTATTCATGGTAGCTTACTTCCTATTCTGCAGACCTAATTTAGATAAATTATCAGTTAACAGTAACAGAATTGGAAGGGACCTTGGAGGTCATCTAATCCAACCCTCTGCTCACGCAAGAGACCTAGGGATTCAAACCGCCGAACTGTCAACCTTTCTGATCGACAAGCTCAGTATCTTAGCCACTGAGCCACCTTAATTAATTAAGCAGCTTTCGCCCCTAACTGTCTTCTACCCTGCAACAATCATACAACTCTCAGTGGCATACTAAGAAAGAATACAATAATACATGTTCTAATTGAAATCCCAGGCAAGAAATAAATAAATGATTGACAATTTTAAAAAGTAGGCAATATTAATCAACAAGACTGTACTGTATACAGGCTAAGAGTTTGGTCTTCCATGTTTTCCTAAAGACTGCTAAGGTGTCAGGCGCAAACAACCAGGCCCACATTTGAAGAGTTCAGTTACCTGTTTTACATCTCAAGCCTATATCAGGAATTTTCTTAGATTAATGGTCTGCACCTCGGTGAGACTATGTTCAATGGCATTCAGGAGGAAGGATTGGATTTTGCCTTCTTATGGCCATGTAGGGATTCTAGACTAAATCCTAGTTTGATTCCTCCCTCCTGGCTTGGCCAGTCTGTCTCCTACACAGGAGGTTAGCTTAATATCCATTAAGAGGTTGTTTCAAAATATCAGTTCTGCTCCAGAAAAGCAACCCTATCTGGCTTCAATTCCCCTGAGCTTTAAAAATGTGAAATTATAAGTAACTTTTCCCTGGGTGATCTAATAGGTTAGGCCAATACTGGTTGGAGTGGGTAGGGTAATGTAATGAAATGTTGGGAAATTGTGCATTACTTAGTCTTATTCCTAAATCAGCCGTCTCCTACACTTTCTTATGCCTTCTCTTTTGAAAAGGAGGAAGTGTGCCCATAGACCAAATCTGATGGTCTGCCCCTAATATTCTGTGAGCATTTTGGGGAGCGTCTTGGCTTTTGAATGTTGTATCTGAGTCTATGTTCTGAAAAGGATGTGATGCTGGATAAAGTAATGATTAGGACCAGGATTAAAGTTGGTTTTCATTTGTTAATGTGAGTACCCCTTCTGTAATATTTAAAATTATAATACAAGGATGTTTTTACAGGGGGTCTTTGATGAATGATCACCACTCTTAGGCATCACATCAGGGTGGATTCTACTTACCTTTACTACCAATTCGCAACGGAGCCGCACATGCACAGAAGCATTTTGATGACATCAGGGTCAGTGGGCAGAGCCTCCCGCCGGTTTTACTATCGGTTCTATAGAACCGGTGCGAATTGGGGGCAACCCACCTCTGCATCACATGTACCTAGGTCCTCTGGTTGGGCATCCATGCTCTAGGTGTTGGAGGGACTTGAATAAAAATTCCCTTCTTGTAGGAGCTCATAAATCAATATCAGCCATTCACAGTAAAGTCAGAAGACATACACTGCAAGCATTCTAGAAATGCTATTTTATTATTATAGGGAATCTTGAAAGCCTGTGAGAGTTTCTCTCTACCTCATTTTATACCAGTCAAAATCAAAGGGAGGCTGTTTTGAGAGATTTTTCTCATGCTTTCCATTCTGAGGGCTGAGTTACCAATCTGTCCCTTAACACTTAATCATAATCATAAGTTTATTTGTCAAGCATATATAAGATAACAGATAAAAGTATAAACATAATTTGAATACATGAAAAGAGTAAGTAAAAAGAAATATTAGGACAGGGACGATAGGCACGCTGGTGCACTTATGCCCGCCCCTTACAGATCTCTTAGGAATGGGGTGAGGTCAACAGTAGACAGTTTAAGATTAAAGTTTTGGGGGTTTGGGGAAGAAACTACAGAGTAAGGTAGTGCATTCCAGGCATTGACCACTCTGTTACTGAAGTCATATTTTCTGCAATCGAGTTTGGAACGGTTTACCTTTAGTTAATCTAATCCTTCCCCAAGGTTAGCTTTACATTCTTTTGCAATCACCCATCTCCACATATTTTTTATGACCTCCTCCACTTGGGTTGTTGGGACTTGATTGCACCTTTTTTTGCTTCCTAGTTTAGGTCTCTGAGTTGGATGGCATTGCTTAGAATCCTTAGATAACCAAGATGTCCTTTGCAGTGAGGGCACAGCTGCCAGCTGGGAACTGAATTTATTGATGGATCTGCATACATCAAGATACAAGTAAGATATAGTCAGGATTGTGCCACTGGGGGTGATGGAAAGTGTTGTACTTTACTAATAAATGAACATAATGTCAGAGAACATGGTCCCCTTTACATCCAGTTTTCTAAATGAAATTCAGGATGCAGATAGACTTTGTCTGGCAAACCACATTGGGACCAGCAACTCAAGGATTAAATGAAGTGGTCACTAAGTGAAACTGCAAATCTGATTAAGATCTTATTTCAGCTTTACTTTACAGCAGGGCTGTCAAACTCAATTTCATTGAGGGTCGCATGAGGGCTGTGGTTGACCTTGGGAGGCTGGGCGGGGTGTGTGTGACTGGGTGGGTGTGGCCAACTGGGTGGGTGTGGCTAGTTTGATGCCACTCCCCAAACTGCTGGCATGTTTCCTCTTTGCATTGGGTATACCGGGCCGAAACCAGGCAGGCCCGATCTTTTCTCTTCGCATTGGGTAGACCAGGACAGCCCCGCGGGCCAGATCTGGCTCATGGGTCTTGAGTTTGACACCCCTGTTTTACAAACTTGCAAAGATTGTACATGTGAGAATTGGTCAGAAAGTTACTTTTTCATCACTACTGTAACGTCAAATGGTTGCTAAACAAGGCAGTTGCTAAATGAGAACTACTTGTAAGAGGAAAGGATTCCTTAGGTTGCATTTAATTCCTGATTACATTATTATACTGATGTTTTATTGGCAAGAGATTGAAAATGGTTTGACCTCTTGGACCATGCATCATTGTACAGCCATCTGCTGCAGCAAATCATCATTATCGTCACTGCATTCAGTCATAGATTTAATTTTGAACTGGCATAACAAATCATCATTTATCAACCTTGCTTGTTGCCTGCAATATTAGCTTCTGGGAACTGGAAACAATCAAGAAATTGGTTCAAGGGAAAATGCAATATTCTCAGTCTTTTGTAATCCACCCACATCAGTTTGCTTTTTTTCATGTTATATATTCTACATGGAACTGTGACATTTAAAGACAATATTTGCAATCTGATCAAGATCTTGTGCAAAATAATACTGCTTCTGGTTGTTTTTTGCGAGATAATAGAATATAGAACCACATTGATGAAAGTACCTTGTGAAGTCAGTTTACCAGTGGTGACTCACCATCTCTGCCTTTTGAAAAATAAAAGCAGAATTAATGGGAAGAGAGAGCTGGTGAAGCTGCTTGAGCCATTCAATTTGTAAAATTAATTTGAAAAATGGGAGGATTGTACTTTCGGTACCTAACAGAAATAAACAGCCAACATAAGCAACAACATTCAGGGAACATTCAATGTTCTCTCAGCAAAATGGTGCTGAAAGGAAATTTGGGGACTAATTCAAAATGCATGTAATGGCTAACACTCTGACTGGCTATATAGAAGAACTTTACTTAGGATACCCCCTTACCACACCATTTCCATCTCCTAGTCTCTCACATAGTTTGAAGCCAACCAGTAATCACATTCACATTTGTAGACCACTAATTTCTGAGAATAACATGGGCCAATCTTTGCTTACTTTAAACTTAACTGTCAGTGTCCTTCCCACATTTGCAGCAAATACTGAATAACAAATACCTCTTCAACCTATATCTAAACAACAAGAAGATAAAATAGACTATTTGCCAGCTCATACCCCAATCCATTTGTTAAACTTCCCAATCTAATCCAATCTATTTCACGTCCATACAGAGGTGGGCTTCAAATATTTTAGCAAGGGGTTCTCTGCCTGGTTGCTGGGTGGATGTGGCCATGGTGGGCATGGCCAAGTCAGCCTCCTGCACCATGGAGGGGGGGTGTTTTTGTCTTCCCTGGGTTCCGGAGACTTTCCTCCAGCTTCCACAAGGGCGAAAACAGCCTCCTCAGGCTCTGGAGGCCCTCTGGAGGCTGGAAACGGGCCCATTTCCGGCCTTCCCGAAGTTCCGGTAGGCCTGTTTTTCACCCTCCCTGAGCCTCTGCGCACACCCTGCACTTACCTGCATCCAAAACGGGCTGCGTGGGGACTCCTGGGAGGGGCAGGGTAGGCGGGGCCAGCCAGGAGTGGGATTTGAGGATTCTCCAAACTGCACAGAATCTTAGCTAGAGGTTCTCCCAAACCCCTGCGAACTCCCAGTAGCCCACCCCTGTGTCCATACACTAAACAGGGCCTGTCCCATATAGCTTTCAAATTCAGAGGAAGTCAGCCAGGTGCTTAGATTCTTTCTGTTTTGGCACATGTTCCATATCTCTAATGTTTCTTTTTTGTTTATCTGCTGCATCTGCATGTTTTTTAAATAATATAAGGTGACCAGATTTTAACATTGGTAAAGAGGGACATTGTGGGCGTGGCTTATTTTGTGGGCGTGGCTAGCTGGTCATGTGACTGGGTGGGCGTGGCTAGCTGGTCATGTGACTGGGTGGGTGTGGCTAGCTGGTCATGTGACCGGGTGGCCATGGCTATGCGTATAGGGTAAGGTGAACAGATTTTAACATTGGTAAGAAGGACACCATTGTGGGCGTGACTTATTGTGTGGGCGTGGCTTGGAGGCCATGTGACTGGGTAGGCGTGGCTAGCTGGTCATGTGACCAGGTGGCCATGGCTATGTGTATAGGGACTACTCAGAGGGCTGAAAAGTCATTTCTGACAGGTCCTCACACTTTTGACTGGTCCTCACACTTATGACCATCCTCACATTTATGCCCGTGCAGTATTCTTAACAACCATGTCACTCATTTCACAACTGCTTCTCTTCACCATGGTGACAAGATAGGGCAAAAACGTAAAATGTGAGGACAGTCGTAAGTTCGAGGACTGGTCAAAAGTGTGAGGACCAGTCAAAAATAACTTTTTCAGCCCTCTGAGTAGTCCATATGCACAAAAGGACTAACCAGAGGGCTGAAAAAAGTCATTTCTGACAGGTCCTCGCACTTTTGACTGGTCCTCACACTTATGACCATCCTCACATTTATGCCCGTGCAGCATTCTTAACAACCATGTCACTCATTTCACAACTGCTTCTCTTCACCATGATGACAAGATAGGGCAAAAATGTAAAATGTGAGGACAGTCATAAATTCGAGGACTGGTCAAAAGTGTGAGGACCAGTCAAAAATAACTTTTTCAGCCCTCTGAGTAGTCCATATGCATTAAAGGATACAGCAATAGAAAGGGATGAAGGAATGGAAATTAGAGTAGGAGTGAGGGTAAGAGAGGGAGGAAGAGAGGAGGAGAAGGAGAAAGGAAGAGGAAGTAGGGAGGAGAAAAATAGGGTGGGGGGAAGAGAAAGTAAGAAGGAAAGAAAAGAGAGTGGTGGTAGGTTTGAGGAGAAAGATTGCTGTACAATAAAAAAGATGAAAGGGAAGAAAGCCAACCCCAAGCAAATATAAAGATATTAAGATTAAGAATGAATTGTTAAACTTTAAAGAATAAAAGAGAACAAATATGAATAAATAGCAATAATTAGAAACACACATACAAACATGCAATGTATTTTCTTTGAACAGAATATTTGGCTGGTTCACAAATTTAAACAGCGTTTAGTCATTTCAATTAAATTTACAATTTCTATATTTCCTTTTTGCCATATTTATTCCTCATCTATTTTTTTAAAAAAACAATATTACCCTTCATCCTCATCTCTAATCTTAATCAAATTCAATTTTTCCCTTCTATTCTATATTATACCCCTTCCCATTGTCATCTATTTTTATATCCATCCTCACATTGGTTAATTATGTAATTATGTAATACAGTTGTTTAATACAAATTCAACATTTTAATATAAATCAATTAGTTATATAACTATCTTTTTTGTATATTAATCAATATGAACATGAATATTCCAATTATTTCCATGCAATCCAATTTCTTACAAATCAATTAATTATATTTACCAATAATAATAAACCAAATAATTTCCCCCATATATTCCTCCAAACCACAACTTAACCATTTCTGCTTTCAACACAATATACAATTATTAATAGTATCTCAATTATTACAATTCCCTAGTTAAATAGAGCTTTTTTTCTTTTGTGTTTTAAAATCTTGAACTCTCCTCTTTTGCCCAAAATTTCCCATTGTTTGAAGTTTTGTACCTACCTTTTTTGGTGAGGAAAAAGAAAAAGAAAAAGAAAGAAATCTCTCTCTGCCTCATTTTGTCATGTTGCAGGTTTAGTTTCGCGTTGGCCTTTGTTTTCAGTATAGCTGGGGGGGGGCGGGAAATCTGCTCCAGGAACTTTTTGCAGCTTTTTGCAGCTAATTAACCTAGCGGAAGCTGTTAACAGGGGCTGTTTTTTCTATTTTTGCAGGCATGGGTCTATTCATTTTTTTTTTAACACTGATCAGCTGTAGGTCGGCCCTTTGAAGCCCCGCGGCAAGAGTTTAAAGAGTTTTTTTTCCCTCTAGCCATCAGCGGGGATTCAGGAGGCAGAATGAAAAATCGGGACTTTTTTAAAACGCCGCGGGATGCGGGACAAATTGCTCAAAAGCGGGACTGTCCCGCCAAAAGCGGGACGTCTGGTCACCTTAAAATAATATCATCTTTAAATGATTTTGCTTTGAATTGTGATTAGCTGCTCTGAATCCTCTGCCAAGATTGGACAATTGGTATGTTTGGTTTTAGAGAATTCTATCCACAATGTATTGGCTAGCAAACAGTTCTCAAACACACTTTTAAAGAGAAAGCCAATGAGATTTACTTCTGAGTAGACAAACGTGATCTCTGTTTTGTATAGTGCCACACTTAGCAATTGCCTCAATTACTAATATGTATGCCCACTTTTGGGAAATCTCTTTTGGTAATATTATTTTTCTCTTCTGAGTTAAGTATTTATTTTTTTCTGCAGACAGCAATCAGACTTGGCTGGAACATCAGCATCGGTACCTAAGTCATTTTATAATACCTAGGTTAGATCAGGCAAAAGTATGATACAATAGCAAACCAGCTGATGGCATAAAACTAAAAGGAGCTTGCAAGTTCTTTAGAAGAAAAGATGTTGATTCAAAATCTAATAAGCCTCATACTGTAATTGGTTTCATTTATATTGGCAAATGGTTGCCCAAGAAAATACACATAAGCACAGGAAAACAGACACATTAAATATACATAGAAAAGATAAGTGCCCTATGATAAACTTGTAACTAACGTCTTTCACATGTTAAATTTCAGATATACAAATAATAAGAGCAATCCGGAGTAAAGGAGATATGGCATGAGCCATGGTGGCCAGTGGTGGGTTTCAAATTTTTTTACTACTGGTTCTGTGAGCGTGGCTTGCTTGGTGGTCATGGCTTGGTGGTCATGTGACTGAATGGTCATGGCCAACTTGATGTCACTCACAGCCATGTCCATTCAGTCACATGACCACCCCACCTAGCCACGCCCACAGAAAAAGGTAGGAATTTTTTTTGAATTTTTACCTACTTATTTTCTGCCCAGGCCTAGCCTAATCTATCAAATGCCTCCTCCTGCATGCTGCCCCTCCCTCCCTTCGTCAGTCATACGCATCACCCCGTTTCCCCTCCTTCAGTGGCCTTGACCCTAGTACGGCTTCCTCCCCCACCACCGCCTCTTTCTTCGGGCTGCTTACCTTCCTCCCGTGGCGGCTGGTCCAGAGTCCAGGAGGCAAGCTGACCTTAAGTAGTTTTCAGCAGCCTCCAGCCAGTCGCCACTGCCGGGAAGCAGCTCTCAAAGAGGCAGCGGCTGGGAGGCTTCTAGCAGTCGTATCAAAAAAGAAAAAGTCTCCCAGCTTCTTTGAGAGCTGCTAAGCAGCAGCTGGCCGCAGGCTGCCAAAAACTACTGGAGGTCACTGAAAAAGCCACTGCCATCGCTATCCTGTTCTTTGCGCTGGCCATGCATGCGCATCCCATTGCCTGCTGCATTGTGCTCGGACTGACACAGCAGGCAATGGGATGCGATGACAGCGGCTTTTTTGGCGACCTCTGGTAGTTTGCGGCGGCCTGCGGCCAGTCACCACAGCCACTTAGCAGCTGTCAAAGAGGCTAGGAGGCTTTTTCCTTTTTGGTTGCGACTGGGAGAAGCCTCCTAGCCACCATCTCTTTGAGAACCGCTTCCCAGCAGTCGGGAGGGTGGGCGGGGCAAGCGAGCGGTGACCGGGCTACCAGTTCAGGGGCATGGCCAGCCATGCTAACAATTCGGCGACCCAGGCCAAATTACCACTACCGGTTCGCCTGAACCGGTAGAAACCCACCATTGATGGTGGCGCAGTGGTTAGAATGCAGTTGTTGTTGTTGTTAGTTGCGAAGTCGAGTCCAACCCATCATGACCCCATGGACAACGTTCCTCCAGGCCTTCCTGTCCTCTACCATCCTCTGGAGTCCATTTAAGCTCACGCCAACTGCTTCAGTGACTCCATCCAGCCACCTCATTCTCTGCTGTCCCGTTCTTCTTTTGCCCCCAATCTTTCCCAGCATTAGGCTCCTCTCCAGTGAGTCCTTCCTTCTCATCAGATAGCCAAAGTATTTCAGTTTCATCTTCAGGATTTGGCCTTTTAAAGAGCAGTCAGGGTTGATCTCCTCTAGGACTGACCAGTTTGATGGCCTTGCAGTCCAAGGGACTCACAGGAGTCTTCTCCAGCACCATAGTTCAAAGAATGCAGTATTGCAGGCTAATTTTGCTTATTGCCAGGGGTTTGATCCTCACTGGCTCAAGGTTGACTCAGCCTTCCATCCTTCAAGGTCAGTAAAATGAAGACCCAGATTGTTGGGGGCAATATGCTGGCTCTGTAAATAGTTTAGAGGGCTTTAAAGCATTGTGAAGTGGTATATAAGTCTAAGTGCTACTGCTATCCTGAATTAACATTCCTCTCTCTTACTGAAATTTCAGTACAAGAAGAATGCCAGCTTTGTTTTAGGGACATATGACCAGTTTAAATGGAAATCTTGGAAATAAGCAGCTATCCAACAGTTAATCCCTGGAAGAGTTTGTTCTACCGTGTTGAACCTCTGACCTTGATGTTATCATTAAAAGTGAAGGTTCTATTCATCTGCATCTCAGTCTGGATGATTCCACTTTTCATTGATTCAGCAGCATTGTTCCTCTTCATCATGACTCGTAGTGAGTATGCCTCACCCAGTAAACTGTAGGAAATGGTGGGATAGGTGCTATGAGTAAATGCCCCATCCTGAGATCTTTGGAAAGCCCAAAAGATATTGCATATCTTTCTCCAAAGTACACCATCCTGCCCTTATAACAAATATTCTGAGAATATAAAAGTGAAACTAACTTCATTGCCTTTGCAGAACCAGATGCAGAAGCTGGGGAGATCCCTTTCAGGTCCTTGCTTCTGAAACTTCCAAAAGAAAAATTATTTATCTTCTCTATCAAGAACCTCATTTCTTCAGGGTTAGTCTGTCAAGGACTGTAGACCAGGGATAAAGGCTGTGACCTCAGTCTCATATACAAGCACATTCTTCTGTTTCTTTTTTTTTTCTTCTTTAAAATCTTCTTTCGCTTCTGCTCTCCTTCCCTGTCTAGTAGCCGACAGATTGGTCTGGATAGAAATCTCTCCGCTGGTTAATATGTTCTCTCTTCTAATAGTATAGTACACACCCAACATTCAGTATCATCAAAATTACAGAACACATAAATTCTATGAAGTTCACATTTCAGTTGAAGTTATTAAGGATCATATGTTTTTATTTACTGCATTGCATTGGGGGGTGTTTAATGCCTTCTTTTTTCTGAGAATTTAAAGTTCCACACATAGAGTACTCTTCTCTCTTAATTTTATCTCCAAAGCAGTCCTGTGAGGCGAGGTGGGCTGAGTAAGTATAACTGCATCAGAATCGCCTCCTAACACAACTACACTATACTAGCTCCTTGCCATTTATATTTAAAAAGATCCCCCTTTCACCCATATAGGGTAGGTAATGTACATCTTCTTTAGCCATGGGTCTACTACCAGAAGCCTGGGAGTTTATGCAGCATTTTAACTGTTCTTACCTCTGAACTCTTCTGCACAGAGAGCTCTGATGTTGTTCCTGGGATCTGGTGGAGCCACTCTCCCAGTTTAGGAGACACATCTCCAAGTGCTCCTACCACCACTGGAACTATTTGGCCTTTACTTTCCACTTCATCTCTAGTTCCTCCTTCAGGCCCTGGTACTTCTCCAGCTTCTCATATTCCTTTTTCCTAATGTTGCTTCACTTGGCACCCACTACACCTCTCACTACCTATGTCTTCTGGTCCTTGTCTACTACCACAGTGTCTGGTTGATTGGCGGGTGCCCTTCTGTCTATCTGGATCTGGAAATCCCACAGAATTTTAGCCCTGTTATTCTCCATGACCTTCTATGGAATCTCCCAGTTTGAACATGGGAGGGTCTAGCCCATGCATTGTGCAGATGTTTCTGTACACAATGCTAGCACCTTGGTTTTTCATTTAGCGCATGCCATCCCTGTCTGCATGTTGCATCTTGCCACTATGTGTTGGAATATCTCTAAGTCCTCTCTGCATAGTCTGCAATTCTGGTCCTGTCTAGTGTGGATCTCTGATTCTATGAGCCTGTACTTAGTGCCCATTCTTGTGCTTCTATGAGCCTGTGCTTAGTGCCCATTCTTGTGCTTCTATTATCAGTGCATTCCAACACTTTCCAGTCACTGGTAGGATTTCCCAATTTCTGTCACTTCAGCTATCCGTGAATGGTACATCCCATGCAGGGTCTTGTCTTACTATGACAGTTCTTCTGCTTGATCTTCTCTCAGTGGCTAATCTTTGGGTGTCATCTTATTGCTATACATGGAATGCTCTGGACTTCATCCAGAATAGTGTCTTTGATAGACTCCCTCCACCCTCTTTTCAGCTGGTGTATAGACTATGGGTTTTGGACTTTGGGTGGAAACTCCAGCTGGACTTTCCATTAGTTGCTGATGAAACAAAGGATATTCTTTAAGCAAGAATATATTCCGACGGTTCTATAAAGGCAACGTATTCAAACAATTTGTTGATTTTTATGCTATTTCACTAACATAAAAACATTCTGGCCTGTTGTGATATAGATATAAAAGGCTG